>CM053785.1:832181575-833381575 GCA_028749045.1 Cupressus sempervirens | reverse complement strand
AATGAGTTTTAAGTTTGAGAAATGTCACATTTCCCTTCATCTAGTATGCAACCAATTAGTAAGAGTTATAGATCTGTGAATATCAAAGGATATGTGACATTTTGTTATGATGGCATACCTAGTTTCCCTAATAAAATCCTTGATGAAATCAGAGGGTATTTTCCCAAGTTTGATAGGAACCAGTCCCAATCAGCAAAGAAGCATGTCCAAGTTTTTTCTGACTTGATGTATGACTTTGATGTGTGCCATGAAGATTTATGGATGAGGTTGTTTGTGTAGACTCTGAAAGGAGATGAAAGAGATTGGTTCTCATGCTTTCCTACAGCTTCAATTTCTTCATGGGATGAGTTAAGTTCATCCTTCATTGAACGATTTGACGGGTGGGTAGATGTAAAATTAATGTTGGATCAATTGATGGAAATTCAGATTGAACAAGATGAATTGATCCCAAGCTTTAATAGTAATGTTATGAAACATTAATGGATATCCCTAAAAAATTGTAGGCCCCATGATCAAATTTGTTTAGTTATTTATTTAGGTGCATTGGACCAGAAGATGGGTTTCTTACTGAGGGATAAACAACCACAAAGTCTATATCAGGCTTGTGAAATTGCAATGGATATTGAATGCAATTTAAAATATGGAATTATAAGAAGGTGTACCCTTGCTATTGTAAAAGATCTTGCTAAAATTTCAGAATTAAAAACATGTGTAGTTGAAGATTCTTTGTTGGAAAAAGAAGTAGATTCTTTCCTTGTTGAAAATAGTGCATGTGTTTATAATGTTACAACAACAGATGATAAGATCACTTCACTTGGTCAGTTACATATACAAGGTATAAATTCAATTATTCATTCTTCTATTGATGATCAAAATTGTGTTGAAAACATAACCAGTCATGAAGTTGAAAAGAATTTATTTCAATATGAGGATGAAGAGGCTAGAACTAATGTGCCAAGTGACAATGGTGAAGTTGCTGACCCAACCTATTGTGAAGAAGTATCATATGAAGATGATGATGAGATTTGTTTGTCAAGTCAAGAAGAGGATCATGATAGCATATGTTCATCTTCATGTGAATTGGATGCAAACTGGGAAGAAGAAAGCAATGATGAAAGTGAGTACTCTCTTGCTAGTAAAGGTATGAGTAACGTTCCTAAATCTAAAAATGAATTTCTAGTTCCAAATTATGCAAATCAGCTTAAGGTTGAAAGGGATGAAGAAGAATTGTATGCACAATCTAAAGACATATTATCTATAAGGATGGATTGATTGGTTGTGTAGATGAATGTCTTGAAGATAGATGTAGTAGTAACTAGTAGTATACTAATGATTCTAATATTAATGCATCAACAATTAATGATGATTGGTTTGCAAGACATTTGAATCACCTTGATGAAGACAATGAATATAGTATTGATTTAATTTCTATATGCTCCGTTGATGGAGAAGAAAATGAGTCCATGTAGTTCTGATTTTTCTTCATATGCTGCAAGTGTTTGTGACAATACATTGGGTAATGGTTTTAAAGTGTATGATAATGCTTTATATGATGAAGATTGTGATGACGATCAACCCATTTTTTGTCAAGATGTTCAACAAGGATCACTACATGGAGTTATTAACCCTTTGTTTCAAGAGCACATAGAACTCTCAGATTTAGTTGAGAATGATCTTAATACTGAAACTTTATCTTACTACTATGAGAAATTAGATTGTTCTTCTCCCGAGTGTAATGGTGAAAGCATTGATGAGATTGCATCTCATGAGACTGAGAACAAGATGTTCGATGAAGGTATTTTTGAAAATTTATGTGCACCTTGTAATGTTTTTTATGATGAACTTTTTAATGCAAAGACTAATCTCTTTGTTGATTGTGAAGAACCATTTGAAGATTATGGATTAGTTTCAGATTATGATATTGATGACATGTGTGAATACCAGTCAGATTGTTCTTTAGAGTACCATTTGGATATGCATAAGGAAACACAATTTTAAGGTGTGTGTGATCCTTTTCCCTATGTTGAATATGAAGCCTTCATATTCGAGAATGATAGCATGCATGATTTGTCTAACAAAGAAGAGTTTTAGTTTTAGTCTGATATGTTTGAGCATGCTGATTAGTATTTTCATAATGAGCAAATGGTTGAGAATGAAGCAAGTTTTTATATGCATTATGGAAGTAAGAATGAAGATTTAGTTTTACTAAGTGTTGATTTTAAGGATGTTGAACTAATTGGTGAAACTGATAAGAGAAGTATTTTTAGTTTACCTCATGCATGTTCAGATGAGAATTAGGTTCATGACTGTTAGAAAGGTTAATCTTTCCTTGGATATATATTTTAATTGGGATATTCCAAGGGTCCCTAAATGTAGTTTGTCCACTTGTACACATGTGGAGGACATGTCATTGTTTGTCCTTTATTCTACATGTAAGGACAACTCTTGTTTATTTCTTTATTTAGTTTATCCTCCTTAAGAGGATTGTGACACTTTGCACACACCTATTATGAATGTGGCATTCATAGAAATGGGAGTTACAAATGCAACTCCTCTCTCATCTCTATATAAGAGATGCTCCTCCTTCTTTCTTCACAACTACAACTACACTCTAAGCACTTGATGTTATTGTATTGAGCTACTTTTGCTCCAACACTCTCTCTCTCTCTCTTCTCTAGGCATTTGCCTTCATTCATAATACTCACAAGGGGTTTTCTTTGCTTTCCCCTTATAAATCCTTGTCTCCATTGTTGAACCATCTTGGTGTATGCTCTTGGAGTTGCTTATCTTATGGTAACATTGTTTCACACTTAACTTACTTGGATTGTTTCTCGTTCTTTGCTCAACATTATCATTTCTTACATGGTATCAGAGCTTGGTTATCTAATCCTTGTTTTAAGTTTTGTGGTGAAGGTTGCCATTCATTGGAGCACACCTTATTTGGAGACGTTATTGAGAGAAAAAGTTTGTGTTGTGATTTTAGCTCTTTTTAACTAATCTTGTGCATGCAGGTTTCATATTTTTTTTAACTAACCCTCTTTGGAAGGCTTGCCGCCAAAGGGTTTTCTTGTAAAGTTTCATATTTTTTACTAACCCTCTTTGGAAGGCTTGCCGCCAAAGGGTTTTCTTGTAAAGCTTCATATTTTTTATCTAACCCTCTTTGGAAGGCTTGCCGCCAAAGGGTTTTCTTAGTAATTTTCAATTTTTTTTTGTTTTGGATGGCATGCCGCCAAAACAAAAAGTATTACATTATTAAAGTTTTATATAACTCTCTATTATTTCTTACTTCTTTTTAAAAAAAAATAATAATAATAAATATTCCTATATATTGGGTTTTTGTTATATGCTTTCAAAATTTTGGTATATGCCTATTCTCACATCAATTATCATTTCTTATAATTTGTACATTGCATTATTATTGCATTTTTTAAAAAAATAAAAAAAAATCAAAATCTTGGTTTGTGTTGGGCGGCCGCGCCACCTATGCGCCACCCGCGCGCCTCCGCGCGCAACTGCCGCCGACTGCAGCCACTCCCGCGCAGAGCCCCACGCGCAACCATCACCTGTAGTTTGTTTAGCCCCACATCACCGCCGCCGTTTGCAGAGCCCCGCACCGCCACCGCTGTTTGTAGAGCCGCCGCGCCGCCGCAGGAAACCCAGTCGCGGTCGCGAGCCGCCTGCCTCTGTCGCATCCATGGCTAAACTCCAACGCCTCCGCCGCCTAAAACCTGCAACTTGCCTTATTCAATCGCCGCCCGTACCATTTAAACCCTCTTCCACCACTTCTTGGCGCGGCCCGCGTCCCAGCCACACGGCAACTGCCGCCCGCGCGGGCAGAGCCTGCAACCTTATCCTCATTTTTCAAATTCTCCAAAATCCCGCTTTTTTTCCACCGTCCACCTTTTTAAAATAATAAAAAAAAAACTTGTTTTATTTAATAAAACTTAAACTTTTATAACCTTTTTATCACATTTTTTTTACTTCTTTATTTTTTTAAAAACCAATAAAAATATTAATTCAAAACATTAAAATAAACTTAATTTTAAAAAAAAAAAAAAAAAAAAAAAACATAAAATAAATTTTTTACATTAATCAAATTAAATTTTTTTTTCTCATTTAACAATTTTTTTTAATTAATCTAATTTTCAAATTAAGATTTTTTTTCAAAAAAAAAGAGAAGAATTTTTTTTCTTAATCATGTCAACATTAATTCCAGAAATCAAACTTAATTATTCTAATTATCATTCTTGGAAAACTCATATCTCATTTATTTTTCATTTTAAACATCTCTTTGAAATAGCCACTGACCCTTCTCTTGAACCCGGTTCAGCGGCTCCTCAAGACGAGAAAGATACTTGGAAAGCTAAAAATGAAGAAGCTTTAGGATTAATTGGTATTTTCATTATTCCAGATTTATATGTTTTAATTGCTCACTGTTCTAAAGCTCATGATGCATGGTCCATCTTGAAAACCAAGTATGACAGTGGCGATGAATACCGCAAAATACAATTGCAAGATCAACTCGAAGATCTTAGGTATGCAGATTTTAAAAGTATGGATGAATTCCTCTTAAAATTTGATTCTCTTAAAAGTCAAATTATGGCTTTAGGTGTTCAATTAGAGGACATTCGTTTAATTCATCTTATTCTTAAAAAATGTCTTCCTAGACAGTTTCAACAGTTTATAACTAATATTCATGCACAGCTTGCTATTCCTACTTTAACTTCTCAGTTAACTTATGTTATTTTTCAAACTTTATTAAGACAGGAAGAAGCTAAGCTAATTCAGTTTGGTACCCTCAAATCAACTGAACATGCATTTGTGTCTAAAAATTCAACTAATAATTTTCGTTCCAATAATAATAATTACAAACAATATAATTCTAATTCAAATAACTCCAACAATAAATTTCATGCCAAATATAATAATAATACCAATCATCCTAATAATACTCGTAATACTAATAATCAAAGGAATCATTCCAGTTCCAAACCTCATTGTTCTTATTGTGGCAAAGATGGTCATCTTGTCAATAATTGTTTTAAAAAGAAAAATGATAAAAAACCTATGAATCATAGTAACAATCATCAAACCTCAAACCATAAAAAAGGTAACTCGACTAGTTCTAATCCTCCTCATGCTTTTACTTGTAGCTTTAATCTTTGTAGACCTTTAGAATGGATTGTTGATAGTGGCGCATCACAACATGTCACTTCTCATAAAGAAATTTTTGATTCTTTACAACCTGATATTGCTAACATTCCTATTCAGTTAGCTAATAATCAGACTTGTAAAGTTGAAGGACTAGGTGATGTTACTATTCCTAATGGTAAATTACATGATGTTTTATATGTACCTGACTTGAAAACTAATCTTCTTTCTGTTTCATAGCTATGTCAGAACTATAAAGTTGAATTCTACAAAGATACATGTTATATCATAGATCCTCAAACTCTCAAAGTGATTGCTCATGCTAAAATGGGTAATGACAATTTGTTTAAGTTCCATGAATTTGCTAGTTTACGATATTCTTTACATACTTCTATTGATTTCAATATATGGCATGAAAGACTTGGTCATTTAAATTCCGATTATATTACTTTCATGCAAAAGCATAATATGGTTGATGGCTTGCCTCACATTATTCCTTCCAAGATTGCCTGTACAGGTTGTATGAGTGGTAAGATGCATAGGGAGCCCTTTCCAAGTGGAAAATCATGGCGAGCAACTCATAAGTTGCATCTTGTCCATAGTGATCTTTTGGGCCCCATGGAGAATACCTCCATCCAAGGTCCTCGGTATGCACTTACCTTTGTTGATGATTTTTCTAGATGAACTTGGATCTATTTTTTGCATAGCAAGGATCAAGTTCTTGATATATTTATTGAATTTCAGTTATATGTTGAAAGGCAATCTGGGTATAAACTTAAAATTCTTAGAACTGATAATGGGAAGGAATATGTGAATAATGCTTTTCATTCTTATTTGAAATCATGTGGAATTAAGCACGAGCTTACTATTCCTTATACATCACAACAAAATGGTGTGGCTGAAAGAAAGCATCGGACCATTGTTGAAATGGCTAGAAGCATGTTGCATGCTAAGAATTTGCATTATAAATTTTGGGCTGAAGCCATGTTTTGTGCAACTTATATTCTTAATCGAACTCCTACCAAAGCTCTCAAGGCTATCACTCCAGAAGAGGCTTGGTCTGGTAGGAAATCGAATTTACATCATTTACGAATATTTGGTTCTATTGCTTATGTTCATATGCCTAAACAGAAAAGGCATAAATTAGATGCTAAGTCATCTCCTTATATGTTTGTTGGCTATGATGAAAACACTAAGGGTTATCGTGTTTATGATTCCACTACTAATAAAGTTCAAATTGCTAGAGATGTTTGTATTGCAGAAAATGGAGTTCATGATTGCTCTACTACATAGGATGAAGAATTCAGTGGCACTAAAATTGTGCTGGTGGAGGACCAACCTCCTTCTCTTAACCCTACTCTTTCTCTTAATCAAGTACCACCGATTATTTCTGCTCCTACTCAAGTAGATACTAATGATACTTTTATTACTCATGATTCTTCCTCTAGTGATAATTCCATTACAACTAAACGTAAACCTAAATGGGCTCAAAACCTCATCAATGAAGCTGATGATTATATTTTAAATCTGGTGGAATTAAACATAGAAGGATTAATTATTGTAATTATGCTTTGATGACTACTATTATGAATTCTAACGATCCTAAGTCTTTTGATCAAGCTAACTCTCAACCTCATTGGCAGAAAGCCATGCAAGAGGAATATGATTCTTTACTTGCTAATCAAACTTGGGACCTAGTTAAATTACCTCCTGGCAAGAATCTAGTTTCATGTAAATGGTTATACAAAACCAAATTGAATACTAATAATGAAATTAGTAAATTTAAAGCTAGACTAGTTGCTAGAGGTTTTTCCCAAATTGAAGGCTTAGACTATAATGAAACTTTTGCACCTGTTGCTAAAATGCCTACTATCAAATTAGTTCTTGCTTTAGCATCTAAAATGAATTGGCCCACTCATCAAATGGATGTTAAAAGTGCCTTCTTAAATGGTGATTTACATGAAGAAATCTATATGGCTCAACCCCCTGGATTTGTTAAGAAAGGTAGTGAAAATCTGGTTTGCAAATTGAACAAATCTATTTATGGTCTTAAACAATCACCTAGAGAATGGTATTCTAAAATTAATTCTTTCTTCATTTCTCAAGGTTTTACTAGAAGATAAAATGATTCTAATTTTTATATTAAACATACTAACAATGATATTATCATTGTTATTGTTTATGTAGATGATCTAATTCTCACTTCTAGTTCAGACATTTTGATTTTTGATATTAAATTCCAACTTAAATAGAAATTTCAAATGACAGATTTAGGTATCTTACATTATTTCTTAGGTATGCAAATTTTTCAAACTCCTAACGGTATCTTTGTTTCTCAAAGCAAGTATGCTTATGATCTTTTAGAAAAATTTAAGATGAATGACTCTAACCATGTTTCAATTCCATGTGAATTAGGAACTAAATTAATGAATGATATGAATACTCCTTTTGTTGATGAAACTTTGTATAGACAGTTAGTAGGAAGTTTAAATTATTTAACTCTTACTAGACCTCATATTGCTTATAGTGTTGGTTTAGTTTCTCGATTTATGTCTAAACCTCAACAAACTCATTTTAAAGTTGCTAAACGCATCTTAAGGTATCTTAAAGGAGCTATTAATATGGGCTTATTTTATGATGCAAAATCTGAATTTATTTTACATGGCTATACTGATTCCGATCTAGGTGGAGATCCTAATGATGGAAAATCCACTTGTGGTTATTTTTTCTTTTTTGGTTCAGGTCCAATTTCTTGGAAAAGCAAAAAAGAACACTCTATTTCCCTATGCTCAACTGAAGCTGAATACAAAGGTTGTACCAATGCAGCTAAGGAAGCTTTGTGGATTCAAAGACTTCTTGACGATTTGGGTCTACCTCAACAATCACCTACACCTATACATTGTGACAATCAAAGTGCTATTGCCTTGGCAAAGAATCCAGTGTATCATGCATGCACCAAACATATTTCACTTCAACATCACTTCATTCGAGAACAAGTTGAAGACAATCAAATTATTCTTCTTTATTGTAAAGGAGAAGATCAAGTGGCTAATATTTTAACCAAACCACTTTCTAAAGAGAGATTTCAGTTCCATTGTAAAAATTTGGGTTTACAACCCGTTGAAGTAAACTCCCCAAGTAAAGATTAAGGGGGGGTGTTAGAAAGGTTAATCTTTCCTTGGATATATATTTTAATTGGGATATTCCAAGGGTCCCTACATGTAGTTTGTCCACTTGTACACATGTGGAGGACATGTCATTGTTTGTCCTTTATTCCACATGTAAGGACAACTCTTGTTTATTTCTTTATTTAGTTTATCCTCCTTAAGAGGATTGTGACAATTTGCACACACCTATTATGAATGTGGCATTCATAGAAATGGGAGTTACAAATGCAACTCCTCTCTCATCTCTATATAAGAGATGCTCCTCCTTCTTTCTTCACAACTACAACTACACTCTAAGCACTTGATGTTATTGTATTGAGCTACTTTTGCTCCAACACACTCTCTCTCTCTTCTTTAGGCATTTTCCTTCATTCATAATACTCACAAGGGGTTTTCTTTGCTTTCCCCTTATAAATCCTTTTCTCCATTATTGAACCATCTTGGTGTATGCTCTTGGAGTTGCTTATCTTATGGTAACATTGTTTCATACTTAACTTACTTGGATTGTTTCTCGTTCCTTGCTCAACATTATCATTTCTTACAATGACAAAGGTAAAGGTTTTTGTTGAAGTTCGGTGGCCTGGGGTCATCACTTGTACATAGTAGTTGTAGTTGTCTTTGCTTTCAATAAAGTTGTTTGAGAGAGGTTTTTGAAGTTTTGGGAGTGGTTTGCTTCCTCTAGAGATCTGAATCCTTGCCATACCTGCAAGGGAATGCATCCCCATACAAAGCCATTGTTGGCACTCAAAATTGAAGGGCCAATTTTGAGCACTATTGAGAAAATGAAGCCCTTTAAATGCTTTTTGATGCCTATGTACCCAACTATACCTTTGAGCCTCGTGAGGTGTTTAATGTTTCTAGCACCTTTCATTTAGCCTATCCACATGTTCCACAATGAAGTCAAATTGATGTTCTGAGCTATTTCATGAAGTCTCATTTTGAGCAATTATCAAATCTACATTTTCACATAAGTGTCAAACAGTGACAGGAGGCTATGTTTGCAAGTAAATATCTCGCACCTAGAAATGTTTCATGACTTGCTGCTTTGGGAGTATCTAGTGTCTGTACCAAAGAGCCTATGTTTCATATTTTGAGTCATTTCAAATCCGTTTGACTAGGTTTTGAATCCCTCAAAGTTGGTAGTTTACTGTTTTCATGTTGATGCACATTGCACATAATTCTGGGAAGACCTATTTGACACATTATAATTTTGACCCAGTTGACTAAAATGTTAAAATTCCTTTTGCATTTCATTTTAGAGGTCAGAGACTTGTTATGTTTCAAGTTTTAGCTTATGAAAAATCCATTTGATTAGTTTTCAAACATGATTCCAAATGCAATTTCTAGCTTTTTACTGGTGTTAGCATTTGCAGAATTGTCGGGACCCTTGTTCGTGACATTGTAACTCAAAATTTGTGATTAGTGAGATCGAATGAATTATACCACTATGTTGTCCTCCAAAAATACTTTATGCGTGCCAATTTTTAGATCATAACAAATCCATTTGCAGATTTTTCCAAGTCAATTTCGTTTCCAAAAATCGCTTTCTAGACATTGTTTCCAATAAGCAATTCCAAGTGGCCCACTTTGACCATTTTCCATTTGCGTCTTGTTATTTTTCATAAGCTCAAATTTTAGATCCATACTCATCTCATGATAGTAAACCAATGTCCCAAATTTTTTTTCCCCACATGCTCATTTGCCCAGTTTTCAAGGCCAAATCTGAACCTAGTTTAGTGCATTCTAATTTTTTTTTTCTTGCAGACAATTTTGAGAGGTCACCCTTGATAGCAAATATCTTTTGACCCCAAATTTTTTATGATACAAGATTCAATAGGGTGCTAGTATGTAGGATAGAGAATCAATGTGCTAGTTTCTAGAGCTTGATCAGAGGTTTGGGACAGTTTTTAAGGCCAGTCAATGGACCTCTTGACATGAAGTTGACTAGTTGCAGAAAGAGATAAATTAAGTTTCAAATGTTGTTTCAGTGGTCAAATCTGATTTGGATTTGTATTAGATGGTGAATAGATCAATTGAGCATTTTAGTTGTTCGAAAATTAAATATTTTTTTTAGATGGACCCACTTTCTGGGTTTGACCAATTACATTAAATGAATGTAGTTGTCAAGAAGGATGACAATGTCAATTCAAAAGGCCTTGGTTCTGATAACTTTGAAAGTTTGAATAATAAAAAATGCAGTGGAAATTATGAATGGTTCATTCTTGGCCTCAAAGGCAATATATGTTGGAAAGGCATCTAGCTCAAGGCACAGTATGAAAATGTGAGAATTTTATCCCTCTGCATGCTAATCCAACAAGTAGTTTTGATTCTTAAAGAAATGACTCTCAGTATAGAGAGAAAAATGTGTATTGGGTTGACTCTTGGCCTGACTAAAAGAGTGCAAATGTTGTTACCATTTCTTCCCAAGGATGTGGTTACTGATTGTGTTAAGGAAATTGTTTAGAGACTCCAATCGGATGATCATTGGAATCATGTACTCCTCGGGTGCATATGGAAACAATAATAAGAGGAAATTTGTGAAATAAGAGGGTTGAAAGAAAGATCTACAAGCAATCAAAGGATTTAAAAAATGAATATCATTGAGGTCAATGGTAGCAAGACCTCTACAAAAAGCGGCTAAGATTGTAGTTTCGTACAATAAAATTCCTTTAAACATCAAACTACAAAGGTCAGCATGAAGCATTGGCTACTTTTAAGAAGGTACCATTTTAAGAGAGGCAAGCATCCACATTCTAACATGGAGGAGAGTCAATAAAGAAAGGGCACAACAAGAAAATGAGAAAGACCCCATGCATGTAAAGCAACAGGCACACATATTATAGAGAAGTTGTTTCAAAGCGCCATGAGGAAAGAGGACAACCCACATAAAAGGAAAAGGGAAGCTTCAAGTATCCACACAAGAGAAAGGGATGGAGTTGAAGAGAACAACTCATAGGCATTATGACAAAGACCCACGGCTTTGAAAAGGAAGATGGTAGAGTTTAGAAAGGAAGCAAGCTACACACATAAGTAGCAAAGCTAACCCCATAAGCAAATCAGATGAGATTTACAAGCTACTCATGCCTAAGAAAAAGTAACTCCATGACATTCAAGTGAAGACCTAGAAGCTCACATGTGAGACAAATGAGGATCCAGCCATCCAAAGAAGCAGGCAATTAGAAAGTGAAATCTACCAATGACAAAAGGGGGAAGCTGTTTTCAAGGCATTTGAAAATAATTTAAAAGGAAGCTTGTGTAATCAGAGCAATCACACATGTTAAAAAGAACCCCAATCACCCTATGCAGCATGATCAACACAAAACCACACAGGCACATCAAAGACAACTCTCCACGATTACGCAATGGAAAAGGAGTTTCACGCAATCTACGCAGGGCACATTGTTCAAAAAGAATTGCATGTAGACCAAAGTAAGAGAAAGCGACACCTTTTAAAAAGACCTCGGGCCAGTCAAAGTTATCCATGAATCACAACAAACATAGAGAGGAAAAACCATTAAGATAACATATGTCCCACATTCACTATGGGTGGACATAATAAATGTTTAAATACTATTCATTGCAATAGATCAGTGTTCCAAAAGAATGTATTTTAAAGGTAGCATCTTGAGTAGGAGGGCCTGTGGTCAACTAGAAAGGAGTTAGATTGATAAGGAACACACAATTAAAGAGGTGACATCAACAAGCACCAAAAGTTGAAGAATCTGGTAGTCGCTACTTCACTAGCCAAAAAATCCAAGGTTTTTTGGATACCGACATAGCGAGTTGCCTAAAAATCTCCTAAACTTGATGAATGTAAAATCCAAGGCTAAATGCAACTCAAGTCCCACCTGTAGATCCACCAATGAATCAGGTAATGCCAAGTGGTAGTGAGCAAGATGAGTAAGTGGTGATGCATAGTCAAGGATGCACCAAATCATGCCACATGGATGATCGTATGACGTTCTCTATGTTGCTAACCGAAGTTGCTCACCAGTTAAGCATAGTGACATAGTGAATGTGATGAGGTGGTGAAGACATGTCATTGATACAAATAGTCATTTAGAAGATGACACGTGGTGTTAGTTGAGGTCATTCTCTAATAATAGGATGACACATGGTGCTTTCTCAGAGGCTGATGGGATATAAGGGTTAAAAAATGTTTTTATAATGATATCCTTTGTCTCTGTCATGTTTAGTTAAAAGATTGAAACTATTTTTGTTTCAAAAATCAATAATTTATAGTTCAGAATATAGTATTTTAAAAATTTTTCAATCTTTTGGCATTTTAATGTGGAACTGTGAACAGAGGCTCGAATTTCAAATGACCATAATTGGAGCTATTTTTATCAAAAATAAGTGTCCAATATACCGTCGGAACTGGGAAGATATGAATTTTTTGAATCTGCGATTAGTCTTCACACAGGTTCTCACTAGTTTGTGCTATAGGTTAGTTTGTAAAATTTGGGGCATTCTTATTAGGATAGGCAAAACTCATCATTGATCATCAAGAGTGGTTAAAGGGTAGATATGAAGGCTTGTTGAATCTGGGTATGGAGGAAAACTATTCTGAAGAGTTTATTTTTCCTTTTGAGGTCATATAACTGATTTTCACCTTTTACTTTGAGTTCAAATTTGACATCAAAATTATTTATTTCTTCCAATCAAAATATTTGAGATTCTTTATGCCTTGTAGAGGCCAAATGATGGGATTTGATATTTAGTTATGGAGAGAGATTAGAGAGATTCATTTCATGGCAAAGAGAAGGAATTTCAAGTGGACACCTGTCAGTTGCAGAGCAGATCCAAGAATTCCTTCATCCTATATCTTTCTCATTCTTTTTCATGGTAGGGGTTCTAGTTTTTTCACTATGAGACCATTATTGGTTCCAGTTTTGAAAATAAAATAGCTTACTACTGAGACACCATTCTTCAGTATAATTCTCTCATGTGAAAAATAGTTTTAGAGATAATATAGATAGTTCAAATATGTTAGGTTGTTTCATGTTTTAATTTCATGCCTTTGATTGTATTGTTTCAAAGAAATGAATACATATGAGCAATAATTTCACTAGTTTCATTCTAGTTCTTGTCTCCTATCTCAGCAATCTATAAGTCTTATGTGGTCTTGGAACAAAGATCTAAGATCCATTTGCATCCCCTTCAGGTTGTATATTTGATGTATTTTTCTGTTGGATCAAAGGGCCAAGTAAATGCTTGATATGTTTAACAAGGTTACTAGTTACTTGAGAAGGATATTTTGTGAGAATGAGATCTGAATGAAAACTAATGTCTGAATCACAAGGTGATTAGATAGATCTAATGTCTGGGTATATGAAATATGTCCTAATGTCATAGATGTATGTTTTGAGTTCATGGAATTACCCAATGGATTAGGCACTCTTCAGTTATAGGATCACTTTTTATATTGCTGCATATTTGAGGTTGTGTTGAATCAACATCATTAATCAAATGTTTCCCCTTTCATGTTGAAAGTTATTCAAAGTTTAACCTGCACTTAGCTTACCAATTTTATGAGTTAGGTCATTAGATATTTCATGCTTATGAAGTATTGGTTAAGTATAGAAGATTTAGGGGGTTTTATCTGTTATTCTAGATTCTGATTATGCTCATTGCACTAGTCACATAATTGGATCCTAAGAGGTTCACCTACTTAGGTTTTATAGAGCCTGAAGTGAAGGAGTGTAGCCTTATAGTTGGCCCAGGTTCTTGGTAAAATTGTGTCCATTATTGGAGATAGGTACCCATACATGCATTCTTGCCTTGCATACTTGGTTATTAAAATAGTTTTAAATCAGGAACCAACACATTGAATAGAGGAAGAAACCAAAAATATGGGACACAAAAGATGTAGATGACACCTTTAATTCCTCTAGAAAAAGTGATGACTACTTCTTAGTTGATAGTAGAATATTCAAGGAAAGTAGGAACTGAAAAAAAATTGATAATAGGTTTTGAGAATCTCTAATTAATTATATGGATGTTGCAAGTACTTCTTATAGGTATGAGGATTAAACTACTGAATTGGTTAAAGTAAGTGTTTGGCTAGTAGATTTAGTCCTTTATTTCAACAATTTTTTAAAAATAAATCTTATGAAACCTGAAGAATGTTTAGCTCATTTTGATGCCGATACTACTTGTGGTTTTTTTCTTTTCTTTTTTTAGTTTGATAGTTTGGAGATCTCCCAATAATAGGGAAGTAGTACAAACCATATGATTTCATTTAAGTATTTTGTAGACTATTCAAGCAATTAATCTATTTTCTTACTAGCTAACTGTACTTTATGATGATATGTAATTTATGTAATGTTATGTAAATTTTTCTTGTTTACAAGTAATACAAGACTTGGTTTCAACCTTTTGATGATAAAAAGGGCAATAAGGTCATACATAATGATTGCATGGTCAGCTAAATAATTTAGTTTATTTAAATAATATGTACAAATATAGCTTAATTAATTAAATAGATAAATTGTTTAGCTTATATTTGAGAGATAATTAAATATATAATTTATTTGATTGAGCAATGTCCAAGGCAATGTAATAATTTTTATTATAAATGATTCAAATGACTATAATAGTTTCGATTATACCTCTTTTCTACCTTTATCTCATCATTTTATACATTATTGATAAATAAAAATTTTAAATTTATATGTCCTAGCCATATTTTAATGTATTAATAATTTATGTATAAAATATATTTGAATGAAAGGCATATTTTTCACATATTAGGTCTATTTAATACTAAGTTACTATCATTTTTTACCTTTTAATAATGAATTAGTGTAATACCCCAAAATTGGCACATTGTCATGCTAAACTAATTATGGTCTATTTGATCAATCCTAAGTCCTATCTTACTGGGCAATTCTGATTCTGGTAATTGCTACTTGACCTAAGGGCCCATTTATTTACTGGAATTAACCTGGAATAGGGAAACGGGAATAGGAAAATTGGAATAAATCTATTCCAATTTTGGCCCAAAATGAGAATAAATCGAATTCCAAGTATTTTTTGGAATTAGATTTATTCTTGCATTGGACCAAAATTGGAATAGATTTATTCCAATTTTCCTATTCCTGTTTCCCTATTCCAGGTTAATTCCAGCAAACAAACGGGCCCTAAGTGTCAAATGTAGAAAACCCTAATCTATATTAATTACACTCTTTATTTAATTCCTAACTATTGACTCAAATTAGCTATATTAAGCCTATTAATTAAGTTTGATTTAATTATAAGTCTTCATACTTTAATTAAATTAAAATTACCTTTTAGCTAATGTACAAGGGAACTAACTATATTTGATTTAATAAGATTATATCCTCATTTTAATTTATTGAATTTAATTATTCAATTAATTAAAAATTATGCATTTATGAGGTCATATTCAATTTTACTAAATTAAATATACTCTCCAAATTCTTTCTTCAATTCATAAATGGAAACTCTTAGTCAACTAGAATTGGATTGGAATTAACTCAGTTAACTCTTTCTTACACTTAGAAGAGATTTAGTTAACTCTCCATGACACTCAGAATTGAATCAGTTAACTTCATTTGCACAATGAAGTTTCCACTCTAACTGAATCTCATTTCCAATCTTGACTATCCATCCAAATTGATTTTGATCGTTGATCAATTTCTAGAATTCTATTTAATAATCCTTCAATTCCTTATTACAAAGGTTGATAATTGATAGTATTGAACTTATGCTGGATTAGATACTCATTTTATCACACATCCATAGCTTCTTATTTTCTTGCATTACAATACTATTCTAGTGTTAAAATGCATACATTTAGAATAATATGCTCTTTTTAGTCCTAGCTTAATATATGCATTACATATAGATTAATCTTGCATTGTCATCTAGCTTAAACAAATCCTTCATACTAGAGGTTTTGTTGCTAGCTTCTTGATCTGAGAGCAATAGCATTATCTATCTAGCTATGAGGTAATAGATTGGCTTGCCAAATTATTTCAGATGAACAACTCAATATTCATTCCAAGATGATCCTGCATACAATGATCATATTGAAGTGTGTGTGAAGAGCGAGGCCTACATTTCTTGCATACATTTCTGGCATCCACTGTGGGACCAAGAATTCAATTTTTTTGCCTCATTTCTTTATTTTTTCTACATATTTTAATGCTCTGTCACTTTCATCTATACACTACTCCAATTTATTGTGCGAGAAATCTCATTTTCATGTGAAGAAACTTAGATTTTGCTCCCTGTACTGCACTTCCTCGTGCAAAAAAATGTATAATTGAATGGTTTCTCACATGGTACACACTGTTTTCTCACATAGGCCTGTGCAAGATTTCACACAAAATTTGGCATCAACAAATGCAAAGTGCAATTTTTAGATTCTGTTTATCATGATGATTTAACTAATAGTTGTTTCTGAAGCAAATTTCATTTCTAATTTTTGTTTTTAAACAACTTAATAGTAGTTTGTAGGATGCTTGTTAAAGAAACCTTATTACAAACCCTTGAAATAGTACTGACCATTTGATTTAGGATGTTTGTCAAAGATACACATTCAAAGTCTCAATTCAAACCCACTTAAACATTGTGTTTTCTTTTACTACTTTCTTCAACATAGTTTAAATAGGGCTTGTGAAATTCGTAGGGATCTAGATAAAGGAATAGGGTAGGATACTCTTTGCTACTTGGAGGTGAATCCCAAGAGTGAATCAAAAACCTAGATGCCTTTGGAAGATGGTACCCAAGGGAGCCAAGAAAGTTAGTGGTTCTTCTGTATGACTGTTTTTATGAAGAGATGATGATTTCTTTTTAAGAGATCAAAATCTTGAGAAAAGACAAATCAAGATCAATAAGCTAACTCAGTGATGAACATGTTCTATGTGTTTTGGTAAGGTGACAAGCTAGAGGTGTATTCTCTTTCCCCTCGAGGGAAATCAAAAACTTGGACCCTAAGATCCAAACCTCTAGTCCGAGTCAACCTTTAGAGGGCCTATCAGAGCGATCCAACCTCCAGGAATGACCCAAGTGAGCACACTCCTTTTGTTAGAGATTCCAAATCACTATAATAAAGAAGATTTGTAGAGAGAAAGACTCCAAAGCCACACTAATTTCTTCCTCTTGGTTCCTGATATCACATATCAAGAGGAGGCTCTATTTATTGAATTGGCTTGTACTGGCCTCATTCTTGCTAGTCAAGTGTGTGCACTTTCAGATGCTGGTGTGGGATGCTAGCCTCAACTTCATTCGTGAAGCCATTAGGGATTAATGTGAATGGAAGCCAAGTAAAAACCTTTTAGATAGTTGCTACTAGTTCACCTCTAAAAGGGGGCATAATCTTTGTGCAAGGAGGGGGAAGAATCTCTCTTATAGTTACTCACCATAGGCATGTACCTAGATGATGGAAGGTGGTATACATGCCTGAACCCTACCACAAAGGTGCTCATTCAGCGTATATGTTATTGAGTCCATAAAATACACCAAAAACATGGGCTCCCTCTAGTGAGGTGACATGATTGTGTGAGGTGAATGCATGGACATAAGTTGTGAGAAAAAGGTTTTGCTTCCTCTAACATTTTTGGTTTTAGGGATAAAGTGTGTCATTTTTTTGAGTCTTTAAACTTGTCCAAATTTTCCAAATAAACAAAAGGTCAAGAGTCCCCTATCCTTGTGAGTTACTTTTTCCTTGGTTAGATTGTTTGTGACTACTTCTTACTTCTCATGTTTGAAAACAACTATCCATTTGAAAACCAAAATGTTGTCTAAAACTTGAAAACTATGCTCATATCTATCTAAAACTTGTAAATATAGTCAACCTTCTATTCAGAATTGTCAAAACCATTGAAAAAGTCTTCAAGTTCAATAAAAAATTGTCAGTCAGTCCTCCTTCTTGCACCTAGTTTTGTGAATTTTTGCATAAGAAAACACCTTGTCAGCACTTCCTCACAACATTCTTTGCAATTCCTCATGTGACTCCCTATAAATCTTTGCTTGAGATTTTGCAAAACACTATCTTTTTATGCCAAAAAGTATGCCCTTTTGTCAAACTATCAACTCCTTGTGCAAAACTATTCAAGTCCTCACACGAGAAAATAGGTCAAATTTTTCTATTTTTAGTCTTTGCCTACCTCATTGTTGTTTCTTGCATGGTTCTTTGTGAATCCTTGCATGGGATCTTGACCTAAAACTATCAAACTAGTATGTCAATTTTATCTCCAAGTCTAATCTATGTTTGTAACACTTGATCACTTCTCTATCTATAAATAGTGTCAAACAATGACCTCTTGCGTAGCTAAAAAAATTTGATCTACACATGAACTAGTCTCCTCACTTAGTTATCTTATCTTGTTCTTTTTTGTTTGTTATACTTTATGTCATAATAGTCATAACTCTTGGTTGTTCTATCCATTACTCAGACAACTCATACCTAAGTATATGACACTCTTATCTCACTTTTTGATGTCATGTTCTAGTGTGGTCTTTATCTAGGCTTGTACTTTTTATCATTGTCCATGACTGTGGCAACAAGGAGTGGAAATGTGTTTTATCCCCATAGACTTAGATGAGGTAGAGCTAGGGGTCACAATCATGGTAGAGACTACTTCTCAGCTTATACATGGTCTGTCTCTAGTACATCTAGTGAGGAGTGTTCATGATCTCCTTTACATGTTAGGTCACCTCATGTTTAGAGAATGTTTTCCATAAACTTAAAACAAACTAGGAATCCTTTATATCAAGAGGATCCTAAAAATTGAAAATTTCATATGTATCCAAAAAACATAGCTGAATTCTTATTCAAATGACAATGACCTTTTCAACCAACATACATTGAAACTTACCATATTCTTGACATGGATAATCAAGACCCAAAAAAAAAAGAACATAGTAGAGAACAAGATCACCAAAGGAATGAATGACATAAATAACATTTTACTGATGAGAATGAGGAAGACAAAGAGATACTTCTTGAACATGTCGAAAGATGTCATAAGGATAAGCACTTCCAGAAAGTCATGGAAATCTTGGTTAACAAAGAGAAAGAGAAATACTTTCTCAAATTTGCTCAAGAGGGAGCCATGCTACCTCATCCCTTTAATATCAAAACAATCATTACACCTAAAAAGGAAAACTAAAATTTCTAAGTTGTAAAAACAACTGAAGATCATGCAAGAATAGTTAGCCCAAATGATGTGTGATAAGGGCAAACCTTCAAAAACATACACCTTAGACACTCTTTGTCCATTTCCTTTTGACAATAGTATAAACATGCCTCCTTTTCCAAGAGGACTTGAGTTACCCAAGTATAATAAATACTTCATAACTTCTGATCCCCAAGATCATTTGTAGGAATATGGTACCCTGTCTATGGAATTTATGCATAATCAGACATATCTCATGCATCTATTCACACAAATTCTAGGTGTTCAAGCCATGGAATTTTTTTTATGGTTACCTACTAGTATCAAAATATTTGATGAGATTACTAACTTGTTTTACCAATAGTACTCCCACAACATACAACATCTAATTAACATACAAGACTTGTGTAACCTTAAATAGAAAGTTGGGAAACCTTTCCTCACATTCCTATGGAGATGGAGACAAATTTACAACAAATATTCACGAAATATTCCTGAAATGGAAAAGCTTGATATCTTCACTAATAATCTTTTTCCTGACTTTAGGTATAAAGTTCCAACTTCAAGGTCCACACACCTTTGAAGACATGGTCACACAAGCTATTTGAATAGAGGAATTCATGGTCAAAGAGGGTGAAATAACCCTTCAAAAGGACACTAAACAAGGATTAACCTCTAATAAAGACAAATCTAAGTATGTGAACAAGAACCGAGAGGTGGTACATGATGGATTCATTGACAACATTACTCCTAAACCTACTAAGGCAACTTTCAATCTTACAAACAATCTAAAAGCATCCAAGAATGTTGATAAACCTCATTCTAACAATAAGATGTTTGGAAACAAATCGAAGAACTCATCTTGGGTTACACACCAAAAATTAGAATATAAACCTCTTGGTGAACCTCTAGATGTGGCCTATAAGACCTTGCTACAAAACAAGCTCATTTATCCATTAGATAACTCTCATTTTTATGATCCACAACCACAACCCTCGTGGTGAAATGAAACTGTATTTTGCAAATACCACTAGAAAAAAGGTCACAAAACTAGAAATTACATCAACTTGCATCACAAAGTCCAAGACCTAATTGATGATGGTGACATTTTTGTGGCTAGACATATTAAGAACATAGATCACAAGGCTTTCAAGAGCCATTCCCATCTTATGAAAAAGGAGAAAACTCAAAATAAAAATCTCATAACAAGATCAACTATACATACTCTAATTATGATGATGAGATAGTCCACATGGTTGAACCAATGGATTTTGAGTATTGTAACATTATCACCATCAAGGGTAAATAAGACAAAACTAAACCTAAGACACAATTTGTCTTAAGGGGCCCTACATCCAATACATTTGAAAATGAACTATCACAATCTTGTGCTAATGTTGTTATGTGTTCCCATGCCAAGTTAATACTCAAAGGCCTTGCGCCTTCTGCTCCTAATTTAGAACAACACAAAGATAAAACTCTTGCTAGTCCATTTGGAAAAGGAATAAAAGTTACAACGTCTTCTGTAGCTACTAGCTATAATATCCTTGATCAATTACAATGAACAAATGCTCAAATCATGATCTTTGAATTGCCCAAAATCTCACCTACTCATAGGTAGATTCTTAACAAATCCTTCGCTAAGAAAAATGTACCCCAAGATCTTGATCTTGAGAGGTTCCAATCTATAGTAGGTCATCTAACTTCACCTTAATTTATTTCCTTCTCTGAGGAGGACAACAATTCATTGATTCATCTGCATAACTGACCTCTACACATTGAATTCATGATACACTAGAATTGTGTCCATTATGTCCTCATTAAAAATGGAGCTAGTCTAAACATTGTCTCTACTACTTTACTTAGACAATTGGGCTATTCTAAAGAGTCCATTGATCCTTGTCGCAAGATAACCATCGAGGCATATGATGAAGTCAAGCACAAATCATTACGTTTTGTGGTGTTGCCTTTTTGGGTTGGTCTTATAAAAATGGATGTCACTTGTCAGGTCCTTGACATTCCATTAGCATACAACATCCTACTAGGAAGACCATGGATACATGAAATATGAGATGTGCCCTCCACTTACCATCAATGCATAAAGTTTCCTATTCATGGCTCTAAAGTCACCATACCTACAAATACTAGCTATACTTGTAACATGTTGAAATCCACTAAAAGCTTTGTACCTACAAATTGGGACTCTATAGACCATCATCATAATAAGCTTTAAAAAATTGATTAGTCATTCAAGCTAAAAGAAACTAGGATGGGTGAATATCACATATAACTAGTTTTGTCTTTGACATCTCTTCCTAAGTCTCCCCATCATTATGGGAAACCATCTAAAGCAAAGAGACCTTTTGTGCTAACACCTCAAAATAAGTACAATGGTACCTTTGTCAAATCTATTATACCTTTGGAGGAGGAAGATGAAAATAGAGCCATTGCTACATGGATATACAAAGATGAAACACCAGTTGACCTCACAAAACAATCTCATGAAATTGCTCCTAAAAAGTATGGTCTAGGTCTTAAACTAATGAAACACTTTGGCTATAAGGGGAATGGTCCAATTAGATGTAACAAAAATGGTCTAATTGATCCTATCAAAGCAATAGATAGAAGGTCTTGAGATACATCCATCCCAGGCTTCAAGAAGATCCCCTTCCATCTAGGGATTAACAAGTTTATACCAGAACATGAAAGTTCATTTGACCATGAGTCACAAGTTGAGTCAGCTAACTATAAGAATAATGTTGAAAATGAGGATCTTTATCCAATCCCTATTGATCTTGCTAAATTCTTTGTAGAACTAAATGATTTTGTACTATGTGTTAGACCCCAGATATTGATAGTGATTCTTCTAACAACACTACTAATTCTCCCCATATTCAACAAGAACAAGGAGAGTCTAGTCATGCTTTCTTCATTGAGAAACTTTGTAAAAATGAAAATGATTAAAGAGAATTATTCCCTATCACTATTGGGGAATTCTCTTGTTTGTCCCCATGTAGCACAGATTCTTGAGAGTATGAATTTGATTCTCTCTTAAAAGAAACTATAGACAAAGATATAGATTATAGATCAAGTTGATGTCTATAAAGTTCAGCTCAAAATTGGTGAATCATTTAGGGTTAGGTCAGATGAGTCTCATTCAACTAGTGTAATTGAGTCTTTGATTAATGATGATAGAACTCAAAGGTGTTTAAACACACTTGTCAATGAAGTCTCTCTAGGTCTCAAATTGCTTGTTCAAGCATTTGATGATTATACTGTGAATGCTATCAAACCAGCCACATCTCTTTCACTCACATATCTCAAGCTCATAGACTATAACTCTAATGCATCTAGTGAAGTCCCTACATTTCAGAATTTTCTTGCTTGCTAATTAAATGTTGTCAAACTTGTAACATCCTCCACTAGAGAACAAAGCATCAACATGACTGAAGTTGACATCAAATATCTCAATCAAAAAATTAAAAATCAAATAAATAGGAGGTCCAATGGTGAAAACCACATTTTGGCAGTGTTAGAACCTAAAATAGTAAAAATAAAAGATGTATCCAAAGGTGAAAACCTCTCTAAGGTGCCTATGGATGAGATATTTGATGCACTTCCTAGTCATTTTTAGGAAAGATCACCAGTGTTGATAGAACCAACACAACCAATCAACTTGGGAACATAGGAAAAACCTCACTTGATATATCTTGCACAGTCACTATCTCCAGAAGAAAAAGAGGAATTCATTGCCTTCTTCTAAGAGAAAAAGATAAAGTTTGTGTGGACATACTTAGACATGCCAGGTTTAGATCCTGATCTTGTAATGCATCATTTATCTATTGCAACATGAGTTAAACTAGTCAAATAAAAACTTAGAAAAATGCATCCTCATGTTGCATTATTTGTCAAAGCTAAACTTGAAAAGCTCCTAAAAGTTGGTTTCATCTATATTATTGATTATGTCAAATGGATTTCCAACATTGTTCTAGTCTCCAACCATGAAAAATCTATTAGAGTTTACATAGATTTCCAAGATCTAAACTTAGCGTGTTCGAAGGATGATTTTCCACTCCCCAACATTGATATGAGTTTGCATATGACAGTAGGATATGAAATGTACTCACTCATGGATGGATTTTTTGGTTATAATCAGATCAAAATTGCACTAGAAGATAAGGAAAAGAATGCTTTCACTTGTGCATAGGAAACCTTCTATTGGAACATGATGTCATTTGGTTTGACAAATGTTGGTGCCACATATCAGAGGGTAGTTACTAAAATTTTCCATGATATGATGCATAGGACCATGAAGGACTATATCAATGACATCTTGGTTAAGAGCACAAAATGAAACACTTACCTTCAACATTTGGGACCCATCCTAGATCTTATGGAGAAATTCAGTCTGAGACTTAACCCCAAGAAATGTGCATTTGGTGTAACTTCTGGGAAACTACTTGGTTACATTGTTTCTGCAAAAGAAATTGAGAGAAAATTCAAGTAATCATGGACATGTCTCTGCCCCATAATATTAGTCAGATGAGGGGCTTACAAGGAAGACTTCAATCCATTTATAGATTTATCTCACAACTTGCAGATAGGTCAGAAACTTTTACCAAGACTCTGTACAAAGGTGTGAAATATAAATAGAGCCAAGATTGTGATCAAAATCTAATAGAGATAAAGAAATACCTTACTTATCCACCAATCTTGATGCATCCTATCTATAGGAAGCCTCTTATTCTATACATCTCAGTGATAGAGCCATCTCTTGGTATCTTGCTAGCTCAAGAAGACAATGATAACAAGGAGAGAGCTATCTACTTTCTCAGTCAGACATTTATTTCTTATGAAATGTATTAAAACATCATTGAGAAGGTTTTCTTGGCAGTTGTCTTTAATTCCCAAAAGTTGTGACACTACATGCTCACTCATACTATGTGACTAGTTGCTAAGATTGATTTGCTAAAGTATTTACTCAACAAGGTAGCTCTAACTAGAATATTAGCTAAGTGGGTCATGATCTTAAGTGAGTTTGACTTTCAATATGTTGAGAGAAACACTATCAGAGGACAATTGATCACTAATCAATTAGTAGAAGCACCAATGCAAAGTCCTTTTCTGCTAAACATTGACTTCCCTAATGAATCAATTCTAATGTTCACATGCCAAACTTGGGTGATGTTCTTTGATGGTTCCTTCACACAATAGGGATCTAGTGCTAGGCTATTGTTTATAACACCATAGAGGTATTCACTACCTAAGGTGTACAAGATTTTGTTTCCTTGTACAAACAACATTATAGAATATGAAGCCATCATCAATGGCATGAAGATTGTAGTTAAATGGAGAGTGGATGAATTAAACATCTTTGGTGATTCACAACTCATAATCAACCAAGTCAATGATTTATATTAGATAAATAATGAGAAATTGATCCTTTATAAATGCATGGTGGATGATTTGAAGAAATATTTTTTTCATATCACTTTTCAACAAATTCCTTAGGTAGACAAAAAAGTGGCTAATGCAATGGCTACTCTTGCTTCCATATTACAAAAGCCAAAGAATGATCTTTGACATGAGTTCCTGGTGGAAATGTTACTCTACCCTGCTTATAATTCCCCTGAATCTTGGATGACCTATTCTATTGTATGACATGACTCATCTCACTACCACCATATATACACTTATTTCTATGACCAAACAATTTTGAATAATCTAACCTAGAATGAAAAATGTCACCTTATCTGTAATGCTTCATGATATGTTATTATTGTTGATGACTTGTTTAGGAGAGATTTCGATAGAACACTCATTAGGTTTCTAGAACTTGATGATTTTAGATGCACATTAATCAATGTATACAAGGACATGTTTGGATCTCACTCTAATGGCTTGACACAAGCTTGTAAACTTATTAGAGCTGGTTACTATTGGCCAAATATGGAGCAAGAGGAAATTAAATATGCCAAGTGTTGCAAATAATGCCAACTCCATGGAAATCTAATTCATGCTCCAGCCAAGGAGCTGATTCCATCTATCATGCTGTGGGTATTCCAACAATGGGCCTTTGATCTTTTGGGTCAGATTCACTTGTCTTCTTTAAATGGCCACAAGTTCATCACTATAGCTACAGACTACTTCACTAAGTGGGTGTAGGTAGTCCCTCTCTATATAGAAAATAGAAAAATAGTAGCTCTATTTATTATGAATTACATCATATGCAAGTATGGTGTACCTTCCCCCATCATTATTGATAGTGGAGGATAGTTTAAGAACAAAGATCTTAAGGAGTTGTGCAAATTTTTTTAGAATCCTGCAACATTGGTCTTCTATTTATTACCCCTAGGGTAATGGTCAAGTAGAGGCATCCAATAAAGTGATCCTTAAAATCTTGCATTGCATAGTCAACAAATCTAGAAGGGACTAGCACCTTCTAATTAATCTGGCTTTATGGGCTTATAGAACAAGTATCATAACTCCAACAGGTACAATGCCCTTTACTTTGGTATATGGAGTAAATGTTGTGCTTCGAATTGAGGTTGAGATTCCTACTTTGAGAATCTCCATGAAGGGCCTCATTACTTATGATGACTATAGAATATCTTAGCTTCAAGAGCTAGAATTATTAGATGAACATCGAGAAGTGGCCTATGATCATCTATGAGCTTACAAACAACATATGTCTAGAAGCTACAATAAGAAAGTTAAGCCATGTGACTTCCAACTAGGTGATCTCATTTTGAGAGAAAACCTTAAGAATTTACCACAACAGGTATAAAAAGGGAAGTTTGAACCCAACTAGCTTGGTTGATACATAGTTACTACAATATTTGGATCTAGTTCTTACCAACTTTCTATAGCCAAGGGAGAGGCACTCAAGGAGCCCATCAACACTCTCCATCTAAAGTAGTTCTATAGCTAATCTAATCCCAAAAGCTCTTTGTATATACTTAAAAGTCCTGAAAAAAGTCTAAAAATTGCAAAAAGTCTTGAAAATTTTATTATCTTGGTGAAAAACTAGCAATAGGCACCTCAATAGTACCAAAAAAAATTCAAAAATAAAATAAAAATTCAAAAAAGGAGAAAAAGAGAAAAATCCAAAAAAAATTTAAAATAAAAGAAAAAGTGCCATTGATGAAAACCTGGCAAGCATGCATCATGGTAGCAAAAAAAAGTAGGGGAATCTCTACCAAGAAGGTGAAAACCTGGTAAAAAGGTGCCTCTTATTTCAAATGCTATATCTTGCAGTGCATCTTCTAGCTCTTGTATAGTTGCTTTCCTACTTTAGTTTGTTGCTTTTGCTCATGTATCCATGGACTAGATCTTGTCATAACCTGAGGGCAACACCCTACAGTTTCATATGAATCTCTTGCATCAATCATGAGTTGTTCTAACTATGTCTGCCTATTATCACTCATGTCACTTTTGAGATTCCTCTTACCAAATATTTCTCACATCAGTCACTAGTTGTTTTAACTATGTTTGCCTATTGTCACTCTTGCTTTTGAGATTCCTCTCATAGAGGATCTATCTCACGTCAATCACTAGTTGTCCTAATTGTGTCTATGTACTATCACTCAATTTCCTACTAAGATTCTTCCTACTAAAGATTCCTCTTTGACTTTAGTCACTAGTTGTCCTAATTGCATTTGTCTACTATCGTCCTCTTAATAAAGAGATTTCTCTCACATATGTTCTAAATATTGACACTATACATCAATCCTATAACATAAAAGAAAAACTAAAAATAGTGAATTTGTTTACAATATGCTAAGCTTTTCTTTTCTTTTTTTTATTTCACTTTATCATGTCTCTTTGAGCAACTCAATGATCTCACTTTTGACTAGAGAAGTGAGGACTAGGGGCATGATATTTTATTTGTTTTTTGTTTGGTGGTTTAGTTCCAATGATCTAAAGCATCCATATAAAAAGGTATCCACTATAAGAGCCTCCATCTCATATTGGATGGCCGTTTGTACCTCAACTCATTTTATATGGACTCTTCATTGAGGTTGGTTCTTTTCCTTGATTGTTTGAGTGAATTCTCTATGCTATATTAAATACCTATACTTGTCCTACTAAGTGAATGTATGGGTCACTACGAGTATACTTAACACACTTCTATATTAGGTTACAAATGCAAGGGTCGCTGCAAATAGAATACTTACTGATTACTTAGAATAAGAAGGATCTATGTGTATCTAGTGTGTCTACACACAAGAAATATTCTAGTCATCCTAGAATTTATGCTTTGATACTTATGCTTGCTTGCTACATTAAAAGGAACAATTATTTTGGTTATTCTAGCATCTTGTGCCTCAAATGCTTACATTTACTCCCAGAAAAACTAGAACATATGTCATATTCATATTTACATGATTTCAATGTCAGTGGGAATTGTACAACATGTGGGATTTAGCTAAATGCGTAGTGATGATAATTTTTGAAGCTTGGTAACCAAACTTAGGATTGCATCTAGCATAGGGTTGCATTACATAAGCACATGGTTCAATCATTGATTTACTCACTTTATGATGAAGGATTGTCAGCTTCTTCAAAGTATCATGCTTCTTCATGCCTACACAAGCATTCAGTTCTTTGGTCCATCCTCTCAATCTTCATGGGATACTTGTCACTATCAACAAAATGGAACACTACATGAGATGTTAGTTCATTCACATTTTGCATTTCATACATACTATCATGGTTCATCTCATCTACACTACATTCATACATCATATCAAATTTGCATTCATAATCATAACATAAAAATCTCATGTACAATAAACTATCAAGAAACAAAGATGACACATGTGAAGGTACTCGAATCAAAATCTCATATATATATGGAGTCAAGTGTACATCCATGCAAAATTAAATGCTATTCGAGCACTGTCGATCTCAAAATGATTCAAAATTGCATTGGCACACTAATCAATACATACCTAGATTAAAATTAGAACAAAATTAGCTAACTCTCCCCTTCTCCCTCACCTCCAGCTAGAGGGGGAGGAGGCATATCTGGTCTCATTAGAGTTCGTGCACCTCTTGACTCTCTTGCATACTATGAAAATATGGGCATCTACTTTGCCTCCTCTAGCACTATACTGACATATGTTGCATATTAGTATGTTACTCTCCCTAACTACAACCAAATCTTATCCTATTGCCACTCTAATCTATGAGCATCTTGTTCTAACTTCTCTCACAATCTGTAGATCTCTAGATCCACTCTACTATCTAGGTAACCCTCATTGCAAGTTGTATATGCAGCTCTCCCAACTATCATTATGTTGTCCTCACATGCTCTTGGGATCTCCTAAAGACCTCCTAGGTCCATGCTAGGATATCTCTACCCTATGGCTCTATAGCACACTGATCCTGCATCTCCTCATCACCTAGCCCTTGCTCTAGTTGCTTGGTTGTGTAATGCCCCACCCAGGGATCCTTGGAAACAAGGATGAAATACAAGCTAGATTTTTTTTTTAAACAAGTGTAAGTGCACATGTCAAAAACATACACAGATCACAAAGATTTCAATGGAAGACTTAACCACCAACCTAGCAACCGATGAATCTCTAAATGCCACTACTGACCAAAATAATTGATAACAAAGAACGAATAATTGAATCTAAATCAAACACATTCTAAATTCAAAATGTGATACCAAAGGGTTGAAGAACGCTTAAGAGGGTACCTCGAACAATTCCCAAAAATTTTGGATTAGACCAAGAAGTGCCCGCTGCCTACTTGCATAGGTTTTTACAAAACTCAGGTGATACTTTAATACAACATTGGGCGATACTTTCCAGTATCGTGCGACATTTCTATAGAAGGAGGGTGACACTTTTAGGGAATGGGTGATACTTCTCTCAAGGGTGTGTGATACTTTAAGGGTATCATATGATAGTTCCTATAAGGGGGTGTGATACTTGAAAGTATCGTATGATAATTCTCTAAGAGGTGTGTGATACAATTAGGGAACGCACGATACAATCTCAATGGACATGTAATACATTATTGTATTGCACCATGCTGACAAAAGTTCACCTAGGAAACACAAGAACACTTAAGGAAAACAAAAAAGGGAAAAATAGAGAATAAAATCTCCACATTGGGGAGTACCACATCCATAATTTGAGGTGTGAACACTCAAACACACTACTAAAAGACATAATCTACATCTAACCATCTAATAGGTAGTAAGAAGAAAAAGTACAGAAGGAACATCGCAGTAAACAAAATAACCAAACTAAGTACATGGCTCCTCCTAACCATCAATGCTTTCATAAGACCATCATAGGCCCTAGCCATCCCCCATGCATAATATCCCAAGCCACTGACTAGATTTTTTGTACTATCATAATAAGGACGTCACTACTAAACATGCTACAACATAAGCATAAGGAAATCTAACATGTTATCAACAAAGCATAAGATAATCCTATAAGTAAATAACATCACCTATCACATGCTAATCATCATAATAAGGAAATGCATCAGTAACTAACATCATCAAAACATGATATAAAAGCATCCCAATGAAATCATAAGTCACCAGAAAGCATACTTCAGCAAGCAAAGTACCAAGTGAAACCTCTAGCCAGGGTCATGCTAGAACAATAAACCATCTCTATACACTAGTCCCTAGCAATGGTGTAGGTAGCTATGCCTCCCAACCACATGGCACCCATAGGTCCACACCCACCATGTTGATGGAGAGAATGACCCAACCACAAACACATGCAAAACAACATCCATGGCTAACACACATGCCAAGTAGTATGATGACTGAATCCAAGATGTAGATAATGCATAGACTATAGGTCTTGGTCATACATCTCAATGGGCTACTAAGTAGGGGCTAACATCATGGAGAGTCACTTGGCATCAACAAGACCTAGCTGGCACTAGCAGATCTCCACTTCCTAATGGAAGAAGCACATCCTAAATCATTTTATTATCTTTAAGTTTTATTACCACCCAATGTTTAAGTTTAATTATCACTTGTTTACAAAGCTTTTGCATGTCAACCCTCAGGAAATAGGCATTAGGTTGCAGAGATAGAAGCCCCTTCCACATGCTACCCTACCTTACCCATGCTCATCCAAAAATGAGTTCCTGTAGGCATGAAAACTCCCAACCCAACCACAATGATCCTAACTTCTGGAAGTATCACGAAAGATTGAGCCTCATAGGTCACCCAAAAAATGTACATGTGCATACTCATGTGTCGTACACCACCATCATGAAGATCAACACAAGGACTAGATGAGAACTCAAGCATAAAGTCACTTAACTGAAACAGACTCAGGAGGACATATACAACACACATCCTAATGCAACATAAAGTGCTAAAGTGGTTTGACAAATATCCAAACAAATCATCCAACTCCATGACCCACATTGTGCCAAGAAAACTCAAGAAAATAGGGTGGCATGCAAAACAAGGCAAAAACCCCAAATTTTGAAAAAAATCCAAAATTAAAACCCATTTGGACTTTGCATGCAAAAATCCCAAAAATTCAAAAATAAATGAAATCGAACACTATATGCAAAAATGGCTAGCATAACAGCTCAAAATCCCAAACCATCATCCCAAAAAAAGGGAAAATGTTCATACTCGACCAACTGGGTAGAACTAGCCACTAGAAATGGAGGGGAACACTAGTTCTCAACCTCCTAACATGCTACTACAAGAAATGAAAGCTAAAATAGAGCGAAAATAATAAAATGAGAAAGCCCTACCTGGTAGCAAAAGGGGCAAAAATTGAAACTTGCACAATAAAATAAATCACATGCTGAATCTATCAAAAATCATGGCAAAGCATGGTCTACCTAAGCCAAATCCAATGAGACCAACCTCATGAAGATCTAATGCTCATAGCTCCTAGAATGAAAAAAAAACCAATCCTTTAGAAGAGGATTTCCAAATTAGTTCTCAAATTTCTATTTCCAAAAAGAGAGAAGTGAATAATGAATTCATTTTTCTAATACTTATTTATTTTTGAGTGAATAATCAGCTATAAAAAATAGCTAGCTAGAGTAGCAAAACTCTGAATCGACCCAAATGAAAATAGGTTATTATCTATAACAAAAATTCAGCTAAGGTAAAGCTGCCAGAAATTAAATCCAAAAAGATTAAAAACCCAAAAATCCAAAATCATAGAAAATAACTTAACACTTTTGCAACAATACAAACTTCTAAATGCATAGAAGCTCTCACTGGTCTAGTCACATAATGCAGATGAGTTTGAATTTGCTAATCACTAAAAGTTTTTAATTAAAACAATTAAAATAAGGATACGTCAACCACACAGAGGCAACATTGGTAAAATATGAATAGTTGGATCAATTACTCGATGTGCCACTACCAAGGATATAATTCCTACACACTAAAATACATGATCAAGTGCAATTGCATATAATATAATAGCTAAAGCAATTAATACATTTAAATACTTAGTTGATGCATTTACACCACTCACATTCACATAAAGCATAAAGAACAAGAATGAAGTAAATAACCATATCATAAGAATCCATTCATAAAATAATCAAAAAATATGTCAAATAAATAATATAACCAAATATCATCGTAGATCTACTATCATCTTAAAATAGTATCAACATGCAAATATGATAAATTTAATAGTATAGCAGTAAAGCATCTATGGTACTGAATCTAAGTATAACATCTAACCCTCATGTCATCATAAGGTACAAAATAAGAGTATCAAGTATCTCTCAAATCAAAGTAAATAAGGCATAGACTGCAAACACGAGAGGCGCTACAAGTTGGCTACTCTGCCTCTATGCATGGTCTCTAGGTGTCTCCTCCAATCACTCCTAGGGAGGCCATCTCACCTCGATTATGCCTCTAACCTATCCCACTACCATAACATCTAGGCCTAATCTTATTTTTTGAGGAGGAATATGTACATGATTGTCCCATATCTGGCTCTCTCCTATTGTGGCCACTTTAATGGTGGTTGTGGTGCTTGTACTGGCTATATGGGTACAACCATCCCCACTTGGTTGGTGAATCATGGGAAGGGATGACTCACAAAATGTTCTTGATATGCCAAAGTCATCCCCCCCTTAGCTACTACTGGCAAGTAATCCCACTATTTCACCACTATAGACCACATATCAATCATCAAATGACCTAGGCTTAATCTCAATGACCACCCATGATCCAAATCCGTAGCGAGCCATGCATACGAACATCACTCGTGATATGTCCTATGGCTGACCATACTGTCACTAGACATGAGTTAGAGGGAATCTCTCTATCACCTGCATGAAGTGATCTATTAGTGGTTGAGATGTAAACATATATCCTAGCTCCATGGGTGGATCATCCAATGGCCCCATTTCTCTCCATGGTCTCCATACTACTTCTAGTAGGTCATCTAGTTGATCTCTCCACTAGTTAGTCTTCCCTAGAGCTACCTAGGTCACCTGACCTCAATATCTACATATGTATGGCCCCATAGGCTACCTCTCATCTACAAAAATAGGTCATGTCATGCAAAAATGCTCCCATGCCCATACCTAAAGAACATAGACCTTGATGGCCATGCTCTTACTCTCATAGTATACAATCTCATGCATCTCGTGGAACATATGAGTGAGCATGCAATGACTCCATCCATATCCCTCAGGTGCCTCTAACATCAACTATAACATCTGTCCCCATCTACACTCTTAACCATGTTGAACTCTATCCAACATCAAAAAGAAGCTAATAAATATGCCCAATACTGATGGCAATCTATGAGTGGGCCCATATGTATGTACTAGCTCATCCTAGGTGATGGCTCTATCCATGATAAGATCCTCCTAGAAAATGGCCATTGGTGCCTCTATACCTGTTTGTGGTACTATGTCATATACAACCTGTGGCCCATGGAATGGTATACAAAGTATCCTATAGATATCCTATAGGGTGATAGTTATGTCTCCCTAGGGAAGATGGAAGGTGTTTGTCTCTGAATGAAAATACTCAACTAGTCCAATCAATAGGCCATGATTCACCAACAATGTAGGAATTTGGCAAAGATATGATAATCCTAGAGCATCAATGTCTAACTGTCCCAACAAAGCTCTGTAAGGTAAGTAATGTGATCAGAATCTAACATCAGGAAAGCTAACTTGCACACATGAAAACAATAGGAAAATGATCACTCTCAGATAGGAAAAAATGATTAATGAAAATGTAGAATATCGATGAGAATATCAATATTCAAACATTTAAATTTGCACTTTAAACTAGATTTTCATGCAAGAAATCAGGTTCTCACATGACGTTGCACATCTTCACATGAAAAAATACTTCCTTGAATGAGAAATGACAATAGACTCAATGAAAAATTGGTCATATTTAGGGCTTCTCCCATGAAAATGGGTATCTTCCACATGAGGAAACTCACAAAACCTGATGAAGAAGTATTGGCTTGGTAATTCTTTGTGCAAAAAGAGATTGGACTCGCATCAAAAATAACATCCTCATGTGAGAATTGACACAAAAACATTCAAAACACCTTAAAAACATACTAAAATGACTCAAAATGTAAAAAAATTCAATGTGAAGTGAGAATATCATTGACTTTGTAGAGGTCTATAGTCTATCAGTCGACTATGTCATCTAGAGCACTTGAATCAATGTGAATGCATAGGGACCACCATCTTTCTCCTCAAAGTTCTCTTCTTCACAAAAGAAAAAAGCACCAATGTATTGAAAATGACCCTTTGGGCACTTATATAGGTTTTGACCTAATTTTTTAAAGTGCTCTAATTGGCTTAAAAATCACCCCTTGGTTAATTTGGCTAATCTGAACCCATTTTCAGGATCAAATTCAAAATTTGGGACTGGCGCGATTGAATTCTTGTGTAGTCCATTTTTATAATACTTTGTGAATCTTAGAATCTTTTCAAATCACATTTTCTTCAAATTTTCTAAAATTTCTAGAAAATGTCAACTGAAGTCAAATTTAGTCAAACTTGGTCTTTTGGACCATGAAATCACTTCAAATCGACTCCAAATTTTCTTTAGATCTTTTAGATCTCTTTCATATTCTTCTAGAGCTTAGATTTCTTTAGTAACTCTCAATATACTACTCTGCATCATTATTCTAGTGTGTCATCTTTTGATTTCACTCCTGAAGGGGTAGGATGATTACATCAGTGAATCTTTCAAAAGTGGCTTCAACTCAATCTGAATCTTATGTCCTCATCACTTAGGGCATCTTGTTCCCCTTTATCTAGCATCTATATCATCTATTTTATCTTTTCATTAGCTAATCAATCTTATAACAATTCCTTTCAAGGTTTGATGGACAGGTATCAAGACAGTCTAACCTTGATTCCTGGGGATCAAGCCTCATTCTAGGGATGATTCTATGACTCATGATAGGTCTTGTTATCTCTTTCATGGAATAGTATTTAGGTGTTCTATCTGGACTCTAGGGGATTAGGATCCATTCTGGAGATAATTCCAAATTCTTGCTGAGGATTAAGCTTCATTATGGAGATAATCCTAACTCTTGCTGAGAATTAAGCTTGGTTTTGGAGACAATTCTAAGCTCTTACTTTTGATCACTATTTAATGGATAGGTGTCAGGATAGTCTAAACCTAACTCTAGAGCATTAAGCCTTGTTCTAGGGATAATTCTATGAATCATGATCAATCTTGTCATCTTCTAATAGATAGGTATCGGGATAGTCTAACCCCAACTCTTGAGAATTGAGACTTTTTCTGGGAACAATTTTGTGAACTTTAATCTTTGTTCTATCAACATCTATGTCTAGGTGTTCTATCTAGATTCCCCAAGATTAAGCTTCATTTTGGAGATAACCTTGAAAATTTAATCAACATTGGTATCTAGATATTCTATTTGGATTCCCTAAGGTTAAGCTTTGTTCTAGAGATAACCTTAAAAAATCTTATCAACATTGGTATCTAGGTGTTCTATCTAGATTCCCTAAGGTTAATCTTCATTCTAGAGATAACCTTAAAAAGCTTATCAACATCAGTATCTAGGTGTTCTATTTGGATTCCTTAAGGTTAAGCTTTTTTCTGGAGATAACCTTAAAAAAATTATCAATTCGATATCTAGGTGTTCTATCTAGATTCCCTAATGTTAAACTTCATTCTAGAGATAACCTTAAAAAACTTATCAATTGGTCTCCATATCATCAATTTCATAACAAATCTCATTTTTCTGATCTATGCTTCATACTTCTAATTTCTTTGAATCAAATGTGTTGCTTGCACATTTATTCAAAGAGGGGCAAATGTAATACCCCAACATTGGCACATTGCCATGCTAAACCAATTTTGGTCTATTCGATCAATCCTATGTCTTATTTTACTAGGCAATTATAATTCTAATAATCTCTACTTGACCTAAGTGTCAAATGTAAAAAACCCTAATTTTTATTAATTACACTCTTTGTTTAGTTTCTATGTATTGACTCAAATTAGCTACATTAAACCTATTAATTAAGTTTAATTTAATTATAAGTCTTCATACTTTAATTAAATCAAAATTATCTTTTAGCTACTGTACAACAAAATTAAATGTATTCGATATAATAAGATTATATCCTCATTTTAATTTATTGCATTTAATTATTCAATTAATTAAAGATTATACATTTATGAGATTATATTCAATTTTACTAAATTAAATATACTCTCCAAATTCTCTCTTTAGTTCAGAAATGGAAACTTTGAGTGAATTGGAATTGGAAATGGAATTAAGTCAATTTACTCTTTCTCACACACAGAAGAGAATCAATTAACTCTCTATGATACTCAAAATTGAATCAATTAACTTCATTTGCATAAGAAAGTTTCCACTCTAACTGAATCTCACTTCCTATCTCGATTGTCCATCCAAATTGATCTTGACCATTGATCAATTTGTGAAATTCTATTTAAGAAACCTTCAATTCCTCATTATAGAGGTTGATAATTGATAGTATTGAACTTATGGTGGATTACATACTCATTTTCTCATACATCCATAGCTTCTTATTTTCTTGCATTACAATATCATTCTAGTGTTAAAAATGCATACATTTAGAATAATATGCTCTTTTTATTCTTTGCTTAATATATGCATTACATATAGATTAATCTTCCAATCTCATCTAGCTTAAACAAATCCTTCATACTAGAGGTCTAGTTGTAGCTTCTCAATTTGAGAGAAATAGCATAATTTATCTAGTTAGGAGGCAACATATCAGCTTGCCAAATTATTTTGGATGAACAACTCAATGTTCATTTCCGAATGATCTTGCATACAATGATCATGTTGAAGTGTGCGTGAAGAGTGAGGCCCACATTTCCTACATACAATTACTACCATTTTTTACCTTCTCATAATGTAATATCATTTTGCATAGGTTAAAGCTTCACTAAAAAGAGTGAGCTTGATTTTTAAAGTTATCAAACACCATTACTATTTATTCTATTTTCACTAAACTATTTTGAAATATTTAACATATTATGATAATATAATTGAAATATATGGTTAATAGCAATTTTTTTCAAGATAATAATTAGAAATAGTGCATAATTTTAAAAATTGGAATAAATTATATTAATTTATTATCAATTAATTATTTTTAAAAGTATAAAAATATATTTAATATATTTTTATCTATCTTCAAAAATATTCCATGCCAAGACAAAAGTATTTCATGTGTTATTGTTTCATCTCATCACATAATTTGTATTAAAATAATGGGCTCGTTTGAAATAAGTGAAAGATTGAATTTTATAAATTTAAATTATTTGTATTGTTAGAATGTTTAGAATAACTTGGGGGGGGGGGGGGGAAAGTAAATCAGTTACTCAAGGTTCATAAGTACCATTTGAAAAATCATACATTTAAACATTATTTATTTTTCTTAACCTATTGTAATTCGGTCTTTACTGTAATCAATGTTAACTATTAGTTCATTGTCCTAATATAAGAGACTTTTCTGAAAGTAAACATGTAAATGTAAAACACCATAAAAAAATTAACACAAGTTTGACACTAGGATTTAACATGGAAACCCAATTTGGGAAAAACCACCAGCAACATGTCACCACTTTTTCATTCTTCTAGAGTGAGACATGTTAGGAGCCAACCCTGTTAAAGGTTAACATGCTATTAAATGTGATGTGGTTAGAGGATTTAATCATCCTTCTAGTAGTGGATTTGTCATAGGACTTTAGAACATTCCATTAAAATGTCACCCAATTAAAGGATTTACACAAATTGTTAAGTCTTTCAATGACTGCTAGATCAACCTTTGATTAAAAGGATTTCAATATAAACTATTTACAATGATTAGAAAGAAAATAATAGGGTTTGATCTATATGATTAAAACTCACTTTGCAATTTCAAATCTTAATTCAGTTCTTATACTGATTCCTTGACAAGCCTTTCTTGTTACCTCTATCCTTGATTCACTTGGAAACACTTCCAAAAATCACCCTTCTCTTCATAACAAACTTAAGTCTTCTTCTTAGATTCACTTATCAACCTTACTAGCTTTGTTCCATCTTACTAGAAAGACACAAAACTTCTCTATTATGTTCTCTTCCTCATATATCTCATTCACACTCTTATTTCCCCTTTCTTGTGCATACATTAAAGTTCATCTCTATACCTCCTTAAATAAGTAATTTTGGTCCTTTTCCATTTTCCATGATCACCATAGATTTTAGGGCTCTTGATTCAATTCATCAGGTTCAGTTTATCTATTCATCTTCCTTATTTTCTAGAAAGTTCTCATCAAATTCATCTCTTAGATCATTTACCTAATCCTCTTATTGAATTAAGTGATCCTAGACTCATCAATCCTTATCTTCAACAGACTTTCAATATGCCAAGAAATAAACAGAGTCATCTAGAAATCATGATTTCTCATATGCATTTGAAAATTACTATCATTCGGTCATTACTAAGTTCTAACACTCTGTCATCATTGAATTGCTCAGTCACTATAGAAATTCTAGCTCAATATCAACACTATATGCTTAGTTGATACTGATGCTTAGTCAACACAAAATTTTCTCAACACTTATTATTTCTAGGTTGACACTAGCATCACTCAGCATGAATTTCAAAGTTCCTAGATCTTTTACTCTATTTCTCAATCAATCTTTACATAAGCGATTTATCTTGGCTTGCATTGTTAAGACTTGAACATCAACACGATTTAAATAATAACTTTTTCTTTTCAAAGTCTAACTAATCAAATATCCATTGTAGCTTCCCTTTTGTAACCCAACCTTTCCTTTAAGTGCTTTTGTTATGATAAATTTCTCAACTCCTCTCCATTAATGAGATAGATATGACATTTAGATAAAATAGCAATATGTCTCATCAGTAGATTTGACATCAATGACAATACAACAATTATTTCAATTGTAGTTTCCAACAATCTCCCTCTTTGGCATTGATGACAAAACCTCAAATATCTAAAGTATATTTCTTTATGAATACAATCTCTCACTTTGTTACCATGCAATCAAGAAGAGTTCAATTTCATGAGTGAACAATATCATTATTTTTATTCTGATTCTCATCCATGCAATTTTAGAAACTCCAAGTTTTGAGTTTAGACTTCCTCTATCATAGAAATTTCTCCTTTACATGCTCTTTCTCTTTAGTACTCTCTCTCTTACATATGTCATGCATATTATCCATCTTTGACAATGTGCTTGATATATCTTGATTATATAGATAAGTTTACATGTCAAGGATGAATTTTTCATCTATGTATTGTTAAAGTTGTATCTTCAATCAGATTGATTCGATATGATATACATTATTGTTATTGGTAAATCATCATTTCCTATATATAATTATCCATGTTAAATTATATATATATATATATATATATATATATATATATATATATATATATATATATATATATATATATATATATATATATATATATATATATATATATATTGATATACATATTATATAATAATATTATATATATATATATGGTTATTTATTACTAATATATTAATAAGTTAACTAATGATGATTGAGGATAGAGACATGTCTCCTCCTCTCTTATTTATAAGCCTTCATTTGCATTTGGAACACAATCAATATAATGATGATTGTTAGTATATTTGCATAAAATGATCCATAAAATTAACATCGTATCAAAGCCAAGTTCCTTCTATACAGCCTAAACAACTTGAAGGTAGATCCCAAAAAAAGATTACAATAGGGAAATTCTAACAAACACCAAAAAAAAAATGGTGTAATGCAATGTTCATGTGGGATAGATAATCACCATATAAGAAAGAACCTTAAATTAGTCAATCAACTCTATAGAAAAGAAAACACTATAATCTTTTTGTGACACACAAGCATCTATGAGTAGGTCATACACCTCTCCTTCATTCCTTTTGTCTGTGTTAGGGAGCCTTAGGTGAAAGAAAATTAATGTCATTAAAGTTGAACTTTCTATTCATTGACAAAAAGAACTGATATATATATATATATAATTTATATGTTCATCAGTATGAGATATGTTTTGTTTTTTTATTATTTTCATTAATTTCTATAGACAGTAGAAGCACCCATAACACCACTGACATAGAATGCATGACTTATATTCTTTCGTTAAAAAGTGGCAAGACACATCATCTATGCATTATGAGAGTAACTTAATTATCTACCCTAAATTTTCTGATTTAGGGACACAAAATGATGCTTGTGGATTTACACGTGAATTTCATTTACCATGGCACCACTTTTTCACTGAACATCCACAAGGACAATTATTTTCAATCAAAGGGAAAGATAGAAATGAATGAAAAAATAAGATAGTATAAATATTTCTATATATTATGATGTTTTGCATGCCACTTTTATTAAGTTCTAAGAACTCAAATAAATTTTCATCTACCATATATATCTTAATCAAGCTTATTCATAATTGGTGAAATTACAAACATTTTTCATAGTTTCCATACATATGCAAAAGGATTGAATATTACCAAAATCAATTTATCAGCCTTCCTCTATGCTAGTCATAGAATTTTGTTGATACAAACATTAAAGATCATAGGGTCCATTTGAGAAAAGAAAAAAGTAATAAAAGATAAATTAAAAATAAATGTTATTTGAAATAAAAACTAATAATATTCATAAAACACATTGGACCATCTTGGAAGTAACATGGGTTTAATAAGGGTGTAATATACAAATAGCAAAGCTGGAGAATTAAAATGTTCAGACTATCAAGAAATTTAATGTAAATAATGATGTATACACATTTGATTGGACATGACATTTCCATGGGGTATTATGCAGAGTAAGGAATGGATAAAGACACCAAAGTTATCCCGTTAACTTGCATGGAATATGTTACCACTTATATATTTTTCATGTCCTAGAGCAGTCCAGTTGTGAGTCATTTCTTAATCATGAAGTTGAACTTGAAGTTTCAATTAACTTCAAGTTCAAGTTCACACTCCCTTCTATCTTCTATATGACAAAGTCCACTTTCTCTACCCAAGTCAATCTTGGTGAGGTCAAAGTTGAAATTGAAGCCTGAATCATCTCAAACTTCAACTTATACTTTGATATCGATTTTGTATACTAATGCCATGTTTTCATGCAGGCATTCAATCTTTGAATTAAAAAGGTGAGGTGGGTCCCAATGAAGACATTTCCCAAGGCATGCGAGCTAATAAATGAGAATATTGAGGTGGCACGTGTCTTGATATGGCAAGATTTGGCAAAAAGGCAAATTTTTCATTTCATGATGACATGTAACATCAATAGGCATGCAGATTTGATGGGCATTTATAAAAAATCACTCAGAGAGTCTTTTTGATGTGTGACACATGAATAGTAATTACTATATTTACTTTCCATATCTATACTATGATTTCCTTTATAAGCTATCCCTTAAATTCATTCATTTAGCCATTTCATTTCTCATTCAACCATTTGCAAAAGAAATTATGGCATCATCTGGTAGGGAAAATGAGTCATAAGATATAGCTTTGTCAAACTGTAAGTGCACCACCATTACCCTCTGCAATTTTATTTGTGGTTGCTTTTCTTTTGAAATATTTCTATTTGTGTCTTTTAGACCCTATCATCCCATAGCAAGCCATGACATTGTTTCACCCCAAAATACCTGAATTTGAAAAGCCATGTCTCCTTACCTCTTTACCTAAAATTCATGGCACATTTTTGGTTAATAAAAACTTGACCAATATCATTGAAAGAGCTAGAAATACCCAATCAGGTACTATATGCCAGGGATTGGTTAACAGTGGGCTGCTTGAAGCCACCACATTTCCTGTAGCAATTACATGCCCAGAGCTAGTTATAGAATGCACAAACCATTATGATCCTAGCACCAGGTGTATCAAGAAAATTTTAGGTAAAGTGATAGTTAATATCAATAGAACTAGTGTTTGTTTAGCCTTTAGGATCCCTCACAAAGAACCCTATGAACTGTGGACATTTGAGGAGGTAGAATGCCTGTATGCTGAAAGAAAAAGCAATTATGACAATAAAGTAGCCCAGTCTTGGCTCTTAAAACCAATAGAGGGTGGTTCAAGGTTGCCCAAACCATTAACCATTGAACATTTCATCAAGGAAATTGTAGACATTGTACTTTTGTTGAATAGAATCAAGGAAATGGACATGCATTTCTTCATCCAAAAGATTTTTGAAGGGGATAAGTTCATTAACTGGGCTAATGGAATTGTTGAGAATTTGCACAAAGATTTAGTGGCCGTCAACAATTTTGGTCCATTTTCCTTATCTTCCTTTTTTATTTATGTCCTAGCAGCATCTAAAGAATGGAAAAGCCTCCCACATTCACCATGGATAGATGAAATGCCCATTTACCAATATTATAGTGACCTTCACAAAGCTACTTTGTGTAAAGAGTTTAGAAGGGTAAATGATGTCTTTCTAGGAAGGCTAGCCTTTGAACTTTAGGGTTACAAAAACAATAGACTATCCAAGGAAGCTATGCAAGCTATACAAGTCTATGGCTACATTTACATTTAGTTTCTTAGGTTCACATATGTCAGGATGGGTGGTTTTTTAGGTGAACCAATGAAGTTGCCTTGTTACTACTTAGACTCTATTGTTTTATTTGAAATGTGTAGACAATTCGTCTTTGTGATAGAATCTTTTGAGATTTCTAAGAGGTCTTCTTCTGTATTATTTCCTATTGAAATTGGCCACTATAGATGTCCTAGTCTAAAGCAAGCCATGTTAACAAAAGCATCATTGACCCGTTTATGCTTTAAGCCTTTCTCCGAAGATTTTGATTATATAGAGTTTGTCAAGAACAATGTTAAAAATGTAGTCTCTCTTGTTCACATTCCATAGTTAGAAGATTACTAGGCAAATTGCCCTAATGAATTTGAAGTAAGGAAAAGGCTATGGTCAAGGCTTATAGTTAAGAAAATCAATATGTTTAATGTGGATCTTGATACATGTGAGCTAAAGGAGGAAGATTTAGAAGAGGTTCTTGATCCATTTTATATCGACCAAATTGAGTGCATGCCTATTCTCAAAATTGACTGGGGAAGAAGAGAAGAGGATGGTTTATTCTCTTGTAATAAGGATGTATTGGCTAGGATTGCAAATTGGATAAAATAAAAAATTGTTGCCACCCCTAACCCGACTGAGAAGTTTTCAAAGACCAAAAGTAAAAAGACCCCTCAAAAGTAAAAAGTTATCACTAATCAAGATGTTCATGGTCCTATTGTAGATTTGGTTGAAGTTGAAGCTGAATTAGTTCCGCAATCACTTCAACTTCAAATTCAAGCAGGGACTCCTAAAGCTAAAAGGGTGACCCATTCAAGCACAAAGAAGGCATCAACAACCAAAAGCAAAGGTATAATATTAGTTGATCTTAAGGGTGTAGAAGAACCACCCATGGTGGAAAGTGTACCTGAACCCTAGAAGTCACCAGTGAATACTGAGAGCTTGGAGAGTAATCTTGCCTTGGCTAAGATTTCCCTCACCATCAATAAAGAACCAGTCACACCTAAGTGGTTGGAGACTTCTATTGAAAGGAAATGAAGCATGGTATCCCTTTCGATGCCAATCAATGATTTAGTTATTAAATAATTGGGAAAAACACCTAAGATGAAGAAAGCCGAGATAGAATCTTGGGTCAGATTTGATAAAAACTCAGGGCATTGATCGACTGAAATAGCCATGCCACTGAATGGAAGCTCATGTGAATCCTTGGCCCCTCATGACTACTAGATAACAGGTTGATTTAGGGAAGGGAAACTGTGAAGTGGATATGGAATTCTTCAAGGCTTCTAATAAGAAAATTGCATAATACTCAAGAGGACATTATTTCAAATCTAAGTGCACAAGCCTAGAAACTCAAAAAAAGCCTAGAATAGTTTACTCAAGTTAATCAAGTACTTTAGAGACAATAAGAAAGGGCTGAACTCATTCGAGGTGTATCAGTTGCTAATGAAGAAGTAGTAATCGACAAGCTAGTTCCAAGACCATTTTAAGTATTGAATGTTTGTTCAATTGTGATAAACTAGCTAGTAAGAAGTATACTTGAAGTGAAGAAAGGAAGGAGTTTATTGATCAATCTTATGAATTTGTAAAGAGTCTTAATTTTGCTCCTAATCTCTCTAAAAAATGAAAACAATCTGTTAAAAGAAAAAGTAGACCAACATCTCCTCAAAAACCAACCCCCGTAACCATAAGCCTCCAAGCCCTAATCTTACCAGGGACACTAGTACCTTCTCATTTTAATGCTCAACCTTTGAGTTTCATCCCACCATGAATGGATTCTAACCCATGGGGTGCACAAGTAGGTCCCCTAGCTCTTGGAGCTAACCTGAATCCTCTTCCTAAAGTCACTAGAGAAGTATTACCCAAATTTAATGGAGATGGGAAGAAATATACTGATGAACATCTCGATGCCTTTAACACTATGTGTGCAATTCTTGCTATCACTCATGAAGATGTAGCTATAAGGCTATTTGTACAAACCTTGATTGATGATGATGTTTATTGGTTTCATTATCTCCCACAAGGGTCCATCACCACCTGGGGTGAGATGTGAAATGCTTTTTAAAATAGGTTTAAATCTACTAATGATGAACATACCTTACTCCTCCAATTGACCTAGCTAAAAAAAGAAGTACATGAGCTGATGAGAGATTTTGTAGCAAAATTCAATAAAATACTTCATAAAATTCTTGCTACTAAGAGACCTAATGCAGAAAATTGCAAAGGTTTCTTTGTTAATGCAATGCCTCCAGATATCAGTTTTTATTTAAGAAGAGACAAGGTAGTAGACATTGATGTTACTCAAAGGCTAGATGTTGAATTAGAAGATGAACTTTTAGCTATAGGGAAGTGGAAATAGGAAATGTAGACTTCAAAGTCACAACCATCTACTTTTGAAAAATCAGACCCATTAGTTTAGAAACTCATGAATGATGTGATGAATATTAAGAAGTAAATTCCTAAGATGAACACTTAGTGCCAAGATATTCTAAGAAAATATCCATGTCAAAACAACTTTGAAGGAAAATAGGTTACTTTAACCCCAAATCAACAAAGATTGTAGATTGAAGCTCCACCCAATAAAAATAACATGTGTGTTTTTCATATTAAAAATTATCATGAAGGATCTTCTTGTCCTAAAAATATAAGATATCAGCAACTTGAAGTAGATAAATCAGCCTCAACTAATGTAAAAAATAGAGAAAGAACCTTTTGAAGAACCTGGTGACTCTGTAAACTATTATCTTGAATATGAATCTGATTCTGACAGAAGTGGTGATATCCTTTTAACCTTAGAAGAAGCTGCATGTGCAGTCTTAACCCATGGGAAGAGGGTTACTAAAGCTAATGATTCTAAAAATAATGCAACCCCTACTCATGTAAAGGAATTAAAGACAAAGGGGGAAAATGAAAATAATTCATCACCCATGTAGTCAAAGACACCCCAAATCTTAAAAAGGTTTGATCCTGATTCTTCATTTGACATTGTTGAGTTCTGTAAAGCATCTAAAATATAGATTTTCCCTGCTAAATACTTAAGGATGAACCCTAGAGAGCTCAATAAATTGATTGAATATATTCATCAATCTTCCCCTGATTTAGCAACTAAAAATAAAATGAAACCAAGGTCTTAGAGAACAATGACATGTCTGCTAAGAAAATAAGTGAAATTTCTTAGGCAAAGAAACATGAGACTCAAGCATCTGATAACTAGGAAGGGATACTTTAAAAAAAAAAATTCAGCCCTAAAGCTCCTTTTTTCTCAAAAACTTGATCCATTTTATGTATCTCTCTGCCTTCATGGTTTTAAGCTAAATAATTGTATCATAGATTCAAGTGCTTCTGACAACATAATGCTAGTTGTAGTAGCAAAAGCGCTTGATCTTCCTTTAACCAAAACTTTTGGTAAGTGTTATTCCACGGATTCCAAGTAGGTCCCTTTAATAGGTTAGATTAAAGATGCCTAGGTTTCTTTAGCAGCTTATCCTCAGAAAAGAATTAAGCTTACTATTTTGGTAGCAAACATTCCTACCAGTTATGTTATGCTTCTTAGCCAAACTTTCTATTGAGACTTGGGAGGGAAAGTTAAAATGGATTGGTCTCAAGTTGTTATATTGGTGGGGAAAGAAAAAGTAACCTTGTTACCTAAAGCCAAATTCAATTACAGAGTCTTTCCATTTGATGATCCCAAGTCTCAGATCCTTTACCAAGAGGCTGATTTTTCTGACTATTTAATTTTGTCTGAAAATGAGAAACCAAGTGAAAAGCCAAAGGTTGAAGACTCACTATGGACTTTAGAGTTTGATGGGAGCTATTACTCTAATGGATCTGGGGTTGGCATAGTGCTGATATCTCCTAATGGTTAGAATTTTCCTTCATTTTAAAAACTTTCTTTTGAAAATAAAAATAATATAGTAGAATATGAAGCCTTACTTCTAGGTATATAAGAAGCCAAAAGAAGAAATATTAAGCTGCTAAAGGTAAGCAGAGATGCTGAATCAATAGTAAAGCAAGTTAAAAACATGTTCTTAGTAAAGAATCAAAGACTGAAACATTATAGGAATTGTGTGTGGGATGAGATCAAAGATTTTGAAGCCTTTGCAATTGAAGTGATTCCCAGAGAACTAAATGATAAAGTAGACTCTCTAGCAATATCAACCTCTTTACTGATTCCTCATCTAGACTTCACAAATAACAAATATTTAGTTGAGATCATTCACAAGCCAAGCATACCGAACAATAAAAATTCATGGCAAGTATTTAAGGATGATTCTCACATTAATTCTTTTTCCCAAAGTATCAAAAAATTCTCTACTAATTATTTTGAAGGTTCAGATTCTAAATATAGAGAGTTTTGTCCTAATCTCACTAATGAAAAATCTAGTGATGTATTATAGTTAAAAGGAAATGTAATACCTAAAGGCCTAGTTGAGCTTGAAAGACTTTTTGATAGACAAGATGCTTTCCTGGTCCAAAATTTATCACCTAACGAAGATCCAAATGTTGATTATGGAAAGTTCAATTTGGGAGATAAACATGATCCCAAAATTATCAACTTGGGAACCTATTACAAAGAAGATGAGAAAGCAAGATTCATCAAACTTCTTTTAGAGTATATTGATGTCTTTGCTTGGTTTTATGAAGATTTAAAAACTTTTAGAAGTGGATAGTTCAAACACTATATCACTCTAAAACTAGGTACTACCCCTTTTAGGCAAAAGTTGAGAACATACAATCCAAAGGTTTCAGATGCAATATTCAAAGAAATAGACAAAATGTTTATAGCTTGCATCATCTTTCCAATCCATCATTCCACTTGGGTGGCAAACATAGTACCAATAACAAAGAAAAATGGAGAGATAAGGATCTGTGTTGACTTTAGAAACCTTAATCAAGCAAGCTTGAAAGATAATTTTGCTTTACCTATAATGGATCAAATCCTTCAAACAATTGTTGGTTCAGAGATGATGTCCTTTTTAGATGGTTTCTTAGGCTATAATTAGATACAAGGAAGATCAACACAAAATTGCATTCACAACACCTTGGGGCACTTTTTCCTATAAAAGAATGCCTTTCGGCTTAATAAATGCAGGTGCCACCTCTCAACAAGCCATGAATTCAACCTTTGGTCATTTTTTGGATAGATGTATCATGATGTATCTTGATGACATGAAATTATTTTCCAGGAGATGAAAGAAACACCTAAAATATCTAAGGAAAGTACTTGAAAAATGTAGGGAACATGGAATTTTGTTGAACCCTAAGAAATCAATTTTTGTTGTAACTAAGGGAAAGTTTATTAGGCACATAGTTTCAAAAGAGGGAATCAAAATTGATCCTAAGAGAGTAAACGCTATCCAAAAAATATGTCTTCCTGTCAATTGCAATGGCGTTAAATCCTTCTTTGGACAAATCAATTTCCTTAAGAAATTTGTACTTGATTTTGCAGAGACTATTAAACCAATGGCCAAGTTGTTAAGTGAGAAAAAAAACTTCAAATGGGATGAACCAGCATCTAAAGTATTCAAAGAGGTAAAAGAGGCTATTGCTAAAGCTCCAACACTTATTCATATTGATTTCAAAAAATATTTTATAGTGTACTACTATGTATCAGAGCGTACCATGTTAGGAATATTGCTTAAAAAACATTGAAGAAACATGAACTAAATTACTCCCTAATTGAAAAACAAGCCTTTGCTATTGTGAAAGTAGTGAAATATTTTTGGTACTATATTTTTCATTTTCAATCTTTAGTTTATGTACCATCCACTATAGTCAAGTGTATCCTTACACATCAAGATGCAGCAATCAATAATCAAGCAACTTGGGTAGCAAAGGTACAAGAGTTTGACCTGGATATTTGGCCAACTAAATTAGTTCGAGGGCAAGGACTATGTAAACTTATTGTAGAAGGAGAAAAAGAAGAACCATATCCTAATTGTTTGTTTGTTGGATTGAAAGATGAATGGTTGTCTAACATAGCTTATTTCTTGACATATGGGAGGTGTCCAAATTGTTCAAAAGGAAAGGGTCGAAGGAGTCTTCAACTCAGAGTGGCCAAATTTGTGATCATTGATGATATCTTATACAAAAAGGGCTTAGATGGTATGTTTTTAAGGTGTGTTGATGCTGACCAATAGGAGAAACTACTAAAAACCTTCCATGATGGGGTCTATAGAGGAAATTTTTCATCAACAGTGACAACCTTCAAAATCCTAAGAAGTGGATTCTAATGGCAGATATGTTCAGGGCTTCCTACCATTGGGTGAGAAATTGTGAGAAATGTAAATTGTTTACTGGAAAACCACAATTAGCTGCTCTTCCTCTAAAACCTATGATTATAGAAGAACCATTTCAATAGTGGGGATTGGATTTTATAGGGCCTATTAATCCAAATTTAAGTCTAGGGCATACGCACATCCTCACTGCTACTCATTACTTTACTAAATGGGTTGAAGCAGTTCCTATTAAAGCAACAACATCACAGGTAGTGTGTAAATTCTTAATAGAAAATATATTTTGACCCATTTTGGTACACCTAAAAAAATAGTGACTGATAATGCACAAAAATTTTCTTTTCGAGAAATTCAATTGTATTGCTATGATCATGGTATCTAGTTGTCTCATGCTTCAAATTATTTTCCTCAAGGAAATGGATAGGCCTAGTCCATGGATAAAAATCTAATGAAAATAATGAAAAAGTTAGTAGATGAAAAAGGAAAAAATTGGCATAAGAAGTTAAATGAAGTAGTTTGGGGTAATAGAACTTCTCCCAAAAGAGCCATTGGCATGGCACCTTTTGAGCTAGTGTATGGAGTTGAAGCACAATTTTCCTTGCCTTTGGAACTAGCTACCTTAAATTTTAAAAAGACAATTGAAGATGAAGTGTTTCATTCTCCCATTGAAAAGAGAATATTGTACCTCTAGAAAATAGAAGAAGAAAGAAGGGAGTTGGTTGATCATATCACGAACAATCAAGCAAGAGTCAAAAGAATTTTTGATCGAAAAGCAAGGCCACAAAGATTCATGAAAGAAGATTAGGTACTGTTGTGGGACAAGAGGAAGGAACCTAAAGAAGCTCACACCAAATTCAAGAGCTTATGGAAAGGCCCATTTGTAATATTTGAGGAATTGGACTCAAATGCTTTCAAACTATAGTATCTTATTGGAGATAATATTCCCTATGCCATAATGGGTAGGATCTCAAGCTCTACCAATTTTAAGCTTGTTCTCTATCTCATTGTAAATAGCGTCTTTTTTGGGTTTTGTCTTTCCTTTGTTCAATTTTTCCTATTTGTGTCTTTTGACTTGGTCTACAAAGCCAAAGATCTTGAGTTTACCTATGATCCTTCCAGTCTCATTCCCTAGTTGGGGCCTATTGTTACCATTTATATTTTTTCTCATGTCCTAGGATGGTCCAATTGTGAGTCATTTCTTAATCATGAAGTTGAACTTGAAGTTTCAATTAACTTCAAGTTCAAGTTCATGCTCCCTTCTGTCTTCCATATGAAAAAGTTCACTTTCTCTACCCAAGTCAGTCTTGGCAAGGTCGAAGTCGAAGTTGAAGCCTGATCATCTCAAACTTCAACTTTAACTTTAATATCAATTTTGTAGACTAATGTTATGTTTTCATGCAAGCATTCAATCTCTAAATTAAAAAGGCGAGGTGGGTCCTAATGAAGACATTTCCTGAGGCATGCGAAATAATAAATGAGAATATTGAGGTGGTACATGTTTTGATACGACAAGATTTGGAAAAAAGGAAAATTTATCATTTCATGATGATATGGAGCATCAATAGGCGTGCAAATTTGATGGGCATTTATAACAAATCACTTAAAGGGTCTTTTTTGATGCACGACACATGAATAGTAATTATTATATTTACTTGCCATATGTATACTACAATTTCCTTCAAAAGCTATCCCTTAAATACATTCATTTAGCCATTTCACTGCTCATTTTTCCATTTTCAAAAGAAATTTTGGTGTCATCTGGTAGGGAGAACGAGTTGTAGGATATAGCTCTATCAAACTATAAGTGCATCACCATTACCCTCTGCAATTTTATTTGTGCTAACTTTTTTTTTGAAATATTTCCATTTGTGTCCTTTAGACCCTATCATCCCATAGCAAGTCATGACATTATTTTTTCCCAAAATGATCGAATTTGAAAAGCCATGTCTCCTTAGCTCTTTACCTAAAATTCATGACACATTTTTGGTTAATAAAAACTTGATTGATGTCATTGAAAGAGCCAGAAATACTTAGTCAGGTCCTATATACCAAAGACTAGTTAATAGTGGGTTGCTTGAAGCTACTGCATTTCCTGTAGCAATTACATGCCCAGAGCTAGTTATAGAATGCACAAACCATTATGATTCGGGCAAAAGGTGCATCAAGAAAAATTTAGGGGAAGTGATAGTTAAGATCAACAAAAATAGTGTTTGTTCAGCCTTTAGGATCCCTCACAAAGAACCATATGAACCAAGAACATTTGAGGAGGCAGAATGCTTATATACTGAAAGAAAAAACAATTATGACAATAAAGTAGCACAATCTTGGCTCTTAAAACACATAGAGGTTGGTTCAAGGTTGCGCAAACCATTAACCATTGAATATTTCATCAAGGAAATCATAGACATTACACTTTTGGTGAAAAAAATCAAGGGAAATGAACATTGGGAGACATGGATGTATTTCTCCATCCAAAAGATTCTTGAAGGGGATAAGTTCATTAACTGGGCTGACCTAATTGCTGAGAATTTGCACAAAGGTTTAGTGGCTGTCAAAATTTTGGTCCATTTTTCTTATCTTCCTTTTTTATTTATGTCCTAGTAGTGTCTAAAGGATGGGAAAACCTCCCACATTCACCATGGATAGATGAAATGCCCATTTACCAATATTATAGTGACCTTCAAAAAGCTACTTTGTGTATAGAGTTCAGAAGGGTAAATGATATCTTTCTAGGAAGGCTAGTCTTTGAACTTTAGGGTCACAAAAATAATAGACTATTTGAGGAAGCTATGCAAGCTATACAAGTCTATGGTTGCTTTTAGATTCAGTTTCCTAGGTTCACATATGTCAGGATAGATGGTTTTTCAGGTGAACCATTGAAGTTTCCTCATTATTGCTTAGACTCTATTTTTTTTTCTAAAAAGTGTAGACAATTCATCTTTGTGATAGAATCTTTTGAGATTTCTAAGAGGTCTTCTTCTGTATTATTTCCTATTGAAATTGGCCACTATAGATGTCCTAGTCTAAAGCAAGCCATGTTAACAAAAACATCATTGACTCGTTCTTTAAACCCTTCTCTCATCGAGAAGATTTTGATTATATAGGGTTTGTCAAGAATAATGTTAAAAATGCGATCTCTCTTATTCACATTCCATAGTTAGAAGATTATTGGGAAAATTGACCTAATGAGTTTGAAGTAAGGAAAACGCTGTGGTCAAGGCTAACAATTAAGCAAATCAATAAGTTTAATGTGGATCTTGATACATGCAGGTTGAAAGAGGAAGATTTAGAAGAGGTGCTCAACCCATTTTACATCGACCAGATTGAGTGCATGCCTATTCTCAAAATTGATTAGGGAAGAAGAGAAGAGGATGAAGTATTCTCTTACACTAAGGATGTACTAGCTAGGATTGTAAATTGGATAAAATCAAAAATTGTTGCCACCCTTGACTCAATTCAGAAGTCTTCAAAAACCAAAAGTAAAAAGGACCCTCAAAAGAAAAAATTTATCACTAATCAAGATGTTCATGGTCCTATTGCAAGTTTTGTTGAGGTTGAAGCTGAAGCAGTTCCACAATCACTTCAACTTCAAGTTTAAGTAGGGACTCTTAAAGCTAAAAGGGTGACTTGTTCAAGCACAAAGAAGGCATCAACAACCAAAAGCAAGGGTACAGTAATAGTTGATCATGAGGTTTTAGAAGAACCACCCATGGTAGATAGTATACCTGAACCGCAGAAGTCACTAGTGAATACTGAGAGCAAGGAGAGTAATCTTGCCTTGGCTAAGTTCTTCGCTATCATCGATAAAGAACCAGTCACACCTAAGCGGTTGGAGACTTCTACTGAAAGGAAATAGAGCATGATGCCTCTTTTGATGCCAATCGATGATTTCATTAGTAAATGCTTGGGAAAAACACCTAAGGTGAAGAAAGCCAAGATAGAATCTAGGATCAAATTTGATTAAAACTTAGGGAATTGGTCAGCTGAAATAGCCATGCCACCATATGGAAGCTCATGTGAATCCCTGGCCCCTCGAGACTACCATATAACAAAGGTTGATTTAGGGAAGGGAAATTGTGAAGTGGATATGGAATTCTTTGAGGCCTCTAATAAGAAAATTGCACACAGTGTGTGGAAGGATGGACAAGAAAATAGGAGATGAAAGAGATAATAAATAGTATGGTACAATATATCAATGTCATCCTTCATCTTGAAGAAAAACCTATCAGTGAAATGTCAGTGATCATTGATGTGTCCACTACAACCAACCAACAATTTCTTGATAACCTACACATGTGCAAAGTAGTCACAAAGACAATAGGGGAATGGGTGTAATGCATCCTAGATGACAATGTGAAACATATAAGTCTTCTAAATAAGGCTTCAAAAGAGATCTCCACCATCACTAAAAAGGTAGAACTTAGCAATGAAGGATATGAGAAAGAAAGAAACAATTGGGCAAAAGTAGTGATATGTTTGGAAGATATCCAAGAGTTTGGACTTCACAAATTCTACGCCAAATTTCCTGTGGTAGGATTAGGTGAGAAAGCCTTGTATGTAATCAAGGATTGTATTGAATGGAGGAATGAAGCATTAATAAAAAGAATGACTGAAATTAGAGAAACCTTGCAAGAACTTAAGGTCATACACCAAATAATTTAGGGGGACCTCAAATAGTTTGTCAAGCATTTCATAGGTAAAGAAGAAGACTCTGTTGCCCAATCTAGGAACTCCAAGACAAGAAGACACCAACTAAGCAAGACTTTTTGAATGTAGCCGACACTAAAGCCATGCTAATAATTAATCTGAAACACTTGGAAATGCATGAGGAAAAGATAGTGGAATTGAAGAAGGAAAAAGAAATCTAGAAGCAGCGGCTTGCCTACATTGGTCTACCTCATCAGTCCATTATTTCAGCATTTTCAACTACCTACGAAGCATGGAAAGTGGCAAGAAACATGGCCAGCAAGGATGGTGCTACCTGATTAAAATATATAGTTATACATAGTTGCTTAGTTGTTCTTTCCTATTATTTTTACTTTTCTTGCATTTCAGTTAACACAGTTGTGTTAACCAAAAGACTATTTTACTCCTAATGGGGTAATTTTGGCAACTATCTAGCCCCATGCCTTATAAATATGTAATAATTAGTATGGCATAGGGTTAATCTCCAGAAGATTGATAGACAAAACTATTTTTGTTTTAGGTTTAATCTTAAGTTTTAGAAGTAGTATTTCAGATTTCAACAAGTACAAAGAAAACTCTACAGTTTGATTTTGTTAAAAGCTTTGGAAGTAGATACTACTATCTACTTGTTTGGATCAGTATTTTTGAAGATACTATTTATATAAAAAGCTTTTATTGTGTTTGTCATCAAATCTGAGATTGCCAATTAAAAATTTGGGAAGCTGTGAGAAGTGAGTTCTATTGAATCTGCCCACTTGATTACTTAATTTTCAATTAGGTGGATAATATTGACAGTTAAGATCGAGTGGTTATTTAGCATAAAAATATATTTTATATTGATGAGATAGAATAAGTTGATTCAACATCATTAGCAGATTGTATTTTGAAAAGATCTTTTTGTTGAGTTAAAATATCAAAAATATTATTTGCAATAAAGGTAGTTGCACCTGTTTTATTGAAGAAACTTTAAGCAGAGAATCCCTTAGTCCTTTGTAGGAATTCATTTTTTGGTATGCATTTTTCTACATTTTGAATACAAAACCATTTGAGAAAAATTGTTTACTAAAAGAATATGTAAAATAATGCATGGTCAAAGGTGTGAAAAATGTTATTTTGGGAGTTCATCCTGCCACCATGGAAAGTTTGGACATAACATATAACAAAGAGGGCAGAAAATCAAAAAATTATTTTAAAAGAAAAAAAACTTTGTGGGGCCCAATTTCATATCACACCAGTACAAGGGATCCACCTCTAATCAAGAGGGAATCGAAAGCTATTGATTTTATAAGAAGTCCCCCAAGTATGTATGGGTAGAAAAAAAAGGTAAAATGAAAGAGATAATGATTTGACCTCATCATTGGTGATAGTATTATTGAATAGATGACACAAAAGGAGACCTCATATTCGGTGGAAGACCATAATTTTTATTTCAATCTAAAAATAGGAGTGTCGACTCATCAACTCACTACAATCACATATGCATAGTAAAATTATTGGACTATTTCATACTTGGACAATGATCGTATTTCCAATCTTCTGTGGATAGAACGGAGCGACAACCACTATGGAAATGATGTAGCATTTACATAAATTCTTCTTTCAATATTGACTCATGTTTTCTTTCATAGATTATATATGTCTTAGCCTCCATGGACAGATCCTAGTCAAGAAGAGCTAAGCTTGCTTTGAACTTTAGAACTCACATCAATTAATACTATCTCCATTGATATGAATATTAATATCCTTAGATTATATGTTTAGGTAAATGAACACTAAGTGACATGGGCATATAACTAGGCTCCAATCAATAATTTAGTCAACGAAACTTATGTGATCATATTTTATAGTGTTTGTGAGAAAAATAACATGACATTGCATGAAATATTGTATAATCAAATATTAGATGTTCAAGATATAATAATATTTCTCATCAAGTGTCATGGGTTTAGCTATTGAGTAAGGAATATTGTAACAATGAAGAATTTGACACAATGGTAATTAGCCACTAAAAATATTGACTAGGAATTAATAGTGTGGATGGAACATACTAGAAACCCTAAATCCTTTTGAGAAATAATATCCATATTTCTATTGTTCAATGATATATTTTGGTCACATAAGGTTCCTCTATGTAATGAACCATTTGTCTTATTTGACCTTTATTCTTGGATGTCTATTTTATGGGGCACTTCAAAATATTAGCACAATGTTTACAATAAGAGCCAAACAACTAGCAGAGGGAACCAATTTTTGTATTAGACAATTGTATAACATATTTCATCTTTAGGAAATATCTTGAGACTAAGTTTCAATAGTCAGTATACTCCTATTATGGGAAATTATATTGATTCATCTATGATTGAAGACAATATTTATAGAGCATCTTTATAGTTCAATGATTTGTAACAATAGTTTTCACTCCTTTGAAAGAAAAAGATCAGGGTACCTATGAAGGATTGGTTGTGTTATAATGGCTTGAACTATCACAGTGGATAAGCATTAGTACAATAAATTGAAGAATTGTATTAACTACTTCTTCATGGTCATCAGGTTTATTCATTTCCTAAATCTTTGGTCGTTAATTTTACTAGGCTAGTTCAATGTTCTTTTACTAAGCCCTTCTAAGAATAAGATAACTAACTTGATTGAGTGATTAAATATTATTATAAGATCTTCTATGGAGAATGACCATTTTATGTTGATAAAACTTGCAAATCCAAAAATTCATGATGGGAAAATATTTGTGAAATGTTAAGCATTCAACTATTTGGAGATAATCATTTTGTCACTCAAGCATGGGATTATCCTCATAGACACATTTTCTGTTATTGGATGTGATGATCTTTTGAAAAAGAACATAAAGGAGATTGTCATATTTTATGTGATGCAAAATTTTATAATGATACAAGAGTGAGAATTTTACATTGTGGAGAGGAATATTAACCAATGTTCAATTCCCACTCGAACCATCTTTAGAAGGGAGATGTAAGAGAAGGGACATCATCAGACTCTCTAATTTAAATAATCCCTTGTGCAATATTTATTAATGATCATGATGTATACATAAGTATTTATTATTCTTAAGTATTAAATTTATCTACTCATTATAATTTCTCTTTATCATTTGCAATTTTATATGTACTATATGAGTTTTTTTTCCTTGATATTTTCCCTTGTATCTAAAGTTGATTTTGCAGGAAAAGAGGAATGACACATTAGTCATCTTATGACACTAGTTTCAAATAAGTTGTGATGAGGCTAGATAAATTGAGGCTCTAGAAGAAAATATATTTAATGATTGAGATTATAAGTCTCCTTCTACATTAAGAGGGAGTGTGACACTTCTTTGAAGGTAATGCAAGAGCTTGGAAGATTGATACTTGAGGGAGTCTAGAAATACATGTGTGTGATTGTATAATTTTTATGGGCCTAATCTTGTGTGCATCATTAGGAAGTATTGACTTGTCACTATAAAGTTGGAAGATTGATATTAGATTTAGAGTGAGTTTGATAGGAATCCTTTAGGGAAGAGAGTCTCTAAGGGAGTAACTAGAGGATTTGACTTCCTAGGATCATTGTTCAGAGGGAAAAAATTGAAGTGCAATCCTTTCTAAATGATATCTTCTCTATGAGAAGAAGTTCTAAGTGATATTCCTTGTAATACATTCTTCTAAATTAGAGAGAATTGATGTGAAAGCCTTTGTACCACCCTCTGACTTGGTTCATGGTGGTTACTATTTCGTATATTACATGAAATGAATGGTGATGATCTTTTATGTGTGTAAGGTCACCATTGTAAGGTGACAACCTTATCAATAGTTTTACCTATCTCCTAGATACGTTACATTAACTTGTAGCACCTAAATGTGATGGATGTCTAGGAGAAAGTGTTATCATGGTTCTTTGGACTAGATTTCGTCAGACACCATGATAAGCAACTCATCATGGATCTTTGGCCCGGATTTCACCACACACCATGATAACCAACTCATCATTGTTCTTTGGGATAGATTTTTCCAAACACCATTATAACCAACTTGTTATGGTTCTTTGGGCCGAATCTTGTCGGACACCATACCATAGTTACTATTATAGACCACACTTAAGGTGATGTTTAAGCTTATATTAAGGTTATGTAAATTGTTTCAATTGTGTATTATGAAAGGTGATAAATTTATCCTCATAGTGAATTGAATATCGCAGTGATATGATATCTCTTCATATACTTGAGAACATAATGTGTTCTACAAATCCTCACTAGCTAAGAGGAAGTGTTAAAGTTATAGCTTCTGTCAGATTCATTGGATTTGATATAAATTATTTTTATAGGTAAATTATCATTTCCTATATATAATTATCCATGTTAAATAATATATATTATTGTATATAATACATATTTATATATTATTGTATTATATATATATATATATTGTTATTCATATTATATAATAATATATTATATATGGTTATTTATATCACTAATATATTAATATGTTAACTAGTGATGATTAACCATAGAGACATGTCTCCTCCTCTCTTATGTATAAACCTTCATTTTCATTTGGAACACAATCAATATAATGACAATTGTTAGTACATTTTCATAAAATGATCCATAAAAGTAACATGTATGATTGATATGTTATGTTGTTCTCCTTCATATTCTTTACTTGATTGCCTTAGGCACCTCCTAAAGTAGAATTGTTTGCATCAATGTGTAAGATATTATGATTAGCACATTTGATGCATAGAACCATCTTTCCTTAAGTTTATTTTCTTAGGGGAATCATCCCTAGTTTACCTCTAAGATATTCAAGAGTATCTTTAGGTAAGGCATTAGTGAATATGTTAGCAATTTGTTCTTTGGTGTGCACATATTATAATTTCACTTCTTTGTCTTGAACTAGTTCTCTCAAGTAGTGATACTTCATAGCAATGTACTTTATTTTAGTACGCACCATAGGATTATTTGATATATTGGTAGCACTTCTGTTATCACAATATATGACCACTAGATCTATAATTTCTTCCTTCATTGCATTCAGTAGTTGTTTGATCTAGATAATGTTTGAACAATTCACTGTAGCTACCACATACTTAGCTTTAGCTATTGATTTAAAAATAAAGTTATGCTTCTTTGTCATCCATGACAACAATCTCTTTCCTAGAAAAAATGCACCTCCAATGGTGCTTTTTTAGTCAACAATATTTCCTACCAAACAGAGTCATGGAATACATTTAGTTCAAATCTATCATGTCTCTTATAATACAATCCATAATCTTTTGTGCCTTTTAGATATATCAATATCCTTTTCAATTGCGTCATATGGTTCCCCTTAGGATTTTTTTGAGAATCTAGAAACTATCCCAATAGCTAGTGCAATATTAGGTCTAATATGAACAACATATTATAGTTTTCCAGCTATTAATTTGTATAGTGTTGGGTTCACATCAATAGATTCATCATATTTAGATAACTTATGTCCTATAGACATAGGTGTGCTCACAAGTCTTGATTCTTCCATTCCAAAAGTTTTTAGTATCTCCTTGATATATTTGGACTAACTAATGGAAATACCAAAATTCATTTGATATACTTACAAACCAACAACAAATTTGATTTCACGAAATATTGATATTTTAAATTCCTTCTTCATTTCTTCAGAAGATGATTTGCATGATTCTTCTTTTTATCCAAATATAATGTCATCAACAAAAAATTTAGATAACAATATGTCATTGTTCTTGCTAGTCTTAAACTATAGATTAATGTTATCAGTTGTCCTTTCAAAACCAGTATTCACTAAGTAATTATGAAGTCTTTCATACCATGCTCTTGCAGTGTATTTCAATCCATATAGAGCTTTTTCCAGTTTACATCAAGTTGTTTTATGTACACTTCTTCCTCAAGTATAACATTTAGAAATACAAATTTGAATCCATATGATATACATTGAATTTTTCACAGGATGAATGTACAAATAGAGTTCTGAGTCCTTCTAGTCTTTCTATAGGAGAAAAAGTTTCTCCATAGTAAATGTCATCTTCTTGAGCATAACCTTTTTATACCAATCTAGCTTTATTCCTTGTGACTTCACATTTAGCTTATTCCTGAAAACCCATTTTGTACAAATTACATTTTTTCCCTTTGCTATAGGTACTAGGTTCCAAGTGTTATTCTTCTCAATCTATTCAATTTATTTATTCATTGGCTAGATCCAATCTTCATTCTCTAGAGCATCTTTCACTGATTTGGGCTCAAATTCACAAAGTAAACATGTATCATGTCTAAGTCTTTTCTTTTTCATAACACTAGATTCTTCATCTCTAATACATTGTCCAGGCTTATGATGTATTTTTACATACCATGCTAGCACAAGTGGTCTCCTTTTTTCTTCAATATGTTCACCTTGAAAAATAATCTCAAGCCCATTCTCTTTCTTGTTCAAGTTTAGGTTCTAATTCTACATGGTCATCATTGTCTATCTAATGGTTAGCATTGCTTGTCTATGACTCAACATCTTCTTCCTATTTCTTGACACCCACTATTTCTTTCTCGACAACCTATTGGTGCACCTTAGAATTACCTATCTAATGGGAAACTGTAGCTTTATTTTCTTGTTTAGTAGGAGTACTTGGCGCACCATCATCCACATATATGAATGTACTATAATATTAAATTTCTTCCTTACATTCAACATCATTTCTTTTTATAAATTCAATTTTCACATTTTCACTTTTCACAACTTTGTTAGTGTTAGAGTTCAAACACTTATAAGCTTTACTCTTGGTGGAATTGTTGGAAATACAAGAGTGACTGAAGGGCGGGGGGTGGGTGGTGAATCAGTTACCACTAAAATAAATCCCATATCCCTTAGATGTCAACTATAAAATTCAAACTGATAAAATTGATTACTATTGATACTCGATAAACAGACAATAATTACTGTAACTCGGTAAATGCAGAGTGTGAATTACTTTAGTAGATCTTAAGATTTAATCAATAATTACTTGCAAGCATGAAATAAATACCATGAACACATGAGATACCAGGATTTAATGTGGAAACCCAATTTGGGAAAAACCAACAATGTAACTAGTTACTATTTTTCACTCTTCTGAAGTGAGCCCTATTAGAAGCCAACCCTGTTAAAGGTTACAAAACACAATGTTAGGTGCAACCTTATTGAAGGATTTAATAACCTTTTTAGGAGTGGCCTTGCAAAAGGTCTTAAAATAATTCAATGGAATTGTCACCTTGTTAGAGGATTTAGAAATGGCTATTAAACCAACTTCGTTTAGAGATTTTGGTTCAGTACTACAATGGTTAGAAAGTAACAATGAAATGACCTGATTTTGATGCAACTGAATTGATGATTATAGATCTCTACTCTAGTTCATACTTGATCCTTTCTTATTTAATAACACTTATTTGCTCCACAAGGATATCTTCTTATCCTTTAAATTTTCTTATGCTTTGAAATAACAACTTAACCTATTACTTATACCTTTTAGATTATCAAGTCAGCTCAAATACAAATTAGAATAACCAGTATTCATCATCTTAGTTGGATAGAATTAATAGATTAAAAAAATTAAGCTTTACATTCCAAAATATGAAAATCCTTCGGTAGCCGACCTAGCTTGGTAGAAACTAATCCTAAAGTGATTTCCTATGTTAACCAACAAAAGCTCAATTAACACTAAAAATATACAAAATTCCTTTGGAAATTGAGTGAACTTGGTTAACACTGACTCTATTCAACTTTTCCTTTGTTAACCAAGTGAGCTTAGTTAACATTCTTTTCTACTTAACTTCCTTTGACGCCCAAGTGAGCATAGTAGAAACTGCCTTCTACACAATGTAAACTCAAGAATGCTTAGTAGACTAGGAGAACTATCTTTTCTGACCAAGTGAGCTCAACATGCACTGATTGTCAACTAATAGGACATTTATGTAACATCAAAGACAACACACAATTAATCAATTGTATCCAAAAATCTCCCTCTTTGGCATTGATGGCAACAGAACATGTCATAGCACAAAGAATTTTTTAGAACAAGACTCCCTCTCTCAGAAAGTTTCTCCCTCTTTGATTTTATATAGAAAAATTCTCCTATAGTATTCTCCCATTATGAAGGAAATTTCTTAACTTTTCCCTTAGAAATTTTTTAGAAAGATATGACAGTAAACTTCTCCCTCTTTGACAACACATGCTAAAGACAATCTTGATTAGTATCAATGTACCTTGGGTACATATTCATCTACAATATGTCCTTGATACTACTACATCAACCAATTGATATTTAACTAAGTTCCTATTGATGCATCACTAAACTTTATTTAGTGAGCTTCAGATAGGGGAATGATCCCTACCTTACCTCTTACATACAAAAAGACATCCTTAGGTAATAGATTTGTGAACATATCTACAATTTTTTTTTTGTATGCACATATTCCAATCAAATTTCTTTTTCCTATACTAATTCTCTTACAAAGTGATATTCTATAGCAATGTGCTTTGTTTTGGAATGCATCATTGGATTCTTTGATATGTTGATTGCACTGGCGTTATCACAATACATCACTATTGGCTCTTTGATTTCAACCTTCATTCCTTCCAACAATTGTTCGAACTAGACAATGTTAGAGCAATTTACTATTGCTACTACATATTCTGCTTCTGTTGTGGATTGAGATGTGTAGTTTTTGCTTCTTACTTGTCCAAGATACAAGCCTTTTTCCAAGAAATAATGCTCCACCACTAGTGCTCTTTTTTTCATCAAGATTTCTTGTCCAATCGGCATCACAAGTTTGTACCTGTTGAGCTGTCATTTTACACGATGCTAAATGGCAGGAATTCTTGTGAATTCCTCTCTTGAAAAGTTGATCTTTGTGAATCAACTCCAAGGTTTTGGATTGTCTTATGATGAAATAAAATATTCTCAATTGAAGATAAATGTGATTGTTCATGAGGAGGCCTTTGTTGGTTCATTTTGACTTTCAAAGAAATGAAGAATCTGCACACTGTTTCAAAATAACACTAAAAAGAACTATGTTTTTGTATTTTATGTTTTTTTTTTATGAATGCAATCTAACCATGCAACTAATATGAAATCCTATTATAAAAAGGGGGGTTAATAAAGAAAATAATGAGAACTAAAAGCAAATAGCTTGAATTTGAAAGCAAATAACTTGAAATTGAAATCCTAACAGACATGAACTACATAAAACAACATGCTGCGAGTTAAGCTTTTGACGAAATCGGTAGGTAACCAATGAAAATAGGAGCAATGCTTCCTAGATTCTATTGATTCAATCATTGATGGGAACTTTCAATAACCGAATGATGTTACACTCTTGAACAAATCACAAGGCCACAAAAAGTGCACTCATGTGAGACAAAAAGCCACGTAGACACAAATCGGGTGATCTGTTCTCAAGCTCATTATGCCAGCAGGATTCATATATCTATAGCAAACACTAGAAATAAAAGATTGCACAACTAGAAAGAACACAATAAACCTTTGGCTCAATCACAATCTCATGAATAAAATCCATAAAACAATGACACATTTAGGCAAGAATAAGTACACTCTGAATGCTAGCACCAAAAGCATAATTTTGTTGCATAATAACGGCGGCCCTAATTACATATTACAATAGGGTATTTATCAAAAAATGTCTCCTCAATTTGTGTTGAGAGTGAGAGATATCTTCATGCAATAAGATGCTTTTAAACTAATCAAACAAACTAATTATATAAAAACTACCTATCTAACTAGTGCTTAATAGGACTCCATCCATTTTATATTCATTAATCAGATGCATGAGCCTTCACATGTCAAAAAAAAAAGAAATTATGAGAGAAAATCATGTGAAAGCTTTGATTCAAAGTGGAAGTGTCTAGAGATGCCAAAATTAGAAGTTGATCCTTCACAAAGCATTAGTCAGAGTTAAACTACTGCCAAAATGAGTTTTCGATGCATGGAAAGCTCTATTTTTGGAACTAGTAGTTAACTGTCGGTGCACCTCTAGAATTACAGAGCTACGAAACTATGTACCTACAATTTTTTGGACCTATGGAGCTGTGAAGTTGTAGACCTTGATAGGGTCAAAATCTCAAAATTTCACTAAGTGTCAAAACTAAAATTCTGGCATCTGGGTTTTGTTCTTCTTCATCCCAAATGTATGTTTGGATGTTTGCCCTTGAATTTCTCTATAATATCAGTGATTTTGGCTAGATCCAAAAAATCCAAAGCCTCATATTTATCCTTGACCTTTCATTTGTAATTGTCTACCTCAATTTAGGTATCAGCAAAATCCCTAAGTTTGGTATCCAATTCTAACAATGCTTCCTCAATTTTGAAGGCCTATCAGATGTCCTCCTCATCATCAACTTCCATAAAAATCTTCTTAAAATTTTCCACTACTATATCTACAGGTAGCAATCTCTCATGTTCCTCATCTTAAAAAATATCCAAATAGGCATCACTATAATGCCTCTCTGCTTCCAAAATTTGCTCTTGGGCCTGATCATTGAGCTGATGAATTTCATCATGTAATTTTTCCATTACATTATTGCTATCTACTATCTTTTCTATCTAGTCATCAATCATATCTAATTCATCTCCCATATATAAATCAATCACAACTCGGTACCTTTGTCCCTTTATGGCTTGTAGAGTTTGTAAATCTTTGCTCCAGGCCCGTACTTCATCAATAATGTTGAAGTCTTGCTTCAAAATTGCCACCATTTTATTCACATTTTCTTGCATAGTGTGTAGCATCTTTAGGTTTTCTATGATAATCATGACTCCTTTTTCCTCAAAACTCTCCTACCATTGCTAGCAGGCTCTCAAAAATAGATCCATATGGACTACTCCCCCTTCTCTAAGAATAGTATTCAAGCTCTCCTCAGGACGCTCAGAATCAAGAGGACCAATGACTTTGGCCAAATATCCCTTTAGGATCTCAACCTACCTTCGAAGTGCTTGGATTTCCATCTCATCCTCCCCCATGTTCTTCATTATTTCCTTAATTCCCATGGTCACCATTAATCAAAATGCATCCCATGTGGGTTTTCCCAACATGACATTTTCCAATTCATAATCCTTGGGACCAAGGCTTTCTATGTCTATATCTCTAGGAGGAACAACTACCTGTGCAAACAACTCCATGCTATTATGTGTACTTGTAACAAATGCCAATGGTATTGCCTCACGTACTGGGGACTCAAGTTTATTCAAAATTTTTGCAATCTCATAAATGTCTTCCTCTAAGGCTTGGAATTTGAGTCTGTAGCTTCTTATCACTTCCTTTTGTAGCCACCTTCAAGTGTGTTTAGTCAGAGGTCTTCTTATTGAAGACAAGGGAGTATGTTCTACAACTTTCTTCCCGTTATCACTCCTCCTTGGAGTTGTTTCTATCTATGAGGGCTCTCCTTCTATTTTCTCGATCTCAGTGGATTGGGTAGCTTGCACCTCAGTGTCTTGGGGAGGTGATTGGGAATATTTGACTACTTGTCCCTCCTTTGATGCTTCATCAGTTGCCCTTTGTTCTAGTTTCTCCTCTCATGACAGTTCATTATGAAATTTTTCTTTTGATCTTGGGAGCAGAGGAGTAACTAAACCTTTATCTACCACCATAGCTTGTGGTGAAGAAGGGTTAGTAGGATTGGGACCTTGTGTGCATAGTGGTATCTGTGTCTAGCCTTCCTATTGAGATTGGCTTGTAGGAGTATGCCTAATCTTGCCATCAATTAATGTCATTCCCACATGCATGTAGTCAAAATTAAACATTTTAAATACATCATCCCCTTATTCACTTTTCTCATCTACCCACTTTTGCACTTCATCTTCCAAAGAAGAGACTTGTACGGGTCTTGCTTGAGTGGATGGTGATATGCTCGAGGTACTCCTCTTCCTTTCTTTCTCAATGGCTCTACCTAGCTAGCTTCTTCTATGTATGGGCACTTCTAACTCTTCATCTATCTCCTCTTCTTCCTCTTCTTCTTCTTTTGGAATGGTTTTAGGAATAGAAGGAAAAGGCACCATTCTCTTAGTCACAATTTTCCTTTTCTTCATTCGGATGTTAATCCTCTTTTGTTTTGTGGAGGCAAAAGGGGATACTAGCTATTCTTGTGGAGGAGGCATGTAAACTTGTTGACTCTCTTCCTCTTCAGATTGGGAAGGCTCAAAAGGGGGTAGTGGAGGATTATCCTAGACTTGAGTAGCTCCAATATCCTTAGATCCTTGCACATCTTTTTCTTGTTGCTGGGAAGGTGCTTGCACTTCACCCTGTCCTTCTTGAATTCTTTGTGGGGACGTCCTCTTCCTTTTATTCCTTCCTATCCCCTCTAGAGGATGATAGTATCCAACTAGGTGGTCAAGTTGGTATACTATCTCTGGCTTGATGGGAGATTGGAGTGCAAAAGTAGGAACTATAACTTTCCTTCCTTTACCTTTCTCAGGGCAGGCTTGAGCATGGAAGACTACAGTTTTAGGTATGGGGTCAAGTGGAAAAGGTTGCTTGATCCATTCCTTCATCATTTTAACCAAATGTCTTGCTTGATTATCAATATCAATTGCCTCCTTCCTGTCAACTTCTACATTCATAATGGGTCTTTCTCCAATTTTGTCTAAGTTGAATAGGGGGTCCAATAGCTCCTTAGAATCTTGTTGCCTTATTTCCTCTAGAATATTTAGATTGAGGGTCTTCTCTACCAAATACAAAGTCATCCTACAATAATCCTATATGTGGATATCATAGTCATTTTTCACATTCATCCAATGATCTTCAATAGCATCTTCATGATGAAACTCTTTTCCAACCATATAACTCTCTACTTTCCCAACATTATCAAAATGTATCCTAGGGGAATTGTACTCCTCAAAGGGATAATTCTCCCATTCCCATTCAAAATTTAGAATGTCTTGCTTCCACTTTACCTAGTATGGTTCAATGATGAGAGGCCATGTCCAACAAGGTCTTTTTTGTCTCTTCACCCTTTCATACATAGATTCAATTTGCCAAAAAATCTCCAATAGCACTAGCTTGTCACTTGGATATCTAGGGAGTTTCTTGGGGTTGATAGTGACATCACCTACCTACAAGTATGTAAACATATTAAACTAAATGAAATAGGCCCTGAGAGTTGTTATCTATGCTTTTGCTTCATCAGATAGCCTCTTTCCATAATCTCTTTCAATGAATCAAATGATTGCAAAAATGAATGCATCATTCATGATTCTATATTCCTTGCTTTGAGTAGATAGTTGGGTAAACTATGTAAGGCTAGGCATTGGGATCCTGCATGTTTCTCTTTCTATACAATTTGAGATAATCTATTGCCCTTGCTACAAGCAGATATATTATGTAAGACATCATATAAAACTTCATCTTGTCCTTTACTTTCCTCAATTGCTCACACAAGTTTTCATTTAGTGTGGTGGCCCAGTCCAATGGTATCTTTGATGTTTTGATGGTCTCAATAAAGTTGATCATGAAGGTATTGAGGTGACCTACTACAAATAAACCCATGAATCTGCTCAAAAGGATGATGGAGTAACCAATATCCTCCTTCATATATCCCCGAGTCATATCCACTTTGCCTATTATCCTTCCTTGAGGAGGTCTCTTAATAAGATGAGATGACTGTATAATATCTGTTTCCTACTTTGTATGTTCCCTATACCATCTCTCTACTAATTCATAAGAGATCCTAATGAATTGATCTGCTCTCGGGAGATGGAAGACCCTCTCAATGTTGTTGGGTCGAAGATCAAGGACCACTTCTCCTGTCACACTTTTCACCACTCTCTCATCAGAAAAAAAATGTTGCACCAATGTCATTACTAGTTCTGCTAATTGCACTAATATGTGATGTGATGCTATGTTCACCAACCCAAAACATATCAAGAAGGATACTAGATCTAATCTCTCGATTGGTTTATTACAGGTTTTCAAGAATTCCCCTAAGTCAGTGTGCCCTAAATTAGTATCTCGGATCTCAACATAATCATCATGAAATCTTGATTTGGATGGTATGCCTTGGAACTTGAAGAGTACAGCTTTGGGTGCTACTCCAGATGTGGATGTCATTTAATCACCTACACACAATGAGGAAAAGGTTTATTAGTTAAAAGATAAGAAGTAAAAACTATTAAACTAAAATATGCATAAAAGAAAAAATGTCCCGTTTAGGTATTTTATTATATTTTATTTTTTAAATATATATATTTTCAAAATTAAAATATGTGTGAGGGTACAAGGGCGCCATGGAGGTTTTGGTTTTACGAGTGTAGAGCATCATGGGTGGAGGGGAGATGGGCACACATGGAAAAAGGTTTGTGGCACATGGTGTCGTGTACTCATGGAGCATGGGGTGACATTGAGGCTGGGCACACATGGCACAAGTTGAGCACACAGTGCCAATTTTTTTGGGTGTACGGTGCAAGTTGTCAGGGCGTGCGATGGTGCAATGCAATTGGAGGGTGCACGGCTCCATGCTCATAGGAAGTATACAACGAGTTTTATGAGGCACCCAATGCTAGAAATAAGAGGCATGCAGTGCCATTGTCAAGCACGTGGGGTGCTTTGGATGTGCAACATGTGGCACCAGTACTAGCACATGAGCGTATAGATAAGGATTAGAGCAACATCGACAAAAGACAAGGTGCACAGTGCAAAAGTGCGCGGTCGATCAAGATAAGGCATATAGTGCAAAAGTATGAGCGGCTATAGAAGACAAGGTGTGCATGGGCACAGATTATGCCATGCATAAGAAACTGTGACATTCACAGGCACAAATTGTATCGTGCGCAAGAAATTGTGGTGCATGTGGGCACATGTTGCATTGGGCTTACCTTGTGCGGTTGGTTGAAAATGTCACTAGATTCAAAAAAAAAAAGAAAACAAAAGTAGGAAATTTCAAGGAGGGAAGGGAGTTTTATAGGCCCCCTACGCCAGGCTGGATGTGTGGTGTACCTTGATGCACGTGCTGATGTGTGGCACCCATTCTGCTAATGCACGCACACCTGTGCATTGGCTCTTTTTTTTTTTAAATTTTTCTAATTTTATAATTTTTTGTGTTTTTCTAATTTTCTGACTCTAACACTCTAACTATAATCAAATTTCTTCTCCTGACTCTCAAACTGTGAGTCTAGGAGTTGAAAAAAGTAGGGGGTCCCCATTCCTATTGAGGAATAGGGAATCTATTATGGACACCACAATAGTACCATAAGCAATAGTCTTTAGTGCCTTTCAGATATCTCAAGATTTTTTTTATTGCCATCATATGGTTTTCTCTAGGTTTATCTAATAATCTTGCCACTATCTCAATTGCTAAAGCAATATCAAGCCTTGTAAGTACCACATACTGTAATTTCCCAATTATTGATCTGTATAAGGTTTGATCTACTTCTTTTGAGGCATCATCTTTTGTAAGCTTAAGTCTAGTAAATGCAAGGGTTCCAATTGGTTTAGATTCTTCCATCCCAAACTTATTGAGTATCTCTTTAATGTACTTAGATTGAGTGATATAGATACCATTTATGTTCTACTATATCTACAATCCAACAAAGAATTTTATTTCACCAAACATGGACATTTCAAATTATTTATTCATTTTTTATGAAAATACTTTGCATAAGTCATCATTTCCTGTGAATATAGTATCATCCACAAATATTTCTACCAATACAATCTTCTTATTTGGTCCTTCCTTGATGTATATGCTACTATTATCATTTGTTCTTTGAAAACCAATCTATTTCAAATAGTTATGTAGTCTTTCATACCAAGCTTTAGGAGCTTGTTTGAGACCACATAGAGCTTTGTGTAATTTGCAGACCATGTCCTTTTTATTTGGATCAACAAAACCTTCTAGCTATTCAATGTAGACTTCCTCATCAAGAATTCCATTAAAAAATGCAGATTTAACATTCATCTGATATACCTTGAATTCTTTGTGAGCTGTATAAGCAACTAAAGTCCTAACACCTTCTCATCTTGCAATAGGGGCAACACTTTCACTATAATCAATACCTTCTTCTTGAGAATAGCCTTTACATACCAATCTTGCTTTGTTTCTTAACACTTTTCTATCTTCATTTAGCTTATTTTTGAATACCCATTTTGTACCATTCACATTTTTTTCTTTGGGCCTAGGTACAAAAGTCCAATTTTTTTTTTCTATCTATTCTATTTCTTCATTCATAGCCTCAATCCAGCTTTCATTTTCCTATGCTTCATTAACACTTCTAGGTTCAAATTCAGCAGGTAAACATGTACCTTTTAGTTTGCTCCTTGTCATTGTTCCATTTAATTTGTCTCCAATGATGTAATCAAGTGCACGATGACTTCTAACATATTTATCCAACATAGGTTCTTTGACTTTTGAATGAACTATACTATCTTCATTTTGAATTTCAACTTCTAGGTTGAGTCCTTCTATTTGTGGCTCAAGTTCTTAAGACTCATTTTGTACTAACTCGGTAGCCTCTAAATGTGACTCTAGTCCTTGTAACTCAGTTTGAACTTCCTACAACTTGATAACTAGTGGAGACTTGGAGAGCTCAGGAGATGCAGTCTCCTTTTTGTCAAATGTATTTGGCAATGTATCAAGTTCATAGTAAATGAAACTTCTATAATCTTATGGTTCCTTTTTTCTTTCTTCTTTAATCTTTTCTACAAACTCATCAATTCTCACATGTGCACTTTCTATTATTTTGTGAGTAGACAAATTTAGACATTTGTAGGCTTTACTTCTAAAAGAATATCTTAGAAATATACCTTCATCACCTTTTGCATCAAATTTTCCTTTTCTAGATTCTTTCAAGATATTACATTTGCTACCAAATACTTTCAAGTAACTTACATTTGCTTTGTAGCCATACCATAGTTCATAGCAAGTTCTATTTGAGTCCTTCTTCAACTAAATTCAATTCAAAGTATGAAGTATAGTGCTGATAGCTTCCTTCCAGTATTTGATAGCAACATTTTTTTCAATCAGTAGTGTCCTTGCATAATCCATAATGGATTTGTTTCTTCTTTTAGCTATTCCACTATGCTCAGCAGTACCAGGGGTTGATACTTGTCTTTTGACTCCTCTTTCAATGCAGAAACTATTGAATTCATTTGAGATGAATTCACCACCTCTATCCAATCTTAAACATTTTAGTCTTTTTCCAATTTCTTTTTCTACTCTAGCCAGATACCATTTGAATTTCTCAAAAGCTTTATATTTTTCTTTAAGATACATAATAGTCATCATTCTAAAATAATCATCAACAAAAAGAATGAAATTTTTTTCTCCACTATAAGTTTCTATTCCAATGGGTCCACACAAATCATTATGCACAATTTCCAAGACATCTTTTGACTGCTAGTTTTTGCTTTTAAAACTAGTCTTTCCCATTTTACCAATTTGGCAATTATTGCATAATTCAACATCAAGTTTCTTCAAACTAGGGAGACCTCTTACTCTTTTGAGTTTGCTAATCTTGACCATATTATCAAATTTTACATGACATATTCTTCTATGCCATAGCCAACTTTCTTCTACTTGAGCAATAAAACATGAACAATCACCAATATCAAGATAAAATAGGTTACCTTTTGTTTTCCTACCTGATCCAATAAAATTCCCTTGGTTATCCAATAGTCTTGCTTTACGATTCATGAATTCTACCATGAATCTAATGTTGTTAAACTATGATACACTTAGTAGACTATGCTTTAGTCCTTCAACCCAATAGGCATTGTCAGATACAAGTTCATTGTTTAATGAGATTTGGCCTTTTCCTTTTATGCAACAAAGTTCATTGTTTCCAAACCTTACACTACTTCCATCATAGTGTTCAAAATGTTCAAACTTAGTTTTATCTCTAGTCATATGCTGTGAACATTCACTATCAATGATCCATGTGTCATGTTTCCTAACATGAGAGACAAGTGTCATCTTATCTCCTTCATCATTAGATTAATCTTTTATAGCAATATACACTATTTCATCTTCACTATTATCAGAATCTTTAGCCATAAAACAAGTTTTCTTACCTTTGTCTTTATAGGACTTGTGACTTTTGAATTCCTTCTTGCCTTTGTACTTTTGGTTTTCTTCTCTTTCTTGCTTTCTTTGTTTGGACACCTAGTAGTAATATGACCAATTTCTTCACAAGAAAAATAGATTAGAGTGATTTTGCCTTTGTACTTTCCTTTGCTCTTGGAGTATTTCTTCGCAAGTAGAGCTTCAAAAATTTCAAGATCACTATCTAAACTTTCTTTAGTTTCTTCCTCACTTTTCAATTGATTATCTTTTATTTTTGTGCCTTTTTCTTTGAGAGTTTTCCTTCAAATGCAAACTCAATATTTTTTGAAGTAGGAACATAGTTGTCAAAGTTGTCTAGTTCAAAAACTGTTAATCTTCCTACTAGGACATCCAAACCTATCTTGTTATTTGGATCACATCTCTTTTACTGAATAGTAGATACTATAATTGCATAGATGGGAAGCAAAGTTCTAAGAATTTTATTGCAATAGTTTCTTCTTTGATTTCTCCTCCAGATGCTCTAATTGCACTAACACTGGCCTTGATTCTTTTCACATATTTTGCAACATTTTCATCTTCTCTCATCCTAATTTGATCAAATTATCCTCTAACACTTTCTTGTTTGGTCCTTTTTACATTTTCATCTCCTCCATAGATTTTTTTCAGCTTGTTCTACATATCAAAAGAAGTTTTACAGTCTTTGACCTCATCAAATTTGACATAACTGAGAGCAGATGCAATGTCAATCATCATGATGTTATGGGTCTTCTTCTTAGCAATATCAACAACTAATAATGTTCCAGTGGGAGTTTTATATTCTTCATCAAGATATTTGCATCTTGAGCCACTGATGGTAGCTAGGTGAAGCCTCATAAGTCCTTGCCATACTGCAAAGTTGTCTCTATTTAGCTTTAGAATCTCTCTCTTGTAAGACATCTTGATCTTTAGCTTATGTCCTTGAAACCTTGCAAGCACCAAAAACTCTGATACCAATTGTTGGAAATAGAAGAGGAGTAACTAAGAGGGGCGGTGAATTAGTTACCACTAAAATAAATCCTAGATCCCTTAGATGTCAACTATAAAATTTAGACTGATAAAATTGATTACTATTGATACTCGATAAACACATAGAAATTACTATACCTTAGTAAATTTAGGGTGTGAATTGCCTTAGTAGATCTTAAGATGTAATCTATAATTACTTGCAAGCATGAAAGAAATAACATGAACACATGAGACATTAAGATCTAACATGGAAACCCAATTTGGGAAAACCACCAATGTAACTAGTTACTATTTTTCACTCTTTTGAAGTGAGCCTTGTTAGGAGCCAACCCTGTTAAAGGTTACAAAACACACTGTTAGGTGTGACCTTGTTAAAGGATTTAATCACCTTGTTAGGAGTGGCCTTGCAAAAGGTCTTAAAATAATTTAATGGAATTGTCACATTGTTAGAGGATTTACAAATGGTTGTTAAACCAACTCTATTAAGAGATTTTGGTTCACTGCTACAATGGTTAGAAAGTAACAATAAAATGACCTAATTTTGATACACCTAAATTGCTGATTAAAAATATTTTCTCTGGTTCCTACTTGATCCTTTTGAATCAAATAACACTTTTATGCTCCACAATGATATTTTCTTGTCCTTCAAATTCACTTCCTCTTCTTATCTCTTTCAACTCATTCAACTTGCATCTTACGTACTTTGAAATTAGAACTTGACCTTTTACTTATACCTTTTTGATTGTCAAGTTGGCTCAAATACAAATTAGAATAACCAATATTCATCACCTTAGTTGGCTAGAATTAATAGATAAAATAATTAAGCTTTAAATTCCAAAAAAAGAAAATCTTTTGGTAGCTGACCCAACTCGGTAGAAACTAATCCTAAAGCGATTTCCTATGTTAACCAACAGAAGCTTGGTTAACACTGCAAATTTAAAAAATTCCTTTGGCAACTAAGTGAACTTAGTTAACACTAATGTTGTTCAACTTTTCCTTTGTTAACTGAGTGAGCTTGTATAACACTCTTTTTTGCTTAACTTCCTTTGATGCCCAAGTGAGTTTGGTAGAAATTGCCGTCTACACAGAGTAAACTCAAGAATGCTTGGTAGACTAGGAGAACTATCTTTGCTGACTGAGTGAGCTCAACATGCATTAACTATCAACTAAGATGACATTTGTGTAATTTCAAAGACAACACACAACTAATCAATTGTATCTAGTAGGAATATCCTAGGATTATACCTTTATCAGTCTTGGCATCAATTTTTCTATTTCTATTAACTTTAAATATATAGCATTCGCTTCTAAAGATTTTGAAATATTTTACATTAGGAGCATATCTATACCATAGTTCAAAAGGTGTAGCATTTGTACCTTTTTTTGGTGCTCAAAATTGTAGCCTCGATTTTGAGTACCATTGAGAAAATTAAGCCTTATAAGCATTTTTTGATGCATGTATACTTGGTTGTATTTGAGAGGCACAAGAGGTGTTTAATGTTTCTAACACCATGCATTCAGTACATCTATGTATTTCATGAAGATATATTGTCATTCTGAGCCATTTTGTGAAGTCTTGTTTCGAGCAATTGTTAAATCTACATTTTTATTAAGTGTCAAACAATGACAGGAGGTTGTGTTTGCATGTGAATATCTCACACCCAATAACGTTTCATGACTCATTGCTTTGGGAGTATTTAGTGTCCATAATAAAGAGTCTATATTTTAGATTTTGACTCATTTTTATTTTTTTGGCTAGGTTTTGAATCTCTCAAAGTTGGTCATTTACGGATGTCATGCTGATATGAATTTTTCTAAATTTTGGGAAGCCCTATTTAACTTGTTATAATTTTGACCTAATTGACCAAAATGAGAAAATTCCTTTTGTGTTGCATTGTAGAGGTCAGAGACTTGCTATATTTCAAATTTGAGCTTATGATGAATCTATTTGATCAGTTTTCAAAGGGGATTCCAAATGCAATTTCTAACTTTTTACTGGTGTCAAAAGGAGCAGATTGATCAGTACCCCTGTTCGGGATGTTATAACTTGAGATGCATGATAGGTGAGATCAAATGGATTGTACCACTATGTTGAACACTGAAAATAATTTGAGTGTGCCAAATTTTAAATCATGATGAATGCATTTGCACATTTTCCTAGGTCAATTTCATTTGCAAAAAATGCTTTTCTGACCTTGTTTCTAGTCTTCAAATTTTGAATCACTTAATTTGACCGCTTTCCAAATCCATACTATTATTTTTAATGAGCCCAAATCACAAATTTATACTCTCCTTGTGAAAATGAACAAATGTCCTAGTTTTCATTCTCTCAAGTGTTAGTTTACCCAATTTTTGAGCCAAAACCGAATGCAATTTATTGTTTTCTGACTTCTTTTCTTGCAGACAATTTTAAGGAGGTAACTTTGACAGTTAGTATCTTTTGACTGGGAATTTTTCATGAGACAAGATTCAACATGGTACAAGTGTCTAGAACAGAGAATCAATGGGTGAAATTTTAGAGCTTGATCAGGTGTTTTGGTCAAATTTTAAGGGCAGTCAAAGGACCTTTTAGCACTAAGTTTTTAAGGGTAGTGCCCAAATTGAGACACATGATCAACATCCAAGAGAAGTCGAGAGTGGAGAAGAGAATGTTGAGGGTTGTCCAAACTATCCTATGAAGTTAAAAACATATGATGGATACTGAAATGCCCTTCTTTTGTATATCACTAAGGAGGCATTCATAGCTACAAGGACATCAGAGGAAGTGATGGGGACCACTAATTTTAAGCTCATTTCCCACACTACAAAATAAAACTTAAAAATGTGCACTAATTTTAAGCAATGGTGAGCATTGAGTTTTTGTTACAAGTCTGACTAAAAAATGTGCAATATACATATATACAATGTGCAATATAGAACACATTGAAAGACACACTTATGCCAAGAAAAGGGAGATCCATGCATTTTACTGGGTAGTCAATGCTAGAGAAAGCTGTTGAATAGAAGGAAGACCCCAACTAAGGAAGAATCAGAAGAATGCAAAGTTATAGAGGAAAAATCAAAAGATTGCAAATTTAATGAGGAGTATTGGGTTATTGAAATGCATATTGATGGTTTCCAGTTTGATCTTGCTAGTCAATGCCAAGGAGACTTGAGAGTGAATGTATGCAAAAGGGGGTAGTTCTATTTAGGGAAGTGGCATGTCAAAAGACAGAGCGTCATGCATAAATGAACATGAGAGCTCTCATTCACGGCTAAGTAAAACTACAACAACCCATGCCAGGTGAGAGAAGGCTTGGAGCGTGGACATGAGCCACCAGTCCAATGAGGAAAAAGCTATCGCCATGAGGAAGAAGTTGTCCAAGGGAAACACCCACAACATAAACAAAGTTGCTCCACTCAATTTGCAAAAAAAAAAATTGTAGGTAAAAAGGGACAAGCACATATTTCAAGAGGAGCTGATTTAATGATAAAGACAACATGTAAAGAGGCAGGGTCTCCACACCAAATAAAAATAGAGGAACCTATATTTAGTTGAGGGAGGCAGCATAAAGAATAACACAATAAATGCAAAGAAGCAAACCAATGTATAAAGGGAGCCGACTAGCATACAAGCTGTGAGTTGATGTGGAGCGAGCCACGATTACAAATGAGCCTCATCTTCTTGAAGGCTAAGAAGGAACAACCCATACCATGAAGAAAGGCACCCTGCAACAATTGCAAATAAAAAAAAGGAGGCAGCGAATAGAGGGTAGTAAAAGAACTTTATCCCCATTGACCAAGACTGGGGATATTAGGTTGTTTAAATATAACAACTTATCATTTGTATTGTGTCTCAATGACATGACTCTTTTGAGACCTAACCATGTGAATGGGACCTGTCCACAACCTGTCATGGGGTTAACTAATTTTTGACTATCGTATATGACCAGAGAGAAATTTGAAAAGGTCCATGATGCTACGAGATGTGTGAGGTTGGGAAGTAAGTTCAAAGGTATTTGTGATGCTATGGGTAACCTGTGAAAGTGTAAATGAAATTCATGCATGTAAGAGCATAAACCAAATTTTGAAGGGACCCAATCCTATGCTAAGGTCATAAAGATGTAAAGCAAAAGGCTGAGCATAATAACGTAAAAGAAAAATTCAAAGGCTTTGCTACTATGGGATAATGTGAAATATTAATAAAATATTAATGTGTTCCCTGTGTAAGCATAAAGGGTGAAGAGGTAATTGAAACTCATAAGAATGTAAAGAAAATTATGAAGATTCATGGGGATACGAGGAAGCTAGTGAGATTATTTAAATGATTAGAGGATTGATATTTGGAGAAGGAATTAATTAATATTAATTAATTAATTAAAAATATTTCAAAAAGGCTATGGCCAATAAAAAATTGACATGTGGCAAGGGGAGAAAATAAAATGAAAATAAATTGAATTCAAAAGGGTTTTCAAATGCATGATTTGCATTTGGAAAGATTTAAATGAACTTAAAAGTTTTTGTAGTTCAAATTATATAAATTTTTCAAATTTTCCATTTTTTTAATGACTGTTCAAATAAGCACTATAATAGACCATTGGAACTAAGAAGAAGTGAATTTTCTAGATATGGGGTCAGATTTTGAGTAGGTCTTCACCAGTTCGAGTTATAAGCAATTTTGTGTTTTCTGGGGCATTCTTAGTGGAATGAGTAGAATTCATCATAGAACATCAGAATCAGTTGGGGAACAAACATTGATATTTTTTGAAGCATTAAACAAATTTTGGAAAAGTTTTCATCCCTTTAGAATTCAATTTTAACTAATTTTTTTTGTTGCCTTGGGTTCAGATTTGGTAATAACATCAGTTATTTGTTCAATTAGATATCTCAAATATTTTGTGCTTTTGAAGGCAAAATTGAGTGAAGATTTTATATGCAAATCACAGAGCAAGATTAGAGAGATGTTTTAGCTTGTTGAGAAGGTTTTCCATGTGGACACATGTCAGATGTAGATCAGATCTGGGAATTCACTCTTCTCCTATATCTTTCTCTTATCTATTGTAGGGGTTAGTTCTAGTCTTTGCAAAAAAACCACTCACTACTATAATACCATGTTTTTGGTTCAAGTTTTGATGTGTTCCCATACTGTGACACCACACTTCCTTCAAAAAATTTCTCTTGTATGAACAAAATTAGTGAAGATAAATATAGATAGTTCAAATATATTAGGTGTTTCTATGTTCTAATTTCATACATATGAATGTATTATTTTAGGGAAATCAATACAAAGAACAACAAGTGTTTGAGTTTTCATTTTAGATCTTGTCTCATTTCTCAGTGAATTTTCAATGTTTTATGATCTTTGAACAAATAGCCTAGGTCATAGTTGTAGTTCCTTAAGGCTACAAGTTGTTTCATTGTTGCTTATAATTCAAGGAGTTATGTAAATGGTTCAGTAAAATCAACAGGGTTGCAAGTTTATTAAGGAGGATATTAGGTAAGAATGAGTTTTAGATTGAACATAGATGTCCATTTACAAGGTGAATGGATAGATCAAATATTTGAAGATAGGAATATGTCTTAGGTACTCATATGTATGTATTTGATTCATAGAATTTCCCAATGGATTAGGCACTGGTGATCTATAGGATCATTAGTTCTTACTATTGCATTTTACGAGTTTTTTTGAATTCAACATTATTAATCAAACATTTTTCCCTTTCATGTTGAAGAGTTGGAACGGATGCCCTCACTTAGCTTGTGAGATTCATAGATTTGCATTTAGCTATTGTAGATCTTTGTTATTGCATATGTATTAGGAGATAAAGGGGTTTTCATCTACAGTAAATAGGTTCAAATTTATGTTTTAATTACATCGGTACCATTTATTAGAACCTCAAGGTTAACCTGCATAGGTCTTGCAAAGCCTGAAGTGAAGAAGAAGTTGTGCCTTATAGTTGGCCCAAGACTACAGTTGAGTGTGTCCCTCATAGGAATTTTCTAGCCTTAGATGCATTGGTTTGGTTTCTTGGTTATTTTCAAAACTATTAAATCAAAAGCCAACAAGATGGCGACTCTGCTAGGGAGTCTATTAAGAAATTCATTGTTAGAAGTACCAGAAGTTCTGGTATAAATAGCATTGTCATGAGTGCTTTTCATTTCCTTGCTAAAGATTCATGTTCCCCAATCAAGTTTTATCCATTTGCAGTAGTGACTTTGAGGTTGAATGTAAATTGTATTGCTAAAAGGTGTTCATCTTCAGTCAATTCAACTGGCTGTTGTTTTCAAAGTCCTGCTATGATTTCAGAGTCAAGGAAGTTATGTTTCAACTTTGTGTAGAAGTTTCAAATTCAAGATAAATTTGAAGAGTGGTCTTCTATCTATTGTATTTTCAAATTAGTTTGTGGTATCTTCAAGACTAATGCAATTAATGTCTCACTTAATGTGAGTAGCGACTTGAAATTAATCTTTGTAGCAGTGCAGTTGTATACATGAATTGTGATTAGTTGCTATAGGAGAAGAGAAAATTCGAAGAGGTTGAAACATTCAAAAGCTTGGTAAGATTTGTGATGTGTCAGTTCAAAAGGTTCAATAAAGAATTAATGAGATTTTGGGTTTGTTGTTGTAAGTAGTGGACAAAGAACTTTCAGTCATCCAAATCTTGAGGTATTTTTGCTTTCATATATAATCTTTTCATGAAAATTGATTGTTAAAAGGTGTGTTCTCCATCAAGTGATTTTCAGCACTAAGAGGAGGAGAATAGTTTGAATGGTTTTATACACTTCATTGGATTGAGTTTTAGCTTGTTGTATTAAGTTTTTGAAGTGTATTTCAATAGAGTTATTTGGTAGAAGGTTGTTAGATCCATTGCAAATTGTGAATCTAAGATTTATTATGGGTGAATGTGTTCTATATCTTTGAAGAATGTCAAGTTTCATTTCATCTAGTATGCAACCTGTCAGTGAAATTCCTAGATCTATTTCTACCAAGAGATATATGCCATTAAATTTTGATTATATTTATGGTTTACCAAATGTCATTCCTAATGATGTTAGAAATAAGCTGCCTAAGTTTAGTGGAAAGCATATTGCTTCAGCTAGTCATCCATGGTATACTTTAAGAAACCCCCCGTTTAGAATTGGTGTAAAAAATTAGTGAAAGGTGTAAAACACCCAACAAAAAAAATTAATTTTTGTGGCGAAAAATTTTAGTTTACAAAGAAAAAATTATAATCTTCATTGGAAAATCAATCATAGTCTTTCAAACAATGTGTAAAATCTAGGTGAATTGTGTTGTTTTAAAACCACACAAATTATAAACATTGGTGAACAAAAAATAATTATCATAGTAAAATATTATTTTTTTGAGCAAATCATTTCATTATATTAGATGGAAAATATATACATTAGTGAATAATAATAATTTCAAAATTAAACATAAATTTTGTGGGCCAATTAATTCATTGTGCTACTGCTAGACATAAAATATATACATTACAATTATATGGTTAAATTTTATAATAATATTACAATAAAATAAACTAAATTAAATTCTTACAAAATAAGTAAATTAGAAAATTTATATTGGACAGCAAAGAGACCAAAGCCAAAGGGTTTCGCAAGCCATGGGCAGAGTAGAATATCATCTACAACAGGTTGTGGATCAAAAAGACCATTCAATAGTCAATACCAAATGCTCACCAGGTTTCAAAGTTTACCAAAATCTCATCTGTGGCAGGTAGTGGATCAAAGAAATCATTCAATAAGCAATACCAAATGCTCACAAGGTTTCAAAATTTAACTTCAATTCACAAAATTTAGAATGCAACACCTCCACTTGATTGCATTTATTCCTTGCAAAGAAAACATTGTGTTAAAACACTTTCTCTATGTTCAAACCTTCACCAGCTCGGTAACCATAAAATTGATAGTGGATGGAAAAAAAGTCAGACTTCAAGTTTCCCACTGGCTAATAATCTCAAACTTCAAAATTTTAGGCCCTTGAACAAGAATTTCAAGAGAAAATTTAAAGAAAGAAAAAAGCAATCCTTTACAATCTTCACAAAAATCTGGAGAGGTTACTATACTTATTGTCTTTCTTAAGTTTTTCTATTAATGTCTACTTGATGTTGGTTAATTTTTCCCCATAAGATTTTTGACATATGAAATGGTGAGATTTTTATTTTACATTTGTGACAACAAGAAGCTTAGGATGACACTAAAAAACATAGAAGAAATCAATCTTAATGTCCACACTCAGACCAATGCACATAGTAGGGATAAGTCATTTAGGTGTGATTCATATTAAGACTATCATAGTTATGTAGAAATGCAAATTGCAAAAGTAAAGAAAATATTGTTTGAAAAATTGAATATAGTATACTAGGAAAAGCACTCAAAAATAGAATGTAATTCATTGTAGTAAGCTCTTCACATATAGGTTAGTCTTAGTGTTGTACATTTGCTAATTTGAATTTCACATATAGGTTAGTCTTCGTATGGTACATATGCTAATTTGAATTTTTATGTTTAGACAAACTATGTATGTGTTAATTATCTACATTTTTAGGTTCCATAGATAAATATCTTTATGAAACCATTATGAAATTGAATTAGTATAGTTAATGTATACCAATCTAGCATGTCAAAATGAATCTGATATGATTCATTATTGCTTAATGTATTTATTCTATCTAAATAATCAAGGTTTTCTGGAAAACTATCAAGATCCCACAATTTTAAGTATCCAGGCTGAAAGCAGATTAACTTCAACAAACAAAAACATAACAAAAGTATCAATCAATACTTGATAGGAACTTCATAGTGACAGAATCTAGTTAATTTGAATGGAACTTTATAGCAACCTAACTCAAGCTATAAAGTGCAAAAGGATACACCAAATAATATGTTCCCAATTAGATAATAGGAAGTTGATCTAATTCTTGAAAATAAAATTATAAGACCCACACTTATAGAGATCAAACTTAGAAATTTTTCTAGCAGAGAAACTATTATCCAAAACTTTAGTGGTTAGATAATATTCACCTATTCATCATCTATCTAAAGCCTCCATGATTACAATTTCTCTCTATTCTTCCCTAAATGATATTTCCAACTATAGGATAAAGATGAAGATCAACAACACTAAAATACCCAAACAAAGCAAAAAGAAAGAGCACTTAAAAGCTAATTATTAGGTTGCCTCACATTCTTCTTCTAGCAATACAAATGTGACTATCAATAAACCTAGGCAAGCATAAGAGTGTTTGAAAGACCTTCATAAAAGTAAACTACCAAATTTCATGTTGTTGACTTGCAATAGGATTAGATATATGTAGTATTGCAATTGATCTAGAGATCGAACCTCAAATGAGAAATGTTGTCCTACAAGTATGCCAAAAAATATATGAAATTGCAATTTATTTATCATTCTATGAAATATTATGCTTGTATTGTCTGTCGTAATGAAGAGGAAACACATGTACACAAGTGGAGATCTAGGGATCAATGACACTTCATGATAACAGAAAGATAGAGGAACCCCTAAAAACTACAAAGGCCAACAAGCATCATGGGAAGAAAAGAAATAGGCATGCTAGAAAGCTCTAATTAAAAAAAAAAAAACTAGGTATATTGTAGATGATATTATATTAAATATTCTATTCCATTAGAGCAATGATTTTTTATGAAAAATAAAGCACACATTTGAAGGGAAGCGATTTGTAATGGTGCAAACTATATAATTTAAGTTGAGAGTCATTTTCCTCTCTACACAATAATTGGACATCCAGAGTCAAATGCTTGGACATCTACAATCAAATGCTCTATATATAACCTCTCCTTCCATTACCTTCCAACAATAGGACAAAGACCAAGATCAAGCACACAAATAGTGCCAAAAAAGTCTAATGTAAAAATACATAAGCCTAAAAACCTAGTTATTAGGTTGCTTGACCTCCTTCTAGCAATATAAGTGTGAATATGAATAAAGTCAAGCAAGTGTAAGATACTCCCCAATAGAAGAACCCAATTTCCCATAGTTCACTTGCAATGGATCATGTAAACACATTAATGCAGTTAATATATCACTCTATTTATAAGAAATTATATGCTAGTACTGTTGGAGTTGAGGAAAGCCAACTCCAAAGATGCCCAAGATCACCTGCATCCAAAAACCTATCAAAGAGAAGCCAAGGAGAGGAAGAGCGTGGAGCAAGGGAAAAACTCTAAATGGACATGAGAGACAAATATGCAAACACAATGAGAATGTATTTACAATATGCACAATGAGATAATGTTATGTGAAGTGAAAATACAATGAGAGAGCACGCTTATAAAGAGCTCATGGAAGCTTGTAGAACAAGCTAGAATATGCTAGGAGATAAGTGTGACAACTAAGCATACATCCACATAAGTTGGAAAGTCCTCGAACGATGTGAGAGGATAAGTATGACTTGGGAGAGAACAAACTCCCGTATTGTCAACAACTTATAACTAACTCCTAGACTATAACTAATAAATGAATGCATTTACCTAAGTAAGCTTAAGTAATAGAATAAATAATTAATTATTTACTCTAACACCCCCCCTTAAGTGCAACTTAGGAAAATGCCTTAAGCTCACAAAACTAAGATGAATGTAGAATTGGTCTCGGCAACAAGGCCATGTTAGGTACCCAAGTACAATGCAAAGAAAATGCAACCTCTAAAAGTGGGGAAAGAGAGAAAACCATGTGGGAAAAACCCTCCCCCAAAAAGAGGTAACCTAGTGAAGAACTGAAGAAGCCTCCAACTAGGGAAATTGTCCCCTAAAACAGGAACAAGGAGTGATCATGAAGAAGCATCACTGAAGCATGAAGAGCTGCAAAACCTACCAAACTACTGATCTGAAGAACTTCCATGGAAGAAGAAGGCACGAACTGAGCATGTCTATATGGTAGATGATCCATCTCATCGAAATGCATAGGTAGCCAGCCACTACAATCACCTTGTATATAGGATCAACCACTAAATACATAGTTCACACTTATCAAACCATTGAACCATAGATGCATTAGAACAATATCATAACCCCCCCTTAATGCAAAAAGGGTGTGATGATAGGTAGCTGAGAAGGTGGGCCAAAGTCTCCTGCAGACAAACCAAGAATGACAAGAGAGGGAAAGAGGTACAAACACCTATAAAGACACGATCAAACTAACTCTGCATGGGGCTAATGTCATGGAAGGGACACTCACTTGACAAAGGGAGAAGGCCTAAAATAACAAACAACTATCCCCCCCATGGTGCTTTATGAAAATAGTGTATGTACAACTGACTCAAAAAAACATTCATGACTCCCGGAATGCAAAAGTGGCACTTTATCTTAGTGTGATACAAAAAAGTGCTTCAAAATGATAGCTACAATGATCAAAACTAAAAAAAAGCTACAACAAAAGAAAGTACAACCCAAAAAAAGAGAATCCATGCCAGGAAAATGATCCTCGGGCCTAAAATACTCAAAATATTTACCATATAGCAAAAAATCCAAAACTATGATAGAAAGAGCATGGGCCAAAAACTAAGAAAAAGGATCACATTTTTGAAAAGATGACAGAACCAACTTTTCAAAAATATAAATTTTTTTAAAAAAAAGCATGGGACACAAAAGATATGCTTGTCGGAGTCAAAAATAGAACTTTGGAATTCAATAGAAAAAATAAAAAATGAAAAAAATCAAAATCTAAAAATACCTACACCAAAGTCTCCGTCTCGGAGCCAGCTTTTCGGTGCTTCTTTTGGATCAAAAAAATACCTTCGTATGCAAAAGTTATGGCCAAAAAACCTCAAGTAGGTCAAGAAGGACCTAGGAGAGGTCTAAGGGGCATGATGCAGATGATGTCATGCTGACATCAACAATTTGCGAGCTTAAAATTGATGGCTAGGAGGTCGTCATCACAAAAAAAAAGGTGCTACGTAGCATGCCACATGGTAGGTCCACATGGCAGCCACGTAGGCTGAGATGGTAAGGACCACGTCGCAATGTGCCATGTGGCACTTGTGCCACATGTCACACACAGATTGCATTGACTGTGCAAAAATGTTGACGGAGTAGCTGTGCCATGCAAAGTAATCACTGACTCAAGCGCTGACTATGTGCGGGCAACAGGATCTAAGCAGAGCAGCGGCAGAAATAGGAGGTGTCGCCGGGAGGAGAGAACCCATGGTGGACTAGCGTGGCGCGGGTGGAGAAAACCCATGGCAGAGCGGCGTGAATAGTAGTGGCAACCAAAAATAGGTGGAGGGCGAGTGTTGTAGTGGTTAGAGGTTGCAGAACAGCCGGCAGAGTGGCACCAAGAAGGAGCGACGCGGGAGCAGGGCATCACCACTGGTGACTAGGGAGCTACGAGCGGCCCTGCGATGGCCACTGGGTGGTGCGACAGTGGTGCACCCATAAATTTTTATTTTTTTATTTTTTTCAACCCTGCATTTGTATGATCCGTACACAGAAGCCCTCAAACAAATTTTTGTTTTCCCTCCCGGAGCTCTGTCTCCAAAATCGAAAAGCTTTATATGAATCCTGACTGCAAACGGCCTTTCAGATCCAATGGTTATGTCCGTTTGGACCCAATGTGCTTTGAAAAATTGTTGATCCCTTGATTTGAAGAAAAAATGCACAAACAAACTAGGGTTTGTGACTTCAAATCATGGCTTCAAAATTTCTTCAACCAAGCAACAGCAAGAAGACTCTGATACCATGTTGGAGTTGAGGAAAGCCGACTCCAAAGATGCCCAAGATCACCTGCATGCAAAAACCTGTCAAAGAGAAGCCAAAGAGAGGAAGATCATGGAGCAAGGGAAAAACCCTAAATGGAGATGAGAGACAAATATGCAAACACAATGAAAATGTATTTACAATATGCACAATGAGATAATGTTATGTGAAGTGAAAATGCAATGAGGGAGCCTGCTTATAAAGAGCTCATGGAAGCTTGTAGAACAAGCTAGAAGATCCTAGGAGATAAGTGTGACAACTAAGCATACATCCACATAAGGTGGAAAGTCCTCGAACAATGTGAGAGGATAAGTATGACTTAGGAGAGAAAAAACTCCTGTATTGTCAACAACTTATAACTAACTCCTAGACTACAACTAATAAATGAATGCATTTACCTAAGTAAGCTTAAGTAATATAATAAATAATTAATAAATAATTAATTATTTACTCTAACAAGTACTGCCTTAGTATCAAGTGAAGAAAACATGCCGAGTGGAGACTTTGGGGTCTTTGACACTTCATTGTACCATAAAAATAGATGAACCCCTAGAAGCTACAAAGGCTAGAAACCATCATGAGATGAAAAGAATCAGGAAAGCTCTAAAACTATATTCATGGTCTAGAATGAATATTCTAGATAAAAACATTGTAATTCTGTAGTAAAATGCTTGAAAATGCATGGAAAATAGAAAACAAATATCAAGGAGTGCATAGAAGATTTATCAAACATGTAGAACATCCTTCTAGATCTTGATCAAAACATAACACTATAGATTTATATGCAAATATAATATTGTAAAATGTCATATCTATCACAAATAACCATAAAACTAAAACTTTATACTTCATTTGATGCATGTTTCTCTTTTTACTGATCTTAGTCACTTCCTTGAATCAAATCCTTTGATAAACACACAATTCAAAGGTGACAAAGAGTGATTAATGTAGTTGTCATCAAGGCCAACATAGCATGAATTAAAAAGTAATTGTTGCTAACAAATCCATATGAATTAACAAGTAATTCTTGCTAACAAGTCCAAATTGAGAAAAGGCATCACATCATTGCATCAAAGACAAAGTTAATGATCATCATGAATCATGCACAAAAAGAAATCAACCAAATTTAGATTCTATAAAGACACACATACATTGTAACTATCTATTGACATATTCAAATATTCAAATCAAGATGCTATTCTATATTGATCACATATATGGCTTCATGTCATGCATAAAACTACCATCACTAGAGAATTGATATGGCTCAGTTGAGTAAAGAAAAATGTTGGACTGAGGAAGCCAATTGATTGCATAACCTGCACCATTTTTAAAATATGCTCTTAAGAATTCAAACAAGGCTTATGAATCTCTATGAATGAAATAGGATAAAACCAAGTGCTGAATTAGAAACCATGCAAATTTAGTTATGTAATTCTGAGTGCTGCAACATCATTTCATACTAGTATATGTGATTCTGAGCATTGAAAAAGTTATTTACAAATTGGTACATGCAATGAAAGGTCACAATTTTAAATCACTTTTCTTGTAGATTGTTATCAGTTCTTGCATATTAAAAAGGAGCACTGTCATTTCAATTTTATCACTATTGAGCTAAGAACAACACATTTTAAATAACTAAAGTGTGTGTGAAAACCATTTTTAAATTTATCAAATTATCAAACTATCTTAGAGATATCACTTCCTATTTGAAATTTTTTGCCATAATAATAAAATTCTTTGTGCATTTCTAAGCCATATAACTAGAATTAGGAAGTAAGAAACAAGCTACAACAGTGAGGAGAAACCATGTTTGATAATGTCATGTTCATCAGCAACAACAGAAGTTGCTAATGCCCTATGTTCATCAACAGTAGTAGTGATGACAAGCATCCATAAATTTGTACTTGCAATTCCTCTTAAAATTCTATGTACCTCATGATCTACTTCAAATGATGATGATAACAATTTATCAAAGAGAGTAATTTAGCTGATAACAAAAAAGCTATTAGTTGTCCCAACAAAAAATAACATTATGTCAACAATAGAGTAAAAAAAATCTTGAACTTTATTTTTGTAAATTGTAATTGTAATATGATTGAATATGGAAGAATTGAATGCTAAATCACTTCATTGACTTAGTCTCAAATGTGATGCTTCTATATCCCATATGGACTCCAGATCCTAAAATTGACTAGTACTAATAGGTTCCTCTTCATTCTGAGTCAGGTATTTAAAATCCATAAAATCATCATCTTCATTCTAACTCTAAGACCTAAATTCATCATTTATGTTGGAATCAACAGTAGCACCACCATCTTTTGAAAGTGTTGCAAAGGCCTCATCTTTCACGTGTGGAATTCCAAATGGCCAATGACCTATCATAAGGAAAATCTCTAACATTGTATTGAGTTACAAACAACCTCAAGAAAGTTTCCAAATTTTTTTCTAGTTTGTTTCTGACCTTTGATTTTAAAAAACCCAATGTGCTGAAAACTCTCTCATCTTCCAATAACCCTAATATCATTGTTTGACATGAATCAACAAGTTTGAAATATTCTGATATTGAAGTATGCAATACTTCACGCTGACCTATCCTTTTCTAGGACCTTGTTATTGCACCAGGATTGAATGGATTCTCAAAGTTTTCCATCTAGTGTTTCATACACAATGCAAAATTTTCACATTGTTTTCTAAGATTATTTGAATCTAAGATTGGGGTGGGTTCAAGTTCTTTTTGTGTTCATCCATTCAAACACATATTTTTAAGTGTGTATGTGCGGCAAGTTTTTTTTGTGCAAAAAAATCATGTTAGTATTATAAGAAAATATACAAGGTCTCAACAAAGAATTCATACCCTAGTTTTTCATTAATAGGCACGAGATTTTACAAAATAGATTTTAACAGTCATAGTAACTGCTATAACTTTTTGATCATTCAAAACATTGCTCCATATTAGTAGGTTTTGAATTCAACTAGATTTTGGGATCTAATAAAAAGCTGCAAGCATATATGAATTGGGTGAGCATGTTGGGTGATCCCATTAGTCAAATTGTAGTAGTTCCATTAGGTTTTATAATAGGAAAAGCAGTTAGTAAGCACATTGCTAATTATAGATTTTTCAAATCAAAGTTAAGATGTACTTTTATTTTAAGTTTATATGATTTTGAACTTTAAATTTTATTTAAATAAATTTCCTAAATTTTTGTACCTATTAGAAATTGATTTTAGGGGTTTTAAGTATTTCAAAAATCTAAATAAGTTATATACTGTTTTCGTTTTCTTTTTTAGGAATTTAAATTAACATAAGAACTTACATTTCTAAAAAACAACACTTTTACACTTTTATCTAGTGGCATACCGTACTCAAATGCCTATACTCACTTTCCTATGAAAGATAACTCAAAGATAGTGTGTAGAAGGGAAAGGGAAATGAACCTCATACATATTGTGGAGTAGGATATAGAAGATTCCACCAAAGCTACGCTATTGTATGACAATCCATCTGGGTACTTTTGGTTACTAAAAAGAGGATCTGGCATGATTAGATCATATTGGGTTGATGAATCTTAGTGCTCAATTGACCCACATTAGAAGCCTAGATATTGGGGACAATTATTAGGATTACTACAATCATAGATGATCTTTTGTCAAGTGACTACGCAACTCATAGATTATATCAAATTGGTATTGGAGCTAGTTATGTTTTATAGAGGCTAAAGAAACCAACAATCTCAAACTTCTACTAGAGGATTGGCTCCAATAAAATGTGCAAACAACTAATAGAAATGAAACTTCATACATACTATGGATAAAAAAAAGGGGATTCCATTAAAGGGTTTTTCTTCTTTGACTAGCAAGGATTTCCATTCATCCCTGGAACTCTTCCTTTCTTTACAATACATGCAGGAAGGTCAATGTCTATGTAAGCTTGAGAGGAAATTCCATAACATTAACATTATTTTTTTGAGTAGAACATTATGCATGAAGAACAAGGTCAAGTTATAGGAAACAAGGGAGACAAGCATGGAAAAAGGAAGAATTAATTGTTGGTAGTTTTCTAAAATTTGATAGTACTAGAAATGGACATGTGATTGAACAAAAGAGTGAAATAGAGGTAGAAGAATTGGTCCCTATTTTGACTAAGAGGAAAGTAGAGGCATGCATTAAATTAGATAAAAAAAAATTGAAGGAAATTGTAATGGAGGATGAAGGAAGTTTTGTGGATATTTAGGAGTGTCTCTTCTATTATTCCTGACTTACCACTTCTATGTTCATCGAGGAACTACCAAGAACCTTATGATTTTTCTCAACTTGTAAAATGTTTTTCCAAGAAAGTATAGATCTATACATGTAAAGACACCTGAGATGGGTTGTGATATTATTTGAAAACATCACCTTTCTCTCATTTCATCACTAACTAGTAACTCCACACAATTGGAAGATATTAGAAATGAAAACATCATAAATCAATGGAAAAGATGTTACAAAATATTTATGGAAATAATTGGTTATTGTTTTATTGTTATTTATATAATCAATAGGTTTTATATTGAATAATACAAAATTCATGCATCATTATTACTTATTTATTAACATCTCTATAAATTTGAACACTATACATTTTCAAAATATTTGTTAGGCTCCATATGATCAAATAGTTAGGTTTTTCTGATATCAATTGCTTTGTGTTTGAATGCAATCACTTTTGATGAAGGCATGGCTCATACACAAAGGGCATAATAACTTAGGGATTTGTGTGACATATTGGTAATTCACTTTTAATACAAAGCTAAGGCCAAATATATTATACATGTTATCCTTTGTAATAATTGCTAAAACAATATTATTATAGTAACATACCTTCCCTTGTTAAGGTTAATGGACAAGGGCTGAACTGAAGAAATCTGTGTAAGTTGAAAAGCCTGAAGGGATTCTCAAGCTCAATTTTAATGGAGCCTCTTGTTCTTTTTTGGTTTAGAAACTAATAATAAGGCAAAGTGACTAGCATTGGTGTAAGATGGAAATTGGTTGAGTTGTGAGGAAGAATTTGATTGTCTAAGGAGACTCTATGAATCTCTCTCATAGTTTGTATAAAAAGAAAACACATAGCTCATAACTGGAACTTCTTGAGCTTCATACGAAAAGATTCAAGCTCTCTAAGAGCTCCAAAGACATCTTTTTAACTTATTTTTAAATGCATTGTAACGAAGTGATTGACCTCTTGGCTAACACGGGCCTTGAGTAATTCTTCTTTGGCTGAAGTTATTGACAAAATGGATGCTTTTGTGTTTTAATTTCTATTTTTAGGTTGGGGATTTGTTCTTATCCAAACCCTTTTTTTTTTAAAGGAGTGGAAGAGTGCCCTATTTACAGCCTCCTCCTTCTCTGCCTGGTCTCTTGACATGACTAAAAGGTATCTAAACTCATACCATATTATATTTTTGAGATTTGATGTAAACAATAAACATTTTCTGGACTTAAAACATCTTATCTTCACTTTTAGACACTGGGGAAACATATCTTTCATAACCCTGAAGTCATACTGAGAAATCATCCCCAAAATTACACTTGACAACAAGAAAAAATAAGAGTTTGAATTTAAGCATCTGATGAAATACAAAATGAAATCCCTCCTAACCCTATTTCTATGCTAGAATAATTACAATATTTGTGGTAAGTGTTTAAGTCATTCATTTCTAGAAAAACTATAAGAGCAATCTACATTATTGCTACAAACCCTATTCACAAGCATATTTAGTATTTCAAATTAGGAGGTGAAATTTCACTCTTACCAAGGGATAGCAATAATTTTGGAGTAGATTTTATGAAATGGAAGGCAGAAGCAATCTCTGAGTTGTGCTCATGATGTTTTGTGCCTAAAATCTACAACCCCGTTACTTGACAAGAAGATAAAATCAAAGATATGTAGACTGGAGAAATTTGAAAGAGCACCAACAGATTTAATCAATGTTTCATTTCTTGGGTGAATAGTAATTGCCAATTGGAATTTATATGAATAAATTCCAATAGCAATAAGGAAAAAAAAGCTGACTCTAGCACTTGCCATAAGGTGAAACTGAAATGAGTCGACTCCTCCATGGCAGAATAAACAACTATTGGGTCATTTGTGAATTCCCCCATATCGAATGAAAATGTAACATTGAAACTTGGTGAACATTGCATCCATTACCATTACCAAGTCAGTTGCATGAAAGGTGAATACAACCTTAAAAACTCAAATGCAAAGCTTGCTTGGCAATTAGAAGGAGAAACGATCCAAAAAATTGGACAAATCTAGGTGATTGGGCCACCATGGGATGCCTACAAAATCACCAAAAACAACACTATGCAAATGTCAAATTTGCCAAAATACAAATATTCACCACTATATTATACCTTGTAGTCATCATGTTGAATTGTTCAGTGATTTGATGGGTGAATATGAGATTACTCATGAGGACATACACATGAAGTTATTTGTTCAAACTTTGGAAGGTGATGCTAGAGAATGGTTTTCTTTTCTACTAGCATGTTCTATTTCATCTTAGGGTGAGTTGCATTCAACATTCATGGAGCAATTCAGAGAAAGGATAAGGATATATGATTCTTATAATAAATTTTTAAGGATTCACATTGAGGATGGTGAACTTGTTCCTCAACTTAACATCAGATTTGCAAGGGTTTTGAATGAAATCCTTGAGAGTTATAGACCTGATGATCAAATGTGTTTAGCTATTTACTTTGATTCTTTTGACAAGAAAATGAATTATCTACTAAGGAATAAAGAACCACAGAAATTATATCTTTCTTTTATGATCACTAGGGATATTGAGAATAATTTAAAGTATGGATTGATTAGAGGTCATTTTTCTATGAATGATTGCCAGTATAATGTGTTTGAAAGAAAGGATGAATGTGGTGTACATGCTTTAGTTTCAAATAAGCTTATCAATACCCCTGCTGTAATGAACTATTAAAGTGAAATTTCCAATTAGACTTTGTGTATAAAGAAGGTTAGTTCTATTACAAATGAAGACACATATCTTCATGATGCTATAGTAGTAGGATATATTTTAGACATTGATAGGGTTCAACATTATGTTGATTTTACGAATCAAGGTTTAGTTACAGTAGTAAGTTCTTCTCATGATAATTATATGTATGATGATGTAAGTAATGCTTCAAAATTTGAGGTTGTTGTACCTAGGTCTCAGTCTTGTGCAAGTGAGGAGGTTGAGAGTTATCTCTTTGATCATGAGTTTGATGTTGTTGATCTGACATGCCATAGAGAGATAACACAAGATGAAGAGTGTGAATTGTATTTATCTCAATCACAGTCAAAAGAACAGAGTGCATATGTTTGTAATGTTTAGCAGTAGATGGTAAGATGGATTCACTTGATCATTCAAATATGCAAGAAATGATTTATCTTATTCATAGATTGCATCATGTTGAGAACATTATTAAATCTGAAGTTAAAAAATATTCATCTCAATATGAGTATGGAGAAGTTGAAAGTCATTTTTCAAGTGATGACAATAAAGTTGCTAACCTGACATATTATGAAGAAGCATCATGTGAAGACAATGATGAGGGTTATCATTCAAGTCAAGAAGAGGATAGTGGTGATATATGTTCATCTTCATATGAGTTTGGTGTTGATTGGGAAGAAGAAGGAAATTATGGTAGTGAACATTCATACAAAGGTGAAGATATGAATTCTTTCTTTGAATCTGAAAAGGAAAGTGCATCTCATTTTTTGCATTATACAAATCAATTAGCTAATGAAGAATTTGAGAATGATTTGTCCTTAAGGTATGAAGATAAAGAAATGTTGAATCTAATTGATGCTAATGAATTTGAATATGAAGATTTTAGTGAAGGGTTGTCAAGTGTTCTTACATTAGATAGTAAATTCATGTAGTGAGGAATTTAGGAATGATTCATGGTCTATCCGTAACGGTTATCTTGAACAAGATAATAAAGAGAGTGTAATTATGGACACTATATGTTTGGTAGAAGAAATAGAAAGTGAGTTTTCATATAGTTTTGACTTTTCTTCATATGCTAAGAGTTTCCATGAAGATCAAATGGGTAGTGATTTTAAGGTGTCTACTAATGCTTTATATGATGAAGATCTTGATTATGAACAGTCCATCTTTTGTCCAAATGTTCAAAGAGGATCCTTGCATGGAGTAATTAATCCATTGTTTGAAGAAAACATGGAGGTTTCAGATTTAGTTGGGTTAGATGCAAATGGTGATACACTATCACGTACTACTATAACAAATCAAAATATTTTTCTTCCATTTGTGATATTGAATTTTCTAATGATGTTGCATTTTGTGAGCTTGAAGATGAGATGTGTGATGGAGTTGTCTTTGAAGAGAAGCCGACAGTTCATAGTGCATTTTATGATGATTCCTACAAGGTAAAAGCTAATCAACATTTCAATTGTGAAGATATATCGGGTGGTTGTGAAGTGATTTCAGATGTTGATGATAAGGTTATGTATGAATATAAATCTAATTACTCATTTGAAATCTAGCTGGAAACAATTGAGGAGATGCAAAGTCAAGGTATGAGCGACACATATAACTCATTTCATGAGGTTGAATATAAGGATTTTGTATTTCCATTTGATGATGTTCATGAATCAATTTTAATTTAATGTTGGTAATAATGAGTGTGCTAATGTTCTTTTTCATTGTGAGTAAGAGATTGAAGTTATGCCAAGTTTTTACATGCACTATGACAGTGATGGTGATGATTTTGTTTTGCCAATTGAAGAAATTGAAGATGTTTATCTAATTGGTGAAACTGATATAAGAGAAATTTCCAGCATACCTCATAAAAGTTAAGATGAAAATCAAGTATATGACAGAGGTAAGAGATATTGTTGAAGCTTGGTGGCCCGAGGCCATCATTTGTACATAATAGGAGTAGTTAATTCCTTGCTTTCAATCAGGCTATTCAAGAGAAGTTTTTGCTATTTTGGGAATGGTCTGCTTCTTCCAGAGTTCTAAATCCTTGCCAAGCCTACAAGGGACATGCATCCCCAAATAGAGCCACTATTGGTGCTCAAAATTGCAGCCCTAATTTTGAGTACCATTGAGAAAAATAAGCCTTATAAGCATTTTTTGATGCATGTATACCTGGCTATATGTGAGATGCCCAAGAGTTGTTTAATGTTTCTAACACCATGCATTCAGTACATCTATTTGTTTCATGAAGATAAATTATTGTTCTGAGCCATTTCATGAAGTCTTGTTTTGAGCAATTGTCAAATCTGCATTTTCACTAAGTGTTAAATAGCAATAGGAGGTTGTGTTTGCATGTGAATATCTCACACCCAGTAATGTTTCATGACTCACCATTTTGGGAGTATTTAGTGTCCATACTAGAGAGCAAGTATGTTTGTCTAGGTTTTGAATCCCTCAAAGTTGGTCATTTACTAATGTCATGCTGATATGATTTTTTTTGAATTTTGGGAAGCTCTGTTTGACTTGTTATAATTTTGACCTAGTTGACCAAAATGATAAAATTATTTTTGCATTGCATTGCAGAGGTTAGATACTTGCTATGTTTCAAATTTGAGCTTATGATGAATCCATTTGATCAATTTTCAAACATGATTCCAAATGCAATTTCTAACTTTTTACTGGTGTCAAAAGGAGTAGATTGATCAGTACCCCTATTCGAGATGTTATAATTTGATATCTGTGATAGGTGAGATGGAATGGATTGTACCACTATGTTGAACTCTAAAAATACTTTGAGTGTGCCAAGTTTTAAATCATGAAGAATCCATTTGCACACTTTCCCAAGTCAATTTCATTTGCAAAAAATGCTTTTCTAACCTTGTTTCCAATCTTCAAATTTTGAATAGCTTATTTTGATTGCTCACCAAATGCATCTTGTTATTTTTCATGAGCCCAAATCACAAATTTATACTCTCCTCATGACAATGAACCAATGCCCCAGTTTTCATTCTCCAAAGTGTTAGTTTACCTAGTTTTTGAAGCCAAATCTGAATGCAATTTATTGTTTTCTGACTTGTTTCGTTGCAAACAATTTTAAGGAGGTAACTTTGATAGTCAATTATTTTTGACTGGGAATTCCTCATGAGATGAGATTTGACATGGTACAAGTGTGTAGAATAGAGAATCAGTGGGTTAGATTTTAGAGCCTGATTAGGTGTTTTGTTCAGTTTTTAAGGGTAGTCAAAGGACCTTCTGGCACTAAATGGATAGTTTGTAGATTAATGATAAAATGAGTTTTCAATTTGATTGTCCATGGTGAAATTTTTTTCTAGTCAGTATCAGATGATGAATAGGTCTGTTTGAAAATCCAATTGTATAAAATGATTTTTTTTTAGTCGGACCCACTTTGGGGCCTAAATAATTGTATCAGGCTGATAGACATGTGGGATTGTGAAAATTTTGAAAGATTGAAGCAACTATAACTCATTGAATATTAGATATATATGTGTGCATATATCAAAGAGACAAGTGAATGGTCAAAATGGGGAGTAACATCTAACATCCACTATGTGTGTTTAAGATATAAGGGACAACCTACAAGTTGCAAGACATATAATAAAAGATCCTTGTTTGTCAACCTCCTAAACCTTGTATTGGAACCAAAAGGATGGGAAAGCTTGACTGATGAGAAACCATAGTTAGAATCATTTGATTTGATTAAGAATTATGGTTATACATTTCATGAAGATTACATGAAAGGAACCTAAAGATATAAGTTTTCCTATATATTCCACTATCCATACTGATAGGTCAATGAACAAAAAAAAAAAGGTAAATGAGGAAGATGGGGAAGACATCTAAGGCTTCTATGGATTGTACCAATTTGGCCTCATCTATGGTTAAAGATGTGACTTCTAAGAGACAAAAGAATGCCTTAGAGGCATGGAATTTGAAGATGATGAGTAAAGAAGGGTGAGTCATCAAACATTGCAGAGGAGACTCAAAGACTATTTGGGGGGAACAAATAACTACTTAGTGCCCAAATTGAGACACATATGATTGACATCCAAGAGAAGTCAAGAGTGGAAAAGAGAACATTGAGGGTTGTGCAAACAATCCTATGAAGTTAACAATGTATGATGGATACCAAAATGTCCCTTTTGGTATAGCACTGAGGAGGCATTCACAACTACAAGGACATCAAAGGAAGTGATGGGGAGCACTGATTTTAAGCTCATTTCCCATGCTATGAAAGACAACTTAAAAATGTGCACTGATTTTAAGAAATGGGGTGCATTTAGTTTGTCTTATAGGTCTGACTAAAAAATGTGCAATATACATATGTACAATGCACAATATAGAACACATTGAAAGACACACTTATGTCAGAAAAAAGGAGATCCATGAATTTTAGCAGGCAATCAATGCTAGAGTAGGCCATTGAATGGAAGGAAGACCCCAATTGAAGAAGAATTAGAAGAATGCAAAGTTATAGAGGAAAAATTAGAAGATTTCAAATTTAAGGAGTATTGGGTCATTGAAATGCATATTGATTGTTTTCAGTTTGATCTTGCTAGTCAATGCCAGGGAGACTTGAGAGTGGATGTATGCAAAAGGGGGTAGTCCTATTTAGGGAAGAGACATGTCAAAAGATAGAGTCTCGTGCATAAATGAATAGGGGAGCTCTCATTCAAGGCTAAGTAAAATTAGAGCAACCCACACCAAGTGAGAGAAGGCTTGGAGCATGGACACGAGCCATCAGTCCAATGAGGAAAAAGCCATTGCCATGAGGAAGAATCTTTCTAGGGGAAACACCTATGGCATAAACAAAGTTGCTCCATTCAATTTGCCAAAAAAGTAATTCATAGGTAAAAAGGGACAAGCACAGATTTGAAGAGGAGATGATTTAATGATAAAGATGACATGTAAAGAGGTAGGGTCTCCATGCCAAAGAAAAATAGAGGAACTCACATTTAGTTGAGGGAGGTAGCATAAAGAAGAACATGACATATGCAAAGAAGTAGACCAGTGTATAAAGGGAGCCGCCTAGCATACAAGCCATGAGCTGACATGGAGGGAGCCACGACTAAAATGGAGCCTCATCTCCATGAAGGCTAAGAAGGAACAACCCACACCATGAAGAAAGGCACCTTGCAACAATTGCAAATAAAAAAAAGGAGGTAGCTAGTGGAGGGCAATCAAATAAATTTATCCCACATCGACCAAGACTAGGGATATTAAGTTGTTTGAATATAACAACTTACAATTTGTATTGTGTCTCAATGACATGGCTCTTTTGAGAGCTAACTGCGTGAATGGGAACTGTCCACAGCTTGCACGGGGTCAACTAAATTTTGACTACCATGTATGATTAGAGAGAAATTTGAAAAGGTGTACAGTGCTACGAGAAGCGTGAGGTCGAGAAGAAAGTTCAAAGGTATTTGCGATGCTACGGGTAACCTGTGAAAGCATAAAGGAAATTCACACGCGTAAGAGCGTAAACCAAATTTTGAAGGGGTGCAATCCTATGTTGAGGTTGTAAAGATGCAAAGCAAGAGGTTGAGCATAAGAATGTAAAAGAAAAATTCAAAGGCTCTGCTACTATGGGATGAGTTGAAATATTAATAAAATATTAATGTGTTCCCTATGTAAGTGTAAAGGGTGAAAAGGTAATTGAAACTTGTAAGCACGTAAAGAAAATTATCAAGATTCATGCGGATACGGGGAGGCTAGTGAGATTATTTAAATGATTAAAGGATTGATATTTGGAGTAGAAATTAATTAATATTAATTAATTAATTAAAAATATTTCAAAAAGGTTGTGGCCAATAGAAAACTAACATGTGGCAAGGGGAGAAAATAAAATGAAAATAAATTGAATTCAAAAGGGTTTTCAAATGCATGATTTACAATAGGAAATATTTAAATGAATTTAAAAGTTTTTATAGTTCAAACTATATGAATTTTTAAAATTTTCCATTTTTTTAATGACTATTCATGGGTTGGGAGCATATTTTTCAAACTACTACTAGAGGGGCATTTTTTGGTCCAAAATAGGCACTGTAATATACCATTGGAACTAGGAAGAAGTGAATTTTCTAGATATGGGGTTATATTTTGAATAGGTCTTCACCAGTTTGAGTTATAAGTAGTTTTGGGTTTTCTGGGGCATTCTTAGTGGAATGAGCAGAATTCATCATAGAGCATCAAAATTAGTTGGGGAACAAACATTGATATTTTTTGAAGCATAAAATGAATTCTGGAAAAGTTTTCATCCCTTTAGAATTCAATTTTAACTAATTTTTGTTGTTGCCTTGGGTTCAGATTGGGCATTAAAATTAGTTATTTATTCAATCAGATATCTCAGATATTTTGTGCTTTTGGAGGCAAAGTTGATTGGAGATTTGATATGCAAATTGTAGAGAGAGATTAGAGAGATGTTTTAGCTTGTTGAGAAGGTTTCCCAAGTGGACACATATTAGATGTAGATTAGATCCAAGAATTCACTCTTCTCCTATATCTTTCTTTCTCTCATCTATTGTAGGGGTTGGTTCCAATCTTTGGAGAAAAACCACTCACTATTGTGATACCATGTTTTTGGTTCTAGTTTTGATGTGTTCCCATACTATGAAACCACACTTCCTTCAACAAATTTCTCTTCTATGAACAACATTATTGAAGATAAATACAAATAGTTCAGATCTATTAGGTGTTTCTATGTTCTGATTTCATGCATATGAATGTATTATTTCAAGAAAATCAATATAAAGAATGACAAGTGTTTGAGTTTTCATTTTAGATCTCATTTCTTTGTAAATTTTCAATATTTTATGATCTTTTAACAAAGAGCCTAGGTCATAGTTGTAGTCCCTTAAGGTTGTATGTTGTTTCATTATTACTTATAATTTAAGGATTTATGTAAATGCTTTAGGGTTGCAAGTTTATTGACAAGGATTTCAGGTAAGAACAAGATTTAGATTGAACATATATGTCTATTTACAAGGTATTGGATAGATCAAATATTTGAAGATAGGAATATGTCTTAGGTACCCGTATGTATGTATTTGATTCATAGAATTGCCTAATGGATTAGGTACTGGTCATCTATAGGATCATTAGTTCTTACTACTACATATTAGGGGTTTTGTTTAATTCAACATTATTAATCAAACATTTTTCCCTTTCATGTTGAAGAGCTGAAAAGGATGCCCTTACTCAGCTTGTGAGATTCATAGATTTACATTTAGCTATTGTAGATCTGTGTTATTGCATAAGTATTAGGAGATAAAGGAGTTTTCATCTATAGTAAATAGGTTTAGATTTATGTTTTAATTGCATTGGTACCATATATCAAAACCTCAAGGTTAACCTACCTAGGTCTTGCAGAGCTTGAAGTGAAGAAGGAGTTATGCTTTATAGTTGGCCCAAGACTGCAGTTGAGTGTGTCCCTCATAGGAATTTTCTAGCCTTAGATGCATTGGTCTAGTTTCTTGGTTATTTTCAAAACTGTTAAATTAGGAGCCAACACCTTTCTTGACTTGTCCTCTATTTAAGGTATAGGCAATAGTACTAACAACTTCTCTCCAATATTTATGTGATACATTCTTTTCAATCATCAATGTTCTAGCACAATCCATTATTGATTTTCTTTTCCTTTTAGCTATCCCATTTTGAGGAGGGGTTCTTGGTGCTAACATATGTCTCTTGATTCCTCCATCATTGCAAAATGTATTGAACTCATTAGAAATGAATTCACCACCTCTATCAGATCTCAAACACTTTAGAATTTTTTCTATTTTTTTTTCAACTCTGGGAAAATACAACTTAAATAACTGAAAAACATTAGATTTAGCTTTGAGAAACATCAAGTGATCATCCTAGAGTAATCATCAAAAAATAGAGTGAAATGCTTATCTCCAAAATAGCTTTGAACATCAATAGGTTCACACTATGAACCAATTCCAAAATATCACTAGATGTATATATTTCTTCTCTTGAAACTAGACACTGCCATTTTTCCCAATTGATATTATTTAAATATAGCATTGTTAGGCTTCTTTAGTTTTAGAAACCTTCTTACTTTATTCATTTTACTACCAAATTTTCAAATTTTACATAACATAACATTTTATCCCATAACCAAACATCTTCTTGTTGTGAAAACAAACATGTCTCATTAGATAGATCTTGATAGAACAAGTTACTTCTTATCTAATCACCACTTCTGTTTAGTTTACCATCAACATCATATATCTGTGCCTTTTTGTGATGAAATTAAACTTTTTACCCAAATTTTTTTAACTAAAAAATACTCAATAGATTGTATAGTTAAGTCCTTCCACCTAGTAAACATTGTCATAGTTGATTTTGTCATCAATTGAATAGTCCCTTTACCTTTCACAATACATGGAATAAAATTACAAAATTTAACACAAACACCCTTGCATTGTCTAATAAAATTTATTTCTATCACCATTCATATCATTAGATAATCCACTATAAATTATCCATCTATCACTTTTGTTCAAGTAAGAAAATAAAGCAGTTTTCTCATCTTCATCAGAATCTTCTTTCATAGCAAGATAGACAACTTCCTCATTACTACTTTCATATTCAATGTCAATTTATTCTTCAAAAATATAACAAGATTTCTTACCCTTTTCATCCTTGTTCTTCTTGTAGCCTCAGTTATCTCTCCTTCCTTTGTACTTTCTTTTCTTTCTTTCATCCTTGTCTTCCCTGTCGGGACATCTTGCAACAATATGACCAACCTTGTTTCATGAGAAACAAATAATAGGTAACTTGCCCTTGTATTTACCTCTAAATCTTCCAAATATTTTTTCAATAAGTTCATCAAGTTCATCATCAGAAGTGTCACTATCACTCTTCAAATGTTTTCCTTATCTCTTGCTAAGAACTAGTTGTGATATAAAATAGATTCAATAGTAACAGGTGTGCAGTTATAAAAATTAGACATCTCAAAAGTAGTAAGTCTACCAATTACACCTTCCAAAGTCAAATTGTTACCTGGAGTACATCTTAGCTCTTTTATAACAAAAGCTCTAATGACACACACACACGCACACACACACACACACACATAAAGAAAAGTTCTCAATACCTTGCTTATTAATATTTCATCTTTAATTTCTCCATTTGCACCTCGAATAGCATTGGGATTTTCCTTGATTCTTGTAAAATATTGTACTATGTTTTCACCTTCTATCATTCTCATTTCATAAAATTTTCCTCTTAGGCTTTCTAATTTGGCTCTTAAAACATTTTCATCTCCTCCATATATGGTCTTCAGTTTATCCCACATTTTTTTTGCATTGTCACAATCTTTTATATCATCAAACTCAACATAGATTAGGGTTGAATAAATCTCCAACATTGTGTGACTCTATTTTTGCTTTTCTTTCAATTGTTGAGCAGTCAAAGGAATGATTGTTATCTTCACATATTCATTGTCCACAATGTTTATTGTAGCATCACTAGTTTTGGATATGTGTAGCCTCATTAGTGTTTGCCATGCATGAAATTTCTCCTTGTTTAGCTTTGCAACCTCCCTTTTGTGAGTCATGATCCTTAGATTTAACTACCTTCAAACTTCTCTTGATAAGCACTGGTGCTCTAATACCATTTGTTAGAATGTTTATAATAAGTACTAAGATTGGTGGTGGTGGTGGGGGGGGGGGGGTGTGAATCAATTACTCAAGGTCCATAAGTACCATAAGTACTAAGATTGGCGGGGATGCCAGGGGGGGGGGGGGGGGGGGGGGGGGTTCTGAATCAATTACTCAAGGTCCATAAGTACCATTTCAACAATCATACATTTAAACATAATTTGTTGCACTTAATCTACTATAACTTGGTGTCTACCATAATCAATGTTAACTATTAGTTCATTGTTCTATTATAACAAACTTCTTTTAATTTACAAATGTAAATGTATAAGACCATAAAATATTTTACACTAGGATTTAATGTGCAAACCCAATTTGGGAAATACCATTAGCAACAAGTCACCACTTTTTTACTCTTCTAAAGTGAGCCCTGTGTGGAGCCAACCCTATTAAAAGCTATGTAATACACACTATTAAATGTGACTTGGTAAGATGATTTAATCACCCTATTAGGAGTCTCCTTGTCAGAAGAATTTAGAACATTCCCTTAGAATGTCTCTTAGTTAAAGGATTTACGTAGATTGTTAAGTCATTCAATTACTATTAGGTCAACCTTTGATTAAATTTTTTTTAATACAAACTATTTACAATGATTAGAAAGAAAATAATAGGATTTGATTTGTATGATTACAACTCACTTTGTGATTTTATATCTTAGTCCAGTTCATGTGTTGATTCCTTGATAAGCATTCCTTGTCACCTCTATCCTTGATTCACTTTCCAACCCTTCAAGAAGTCACCCTTCTCTTCACAAAAAACTTATGCCTTCTTCTTAGATTCGCTTATCAACCTCATTAACTTTGTTCCAATATCTTATTCAAAATACACACAACTTCACTGTTATGCTCTCCTCTTCATATATCTCATTCACACTCTTTTTTCCCCCTTCTTGTGCATATATCAAAGTTTGTCTCTACACCTCCTTAAATAGGAAATTTTGTTCCTTTTTCATTTTTCATGATCACCGTGGATCTTAGGGTTCTTTATTTGATTCATCAAGTTCATTCTATATGTTTATATTGCTTCTTTTCTAGAAAATTCTCATCAAACTTATCTCTTAGATCATTTACTTAATCCTTTCCTTGAATTAAATGATCATACTAATCATTCCTTGTCTTCATCATGCTTTCCATCTACCAAGAAATCAACTGAGCGAACTAGAAATCATAATTTCTCATACGCATTCAAAACACAGTAATTCGACCATTACTAAGTTTTGACACTCAGTCATCAGTGAATTTCTTGATCGCAATAGAAATTCTAGCTTAGTATTAACACTATATACTAAATTGATACCAATTCTTAGTAAACACAAAATTTTCTCAGCACTTACTATGGTTCGGTTGACACTAGCATCACTCAGCATGAACTTCAAAGTTCCTTGATCTATTTCTAAGTCAAGCTTTACATAAGTGATCTCTATTGGCTTTCACTATCAAGACTTGAACATCAACACGATTTAAAAAATCACTTTGTCTTGCCAAAGTCTAACTAATCAAATCTCCATTATAGCTCTTCCTTTTCATAACTCAACCTTTCCTCTAGGAGCTTTTGTTATGAGAAATTTCTCAAATCCTTGCCATTAATCAAATAGATATGACATTTAGATTAGATAGAAACATGTCTCATCAGTATATTTGACATCAATGATAATACAATAATTATTTTAATTGTAGTTTCTAACAATATCATTAAAAGGTGATTTAAGACTCTGAGACCTTATTTTGGAATTTTTTTAGTTCATAATTATTTAGTTTTAATAGATACACAATATCTTTTATCATAAACAATTATTTATATTGCTGGACTTTTATATAGACAAATAAAATTTTATCAATAATAACATGACCATGATCCAATGAAGTTGATGATATATTCTTTCATTAAAAAATATTTCATTTATCACTTAAAGAAGAAAATAATGATAAATCTATGAACATTTTTTTCATTTATCCTTAGTCAAGGCAATCATGAGATTTTTTTTTTCAAAATAATATGAACAAAAGTAAAAATTGAACAACTTCATTAATCTAGTTAAAATTTATTCAACATGGTTGTTTGTTGTTGATGAGAATTTTTGTCTTTTATTATATATTCATCAGAAATTTTTTCTACCATAATGACAAAAATGTAATGCCTCACCAAGGGATCCAAAGAATTAACCTAGAATTTCACTAAGACTGGTAGCATTTTTTTTTAACATGAAAATAAATACCACATATAACTTATGCATAATAACGGAAGCAATAGCAATGTCCATCTAAAATTAAACATAACAAATTACATTCTTTAAGATCCCTTAACGTTGAATAACATCTAAAAACATCTAACATACATGAATCCATCTAGTACAACATCCACATGAAATAATAATGATAAGTCCAAAGTTCATACATTACATTTTAAATGCTCATTCATCCTCTGTACATGTCACAGGGTATGACAAGCTCAAAAGAATATACATACGTGAATTAGCGTACATCATCCTATTCTAATCCATGATACATCAAAGTAAAGATAATCACAAGATACACATGATACATTATCATAGAAGATATACATCCATCATAAAGATCAAACATAATAAACTAAGTGCACAGTTCCTCCCAACCGTTAATAGCATCATTAGACCATCGTGGGCCCTAGCCATCCCTTCGTGCGTAACATTCCAAATCACCGAAGAGATCATTGGTATTAACATAGTAGGAATGTCACTCCTAACATATACTATATCATATGCAGAAAGTAATCTAACATGAAAATATAAGCATAAGATAACATCATCTAACATATGCTAATCATCAATGAAAGGATACATATTCACCATCATGAAGGATGCATTAGCCACGATGTCTCAATGAATCTCAAATGATAAGGGTGGAAAAATACTACAACCTGACTGCGTAGTACCTAAGTGGTCCACTCCCACCATGCTAAGGAGATAATCTCAAGTCCCAAACAGGCTATCAAATCACATAGCATAATCTCTATAAGTCCAAGAATCCTAAAAGTATACTAACTCAAAGGTTCCAAACACAAAATCTGACATCTAATTCCCAGAGGCACACAATGACATGTAGGAACCTACTATGCAAGCGAGAAAGTGTCATTTCATTTATCACGTACAAGTTACCTTGGCAGTTAGCTAAACTCCATGGGTCCATATTGATCTCATGTGGCCACTAGTATTCTCTTATACTGACGAGGCATACTATGGAATGCAAGGTCGCAACCATGCATTCTCACTACTCCCATCCTAGCCTGTACAAGCACTCAAGGCATGGGCGAGAACAAAACTCTTATCTTTTTAGGTTCATTTAGTTAGTATTAGGTGTGAATGTTATCACTTATTAATCCAACTTACAATGAGTTACCCTGGCAGCCTCTCAGGGCCCCGGCCCCCATTGCAAGCCACTTCTCGACACTACATGGAGATATCATACCCTAAGATTATGAAATCATAAATCTCAAAATCACAAAAGATAATCCATAATAAAATCATCGAATATGCATAAAAGCATCAAATCTCCATGAGCAAACATCCATAGAAAATCATGAACACAACAACTCTCTATTGGCAACTAAAGTATCACTCATAATCAAAGTATCCAATGGTTCTCAATAACCCAAAATATATCTCAATCATACAGATCGAAGACTCCAAAAATGGTTGAGTCAAACATGTCACTACATGACATCATCAAGAATAAATCCACATTACAGTCCCATCATGGCGACTAGAAAATAACCAAGGATAACTGATCGATGACCAAAAATGGTTAAGTCAAGTGTCTCATACATATGAATCTCAACTATAACCAACACATAGAGCATTCCATCATATAACCATGGTTGGGTTTATAAAGATCGAGATTAAAACATCATCATGACATCACAATCACATACCCCCAAGCCTCTGGTAGACGTCCTATAACTGGTCAACACTAGTCAACCCAAAACCCAAAACAATAGCATAAGAATACACAATGCAAACACATGTTTTGGTTTTGCTAAATTTAGAACTTAGTTTTAAATGCAAAAGTCTTGGTTTATGTTTCCAAGTTTAGAGAAAGAATTGGAAGAACATTTATATGTTTTGGATGAATATAAATATTCTTTAAAATCCATCTTTCAATTATAAACTTTGATTCAAAACGTCCCCCACCAAACTAACAATTGAATTTCATATACTTAATAAAACAATTAATTTAAACCATGGACCTTTGATATAAATCATTTATCAGTTATACAATTATAAACCAAATTATTATTAATCATATTTACATATTATATATACTTATATGTATATATATTTAAATATATATATAAAAATACATATATAAATATATAAATTAATATTACATTATACAAAATTGAATTAACAAATTCGATTAATACCATTTAACACAAATTTTTAATAACAATTAAAAATGCCTTCTTACATATGGAAAATGTTATAAACACATATATATAACATAACAACCACCGGTATGCAGGACCTTGCAGTCACAGGGCTTGCGACGTCAGCGAGTACTATGTACCCCTACCATTGTAGTACCTAGGATAGCGGTACACTGCGACTGCAGTGGTACGAGAGCGTGGGTCTCGTCTCCCCCCCCTCCCCACTTATGCATAATACTTTTTCTTTAATAAAATCGCTTATATGATTTCCATTCGGTATGTGAATTTGTTTTAACGTTTCTTAAAACATTTTCACTAATGGTATATTATTCGGTTTTTAATAAATATATATCATATACATATGTATGTATATATATATATATATATATATATATATATATATATATATGAAGGTATACGTATATATATATATATATATATATATATATATATATATATATAGATATACATGCAGAATTGAAAACATCACAGCATATAAACATGTATACATACACACACACACACACACACACACACACACACACACACACACACATATATATATATATATATATACATGCAATTATATATATATATATATATATAATTGCATGTATATATATATATATATATATGTATGTATGTATGTATGTATATGTGTATGAAAATTGACAAAACACAAGATATATATATATATATATATATATATATATATATAAATTTCAATCCTCAAAATTTTTCCTATAAACCATTGATCTCAAAAAAATTTCCATAATTAATCTAATGGGTTTGACTATGAATCTAAACCCTAGCCCTGTGTTCTTTTCAAATCCATGCATATAAAATTCTCAATTAAATTAACTACCCATATTGAGAATTCATGTAATAAAAATAAGAAAATTCTCAGAAGACATATGGAAGACATGAAGAAGACAGGGAATGAATGATGCAAAAATAGCATATGTAAAATCACAAGAATCTACCCGAATTCTTATGCTAATTCGCTCTTCCTCAGAAAATCCACAAAGCAAGCTCCCTTGTTCAGAGTTCTCAAATCCTCCAATGCTCCAATTGCACTCCAAACGCTATCTCTAAGCTTCTAGGAATGCCTGAATATAAAGAACTCTCAGGAAACATCTAGAATGCTTCTAGAAACAGCTAGAAGGTGTCACCAACTAAGCATGTGTCTTTACCAACCTTCTAGATGAGCCATAGGGTTGTAGACACCATGTGCTTAATTGATGCACTAACCCCCGTGTTGTTGACACAAGAGAAATGTAAAAGTGCGTTAACTCCCATGCAAGCTTATAACTCCAATTTCCTTTTTATATAATTCCTATTTAAATCTTTATAACTTTCATTTTAATTTTTATAACTTTTATTATTATTATTTATTTATTATTTTATTATTATTATTAATTATTAATTATTAATTTTCTTTTATTTAATTTTTTTTTTCCTTAATTAATTCTTATTTAATTAATTATAATCAAAATATCAAATAACATGATATTTTATATTAATTTTCTCAAATAATTAATTTATTAATTAAATCTATTTATTAAGACTTAATTAATAGAAAATTCACCATAGACCTCCAAGATAAAATATGAAAACCCATCATAGAGTGAATCACACAAAACCAGTCTAAAGGGTTAAAAATCACGAACTATGTCATCCGACACATTCAGTGGGTAAAATATCCAGATACTTGTCCTACCTCACTAGGACAAATGGTTTAAGGGTTTGGGATTTGGACTTGAGAATTTATCTCCCTTATCTTATCATTGAGATAGTATAATAGGGTACGCTCATCCTGGCAATTTAGGGAAGTCGATACCTGGTACCTGCAACTTGCAGAAAAACCATGCATGTACATACAATAGATATAATGCTAAGCTAAACAGACAATGGTAGGAAGTGGTGCATCGTGTAGATCCCAACTAAGCAGGTGACGATGACTCCCTTCCTTAACCACATCAAAAATGCCATAAAATAAGAAAAAACTCACACCATACACATGCAAGTATGGGGTAAGTATCCATAATAAAACACATGAGATAATAAACCATCTAACTAATCATCAACAATAAATAAAAACAATATAATAATCATCATGTATGCATGAAATGTAAAGTCTAAATGATCTCATCACATAACCACTGAATCCATAACATAATATCTGATAGTGTCAAAACAATACCACTAATCCATCAATATAAAACTAGTCCATCATAGTCTGATAATAATAACAACAATATGTCCAAAAAAGATGTGAACGAGGGTAGGCACTACATCCACCCCCCCTTGGGTTAGGCTTACTCATGGAAGCCTACAAACAAGTAGGGATATAACTCCCTCAATCTAGTTGCATCCTCCCAAGTAGCTAAAGAATCATCAGTAGGGTCACATTGGACCCTTACTTGCTCGATGGTTCAACCCCTGAGAGTCAACTCCCACTGCTCCAGAATACGAACCGGCTCTACAGCTAGCTTGCCATCCTCTACCTACAACACATTCCAATCAAGAACATGTACAATATCAAGAATATATTGCCGAAGCACTGAAACATGGAAAACATCATGAATGAGAGCTAGGCTAGGTGGTAGAGCAAGGTGGTAAGCAATCAGGCCAATCCTCTCTAGAATCTCGAATGGTCCCACAAAGCGAGGTGCTAGCTTAGAACCCTTTTCATAGAAGATCAGACTCTTTTGCGATCGCTCTCTCAAGAAAACCTTATCACCCACAACAAACTACTTATGAGTCCTATGAGCATCAGCATACTTCTTTTGCCTATCATGTGTCATAGTCAAGTGCTCATGGATATGCACTACCTATTGCTCCACATCACAAAGCATCTCAAGACCCAACAGGATGTGATCCTCAAGACTATCCCAACTCAATGGTGTTCAACAAGGACATCCATATAATGCCTGAAATGGTGCCATGCCAATAGAACTATGATACCCATTGTTGTATGCAAACTCCACTAGGTAGAGATAGTCCTCCCAATGTGTCTACCTATCCATCACATACATCCGTAACATATCCTCCAAAACCTGATTCACCCTCTCTGTCTGACCATCAGTCTTTGGATGATATGCTAAACTAAAGTTTAATTGCGTTCCAAGCTCATGTTGCAACGATGTCCAAAATGTAGATGTGAATATAGGATCCCTGTCAAAAATGATCTTTCTAGGAATACCATGTAATCTCACAATTTCTCGCATGAAGACATTGGCTATAGAAATTGTTGTGTAGGAAGACCTCATTGGTGAAAAATATGCCACCTTAGTCAACTGATCAACGATGACCATGATAGCATCATAACGTCGAACAGTCATAGGTAATCCTACTAGGAAATCCATGGAGATGATATCCCATTTCCAAGAAGGAATGAGATTTGGCTGCAAAAGTCCAACTGGGTGTTGATGTTCTGCCTTAACTCTCTGACACTCAAGGCACCTAGCCACAAAATCAGCAATATCTCGCTTCATCTCAAACCAAAAGAACAAACATCTCAAATCAGCATACATCTTCTTGACACCTAGATGTGCTGAGTAAGGTGTACGATGAGCTTCTGCTAGTATCAAGGTGTGAAGCTCATCCAGAAATGGCACATAAATACTCCCCAGATGTCTTAAAAGACCATCTAATTCTTGAACGTAACCTACAAACCTACCTTCCAAAGATCTTCCTGAATCTATCTCTCTGCACACTTCATGATACCATGAATCCGTAGGAAGTGCCTGAAGAATCTGACTCCTCAAATCCACACTAAGAGTCATCAATGATACTGCATGTCTCCTGCGACTCAAAGCATCTGCCACCACATTCTCCTTACCCTGAATGTACTTAACCTCAAAATCATACTTGCATAGAAACTCCATCCATTGCCTCTGGCGAGCATTCAAACTAGGCTAAGTAAAAATATACTAAAGACTATGATGATCACTGTGTAGCTCAAATCTGTGCCCCAACAAGAAATGTCTCCACCTTGTCAAAAAATGAACTACTACTACTAACTCAAGATCATGTGTAGGATAATTTAACTCATGATCCTTGAGCTTGCATGATTCATACGCAATCACCCATCCATTCTGCATCAACACTGCCCCAATCCCTTCAAGAGAAGCATCTGTACACACCATAAAATCACCTTCTGGATCAGGTATGGCTAGAATCAGTGCATTGGTCAAAAGCTCCTTGAGCTTCTAAAAACCTTTCTCACATTTCTCTGTCCACATGAACTTCTTTCCTTTCCTCTGAAGAGAAGTGATAGGATGTGCTATAATAGAGAAGTTCTAGACAAATATGTGATAATAACTGGCTAAACCCATGAAACTACGAATCTTTGACACATTAGTCAGTGTCAGCCAATCTATTATCACCTAATTTTTTGTAGGACCCATTGAAATACCATCACCTGAAATAACATGCCCTAAATACTGAATCTCTGATTTGAAGAATTCACACTTAGCTGCATTGGCATAAAGCTAATTGTCTCTCAAACATTGCAATACCAATCGCAGGTGTTCCTCATGCTCCTTCTGAGTCTTAGAATATATCAATATGTCATCAAGAAACACAAGTACAAACCTCTCTAGATAAGATTGGAACACACCATTCATCAAACTCATGAAAACCGATGGAGCATTAGTCAACCCAAAAGCTACCACTGTGAACTCATAATGCCCATAGCGAGTTCAGAAAGTGGTCTTGTGAATATCTACTTTCTTAATGTGAAGCTGGTGGTATCCTGACTTAAGGTCAATCTTGGAGAATACTGTAGCTCCCTTGATCTGATCGAATAAGTCATCAATCCTAGGTAGAGGATACCTAGTCTTAATAGTCACCTTATTCAACTATCTGTAGTCGATACAAAGGTGCAAAGAATCATCTTTCTTCTTCACAAAGAGCACTGGAGCTCCCCATGGTGATACACTAGGTCGAATGCTCCCTTTGGCCAGAAGTTCCTCTAGTTGAAGACATAGCTCACTCAATTCCTATGTAGTCATGCGATAAGGAGCTTTAGAGATAGGCTCTGCTCCAGGAATCAAATCAATACTAAAGTCAATGTCCCTCTTTGGAGGCATGCCTGGAACCTCACTTGGAAAGACATTTGCGTACTCTTGCAAAATTGGGTGATCTAAAGTCTTCTTCACAGGATCTTCCTCGTCAAGATAATTTACCATAACAACAAATACCTGACATCCCTTACGGAAACTTCGCTTCAATTGCATAGTAGAAATTATCTGTAGAGATATAGGCCTTAGTATCCCAACTATCTTCACATCATTCCCTTGGTCATCTTGGCACATAATAATATTCTTCTTGCAATCTATACTGGCTCTATGAGATTCAAGCCAGTCCATGCCTAAAACCACATCATAGGAACCAAGGGGTATGACTCGAAGATCCACTACTGTATCAAAGCTTCCTAAGTTAAGCCTACACTTATGAACTACAGAGTCTATGGAGACCTTAAAACCTGAGGCTAGTTCCACTTGCCAACCATGATCTTGCTTCACCGCATCCAGCTTACACTTAGAAACTATCGATGGTGAAATAAATGAATCTGTAGCTCCTAAATCAAACAATACTGAAAGAGATATACCTCTAATAGCACCTATGGTCTCAACCACTATTCCCTGATGATCTGCCTGATGCTGATCAACTGCCGCAAAAACTCTATGAGCTCTACCTGCATGACCAACTATAGGCTCTGAAACTATAGGTATAGGTCCTAAAAATTGAGGTGCTCGATGAGGACATTGAGCTGCATAATGTCCAATCTGTCCACATGAAAAACATTCTATATTTCTGCCAGATCCTCTACCCATAGGTGGTACATTTGATTATTGACAACTGTTCCTACTAACAAAAGATTGGCTACTTTGAGCTGGCTGATTGGACTGATTTTTTTTATTGCGTTGAGCATTGCGGTTATTCTTGGTGTTAGAACCTTTGCCACTACCTTGAGCTTGAGAATTTGATCCCTTATGTTGCTATGTCTACTGAGACTACTGTTGATACTGTTTCCCCTTAGAGAAAGAAAAATTCTTGTTACCTCCTGAATTGTAGTTGCCTTTAGATCCTGATGCTGCTGGCACTCCTATAAAACCACCTTGACCAAGGTTGACACTTTTCTCAACAAGGATATCTTGATGTACCACATCCTTGAGGGTTTTTGGCCCAAATACCTTAACTCCCCCAATTATATGGTTATTCAAACCCCTAATAAAGCATTGTGTTGACTGAGCTAAATTTTCACTAAACCTTGAAAAAGACATGAGCTCATAAAAATTACGCTCATACTCGGTCACTGACAAAGTATACTGTCTAAGATTATGAAATTCATCAACCCTTTGCTATTTCCATTCCTAGGAATTTTTCATGAAAACTTTCTAAGAATAGTTCCCACATGACACTGCTCATATCGATTCCCATCTTCTTCTCCTCAATCATCCACCAAGTGGCCCCAAAATTCTCTAAATTAGTGATCGCAAATCTTGCGTTAACATTGCTGTCAAAATCTTGCATGGCAAAAATCCTGTCAAGGGAAATAAGCCACTACTCGGCCACATAACAAAAACCTTTCCCATTGAAAGGCTTAACCTTGGATCTTGAAAGATCCTTCATCTGAGTGGACACAATGCACCTCTAAAAATCCTTTTGAGGACTTCTAGATCTAGGTCTATGCTCTTGTTCTATTTGGTGCACTTTGGGCTGTTCTTGAATAGGAGGTAGACATTCTAGAATGGTCTGCATCATCTGTCTCAAACAAACCTCTTCAGACTCAGCTTGGTCCTCTCTATGGCTCTCTTCCTGCTGCCTACTAGTGTGCTCTTCCCTACTCTCTACATGATCCAATCCCTCATGGGCAGACTCATGGACACTGATAGCTCTGCCATGACCACGACCTCTACCATGGCCTCTAACAAAAGACCTAGTCCGAGATACCATCCTACAATAATGCAAAGTACTATTACAATCACATGTTACAATAGACTAAGTTCAGTTCTATGTTTAGGTTTAAGTTAAATTTCCAATTTTAAAAACTAAGTGTTGAAGTATGAAAAATATTCAAGTCTCAGTTCAAGTTCTGTTTCAGTTCACCTAGTTCAAGTTTGAAAAGATACACTTAATAGTTCAAAGTTCTAGTTGTTCCAAAATACCCAGAGCTCCCAATGTAGAAACTCGGGCTCTGATACCAATTGTAATGCCCCGCCAAGGGATCCAAATAATTAACCTAGAATTTCACTAAGATTGGTAGCATTTTTTTTTTTAACATGCAAATAAATACCACGTATAACTTATGCATAATAACAGAAGCAATAGCAATGTCCATCTGAAATTAAACATAACAAACTACATTCTTTAAGATCCCTTAACGTTGAATAACATCTAAAAACATCTAACATACATGAATCCATCTAGTACAACATCCACATGAAATAATAATGATAAGTCCAAAGTTCATACATTATATTTCAAATGCTCATTCATCCTCTATAAATGTCACATGTTATGACAAGCTCAAAAGAATATACATATGTGAATTAGGGTACATCATCCTATTCTAATCCATGATACATCAAAGTAAAGATAATCACAAGATACACATGATACATCATCATAGAAGATGTACATCCATAATAAAGATCAAACATAATAAACTAAGTGCACGGTTCCTCCCAATTGTTAATAGCATCATTAGACCATTGTGGGCCCTAGCCATCCATCTGTGCATAACATTCCAAATCATCAAAGAGATCATTGGTATTAACATAGTAGGAATGTCACTCCTAACATATACTATATCATATGCAGAAAGTAATCTAACATGCAAATATAAGCATAAGATAACATCATCTAACATATGCTAATCATCAATGAAAGGATACATATCCACCATCATGAAGGATGCATCAGCCACGATGTCTCAATGAATCTCAAATGATAAGAGTGGAAAAACACTACCACCCGACCGCATGGTACCTAAGTGGTCCACTCCCACCGTGCTAAGGAGATAATCTCAAGTCCCAAATAGGCTATCAAATCACATAGCATAACCTCTATAAGTCCAGGAATCCTAAAAGTATACTAACTCAAAGGTTTCAAACACAAAATCCAACATCTAATTCCTAGAGGCACACAATGACATGTAGGAGCCTACTATGCAAGCGGGAAAGTGTCATCGCATTTATCATGTACAAGTTACCTTGGCAGTTAGCTAAACTCCATGGGTCCATACTAATCTCATGCGGCCACTAGTATCCTCTCATATTGACAAGGCATACTACCGAATGCAAGGTCACAACCATGTGTTCTCACTACTCCCATCCTAGCCTAGACAAGCACTCAAGGCATGGGCGAGAACAAAACTCTTATCTTTTTAGGTTCATTTAGTTAGTATTAGGTGTGAATGTTATCACTTATTAATCCAACTTACAATGAGTTACCCTGGCAGCCTCTTAGGGCCCCAGTCCTCATTGCAAGCCACTTCCTAACACTACATGTAGATATCCTACCCTAAGCTCATGGAATCATAAATCTCAAAATCACAAAAGATAATCCATAATAAAATCATCGAATATGCATAAAAGAATCAAATCTCCATGAGCAAACATCCATAGAAAATCATGAACACAACAGCTCTCTATTGGCAACTGAAGTATCACTAATAATCAAAGTATCCAATGGTTCTCAATAACCCAAAATATATCTCAATCATACAGATTGAAGACTCCAAAAATGGTTGAGTCAAACATGTCACTACATGATATCATCAAGAATAAATCCACATTACAGTCCCATCATGGCGACTAGAAAATAACCAAGGATAATTGATCGATGACCAAAAATGGTTAAGTCAAGTGTCTCATACATATGAATCTCAACTATAACAATTAGTAATTACAACCAATACATAGAGCATTCCATCACATAACCATTGTTGGGTATATAAAGATCAAAATTAAAACATCACCATGACATCACAATCACATAACCCCCAAGCCTCTGGTAGACGTCCTATAACTGGTCAACACTAGTCAACCCAAAACCCAAAACAATAGCATAAGAATACACAATGCAAACAAATGTTTTGGTTTTGCTAAATTTATAACTTAATTTTAAATGCAAAAGTCTCGATTTACGTTTCCAAGTTTAGAGAAAGAATTGGAAGAACATTTATACGTTTTGGATGAATACAAATATTCTTTAAAATCCATCTTTCAATTATAAACTTTGATTCAAAACGTCCCCCACCAAACTAACAATTGAATTTCATATACTTAATAAAACAATTAATTTAAACCAGGGACCTTTGATATAAATCATTTATCAGTTATACAATTATAAACCAAATTATAATTAATCATATTTACATATTATATATATACTTATATATATATTTAAATATATATATATAAATACATATATAAATATATAAATTAATATTACATTATACAAAATTGAATTAACAAATTCGATTAATACCATTTCACACATAAAATTTTAATAACAATTAAAAATGACTTCATACATATGGCAAATGTTATAAACACATATATATATAACATAACAACCGCCGGTACGTAGGACCCTGCAATCACAGGGCCTGCGACGTAAGCGGGTACTAAGTACCCCTGTCGTTGCAGCACCTGCGACAACGGTACACTGCGACCATAGTGGTACAGGGATGCGGGTCTCGTCCCCCCCCCCCCCCCCCCCCACTTATGCATAATACCATTTTTTTTTTTAAATCACTTATTTGATTTCCATTCGGTATGTGAATTTGTTTTAACGTTTCTTAAAAAAATTTTGACTAATGGTATATTATTTAGTTTTTAATAAATATATATTATATATATACATATGTATGTATATATATATATATATACATATGTATGTATATATATATATATATATATATATATATACATACATACATATATATATATATAATTGCATATATATATATAATTGCATATATATATATGTGTGTGTGTGTGTGTGTGTGTGTGTGTGTGTGTGTGTGTGTGTGTGTGTGTGTGTGTGTGCGCAAATTGACAAAACACAAGATATATATATAAATTTCAATCCTCAAAATTTTTCCTATAAACCATTGATCTCAAAATTTTTCCAATAATTAATCTAATGGGTTTGACTATGAATCTAAACCCTAGCCTCGTGTTCTTTTCAAATCCATGCATATAAAATTCTCAATTAAATTAACTACCCATATTGAGAATGCATGTAATAAAAATAAGAAAATTCTCATAAGACATATGGAAGACATGAAGAAGACAGGGAATGCATGATGCGAAAATAGCATATGTAAAATCATAAGAATCTACCTGGATTTTGATGCTAATTCGCTATTCCTTAGAAAATCCGCAGAGCAAGCTCCCTTCTTCAGAGTTCTCGAATCCTCCAATGCTCCAATTGCACTCCAAACACTATGTCTAAGCTTCTAGGAATGCCTGAATATAAAGAACTCTCAGGAAACATCTAGAATGCTTCTAGAAACAGCTAGCAGGTGTCACCAACTAAGCATGTGTCTTTACCAACCCTCTAGATGAGTCATAGGGTTGTAGACACTATGTGCTTAATTGATGCACTAACCCCCGTGTTGTTGACACAAGAGAAATGTAAAAGTGCGTTAACTCCCATGCAAGCTTATAACTCCAATTTACTTTTTATATAATTCCTATTTAAATCTTTATAACTTTCATTTTAATTTTTATAACTTTTATTATTATTATTTATTTATTATTTTATTATTATTAATTTTTAATTTTTAATTTTCTTTTATTTAAATTTTTTTTTCCTTAATTAATTCTTATTTAATTAATTATAATCAAAATATCAAATAACATGATATTTTATATTAATTTTCTCAAATAATTAATTTATTAATTAAATCTATTTATTAAGACTTAATTAATAGAAAATTCACCATAGACCTCCAAGATAAAATATGAAAACCCATCATAGAGCGAATCACACAAAACCAGTCTAAAGGGTTAAAAATCATGAACTATGTCATCTGACACATTTGGTGGGTAAAATATCCAGATACTTGTCCTACCTCACTAGGACAAATGGTTTAAGGGTCTGGGATTTGGACTTGAGAATTTATCTCCCTTATCTTATCATTGAGATAGTATAATAGGGTACGCTCATCCTGGCAATTCAGGGAAGTCGATACCTGGTACCTGCAACTTGCAGAAAAACCATGCATGTACATACAATATATATAATGCTAAGCTAAACAGACAATGGCAGGAAGTGGTGCATCGTGTAGATCCCGACTAAGAAAGTGACTACAACTCCCTTCCTTAACCACATCAAAAATGCCATACAATAAGAACACATGCAAGTATGGGGTAAGTATCCATAATAAAACACATGAGATAATAAACCATCCAACTAATCATCAACAATAACTGAAAACAATATAATGATCATCATGTATGCATGAAATGTAAAGTCTAAATGATCTCATCACATAACCACTGAATCCATAACATAATATTTGATAGTGTCAAAACAATACCACTAATCCATCAACATAAAACTAGCCCATCATAGTCTGATAATAATAGCAACAATATGTCCAGAAAAGATGTGAACGAGGGTAGGTACTACAAAAAATCTTTGTATAGTTAATTATACCAATGTCACTCACAAATTAAATATATCTAGATCCTCCTCCATCCATAATACACAAAAAAATAACATCTTATATATATTGTACATTAATAGTTTTTAATCTATTTATATTTGTCTTATTTGAAAGCACATATACATACTTAAATACATACAAAAATACACATATACACATATACATATACATGCATCTACATATGCATCTATGCATACATGTCTTTTAATTGAAATAAATAGGAACAACTGTTACTAATCTTTTTCATAGTACAAGACAAATCTTCACATCAACATTACACATTGATACTTTAACAAAAAAAATTATTTGATATAAGAAAATGAACTTTGACATCATTTACAATTTTCCAAAAACTAAAGACATAGAGAATAAAATCCTTTATAAAAATTAATTTGAAATATAAACACATATTTAGGTAAGATTTTAAATAAATTAATAGTTTTGATTTTTTTTTTTAAATTGCAAAATGATACAAAGTCTACTCTAGTTTGAAATGATTGGCTCAATGTAAAGATTATCATAAAATACTAAGATCAATGAATAATAAAGTGATTATTTTAATTGATATATCTTAATACTTTTTTAGATATTATAATCATCATTTTAAAATAAAATCTACTTTATTTGATAGTTTGATAGGTTATTATTATTATTATTTTGATTGGTAATAATAATAATAATAGAGGGCCCGATAACTATTATTTTTGGGGGCTCCTATTGCCAAAGCTAACTGTTTTCAATGCCATTGAAGACTCAAGAGCCCCTGCATGCATGGGGACCTACTTCCATGTCAACCTCATAAGTATTTACTAGACTTGTTTATAGCCGTAACAACCTTCTCTTTATCTTTAATAGTAGGGAAGGCAGGCCCCTATGGCAATGATAAGGGCACCACCAATGACTAGTGGGCAAATTATTATTATTATTATAACAACAACAATAATTATAATTATTATTATCATTATCAACATCTATTTTCACAAAATTCTAAATTTATTAATTTATAATTTTAACTATGGTTCAGATGAAATAAAATGACCTATATATATTAACATTTTTAATAAGCTTAATATATTTAAGGAATCTTTAATTTAATATGAAAAGAAAATATTTAAATGTTAAAAGAAAATATTGTGAAATAAGTTGAATTTAAAAAAAAAAAATTAAAAGAAAACTTCCATAAAGTTTTTTGGATTAGGTAAAAGAAGGTTTTTATAGGGACCTGAAACCCAGTAAGTAGTAGATTACATAATTATAACAATGAAGTCTAAAAGTAAAATTATATTGAAAAATAAATGAACCTTCATTAATATCCACCTAACCAACCAAAAAAAGATCAAGCAAAAAATCAAAAGACCAATAACCAAGACCAAACACAAAAAACCAAAACCACCAAGATGAGTTAATGATACTAAAACTAAACTAGCTCCTTAAGAGCCTTAGCTATCCGAGCCTTTGTAACCTCAAGATCCTCTTTAGTGTTCTTTATTGTAAAGTTTTCTTTCCTCCTATTTTTTTTCTTCTAGTCCATTTCCCAAGGCCCTCAACAACCTCCTCATGTTGGTCTTAATCCTTTTTTGTTAAATTCTACATTAAGCTCAATGCCTTTGCTTATCACAAGCTTTTGGATGGAATCATGGATTCTATTATCACTATTTTAGAAAATTTTATTGATTCTTCCCACAATCTCCTTCAATTGGATTGGTATGAACTCATCCCTTCTTTTCCACATCTCTAGTTCTTTCTACAATTATTTATACAACGTATCCAACATATTTTTAATAGAAATGATTTTATTATAAACCTAGCTGCCAATGAAAATAGTAAGCTCCACTTTTTCCTTAACTTTGGTGATAGTATACATAGCATCTATGGCCAAAATAGACACAAAGTCTCTAGAACCCTTAGTATCCTTAATTAGTACCTCCTTAGATTTAGCCACAAAATATTGACCAAAATTCATGTCAGGAGTTTCTTTCCCATTATCATTTTTGTTGACCTAAGCTAAATTTTCCTTGCCAACCTCCTAGGTAGTTTTCATATTTTTAGCAACAAAGGAAGAATTTTTAATTTTTGATAGGAATCTTCTCACTCTCATCCCCTATATCCATCTCGTCCCCATATTCACCCCATAAATCTATCAAAGTCCTATCTTCCCACGTATCTACTAAGGTGACATCTTCCTCATCTCACATATTCATCTTAGTGTCTTTACTCTTGATATTATTTTTACCTTTTTAGTAAAATGATAATTTACCTGTACTCCTAGGCCCACTTTACTTTTCAACTTTTAGACTCATATTAGGGATTCTAGCTTTATAATATTTATTAAAGAGAAGGATAATGCCCTCATAGAGGATTAGATGAGAAGCTTTCTTCCTATGGTTTATAACACTCCCATTTAGGGATTTCAAGATAAAGGGGAAATAAATTTTATCTCAATATCCAAAATTATTGAGGAAAAAAATTAAAGCAATGCACCCTCTTCTTCCTACCATCTAGGCTAAAGTAATCCCTAACAAAACTTAGATCATATCTCCATATAGGATTAATCTTCTTATTAGAAAATAAATTACCCACCTTAACTGGAGCTTAATTTTTATTTTCATCCTTGGGGAAATTTCCCAATTCTTTTTTAGTAGTCATTCTATCTTTGAAGAACTTCAAAACTTCATTCAACAACACAAAAATATTAGAAATGGGCTGGGTATAAAGAGGAAAGAAAAATCCATACATAGTTCCATTATAGTACATTTAACCCCTAAAACATTGCATCATTTCTTCAAACTCAAACCTATGAAGCCTTTCAAGATAAGTGGTAACTCCTCCCATCTCCAATTGTTCCCAAAAGTAATATCCCCATTGGTAGAGACAATTTTATTAGTAATGGTTGCAAGAAAACCTGCTAGAAATAATAATTTTGTGTACATTACTCTACCCTCTAACCTACCCTCAATCTTAAGGACATCTCAAGATAAGGCTTTCTAGATCATAGATATTTGACCATCTTCTAGAGAGAGATCCCCTTAAGATTCTTCTTGGATAGGACATCCTCTATCCAAGGCCAATGACATATGCATGTGTTGACAATATTAGAATATTCTAGCATGTAGAGATTATCCATTAATGACATTGATGATAGTCAGATGGAGACATTAATGCCTCACATACCCAATGATATTGATCCCTTTAATATCCATGGTGTTAGCCTTATAAGATAACACAATATTATTGAAAATTCAATATTCCTTATAACAAACAATATCACAAGTATAATATGTTCATATTATTCAAATAGCCAATAAAAATAATTTATCTCTATATTTAATTAAAAATAAAATGTCATTTGAATGGGTCTCCATGAGAGCATTATATCATAACATAAATATTAAATATCATAAGCTTTGAATGAATATTAATCATATCTTTTGGAAATGGGGTCTACCCCTTCTCTTTCATTCAAACTACACTCATAATCCCTTTTGTTGATTGTGACCCACTGATAGTCTTTGTGGCCATGCTCACTACTCCACGTGTCTACTAAACACTATTCTTCCTATAAGAGTTCATTTCCATTGTTTTGCATTAAGAGTTTAATATTTGTGATGACTATGTTTTATTAAATTTTTATTTCATTTGATTTCTATGACATCCACTATTAATATGGGTGTGAGGTGACGTGGCCCATTGGGGTCTTTTCATATGTACAAGGTTTGTGGAGTAGATCTACTAGATTAATATCCTTATTAAATTTATTTTATTCATTATTATCAATTCAAATCAAATAATATTACTATTTTTTTTTATCAATCAATTAATTATAATATCTAACACCATTATATATTTATTCATCAAATGTCTATATCTTAAATTAATTCAAAATTACATTATTTAACAATATATGTAACATTTATTTTTCTTAGTCAAGGTCCATTGTAGTCCCTTTGTCCTAAATTTTCTTATCCTCAAGCAATTAAAAAATTTCTTCCTTCTCCCATGTGGCATCTATAGTTGGTAGCTTTTTCATTTAATCAAGAAAATAGTAATAGACCTATTCCTTAGTTTACATTCTTGTGCCTCGAGGATACATTCAGCTACTAAGGTAAGTTTTCCTTCATCATCTAGGGGAGGTAAATTAGTACTGCATCAAGTTACTTGTTGTCCAAAAACTTTCTTAAGTCAGAAGATATATATTATATTATGAATTTTACTATCTACAAGAAGTTCAAGCTAGTAGGCTACTTCCCTTAGTCTTCTTACAATTTTATAAGGCCCATAGAGCCAAGGCCTAAGTATTTCCATTCTATTCTTCTTGATTGAAGAATGTTTGTAATGTTGTAACTGCAAGAAAACCATATCTCCAATCATGAAGGATCTTTCAACACCTTTCCTATATTGATATATCTTTTGTTGATTTTGGGCTTGATGTAGATTTTCTTTAAGGATTTTGATAATGTTGACACTCTTCTTAATGAAATCTTATGCACCTAGGACCTTTCTCTATTAGGATATCACTTCTCCAAATTTTGAAGCATCATAACCATATAGTGCTTTATAAGGGCTCATTCCTATAGACATATGGTGAGTGGTGTTGTAACAATACTTTCCTTGGTGTAGCCACTTAATCCATGTGTTATATTGTTCTATAACATAGTTCCTCAAGTATACATTTAACTATTTATTCACCACATCAGTCTTCCCATTAGTTTGATAATGGAAGTTGGTACTTAGAGTTAGAGTTGTTCCTACTATATGAAAGAGTTCTGACAAAAAATTTCTAAGGATTTTACTATCTCTATCTATAATAATACTTGTGGAAACCCATGGAGTCCACAAATTCCTTTGAAAATGAAATCATCTATTTGGGATTCTTTGTATCATGTGGAAGTTAGCAAAAAAAGGAGCATATTTTGTAAGCTTTTCCACTACTATGAAGATCTTATCCTTTCCTTGTACCTTCAAAAACCTTGTTATGAAATCCATGGATATGCTTTCCCATTTTTGGGCTATTATTGGTATTGGTTGTAGTAATCTTGTAGGATGTATTAGTTAATCCTCATTCTATTGAAAAGTCATGTATTCGTGTACATTCTTTTGTACAACTCTTTTCAAACCTTTCTATAAGGAATATTTTTCCATAATGTGTTTGTATGTCTTATAGTACCATTGATTTCCTCCTAATGGACTATCATGATATTCCTTTAGGATTCTTTTCTTCATTTTTTGCTGAGGAGTAAAGTATACTCTTCCCTTTTAAATAATTATGTCATTGCATTTTTTAAAGTATTCATTGGTTAATTGTCCTTCTAATATGTCTCATGTTTGAGAGCCCTTAGGATATTCTAATAGGATTTTCGATTTCAAATCTTGTGAGATTCTAGCAATGCTAGTGATATGAGGCTATCAAGAGAGGGCATTAGTGACTCTATTGATTATTAATTTCACATATTCAATATCAAAATTGTAATTTTGAAAATTTCTCACCCATTTCTATTGCCCGTCATTAAGATCTTTTCAATTTAAAAAGAATTTCAAGTCATTATGATATATCTTTACAATAAATCTTTTATAGACTAGATATTACTAGAATTTGGATAGGCATGCATAATAGCTAACATTTCCTTATCCTATATAGAATAATGCTTTTTTGAGTTAGTGAGCTTATGAATTTTGAAGGTTATTGGTCATTACTATTGCATGAGAATTTCTATTATTCCTTCATTTAATGCATCACATTATAATTCAAATGGCTTGTTAAAATCTAGGATTTCTAAGACTTGACAAGAACTTATGATTTCTTTAAGTTTCTCAAAAGATTGTTGGGATTCCTTGTTCCATCTAAAAGCTCCCTTCTTTATCAAATCTGTAAGGGGGAATGCAAGTTTGGAGAACACTTTTAGAAATCATTTGTAATAATTGCATAAGCCTACAAATCCTCTAAGTTAGGTTAGGGATTTGGGTGTCAACTAATGTTTACTAACACTAATATTTTCGGGTATGTGCAGGATCATGGTGTGCCAAAAAGTGGTGATCTGAAAAATATGTAGTTCTGAAATGCCTCAAAGAATTTCAAAATCTATTCCAACTTTTTTCCCACCCATCCTGATACTAAATGAAAACAATTAATACCTTTATAATTCCTACTATATCTTTTGATACCAACCTTATATGATTATCTTTAAAACATCCCAAAAATGTGTTTTTTGCATGTTCTTATGTGTTTTTTACTTCAAGCATGTAGCTGACAACTTTTTTTAAACCAAAATTTGATGTAATGAAAAGGGTTTCTTAAGAATGTTCTTAGCTTTTCATAAATGTAAGGTTTGTCAAATTACGAGTTCAGTAAGTAATTATTACTTATTTTCTAATGGAGTTAGTTGCAAAGTGCTGATTGACATACTGGTTGAAAAATAGCTATAACTTTCAAACCGTATAAGATTTATGAAATCCAAAAGATGCATCACATTATATGCTTCAACTAGTATAAGAAAAAAAAAAAAAACTTTATTTTGATTTTTTTTGAACTAGTTAAGGTGGTTAGACACAGGAGTTTTTTAATTTTGAAAATAGTATAGTAGAAAATTCAGAATTAATTATTTATTTGGAATAAAAATTCCCAAAAATATGCGTCACATCTAGGCATGAGTCTACTTTTTATATCTAAAATTATATTTAAAAATATTATCATTTCGTTATGATTAAGGTGGTCAGACATACACCTACTTTTTACTTTCGCCCTGAAATTTTTGTAGTACTGCATTAAAATTCAAACTTTTGACCAATCAAATATATTTTTCTCTAGATAAGGCCTTGTATTTTAGAAACTAGATTCAATTTCCTATAGATTATTTTCTTACAACTTTTTGATATAAATTCTAGAACCACTTTAAAATTATGTGTCAATTTGACATAACCCTGATTTGTTGGTTTTTCACTACCACTTAAGGCCATAGTTTGGTACACCATGATCCTGCACATACCTTTTCTTCATCTTCACTTACACCCTCGATACTACTTTTATGACCCAATTGATACTAAATCTTCACTAATACTAATACTAAATCTATACTAAAATTGATACTAAATCTTCACTTATACTAATACTTATAGTAAGTATAAGGTTGAAAATCTAAAAGAAAAAAGTCTAACATTGAATTAGTATTAACTTGAATTAAAGTATAAGTTTTATTGGTTCTTGATTCATACCATCCCTCCCCCCCACCTCCTCTCAGTCACCCGGTCTATACTACATTTTGAATAGTAATATTTTGATGGTATAGTGTAAATTTTATCTATTTAAGGCTACAATGAAAGGATATTTTAGAAAAGACATGAAGAAGACTAAACAAAAAGAACGTGTCTGCCAACCCTGACTAAGTAGATAGTGCAAGCTGACCACTTAGTTCAGGACAAGTTCTTCCAAATATTACTCGATGAACATAACATTTGACTCAGGTAATATAGTACTCAATTAGTACTAGACTCACTTAGGAAATACTGAATTTCCAATTTGCTTTTCCAACTACTCGATGAACACTATAGTCACTCGGTGAATATTTTCTTCTTTATTTAACTTAATCACTTGCTTAAGCTTGTGTACCACAATACATTACAATATTGTATGATTTTAAAAGGATCAAAAAAACCTTACATTATCACTTTCCAACTCATTCAAGTGTCCATTGAATACCATACTTATCAATTATTTGTTCATCATTTTTTCTTCAAATCCTCTTCATCAATAATATTGATATAGAAATCTACTAAATTAGCATAATATCTAGCCATCTAACACTTGATATAAATGAAAACATAATAACTAATATGACTATTTTACATACATTCATAGTATTACCAATTACATTAGTAGTTGGGGCTAACAATCCCCCACTTCAGAATTGATGGAAAAACATAACACATGATTTTACAATACAAAACTTTACATAAGATAATAAAATGTATGCATTGTCAAAAATACAATTTTTTAGTTATTTGTCTTCACCAGTAGGTTCTATGAAACATTCACTATAAATTGAGATGTACCTTTAGTAGAAACAATCTTCATCCACATTTCTTCCTCTTAGGATATGATCTCAGTCTTTGTTAAGCTCCATCTTCATATTCTTTGCATAAAATTCTCCTTACTCTGAATGCTTCTCCCTTTTTAAAATTCTCCCCCCCTTCCCTTTGGGTAAACTTCACCATTTGATAATCTACTCCTCTTTTGACATACTTCTCTCTCTTTGGTATACTTCTTCCCCTTTTATAGAAATGCCAAAGGTCATTATAAATTTCAATATTAAACTTATAAAACCTTGTAGTTAATTGTGTACCTTGCATGTACAAATTAAATCAATTTCGTCATAGTCATCTTCACATATTTAGAAATAAAGTGTCAACTCTTGCATAAAATCCACAAAGATATTACAATTCATCCATGAATTGATGCATTATACATCGTTACCTAGTGGATTTTGGATAGGGGCAACACCTGTAGTTTACCTCTTAAATACTCAAAAGCATCCTTCATCAATGGCTTAGTAAATATGTCTACAATTTTCTCTCTAGACATCACATATTCGAACCTCACTTGTATCTCTTGTACTTTCTCCCTAAAATGATGATACTTGATTGATATGTGCTTTTTTTTTGCTTACCAAATTTTTTGAAATATTTATTGCAGTAGAGTTATCACAATAAATAACATCAAGCCCATTTATCTTTTCTTACATACTATCTAATAGTTTCTCAATCCTTAAATTATTTGAACAATGGATGAAAGCAACAAAACAATAAATTTCAGTAGTAGATTGTGAAATACAACTTTTTTTCTTGCTTATCCATGTAATCAATCTTTCTCCTAAAAAGAAAGCTCAACCACAAGTGGTTTTTCTATCATCAATATTTCTTGTCCAATCAACATTGTTGAAAAAGAATATTTTTGTCATATGAAACCTATCATGGGAGAAATCATTATTTTTTCATTGATGTCAAACTTGGTACTTTTTGGTAAGAAAATTGCTAACTTTGGTCTAAATGCTATCATTTGATTGATTATTGAAGAGGATCTGAAAAGAAGGGATAATAAGAGTACCTAGAGAAAGATTGAGTTATATGGTGTATAAAAAGAGCACTAACACCAAGAAAGACTTTGATGATATAGTGTATTTTTTATCTAATTAAGGCTACAATGAAAGGATACTTAAGCAAAGACATGAAGAAGACTAAGAAAAAAAAATGTGTCAGCTAGGCCTGAATAAGCAAATAGTGCAAGCCAAGCACTTAGTTTAGGCTAAGTAGAGAGATGGCTATGACCAAGTTGAGAAAACTTAGTATGTGCCAAGCATTAGAGATATCAATATTGAATGAGGATGACTTAGTTCATCCTAAGAAACCTAGTGTTGATTGAGCATCAAAAGCATGTTATTGTTGAGTGATAATATAAACAGTTTAAAGAAAAATTTGAAGAATTTAAGTTAACAAAGGGTATGTACAGGATCATGATGTGCCAAAAAGTGGTGATCTAAAAAATATGCAGTTCTAAAATGCATCAAAGCATTTCATAATCTATTATAACTTTTTTCACACCCATCCTAATACCAAACCAAAATATTAATACCTTTATAAGGCCTATTATTCCTTTGGATACCAACCCTACATGGTCGACTTAAAAAGTCCCAAAAGCATGTTTTTGGCCTGTTCTTGTGTATGTTTTTCCTTCAAACATGATGCAGGAGCATCCAGAGGTATAAGGGCAATCCTGTGTCACCCAAAAAAATGTACTTAGACTTAGTTTCTATTTTATGTCTTTGCATTTTTGGATACCCATTTGGCTCAAATAAAGGTTCCAACTCTCATAGTTCAACTATCAGTGCATTTAAAAATCCCGAAAAAATAGGAGCATGCAATTTGACCATCATTTTGGTGACCTAGAAGGTGTGACTTGGCCAGATGAATGTAATCGAGATTTAGAGCATTCCAGAAAAAGAATCAGGTCAAAAGGCCCCACGGTTTGAAAGTTATTGCAGTTTTTCGGGTTTTGGAGACCCCCTAAGAATGCTTCAAAGTCAGGTTTGGGGCATTAAATGACCTCAAAAAGGGTCAAAAAATGGGGGACGAGCGAAGCTGGTCCATAGGGCTATAGAGTGCTTCGAGAGCTTTTCAAAAATGTAAACGGTTCGTCAATCGGAGTTACGGTTCAAAAGTTATGCCTCCCAGAAGTTCGGCTACTGTTTCTGGATTCTTCTAGAATTGCACCGACTTCTAACGCAGCTTTCGGAACCTTCTATTTTGTCGGTGGATGCCTACTAGCACTTTCTAGAATGTACTCCTAGTCCTTAACCCTCCGGGGTCTATTTAAGGAGATTTCTGGCATTGTAAAAGGCAGTTCGGATTGGAGCTTGAGAGGAGGTGCTAAAAGGAGAAATATTCTCCAGATTTATGCTATTGTAAGCCCGCAGGGCATGTTTTTGAGTTTATTTTCTCTGCACTGTTTGTACCAGCTTATTTTCTTAGTTAATATAATTTCCCCTTTCTATTGTGTCTATTCTGGTTGTTGGGTTGTGTCCCCATCAAAACATGTGTCTGATGACTTTTTTCACCCAAAATTTATGAAATGAAAAGGATTTCTGAAGTATGTTCTTATCTTTTCATAAATGTATTGTTAGTCAAATTATGAGTTTTTATTCATTTTCTAAAGGAGTTACACATAAACTGTTGATTGGCCCACTAATTGAGAAACAAATATAACTTTCAACTGATATAACATTTTTGAAATCCAAAAGATGCATCACATTATATACTTATTCTACTATAAGAACAATAAAATAAAAATTACATTACATAAAGTTTTCAATTAGTTAAGGTGGTCAGACATAAGAGTTTTTTTATTCTAAAAATACTATAGTAAAAATTTCATAATTAATTATTTATTCAAAATAAAAATACTCAAAAATATGTGTCACATCTAGGCATGAGTCTACTTTTTATATCTATAATCTTAAATTAAAAAATAGTATCATTTGGTTTTGATTAAGGTGGTCAGACATATGCCTACTTCTTATTCTTGTCCTAAATTTTTATTATTATTGTATTAACATTCAAAATTTTGACCAATCAATTTTTTCTTTCTTCAAATAAGGCCTATAAGTTTAGAAACTAAATTCAATTTCCTAAAGATTCTTTTATCACAACTATTTTATTTCAAGTTCATAAAAAGTTTTAAATTGCACATCAAGTTGACATAACCCTGATTTGCTACTTTTTCATTGCCACTTAAGGGCATAGTTTGGTTGACCATGATCGTACAGATACCCCAAAATTGATTTCTTAAATTATGTTAAGCATGTTGAAGATAAGTATGAAGAGTTGGTGGCACAAAATTCAAGATAAGCTGTGTGGAGATGAATTTTAAGAGGATTGTAAGAGAAGTTTCTATAGGAAACCCAATGAAAAGAAGGGAGGATTCAATGAATAAAATTTAACCCTAAGATGCATGATTGTGATGAAGTGCAAAAAGATCAGAATTCTCTATTTAAGGAGATACAAGGCCAAAAGCAAAATGTGAGTGAGAAAGAGAAGGAGTTAGAAGGCATTTCTTCATATGGTGGCCAAAGGAATAAACTTGTCATTGGAATACTAAGAAAGAAGGCTTAAGGAGGTGAAGGCTTAAAGGGTGAAAAAGGAATCAAAGATTAAGGGGAAAGAATGTTAAGAAGAATGAAGAGTTGAATGAGAGATCTAAAATCTACAAGAGAGTTATTTTGTTATCAAATCAAGTCCTACTCTTACTTTCTATCAATTGTATCAGTCTAGATAAATCCTTTGGATTAAGGTTGACCTAAGAATCATGAGTAAATCCTTTAACTAGGTGACATTATAATGGAATGTTCTAAACTACTCAAACAAGACTCACTTTTAATAGGGTGATTAAAATCCTTTAATCAATGTCACATTTAATAGTGTGCATTGTAACCTTTAACAAGGTTTTCTCCTCACAGGACTCACTTTTAGAAGAGTGAAAATTGGTAGCATGTTATTGGTTGTTTTTCCTAAATTGAGTTTCCACATTAAATCCTTGTGTAAAAATTGTGTGATTGAATTTGTGGTATTTCATGTTTACATTTCTTCAAAGTTCATTTGACCTAGGATAGTAATATACAAAGGTTTGAGATATTGGATGATCTAATCAATGCATTAACATGTATTTGTTGGGTACTAAAATTTTTTATCTATACATTTGGACCTTGGATATCCCCTCCCTCTTAGTTATTATAAATTATTCCAAAAATTGGTATCAGAGATCTTGGTGGTTGTGAGGAAATGGTTTGAAGGTACTTGAAGCTAAGATCAAGATTTTTAGAAAGGAGGTGCCCAAGCTAAATAAGGAAAACTTTCCTACATGGAAAAGGTTGATGAAGTTGCATCTAGGTGGACTTGGAGCTTTTACATAGTCAACTATGATCATTGAATATGTTGAATTTTTTGGAACCCTTACTGCACAACAACTCAAAGAAAAAAAGAACACAATCAGGAAGTGTTGGAGATTCCATCTTCCCTAATCTATTAAGAGTTTGATGACATAAAATAATGCGTTAATGCTAAGGATATGCGAGATACTCTACAAAAAATATATGGAGGAGACAAGAATATGCTTATAGGCAAGGTATAAAGTCTAAGAGGAAAATTTGATGACACCAAAATGAAAGAAGATGAAACTATAGTTTAGTATTGTAGAAGAATCAAAGATGTTGTATGTCATGCCCAAACTTATAGGACAAAAAACAACAACAAATTTTTTTTTGACAAAATTTAAATATACATCAAAGATTTTCCATTAGCAATGAAAATTAGTTGAGTTATATAGGCATTAGGTTAAGGTTTTCTTATAAATCTGACTATCACAACTAAAAGTACAACTATCAAGTTTCGAAGACTTAGTGACCACCGATTGACCACATTTCAAGAATCACAATCATATATATATATATATATATATATCAATCAAGATAGCATGGAACTTGTCAGTACACCATTGAATAACCTAACTCTTACATTGAATATGATCATGACAATGGGTAAGTCTTGTATGGTATCTTCGAAGCTATTCTTAGAGAGAATAAGTTCATACATTGACAATCATTCTACTAACTTACTAATTTCAACAACTTTAGCTAGGTAATGGTAGGTTTATCATCTATTTTCTAATGATTCACAAATTAAAGTTCTTAGCCTTAATCTACTTAAGATCATACACCATAATATTAGTTGTGGAACATTGCAAATAACTAAGGATCTCTGACTTAAGAAGGATTATATATAGGTACATATCTAAATTATTGGTCAAGTATTTTACCAACATAATTTCAAACTATTCACATTTATCTTAGATAATATTCACATATCAATACGAGGAGCTTGAGTAAGATTCCTGGACAGTAATGACTAGGGTCCACTAAAATATAGATGTTATACACGTATCTTAATCTACTTTATCCTAACTATCTCTACTACTAGTATTATTAATATTAACTACCTTTCAATCAATTTCATTCTAAAATCTATTACTAATCCCTAAGATTACTTCACGATATTCCTCTATTGACTTCTTAATGTATCCTTATCAACCCTTACTAGCCCACCACTCTTACTTCTTAACATTAAGGATATAACTTATACAAATCCTTAGTTCATAACAACCTCAAATTTTAAATACTCATCCTTTTCTAAACTTTTCATAATTGCTAGCTTGATCACTAACAATTATATATTGAATTCCTTCTACACAATACATCCACTGACTATTTCCCCACCTAGTAGATTTTACTTGATTAACATTACATTTTCTAAATTGTACCTTTATTCCATCCTTATCCTCTCCAATGGGTTATTTAACTAAATTGTTCGCGATATACATATATATACATATTTACTTAAATTTATCTATTTCCAATTATTTATTTAATTATTATTATTATTTTTTCTTTGTCATTATCATTTATAGAATGATTATTTAAAAGCTAAGTTTCATATACTTGTTCATATAGCTCCTTAAGTTGTACAATTAGATGTGTGTGACCTATGCACTACATAATTTGAATACGCATTTATGAACTCATTTAATAGTAATTCATTATTATTATTATTTTATTTTATTTTTATATTTTAATTCCTTTAAGAAATAATTAATATTGTGTGTAGTAACCCTCCTAGGGAACTAAACTAAGCCTACATATGTCTCATAATTTTTTTGCCATTTCCATCTACAAATTTAACCCAAGTTTTATTAGCCATGGAAGATTCATATATTATCAACATATCTTATTTATTAAAATATTATATGTATACATTTATTTATTTTATTTTTAATTTATATGGTAAATAATAGTTGATAAGTATATATGTCCTTTGCTTAGCATATCACCTTAAATGAACACACACACACACACACACACACACACACACACACACACACACACACACACATGTTATAGTAACTACTAACATCTACATTTTCTTAATCCACCATCAATTACATCTAATTCCACCCTAACACTCTACATTTACTTATCCAATGCACTAATCCTAATCCACACAAGATATTAATCTTACTTAACATCTTACCAAACTCTTACCCTTTCAAATATAAAAATAAATAAAAGAATAAATAAAACATAACAACCATAATTTCTAACTACCCCTAGACACATACTCCCTTCCTTCCCTATAACCCTACACCCTTTCCAAAGCTAAGACATCAAGTTGGGCACCTTACTTTATTCCCAAGTTGGGCGCCAAGGATTGGACAAAGTGACCCCATGTTAGATTAAAGGACAAGGTAAGAAAAAGTAGCTTGTTTATTCACATAACATAAGACTTACCTTCTTCTACAAGAAATTTGGCACCTAAATCTGATTTGGGGAGGTGCTCCATGATTTGACTTTGCTGACTTGGTCAGCATTCTTTCCCTTACACATGTGCCAAGACATGGGAAGTTAAATGAGGTATGATGCCATAAGAGTTGTAGGGTCCATTTCCCCTTACAAAATAGAATTTATTGCTACCCTCCTCTCCTTTGATATGATGGGCACCCATTTTTTGTCTAGGTCTTATTTAAGGATATTAGTATTTTATTGTGGGCTACTTTTTATATTAGATTTTATCTGAGATCAACCTTTTTGGGTGCTACCATACATTTTCTAGAATGCTAAATATGCACCTATAGGTTGCAATCTTTTTTTTTTGAGTTCAACCATTATCTACTCCCTTTCTATGTTATCTTGCCATTATCAAGTCCATTTGTGTGTATATTTAACTATGTATATGCTTAGAATAGGAAAAAATTAGTATTTGATTTACAGACTATAAGATTTAAGATCAACTTTAAAGCTATTCTCATCATGGGTGCAATTGTTGAGAACTCATAAGAACTAATTGTATAACACATATATGAATGTCAAGCATTTAAAATCTAATTCATTATTGCATCCCAATGAATGTTTGCTATTCAATCTAAAACAATAGACATAATTCTACAATCACCTCCTATACTTGTTTGAATTTGAATATAACTATACATTTATTATGCAAGGAAGTTGAAATAATAACAAGGTTCATTGAGAGTAATCTCCCTTCGTTTGCAAATTCTACCATAATATAACTTTTATTTGGTAAATCTGCATAAATAAGAAAGTTAACAAGAACTTTTAAACATGAAATCTTGTCCTCCAACACCAACACATACTTCCTACAATACCTCTCAAGATACACAAAAGGTGGTGAATCACCATAGTAAGGTTACATAAATGTGAAGACCCTTTTCTCTCCACAAATGGTTCTCAATTTCTCTATTTTCAAATGAGTATGAACAACACCAAGCTCTTAAGACCACAAAAGAAAACACACATCAAGATGGAGCTTGTGTTCCCATTATCAATCCAATGACAAAGGTATTTCATCCTCTTATGCAAGGAAATCCACATGACATCCAAGCATCCAAATGTATCATAGACCTACAAAAATCAAAGTAATATAGTACCATGGAGGCTCACCTCCCAACCTAGGCCTCAAGGAGGCCACCCCCATGCTAGGGGAAACAAGGCTCAACTGGGATACACTCAAATAACATCACAATAATAGAACCAACATGAATACCACAGTTTAACAACACATTTACAAATCCTAACCAGGGCTTATGCAATGATTCACATATGGAATCATAAACATTGGGTGAAGGTGGGCTCTTCAAGGAGGAGAATTCCATATCCTTATGAAACAACAAATCTTGCAATTGCAATATTCTAATAAGCCATCCAAGAAACATGCCACAACAAGGTTATCAATAAAACATGCCTCAACAAGGCTATCAACACTTACTCCTCTTCACATATCCTCACTTATACCTCCCATGGAATAGTAGAAAGGCATATGGCTTCAATGGAGCCCATACTCCATGAAAACTATCCCCTCTCCAAGAGAAGGATTTCTCAACTCCAATGAAAAGCCCAACTAGTCCCTTCACCCCAAGGCGTCTCTTCCCTCCCAAGGGTGAATGAAGCCTTCACACCCAACACAACATTCAGTCCACCATAAAAAATAATCAAGTGAAAGTAATCCAACATGCTCATTTACATACACATCAACTACTACATAAATCGAATACAAACACGTACATCTTACAAGAACATTCCCCCAATTTCCATCTTTCAACTTCATGAGATGAGAGAAAACATGGCCTGAAGCACTAACCTCCTTCCAAGCTATGGTTATCAAAATGGTGATCAATAACTTCCCTTCTGTGCTTCCAAGTTTCCTCCTCCAAAACCTAAGTGTCTCTAAATTAGAGAGTGGGTGAACAACCACTAAGTTTGGCACAAGCTCTCTATAAAGACCCCCACTTCGATCTCCACATACCCCTCTTACACCCTTGTACCTTTCTACCCATAGGAACTTAACCAAGTGGTGGGATGATGGAAGAAGTCATGTGACACTCTGATTTTCGAATTGGCTTGAAAATGACTAGTTTAGAGGGTCTCCTATGTCCCCTAGGCCAACCTATGGTTATATTTAGAACCCCAACCTATACTTCTACCATGTGGGTGACTTATTTTCACCAAAATAACACTTGGAAACCAATTTTAGGCTCTTTATAGTTTCTATCAATTTTAATTTTAATTCTATCATGTAGGTGATTCATCTCGACACTCTCCAACGTGGGTTAACTAAATTTCATAATGGGATTAAGTTTAGGTTAAGTGACTTCATGCCCAAAAATCCTATATGACATGTTATTTACACATAGACAACACAAGTGTCAAATGACACACACACACATAAATAATTTACACATCATGATGACATGTCACTAATTAGTCATGACTTTTAAACTTTTAACACCCATGAAAAATCACATTATGAAATAAACACAATATAATGAGGTTTTGAATCTTCCAAATATTCACCTTGGCTTTACTGTGTTCACATAGGTTTGAACCTTGTTTCCCCAAATAATCTCCATGGTTCAACTTTCCTTCACACTGAACTTAATGTCAGTAGCCCAATGAAATAATATAGAAATACATTTAGATAAGTGCAAAATAATCCAAGATCACTTAATTGCATTAACATGTTCAATTAACTTCTATCTAATCATTTTTGTAGAATATTCAAATTATTGAAATATCAAGATATGTATAACATTAATCTTTCTAATCATAACAAAGTTACCATTCTAAATACTATCACAATCCTTATCTATCATAACAATGAAACACCAAAGTCATATCATAAAAACATGAAAAATGGATCTTTAGTATATATGTCATAAGTGAAAATCACTATTGTGTAGACTTGTTAACTAGTATCCTTTCAAATCAACTGACCAAGGTAATATTTCTAACAATGTCTTTTTTATCTTGTTCTGAGGTGTGTGTGCCCCTAGGGTTAATTTCCCATGCCATTGAATGTTTCCAAATTATGTCATCATATTTTAAAATCAATCTATGAGTGCAACCATTATGTTTTGTTATCATTTGTTCTACATTCATTGTTATTTCTTACGAATGTTAATTCATCTCCCCTAATTTTCTAGTAAATCATACTTTGAATCTCGTGACTAGTTTCTCAACTTGAACATGTTGAGTCTCATTCGCATGTGGTCCTATCTTATCAACCTAATATTATTCGATAGGGTATCAACCTTATAATAATCAAATTCTAAATCAGCCTCAAATAGGATCTCATAAATCATTATTAGTAACTAAAATGTCAATCATGACCTAATTTAACTCCTAATCACATTCATTGCTTAAGATTTATAATAGGGTACAAGTGTGGACCTTACATTGTAAATGAAATTAGAGTATCTAATGAAAAAATTTAGGATGAAACTATGATTAGCAAAGTGTTGAGAACCCTGCTACCTATCTATGCTATTAGAGTCTCTATTATATAAGAACTAAGGTGTACTCCTAGTAGTGATCTAATCCTTGAACAAATTGGTAGACCCACTACTTTTGAACTTTAAAATTTTGATAATTTTAAATTGGAGAATATTGACTCTGCTTTCAAAGCTAAAATGACATTGAAAAAACCTAAAGATAAGACAAAGAAAAAGGTCAAGCATGTTGTAGCTAGTGATAGTGAAATATATGATGAATATCTAGAGGAATTGGAAGCACTACTAACTCAGAGATTTCATAGAAGAAAAGAAAAATATAAAGGTAAGTTACCCATCATGTGTTTTAATAGTAATGAAGTTGGTCATGTTTCCACAAGATTTCCTCAGAAGAAAAACAAGAGAAATGAAGGAAAATATAGAAGTAGAAAAGATGAGAGTAATATAGGCTATAAGGGCAAGGGGAAGAAAGCTTGCTACATTGATGAAGAAGAATCTAATGATGAATTAGATGATCATGATGAAGAAGTTGTCTATGTTTCTATGAAATATGATTCAGATGAAGATGAAGTAACTTCATTGGTATCTTATGTAAACAAAAGTGAAAAATGGATCATTGATAATGGATGTTCTCATCACATGGTTGGTGATGAAAGTAAGTTGTTAACCCTTGAGCATTATAATGGAAATAGTGTTAGATTTGGTAATGATGCACCCTATCCAATCAAATGTAAATGATCAATAAGATTGAAAAAAAATTCATGTGTGACAATTCTTACTATGTGGAAGGACTTAACTATAATCTATTGAGTGTGTCACAATTGAATAGTTTAGGATGCAAAGTCGAATTTGAACACAAGAAGACTAAGATCTATGATGTTGATGGAAAATTGATTAGAAGTGGTGATCAAACAAGAGGTAATATATTTTATCTTGGCATGACTGAGGAGACCTATCTTATTGTACAATTTGATGATGTGTGGCTATGGAAAAAAGGATTATGTCATGTAAATTTTGACAACTTGATTAGTATCAGTAAGATGAAAAGAGTCAGAGGTTTGCCAAAATTGAAAAAAAATGATAATGTGATTTGCAAAATATATCAGTTAGGGAAGATGACAAATTCTAGTTTTAGGAGTAAGATTCATACTACAAAATAAATTCTAGAATTAGTTTATACTGATCTATGTGGACCAATTAAGGTGAAAAGATACAAAGGTGACATGTATTTTTATTCTATTTTTTGATGATTACTCTAGAATCATGATAGTGATGTTTATGAGAGAAAAATCTGATGCTTTTAAAATGTTTAAGTGGTATTTGGAAAAAGTTGAAAAGGGAACTAGTAAAAACTTGAAATATATGTGATTTGACAAAGGTGGAGAGTTTACATCAAATGAATTCAACAATTTTTGTAGTGATGGAGGAATCAAAAGACAAACTTCTACACTGAGGACCCCTCCACTAAATGGGATTGAAGAAAGGAGAAGTAGATATGTGATGGATTGTGCTATAGCATTAATGATGGATAAGAAAGTTTCTTTGAAATAATGAAGAGAAACTATTAGTATAGCTATCTATACCTTTAACCAAGTACAAGTCAAGAAAGGTACAAATTTCACAACTTTTGAATTATGGCATGGATACTCACCCAATATCAAATATTTCAAAGTATTTGGAAGAAAGTGTTACATTCTTAAGGACAAAAAAAAATGGCAAACTTGATGCAAAAAGTGAAAAAGGTATATTCCTAAGATATTCCACAAGAAGTAAACCTTAGAACTATTTAAATACTAACAGTAACAATTTGTGGAAAGTGAAAATGTAAAAATGATGAATATACAAAAATACATAAAAATGAACAAAAGAAGGAAATTGAAATTTACAAAACCTTTATGTACTACTATGAAGGCATGTTTTCTATAGCTGATGATACTATGAACCAAGTTGCTAGTAAAAAAGAATGAGTGACTGCTAGGTCACATACAATAGATGTCGAGTTACAATCAAAAGATGAGGTACATTCTAATGTCAATATTAGTTTATATGAAAGGAATGCCAAGTTACATGACAAAGAAGTACATAATAAACCTAAGATTTAACTTCATGAACAAACTATTATTGAATAAATAAAAATAGAACCACCATTATCAAAATATGTCAAAAGACATCATCCTACTAAAAAAATCATTAGAGAAAAAGAGGAGGGACCAATGACAAGGAGAAGATTAAGGAATAAAACATGAATAGGATGCACTAGAGAATGAAGAATGGATTCAATCCATGAATGAATAAATTGATCAGATTGAGAAGAACAAAACATGGACACTAGTACCAATAGTAGAGGACAAGAATGTTAGTAGAACAAAGTGGGTATATATAAAAAAAATTAGATGAGAATGGTGAAGTAACAAGGAAAATGGAAAGATTAGTTTGCAAATTTTATGCATAAGAAGAGGGAATTGACTATGGAGAGACATTTTCCCTATTTGAAATATTGGAAGGAGTAAGAGCTCTACTTGCTTATTCTTCTTATAAAGGATTCAAATTTTATTAGATTGATGTTAAGTTAGCATTTCTAAATGGTATACTAGATGAGGAGGTTTACATTGAGCAACCTAAAGGATTTTTTGATCCAAACAATAAAAACATGGTGTGTAGATTGTACAAAGCTTTATATGGTTTATAGCAAGCTCCTAAAGCATAGTATGAAAGATTGCACAATTATCTTGTGAAGACTGGTTTTGAGAATAATAATGACAATGAAAATCTATATTTGAAGATAGAAGGAGGTAAAGGAATTTTACTAGCTGAAATATTTGTTGATGATATCATATTTGGAGGACAAAATGCATTATGTAAGACATTTGCAAATGATATGATAAAAGAATTTGAGATGTCTATGTTTGGAGAAATAAATTTCTTTGTTGGATTACAAGTATATCAAATGAAATATGGTATTTACATTATCCAATCCAAGTATGTAAAGGAAATCTTGAAGACATTTGGTATGGAAGATTGAAGATTGGTTAGTATACCCATGGTCACAATGTTGGAAATATAAGGTAGGCAAGGTTACTGAGAGGGCAGGGGTGAATCAAGATCCAATAAAACTCTATCTTACTTCACTAACTAATCTTTCATATAATATTATGATCTAATTGCATGCATGAAAGAATGAAAGAAAATAAGCATTCATAAAAATTTGACTCAAGACATGGTGACCTAGAAACCTTCAAATTAAAAGTAAAAATAGGGTGGGGATGATACCCACAAGCTTTAGTACTACATTAAAATGTTAACCTATTAAGGCTTATAATTGACCACTTTTAGTGATCTACCCATTTTGGAGCAATAAGAACTATGAGATGCACCTTGTAAAAGGATTTACAAACATATAATGAAGTATGCACTCAATTAAGAGATTTAGTAAAGACTATTAAGTCTACCCTATTAAAGGATTTGGCTAATGCACTTGTTAGGATGAACTAGTGGCTGATTTCTAATCTGCAACTCTAATTTCCTAGTTGAGATTTCTTGTTTTGGAATGATCACTTAATTGTGATAGATAATACTTTGGTGTCCTTTATATTGGTTGTATCCTTCTTTAATTCACACTTCTACTCATCATATTTTCTTTTCATACATGTTTGGATATTATACAATGCATTACATATATACCAATCTGAATTATAACTTACTAGAGTTAGCTATAATACGAATTAAATCATAATCCAAAAATTTGGCCCAACTACCTTGGTTTCTAAAGACAAACTCAATGATGTTATGATACACATAAAATAATATCAATGCTGAGAAATATTTGGCACTTGGTTGAACTTGAAGCTTGTTCTATACTAATAACTTCCAAGTAGCTTGAACTTAGTCAACACTATGTGACTCAATGAACTCTGAGAAACTCAATAGCAACTAGATCACTAGGTTAATACTACATGACTTGGTCAACACTAGATCCACTTTGTTAACTCTAAGAGCTTGATAGATACTGTTAAACTTGGTTAACACTATGATCTTCTTTACTTCCACTAACTAGCTCGATAACTTCTTCTATGCTCATTTTTCACTAAACTTTGTCTCTAAAGCTCAGTGAACACTATGTATCTTGGTAAACACTACAAATTGACTACTTAGCTTGGTTACAACTAAATCACTTGGTTAGCAATGAAAAATAAATGATAAGCTTGGTAGCCTCTGTAGAGCTTGGTTGTAATGTAACTAATTTGATTAAGTGTCAAGAGTCACTGATAGAAAAATTGACCTTAAAGCCAACAATCTCCCCCTTTGGCATTAATGACAAAAAACACTTATAAAATCAAAAATCTGATCAATCAAAACTATAGGTCAAATCTTCCTTTTCCATCAATCTGTGTTTTCAACTTAGTTTTGACTTTTATTTATTGTGGCTTGGTGACATAATCTATTTTTCTAATTTTTCAAAATTGCTTTTGTAAAATAATTTTATGCTTATATTCATACTACACTATACTACTCCCCCATACATATATCTCCCTTATATACATACAAGTGGAGTGTAGTATACTTCTCTTCCTTTACATATTACTTCTCCCCCTTTTTGACATAAATGCCAAAGGTGTATAATAACTATATTTTTATACCAAAATGTGACAAAAATTTAGGATGTACATTCAGAATAAGTACCATTATCTTTTCCCAATTTTATCGTAACACCTTGCTTGGTTGTAATGCAATCTAAAATTTTGCTAATAATTCCATCATGTTATCAACTATTGAGAAGTTATTTTCATGGATGAGTGTCTTTGCATGTGCAGTATGTTTCTACAATGCATCCATGTTTAGAAGAATCATGCCTTAGATTTTTGCAAGTGTGGCCTTGATCTTGGATTCTTCCTTCAATAATTCTGCTTGCAAATTTGTTAGAAATCTTATCTTTGAATAATGTGCAGAACTATGGCTTGGTTCAAGTGATAGCTTTTGTGCACTTTCCTTCATATGTTCATCTATCTTGGACAATTTATCCCTGACATCTTTGGTAAAGATAGATGTGCCACTTAACTTGAAAAATAATAATACAAAATTTCTAATAGATGTTTCTAGGGTACCAAAAATAGTAGCTAACTCTACTTGGTCTATTGCAATTCCTTGTGCAACTTTTTCAAACACTATGTTTTCAAACTTCCTTTTTGCTCTTTGAAGTAGCTTCTCCTATCCATTCAAGTCTTCATTGAATTTGTGGACAATATCTGCTAATTGTTTTCAAAATAGGTTGAGTACCATCAACCTAATCACTTAGAGCATCAAAAAGTATGCTCTTTATGTCTTCAAAATTTTGATTTTGTTTCTTCTTCTCTTCTTAGAGCTTTTTCTTCTTAGCTTTCTTCTTTAGTAATTCTCCCATGGTGTCCATTTGATTAGAATTGAGGGTAGAGATATCCTAATTTGGTATAACTATGTCCTCATCTAGATCAATTATTTATGTTTCATTGTCCTTTTCATTCAGAATACTAGAAACAATTTGTTTCCCCTTATCTAGGACTTCATTACTTGGTTGAGACTAGTTCTCAACTGTCATTGTACTAGCTATAGATATACTTGGAATAGAAGTAACTATGGAAAATGATGGACTAGAAACAAATGTTCAAACAATGCTAACAACATGAATACCTTGTTACTGCTCAGTCAAGCTTGATGATGGAGGAACTTGTTGCTCTATAGATGAAGTGATAAGAACTTCTATCATTGTTACATTTAGCTAAACAAATTTAGAGCTTGGTTGGGTTCTTGGTATAGTAGTTGTAACCACAACCAACTCATTAAAATCTATCTCTGAGCTAGATTACACTAAGACTATGCTCAGAGAGTGAAGAAATGAGGCCATGAATACTGCTGCAATTTTCTCTACATTAGTCTCCTCAAGATGTTGTAGCTCTAGAAGACTTCCTCCAATATCTTCTTGTTCCTCCTCTTCATCATCCAAATTGACATTATCAATCCCATCAAATTTTATTTCTATATCCTCTTCCCCATCTTCATCATCATCTTTGTTATCAACATGTACAATAAAGTCACTAGGTTGATGTAGTTTATAAATATTTTTCCATGTAGCTATTTTTTCCTTCTATACATATTCATTGTCTTTTATCAATATCATACATGTGTTCATTTTGTTGGTGTTTGAAAATGTTACCAGTTCCCAATTACCCTAATGAGAATATGACACATGTAGGGGAAACTAACTCCCATCTTCAACACATCATTTCAAACACCAAGCCAACTATAAGGCTTGACCCTTCTTCACTTCAGGCTCTACAAAACCTAGGCAGGTGGACCTTAGATTCAATCAACATGGTACTAGTGAAAAAACATATCACTAAATCTATAATCAAAAGATTTAACCCTTATATCCCCTAATGACTCATGAAATGACATAGATCTATAGAAGAAAATTGCAAATCTAGGAAATTCATAAGCTGAGCGAGGGCATTCTATTGTAGCTCTTCAACATGAAAGGGAAATACAATTGATTATTGATGTTGATTATCAGCATAACTCCAAATATGTAGCTGATCAGTGCCTTAACCATTGGGAAATTTCATGAATCAAATGCATGCATATGTGATAACAATAATGTATTCCATACACCAAAGTATCATATCTATCTAACCACCTTGTGAATTAGAGAGCGATGTTCATAAAGACCTCATTCTTATGAAGTATCCTTCTCACAATAATCAACAACCTTGTCAAAAACATCAAGCATTTACTTGGTCCTTTGTTCCAACAACAAAACAAATCTGACATACAACCTTAAAGGGATGCAAATGAGTCTTAGTTCTTTGTCTTAGACTACATAAGACTACAAATTACTAAGATAGGAGATGAGAATTAGAATGAAACTAAGAAAATTATGGCTCATTTGTATTAATTTCTTTGAAACAATACATTCAAATGCATGAAATCAAAACACAAAACACCTAAATGGATTTGAGCTTATTCGATAATCTACACTACTGCTATTCATACAAGAGAGAATATGCTAAATAATGAAGGTGGAATCACAGATTTGGATCCAACAAGGTGGTCTCATAGAAAGGCTAAAAATTCCAACCAACAATGGTCTCGTAGTGAAAAAATTGGAACCCTTACAATGGATGAAAGAAAGAAAGATATAGCCAAGATGAGTTCTCAGATCTGATCTTAGAATGACATGTGTCCACTTGGAATTCCATCCTCTACAACTGAATAACCTCTCTCTTCTCTCTACCCATCTGATCTGATATGGTTTACATCATCATCCTATAACTGATTTGAAAAAATCTTTGTTAAAATGATGAAAACTTTTGTGTCACAAAAATATCTGATATGTATCAAGAATGCTGATAAAACCTTGATTCAATTGACTTGAAAGTGGTTAAAATCGATCCCAACTACATTTTCACTATCTTTTATGCACATTCAGGTTATTTCCATGCCAGAAAACAATTTTGAACTTTGACACTAGAATATAGTTGCAAATTAGGAATCTAGAAGAAAACCTTGAATAACTTGAACAAACTACTTCCTATGCAAAATCTAACTTCATAATAAGAAAATTCAATTTCTCCCAATTCCGGTGATATATAATATTGCTATGTTAGCCTCTCAAAAACTCCTCAAAAGTCAGTTTGAAAAATACCCACCGGGTAGAAGACTCAGGTTTGCAACTCTGATATTTTTAAACTTCAAAAATTTAAAATTGTTTAAAGTTCAAACTTTAGAAAAAGGCCCATTTTTAATTTTAAAATTTCTAATGTGCATACCCATTTGAGAAAATATTTTAAATTGATAATTAAAATATTTTATGAGCCTTCAATTTTGAGGTCAAATGAGTTTGATCGAACCTTTTGCCATGTGGTAGCCTCTGATTAGCCTACCAAGTCACCATATCATCACCTGGATTACACTTGCTTCATCACCACCACATCATCATCTAATCGGGCCCGATGCCACATGTTACATGATCGCTTGCCCACAATATTTAACTAGTGTATATCTTTATCTTGTAAGGATGCACACACTATCTGATCTACCACGTGGCAGCATCCTGTGCATCCATCTTGAACTACTTGTGACTGTCACCTCATTGCTAGCTAGGACCCTTTTGCCATGTGTTAGAATCCCACATTCTTGCACTTTCTAAACTTCACACATCTTGATCTTGCAACCTTGCACCAACCACATGATTTGGACACATGGAAAAATCTAGATGCATCTAGGTCTGAATTTTCCACATCATTAATGGAGCATCCTCATTTAAAATTAATATGTCATCACCTCCAACTAACATCATCAAGCCCCACACATAGTAGATGGCTTCCAAAAGCCATTGGTTTTGAAGAAACTAAGTCATTTGTTTGTTCTTCTATTTAAAGACTACAAATGTTAGCCCACAGACAATGTGGGACTAAGTGATTAGACTGTTTCTCTAGCTCTATGACTTTTTCGTTCTTACATGCCACTGCCTCAAATTATTCATGTGTGCTCTCAAATGTGGGGGTCCCTATTTCTTACTATGTAGGAGTTCTTTCTCTTCTACTCATGCAACTTTACCTTGATGCCATGGCTCCATGGTGTAGGGTCTTTTAAATACATGGATCTTCCTTTTAACTGTGTGGGTTCTCTGTTCATTACCAAGAATTCTCTCAGAACTATCACCCTTTGCCTATGATTTTCACTATAGCTTTCATCTTCTTTTAACTTCTTACTTGCATGGATTTGTATTGACCTGGCAGCCTTTGCCTACATGTTTCCTTGGGGTTCCCCTTTTTACATTATCGCTTGGTTGTGTTTAATGTGTTCTCCCTATTTGCTACTTGTTATGTGGCCTTGATCTAACTACATTTTTTACTTGTTCTTGGTGGCTTCAACTATGTGTGGAGTTTTCTTTTTACATTGGTGTGAGTGTGGGTTTTCTTTACCTTTTCTTGCACATTCCCAATGGCATGAAGCTCTGATTTGGTGTCTTCTTCTTGAAACTGCATCTTTCTCTTTTTACATGCCATGGCCTCACTTTATGGCATAGATTTGGCATGGACTTCCCTTAAATTTCCTACCATTCATCCTTTTTTACATTGCATCTACTACTCATATGTCATGAGCTTCTTTTTTTTTTTCCATTAGTCACCTCTATTTAAATGGCGTGGAGGCTTGCATGATCTACCTCTTATTTTCTCTTCTCATTGACTTATGTGGGTCTATATCTTCTATGTTGTTGGCTTCTTTTGGATGTGTGAGTGTCTTTTCTTTTAAAAGTGTGGGATTTGTATTCAACATTGGCCGACTTCTCCTTTATGCAGGGTACTCTATCTTTTCATCATGGGAGGCCTCTACTATGTGCCATGGCTATGGGTTTGCCTTCATATCTAGCCCAATTCTCTCCCTGCTGCATGAGGTCTTTGAATAAGAGGTTAAGATTGATCATTCTAGACAAATTATCATATCTAATTCCACTCCAAGAACAAGAAAACATGGAAAGTGCATTAATAACCATGCTCTTCCAGTCAGAGAGATGGCCTAAGTTGTCTATTGGATTTAAGTGCTAAAAATGCATGAACCTCCTCATGCACTACAAGCCCATGTGCAAGGCTTGAAAGAAAGATGCAATAAATAAATATTAAGAAATAAGCGATCTAACATGCCTTTTTAGCCTCCAAAGATGGAAGTTTGGTAGATCCATCTTTTAACCCTTTTTTTTAAAATTTTGATCCTCTCATGAAGTTGGTTTTGTACATACTTCAACTTTACACATAATTCTTGTATGCTAGAAACTTTAGCCAGTTGGTATACATCATACCAAGGGTGCTCATTGTTACAAGCTTCTTTGAGATTCACTTTATGACATGCTTTTGTAATGCGGAGCATCAATGCTAAATCCTCAAATGTGTCATCAAGATATTCAAGACTTGAGGTGTATGGTTGAAACTCACTTGTTGAAATTTCACTATCTTATTTGCATATTGACTTCTTTTACAACATCTTCACCAATATCTTATCAATTCGATGTGATTAGTTGTGTCCCAAGTGGGTCTAGCTAAACAAAAATTCATTTCTAAACAACTGAACACCTCAAACTGATCTACCAATCATCTCAAACTGATTGGAATCAAGTTTGATAACTAAACCATCAATTAAAGCTCATTTTAAATCTTTTTGCAAACTGTCAATTTTGTGTCAGGAGGTCCTTTGATTGGCTTCAGAAACTAAACTAAACACCTGACCAGGCTCTAGAAATTGGCACATTGAATCTTTGTTCTGCATACTTGTACCATGTTGAATCTCATCCCATGAAAAATTCAAGGTCAAAATATATTCACTATCAAATTTGACCTTTCAAAATTACCTGCAAGTAAACAAGTTAGAAAACAACAAATTGGGTTCAGATTTGGCTTTGAAAATTGGTTAGACGGACACTTAGAGATATGAAAACTAGGGTGTTGATTCTCTATCATGAGGAAAATATTAATCTATGATTTGGGCTCATGAAAAATAATTGGGCATGAATGGCGAGCGGTCAAAGTGAGCTACTCGAAATTGTAGACTGGAAACAATGACAGAAAAGTAATTTTTGCAAATGGAATTGACCTAGAAAAGTGTGTAGATGGATTTTTCAAGATACAAAAATTGGCACACGTAAAGAATTTTCAAAGTAAAACATAGTGGTACAATCCATTTGATCTCACCTATCATTGATTTCAAGATATGACATCATGAACAGGGGTTCTGATCAATCTGCAAACGCTGATACCAGTAAAAAGCTAGAAATTGCATTTAGAATCACATTTGAAAACTGATCAAATAGTTTCGTCATAAGCTCAAACTTTAAACATAGAAAGTCTCTGACCCCTAAAATGTAATGCAAAAGGAATTTTAACATTTGGTCAGCTGGTCAAAAGTTATAATTCGTCAAATAGGGCTTCCTAGAATTATGTGCAATGTGCATCAGCATGAAAACAATAAATTACCAACTTAGAGGGATTCAAAACCTAGTCAAATTGACTTGAAGCAACTTGAAATATGAAACATAGGCTCTCTAGTATGTTCAATAAACATTTCCAAACTAGCAAGTCATGAAACATTTCTGGGTGCAAGATATTCAGTTGCAAACATAGCTTCATGCCACTATTTGACACTTAGGTGAAAATGCAGATTTGACAATTGTTCAAATAGGACTTCATAGAATGGCTCAGAATGGTAGTTTAACTTCATGGAACACATAGACACACTAAATGAAAGGTTCTAGAAATATTAAACACCTCATGGGGCTCAAAGGTACAGTCGAGTACACATGCATTTAAAACCTCTTATGGGGCTTGATTTTCTCAATGGTACTCAAAATCAAGGCTTCAATTTTGAGTCCCAACATGTTTTGAGAGTGAAATTCTTCTCATTTTTCTTAAGGATTCTGTGACCTCCTTCTTACTAAGATTAGGTATGAGTTGTATCAAGGTCTACTCAAAGATATCCTTGGTTGTCTTGTTTGCATGCTCCCATATAGGCTTAATTGCTTGCATAAGCTCAATAGAAATCTTATATGCAAGCTCATCTAGCGAGTACTTCCATTTACCTAGCTTGGTCATAACAAAATACTTAATCAACCTTTTCTCATCCTTGTTCCTTATCTCATATTTGAAAAATTTGAAGTTTTTCATGCCAGCTTCTTCTTCCATTTTCTTTAATATTTACCGAAGTATAGGTGGAGATCTCTTAAAGATTATCTGGTCAGCTTCATCTTCACCTAACTTTAATTTCTTCCTTAACTTTGCTGCTTGAGGTAACTTAATCTCAAGTTCTATTCTTGGTTTAGCTTCATCATATGTGCCAAAGTATGTATCTTTAAGATCCATAAACTCATTCAACAGAGCCTCTATGATATCCTTGGTATCATCAATGTTAACCTCATACCCTAGAGGCTTAACCCATGCTACTCTAGGTCTAATTTCTTGAATGTATACTTTGTCATAGTCCACCATGAAACAAATATCATCCTTGTAATCTTCTACAATCTTCTTAGAAATCCTAAATCTATTATTCATCTTTTCTCTGAATGTTTCAAAATAGTTATCCATTATACTTTCAAAATTTTCACCCATCTCTACTATATACTCATTAATATGATACAAAACAAGAACATCTTTCGTCCATATTACTGTGCCTATAGAAGGGAAGAATTTATGAACACAAAATATAAAATAAAAACATGTTAAAAGGGATCGAAACTTAAATGGATTATTCTTTGATCCTCCGGTGCTCTCCATATTCTTGTTGAATTGGTTCAATAGTAACTCAATAAGGTTTAAGGATATGTTATTCTTCACAACCTTGTATGTGAGATCAATAGCATCACATGACACACTATTTAGTCTGTTTGAACTATATATCTTATGTGTAATGATATGAATGCAAAACTTTAGTTCCATCTTAGTTACACTACTGATCTTCATTCCTCTTCCTTCCCACTCGACAAGAGTTCACTTTCCCAATTCAACTTAACCTAAGGTTTATATTGTTTTCACTTTATTAAGCATTGGAACCTAGTAATTCTATGAATCATTTTCTTCATTATCTAAATAAGTTTTTATAACCATAACTATCCATTGAGTACATGGCTCCAAATATATCTCATCCATTTGACCTACAAGTCTCTTGGCATATGAGAGATATGCATGAAGCCCTCGGTTTCCAAATGCTAATGTTCAAGTTTTAATTCACCATCCACACATAATTCCTTGAATGCTTCATTCATCTCTAGGGTTCCAAGTTCTTGGATTGAGTAGTGATAAAAAAAATAGATTTTGTGCATTAGTAATACCTTAGGTAGAATTTGTGATTATGCACCAGCAGGGTGAAGTGCCTTTGCAATTGCTAGACTTAACTTAAAGTTTGGAGCTTTGCAAGTGAATCCACAAACTAACATTTCATAACCTCTCTTGTTTTTTCTACTCGAAGACTCCATTTCTCATTAGGATTTCTATATACTTTGAAAAACTTCAACAACAAATACTCAATTTTTTTGGGAGCTCTGAATTCGCTCTTCTCAACTAGCTCTAGAAATTCACAATGAAACATGGCTTCAATTTCTTCCATTTAAAAAATTTACATCTTTCAATCACCATTAATGCTTCATACTTTCTTGGTGATAAGGTGTCCTCCACTTGGTTTAGTATTTAATGTTCAAAATACATCTACATCTCAGTAGAGTCACCATCACTTGGTAGGAACTACCAAGTTGAGTCTACAATACTATGTAACCTGACCTTGCTTAGTAAGGTCTTGTGACCTGACCTTTCTTGGTAAGGTCTCATGTATTTTAGTATGCTCACTAATCCCTATACATCTTCAATGTTGATTGGATCATTATGCTTGCTAGCTAGAATTGGTGTTAGATTTTCTCTTCTAAATCATAGCTCCAATGATCTCCATAGGGAACTAAGTTAAAGTGTTTGGACCACCCAACTCATTGACTTAGGTGTCATTCACTTCATGATCTTGGTTTTCATTATTTGAATATTTTGGTACCCATTTTTAGCTCATTTTCTTTTTGATATTGTCATCTTTGAATTTCTTTTTATCTTCAATTTTACCTGTGTTCATATAGTTCTTAGCAAGATGTTCAAGTTATCTATAAATAAAACATATTTTTTATAGTGTCTCTTTTCCTTATACAATGTTTTACATAGTTTTCTCCAATGTGCCCAAATTCACCACATTGGTAACATCTGCACCATGTTTTTTAATCCCATTCCAACTATTTCTTTCATTATTTGTTCTGCTAGGTTCCACTACTTGGTTTTGGACTCTAAAGATTTGTATCCTTGTTTCTTGCAATTGTGATATTTACCTTCAAACTTAGGTTTCTCTTTACATTCACTCTCTCTATGACCATTCTTATTGAAACTATAACACTGTCCATTGAATTTTGCTTTGTCATTACTCCAAAATTTATTTTATGTATGATCTATCTTACCAAAATGACAACAAGTAGGTCTTTGATTCTTTTGAGCTCCTTGCTGAGATGATTCACCTTCTTTTGTGTATCTTATTTTGGCTTTTCCTTTGTGTCTGTATTGACTTTGTTCATTTAATTGATTCATGCTTTCTTGAGATTTCATCATTCTTTCATAGGTTTGCTTTTCGGTGTTGAGATCATTATGTAGTCTTTCATTCTTTGATCTTAGATTCATAAGTTCTTCATTTGCATTGGTGAGATGATCAATGAAGTCTGGTTGTTGAAGGGATAGTTTCTAGATTTCAATGTTCTTTTCTTCTATCTCTTCTTGGGATTTTTATTTTTCTTCCATGACTTCACACAATCTAACTGATTGAATTTCTTATTCTCTTTTCAACTTTATGACTTGTTAAAGATTGGAATTCTTTTCTAATAGATCTTTGTTTGCTTCATCAGCTTCATCTAAATTTCTTTCAGGATATATATCTTCAATGCTTTCTTTAGTATAGATATTTTCATTCATTTGTATCACAAGAGATTTTCTTCTTTTCAATTATTGAGAGAGTTGCTCATTTTCTTTCTTCAATTTCCCAATGGCCAATTCAAGATCTAACTTTTCATTGTCAATAGCCTTATCTAGAATGTATACCTTCATTTCCTTTGATCTTTTATCAAGATGTTAGACTTTTAATGTGAGAACCTGAATAGCTCTAATACCAATTTTTGGAAATATAAGGTAGGCAAGGTTTCTAAGAAGGGAGGGGTGAATCAAGAACCAATAAAACTTTATCTTACTTTGCTATTTAATTTGTCATATAATATTCAAATCTAATTGCATGCATGAAAGAATGAAATAAAATAAACATTCATAAGAAATTTGACACACGATATGGTGACCAAGCAACCTTCAAATTAGAAAGTAAAATTTGGGTGTGGATGATACCCACAAGCTTTAGTACTATAGTATAAATTTAACCTATTAAAGCATATAATTGACCACTTCTGGTGATCTACCCTGTTAGGAGCAATGAGGACTTTGAAATCCACCTTGTAAATGGATTTACAAACATACAATGAAGTATGCACTCAATTAAGAGATTTAGAAAAGACTGTTAAGTCTATCCTATTAAAGGATTTGGCTGATGCACCTATTAGGATGAACCAGTGGCTGATCTATGCTTTGTAACTCTAATTTTTTGGTTTTGATTCTTTATTTTGCAATGATCATCTGACTATGATAGATAATACTTTGTTGTCCCTTATAGTGTTTGCAGCCTTCTTTAATTCACACTTCTTCTCATCATATTTTCTTTTTGCACTTCTTCTCATCATATATAGCAATCCAAAATTACAAGTTACTGGAGTTAGCTGCAATACCAATTACATCATGATCCACAAAGTCAACCCAACTACTATAACTTAGATTTTAAAGACAAACTCAGTGATGTTTTGATATAGGGAGAACATTATCAATGCTTGTCAATCTTTTGTAGCACTTGGTCTATAATCTTGGTCTATACTAATCACTTCCAAGTAGCTTGAACTTGGTTAGCACTATGTGACTCAGTAAATAGTGAGAAACTTGTTAGCAACTAGATCACTAGGTTGACACTACATCACTACGTTAACACTAGATCCACTTTGTTAACTATAAGAGGTCAATAGATACTATTAGACTTGGTTAACACTTTGTTTTTCTTTAGTTCCAATGACTAGCTTGGTAACATCTACTATGCTTAGTTTGCATTGCAATTTGTCTCTAAAGCTCTATAAACACTATGTATCTAGGCATACATGATGTAGCTTGATAAACACCAGAAACTAACTACTTAGCTTGGTAACAACTAAATCACTTGGTTAGGATTGCAAATTGAATGATAAGCTCGGTAGCCTCTATAGAGCTTAGTTTCAATGTAACTAATTTGACTAAGTGTTTATTCACTGATAGACAGATTGTCCTTAATGTCAACAAATAGGACATAAAATATCCAAAATATATAATTCTACTAAGGTAAATCAAACATTGTACATGTCTATGATTGAAAAATTGCAATATGTAGTTCATAGAAGTCCTGATATTGCACTAGATATTAGGATTGCTACAAGATTTTTTGCAAATCCTAAGAAGAATCACTTAATTGTTGTTAAAAGGATTATGAGATACTTAAAAGGTATAGAAGACTATGGTCTATACTACAAGAAGAATGGAAAGTTGGACTTAAGAGCCTATACAGATGTTGATTGGACTAGAAACACTAATGATAGGGGAAAAAAGTGGTTGAGCATTTTTCTTTAGAAAAAGATATTTTTCCTAAATTGGCAAGAAAAATAATTGTATTTCACAATCTACTATTGAATTTGAATATTTGGCTATTGTAGTGAATTGTAAAAATGTGGTAAGGATCAAACAATTACTCAATGGAATGAAGGAAAAAATCATTGAACTTGTGGTAATCTACTATGAGAATACAAGTGCTATAAACATATATAATAATCCTATGATGCACACAAATACAAATAACATTGCAATCAAATATCATTTTTTGAAAGAATTCATTTAGGACAAAGAAGTGAGAATGGAAATGTTAGTACAAAGGGACACATAGATGATATATTCACAAAGCCTTTACCGAAGGATGCACATGAATATCTTAGAGGTAAGCTAGTGGAAATACCCTTATCTCAAGCTACTTAAAGAAGTAATAGTAGTTGCTTGTATCAAACAATTTTGATGTAGTGCAAGGCAGGAGAATCCCCAAAGGAGATGTGCTAGCCCCCAGTAAATAACCACACAGTGGAAACATAACAACAAGAACCAATAATGCAAGATCTAATACCAAATCACAACTCTTTATTCATAGATATAAATGAATGCATGCAATATGTCTAGTTGTAAGGCCTTCTGAGTTATGGCCAAATACAAACAATAATTACAAAAAATAGTTCTATAAGATCCAATGAGATCCAACTTACAAACCCAATACCAGCTAGTCTAGATACACAATTGGATAAGACTAATAAGAAGAATCCACACTTGTACCATCAAATCCACCAAGAAATTCTCTATCTTATAAGCCATACCCTAGCTCTTCAAAATTTGCATCTACACTTCATTCCCTTCCAAAGCTAGAATATCATACCATCAAAATGAATGACTAGAAGAATCCACAAGACCCCCTATTTATACTTGCCAAAATGGCTTATAGAAAATTCTAGAACATTAAAAAATAGAAAGGTTGACCTAAAGATGGTTTGCACACATCCCAAGACAAGATCTAATCATAAACATCATGATCAAAATTAATCCCACAAGTTAGCTTGCACCAAAAATGTAGAAAACATGTCCAAAATGCTAACACTTGACATTAATAGGAAAGCTGAACACATGAAGGATCACTAAGCACAAGAAGAATCACTTAGTACATGAAGAATAACTTAGCACACACTATGGAACTTAGCACACAATACAGAGTGAGATGGGATAACATGCTAACCTGAGTCTTAACATGACATTGGATAACTTCAACTTAGCTTAAACAACAAAATTACTAGCACTAGGCAATTGCTACAACTTAGCAATGACTGTAACTTGGAAACAACTAATAGAATGAACAAAAATGAGAAGGATAACAAGTCAACCCAAGATGCTTCTACATTAGAAACCCCAAGTTTGAAAGATGTTCTAGAAGCTGGAAGAACATCTTCTAGGATTCAACACATAAATCCCAAACTTGCACACTCTTTCCCTTATTTTTCTTCTTCTTCTTCATATCCATCTTAGGTGTGCTATAGGTCTTCTTTCCACACTAATCTCTAACCTTCTCAGAATCTACCAACTCAACTCAGTGGCCAATACTTAGGTTCCTCCTACTGAGCTCATCATTCTGCAAAGGAATCAAGAACTTCTTGCCACCTATCTCAATAGTAAACACATTCTTGACACAATCATGCACAACCCTGCAACCATACTATGAAGATCTACCAAATAATACATGAAAATTTTTCATATCCACAATATCATGTAACACTTGATCCTTTTATTGCCTAGTCTAGAAATCAACAAGGAATTGCTTCCTCACTTCTAAAGTATTCTTACCTTGCAACCAACCAATCCTATAAGGATAAGGATGTCTCACTCTCTTCAAACCAAGTTTCTAAACCATCTCCTCAGCAACAAGGTTATCAGTACTACCACCATCCATAATCACCTTGTAGATTTTTCCACCAAACTTGCAAAAAGTCCTAAAAAAACTAGTCCTTTGACAAGAATCCAATGTTTTTCGACCTACCAGTACTCCTGAGCTAGCAAATTATCTCCTTACTTAGGCTGATTTTCCTAGATTTCAACCTCATTCACAATAGCAACTATCCTACCAATCAAACATTCAAAAGATAAGTGTGCTTCTTTACCACATTTGAAATAATTACCTTTGAACACACCTCCACCTGTCCTCCTTTTTTGATCAACAAGTTTTGGTTTATTTTTTGCACTCAATTTAGCTTGTGTTGAGATATCCTGCTTTTCCTTTCCTCTAGGATTTTCTTGATGTTTCCTCTTCAACTACTCTTCTTCTCTCAATGCATACTGATAACCATCCTCAACCAAAGGGATATTAATCATAAAAATATCATCCTAAATAGTGAATCTTAAACCATTAATGTATCAAGCTACCTTTTCCTTTGACAATTATCTATGCCTAGAATGAATAGTCAACTTGTAGAACTCCTCAGTATAATCCTTCACAGTCATATCCTTCTATTTAAGATTTTGCAACCTCTTGAAAAACTTAAGTTCATAATCCATAGGAATGAAGTTAGCCTTCAATTTAGTCACGATTAATATCCATTTAGAGATCTTCATTTGACCTTCCTCCTCTTTGGCTCTTTGCAGTTCCTTCCACCAAAGAGAAGCATGTCCTTTCAACTTAGTTTATACCAACCTCACTCTGAGTGGATCCTCAATATCCTTAATCTTAAATTACTCTTCTAATTGATCAATCTAATCAAATAGGTCTTTAGGATTCAAAGTACTTGAAAAATTAGAAACCTCCATCTTATGCTTCAGCTTCAACTAAGATCTAGGTCAAGAAAACTAATCAGCCCTAATTCTAATAGGTCTCTCCACATGATCATTTTTTTCCTCACCATTTGATCCAGCAATTTAAAAGTCTTTAGCAACTTCCTTATAGCTACCTTTAGTACCCACATGCCTAGGTATGCCACCTAAAGCACTCACAATTTCAGTAATGATGTCACTCTTTATCAAGGCAATATCATATCTGAAACTAGCTTTAACCTCCTCTATCTTAGATCTAAAATCTTCTTTAACCTTCTCTAAGATTCATCCTTCCACAACATCACTAAGATCATCAATCACCCTAGGGTACAATCTTCTTGGAGGCATCTTCCAAAGTCATAGGCCTAGCTCTTCAAAATTTGCATCTACACATCATTCCCTTCCCAAGATGGTATATCATTCCATCAAAATGAATGACTAAAAGACTCCACAAGACCCAAACTAGCTTACTAAACATTCTAGAACACTAAAAAATAGAAAGGTCAACCCAAAGATGGTCTGCACACATCCCAAAAAAATCTAATGATAAATGTCATGATTAAAATTAATCTCGCAAGTTGGCTCACACCAAAAATGTAGAAAACACATCCAAAATGATGACACTCAGCATAATCAGCATAAATAGGAAAACTCAGCACATGAAAGATCACTCAGCACATGAGGAATCACTTAACACATGAAGAATAGCTTAGCACACACTGGAGAACTCAGAAAACACTATAGAGTGAGATGGGATAACACATTAACTTGAGTGTTAACATGACATGGGATATTTTCAACTTAACTTAAACTACAAAATTATTGGCACTCGAAATTGTTGCAACTTGGCAATGACCATAACTTGGCAACAACTAGTAGAATGAACACATATGATCAGGATAACATGTCAACCTAGGATGCTCCTACATCAAAGTTGAATAGAACACTTTACAACTTGATGTAGTGGATCTTACTTTAGAAACTACCTAAAGTAGGGAAGGAACTAAAAAAAAATATTTTTAGTCACAAGAAAGGTGACAGAGGGATAACCCTATCAAGGAAGCTTAAATTGGATATATATATATATATATATTGTTGCAAAAAAGGGAGATTTTTATTAGAAATGAGGAAGAGTTTACATTGAATATCTTGAAGAGAGACTTTATCTAAAGAGGAAGAGAGATTGAAAATTAAAATAGTAACTTATACAGAGAAAGGTCAAAGACTGATAGAGTGAGAGATTTCAACAAAAATGTAGTAAGTTTTCTTTTGGTATTATTGTTGGTATTGGTTTTCCATCAATGCCAAAGAGGGAGATTGTTGGAAAAGAAGATTGTTATCCTATGAACCATATCAAGGTAACAATCATTATTTTGTCACTGATGTCAAACCTTCTACTTTTTGGTAAAACAATTTCTAACTTTGGTCTAAATTCTACCATTCAATTGATTGATGAAGAGGATTTGAAAAGAAAGGATAACAAGAGTACCTAGACAAAGCTTGAGTTATATGGTGTATAAAAGGAGCACTAAGACCAAGTAAGACTTTGATGATATAGCTTATTATTTATCTACTTAAGGCTACAATGAGAGGATATTTAAGAAAAGATAAGAAGAAGACTAAGAAAAAAGAATTTGTTTGCCAAACTTGACCCAGTAGATAGTGCAAGCCAAGCACTTAGTTTAGGCCAAGACAAAGGATGGCTATGGCTGAGCCAAAAAAAAATAAAATGTGCCAATTGTTAAAGATAGTAGTATTGACTAAGGAAGACTTAGTTCATGTCAAGAAACCTAGTGTTGACTAAGCATCAAAAGCATGTTATTGCCAAGTGATAACATAAATATTTTTGAATGAATATTTGACAAATCTAAGTCGACAAAGTTGATTTTTTGAATTATGTGAAGCATTTTGAAGATAAGCATGATGAGCTAGTGGCACAAAATTAACGATAAACCATTTGAAGAAAAAATTGAAGAGGATTGTGAGAGAAGTTTATATGAGGAACATAATGGAAAGAAGGGATGATTCAATGAATCTAACCTAACCCTAAGATGGAAGATTATGATGAAGTTGCAAAAGATCAAAAGTTTCTATTTAAGGAGATGCAAGGCTAGAAGAAAAGTGTGAGAGAGAAGGAGAAGGAGTCTGGAGGTGTTTCTTCATATCGTGGCCAAAGGGATGAACCTATAATTGGCATACTAATCAAGAAGGCTTAAGGAGGTGAGTGCTTGAAGGGTGAACAAGAAGTTAGAGACAAAGGGGAATGAATGCCAAGTATAATGGAGAGCTGAATGAGAGATCTAAAATCTGCAAGTGACTATTTTTGTTATTAGATCAAGTCCTACTCTTACTTTCTAGAAACTGTATCAATCTAGATAAATCCTTTGGATTAAGGTTGACCTAACAATCATGATTAAATCATTTGACTAGGTTATATTCTAATGTAATTTTCTAAATTCCTCTAACAAGGCTCACTTTTAATAGGGTGATTGAAATCCTTTAATTAAGTGTTTTTTCCCAAATTGGGTTTCTACATTAAATCCTTATCTTAAAATTGTGTGACTAAATTTTTGGTATTTCATGTTTACATTTCTACAAAGTTCAAATGTGCACAATATTTGAAATGTCAATGCTTGGTGAGATAAACATTTTCATTGGATTACATGTCTATAAAACAAGGAAAGGTATATATGTTACTCATTATAAATATGTGAAAGAAATCTTACATTTTTTTGGGATGGATGAGTCTAACCTAGTTGGTACACCTATGGTGACTAGAGTGTAATTATCAAAAGAAGACATCAATGGAGAGGTAAATGATTCACAATACAAATCTATGATTGGTAAGTTATAGTATGTTGTACATTGTAGACAAGATATTGCAAATGATGTTGGTATTTTTGCAAGATCTTTATCTAATCCAAAGGAGACCTACATGAATGTTGTGAAAAGGATATTTAAATATCTAAAAGGAACTAAAGATTATGACCAATGATACAAAAAAGATTATGAATTTAATCTTAAAGTCTACACATATGATGTATTGAAAAGTTTTATCTTTACATTCAGACCTTGGATAACTGATTCACTCCATCCGCACACCCCTTTAGTTATTCTAAATTATTCCAAAACATCATATGTGTAGAAATTAAGATTAAATTCATAATATTTTTTGTACCATTGGCCATAATCTTTAATTCCTTTTGGATATTTAAATATCCTTTTCACAACATTCATGTAGGTCTCCTTTGGATTAGATAAAGATCTTGCAAAAATACTAGCATCATTTGCAATATCTTGTCTACTATATACAAAAAACTATAACTTACCAATCATAGATTTGTATTGTGACTCATTTACCTCTCCATTGATGTCTTCTTTTGATAATTTCACTCCAATCACCATAGGTGTACAAACTAGGTTAGACTCATCCATCCCAAAAAAATGTAAGATTTCTTTCACATATTTATAATGAGTTACATATATACCTTTCCTTGTTTTATAGACTTGTAATCTAGTGAAATTTTTGATCTCACCAAACATAGACATTTCAAATGTTGTGCTCATTTGAAAATAAAATTTCTTACATAACATATCATTTACTCCAAATATTATTTCATCAATAAATATTTCAGCAATCAATACCATACTTTCAAATTCACAGTTCAGATATAGGTTACTACTCTCACATATTCTAGAGAATCCAATCTTAATAAAATATGAATTTAAATTTTCATATCATGCTCTTAGTGTGTGTTTCAATTCATAAAGAGCCTTGTTCAGTTTGCAAACCATATTAATCTTTTTCAAGGTCAACGAATCCTTCTACTTGCTCAATATATAGTTCCTCTTTATGTATTCCATTCAAAAATATGGATTTGACATACATTTGATATAATTTGACTTTCTTGTAGGTAGAATAAGATAGCAATATCCTTACTCATTTGAGTCCTTCCATAGGTGCAAAATTCTCTCCATAATCTATTATTTTGTCTTGTGCATAAACTTTGCAAATTTGTCTTTCCTTGTTTCTAACCACTTGTCCATTTCCATTTGCTTATTTTTATAAATACATTTCATTCCTATAACATTTTTTCTGGAAGCATGAATACTGATGATATTCCTATGGGAGAGTATTGTAGAAACATGATTATATCATTATCATGATGATATGTTACATTCATGACTATTTTTGTCATTGATGTCAACATAGCAGTTTTATATGGTATCTGATAGAAGAACAATAGAAAGATCAAGTTGGTATGAATAAGTCATTGAGAAATTTCAGTAGTGAGGTTAAAGGGAGATATTAATAAGTATCTAGTATATGAAACTAACCTTGAAAGCATAAGATATTAAGTCTAGAAGAAGTTTTATAAGTTTCAGTGAAGACTACTCTGAGATAGATTTTACATAAGCATGTTTTGGTAAACTTGTTATATCTCTTAACAAAGTTGTTATTCTAAGAAGCCAAAGTTACAGATGTGGAGAAGAAATTCTGTCTGATGTGGCTAAGCCTACTCATCATAATGATGTGTACAGAAAGTTATTCAAGTTGCAAGGAAAAAACTTAATGTTATCATTGACTGTAATATGTTCTTAATGTGATCCTATAATAATTAATTGAAAAAGTGCAATAGCCGACTCAGGGAATTGTTTTATAGATTCGATATAAAAGAAGCACATTTTCCTTTATCATGTATGAATTATGTATGGATGAATGTAAATGATTGAAAAGTGGAATGCAAAGATTATTAGAGCTAAGTGAAAGTGAAGGAAAGTTCATTGCCAAGGTTTTATTGTGTGATCCAAAGTTTGGTACTTGGATCTGAGGTTCATGACCTAGTTTACAAGATCAGAAAGTGATTGGTCTAGTTGATAGGAGAGAAGAAGAAAGTTAAACTATAGGTCATGTAATTATTTTACTGAGGAATAGTTGAGAGATCAGTTGGATAGTGAGTTCTATGATCTTTCCCCAAAAGCTATTTGGATAGTGGGTCCTTCTATCTTCTACAACTCCTGATAGGATTGGCACAACTCCTAATAGGGTCAAAATCTCCTAACAGGGATTCAAAATCTCCTAACAAGGACTCATATGTACTAAATGTTGTAATAGACTCCTAATAGGGTCCATCCTCTAACAAGGAATGTTTATATTAGTATATCATCTTGTGGGAATTATTCCCACCAAGGTTTTCCCCCTAATCAAGGATTTTCCTAGCTAACATATCTAGTGTAATTGTCTATGTGCATCTTGTTATGGTTGTTGTTTACTTTGGTTGAATGCTTGTTGTTGTTTACTTTGGTTGAGTGCATCTTGTTATGGTTTTATTTAAGGAAGATAAATGTTTTCATTATTAGATAACTAATTCAAACACCCCTTTAGTTATCTTGGTAGACTATTGTTTCTAACAATTTGTATCAGTGTGTCAGGTCCTTGAAGATAAAGTTTAACAACTTTGGGAGATCCATGGAAATCATGCTCAGGAAAGATAGTCCAAAGTTTGATGGAACAAATTATCATAGTTGGAATGAAAAGATGAAGACATGTCAATTGTGTATGGCTTTAGGATATTGGATCTTGAAAAAAATATCAAAGATAATCACTTTTTAGAAAGAATTGAAAAAATGTACCAAGGAAGAAAGAGATCTTTTTATGTGTGACATAAGAGCTAGAGAAACCCTATTCACTGCACTTCCTAAAATTCAATACAATTAGGTAAAGACACTTGTTACTTCATATTAGATTTGGAAAGATTTGGAAAATAATTTTGAAGGTAATGAACATTCTAATAAATTGAGGCTACAAAGTTGAAATTTTGCATTTCAAGATACTAAAATGATGGAAGATGAATCTATAAGATTATATGTAGGAAAAATATTAGAAATCACTATAGATATTAAATATCAAGGAGGAACCAAAGAAGATGATGAGGTTTTATGGAAGATATTGAAGACTTCAACACCACCATTTAAGACAATAGTTCAAATGATACAGTTGTTGATCTCTTATATTTCACAAAGGAAACATTGCTTGGAAGACTTGAAGTAGTTGAGAATGAGCTCAAATAGTCTGGAGAACTAACTAGAATAGAAATAGCTTTCAGTGCCTTAAATATTTGACCTAGTTTATCAAGAAGCACAAGTGCTAGAGGAGACTTTGCTAGCAATAGAAGATCTCATGAGGATAGAAAGATTGAAGAAGGAGTAGCCCTTCTAGTAAGAAGAGAAAAAGGTGGTAAGAAAATCTTTAAATGTTGGACTTGTGATGAATATGGTCATTATGCATCTAAGTGTCCTAAAAGAGAGAAAAAAATATAGAGGTAATTTCAAACCTAGAAAAGGTAGAGAATGTTTTTTTGCAAATGAAGAAGATGATTTTGATGAACAAGTAGTAAGTGCTAGTGATGATGAAATTGGATTTGTAGCTATTAGAGAAGAAAGCCTAGAGAAAATGGCTTTGGTATCATAGGTTGAAAAGAAATCCGATTGGATAATTGATAGTGGTTGTTCACATCATATGACTAGTGATATGAACAAGTTTTTCAACTTGAAAAGTCATGATAGAGGCAATTAGAGTTGGAAATAATGCAACATGCCAAGTTAAAGGTATTGGATTTATAACTCTTGATGGAAAGACTGACACTGAGGATGTATATTTTTTTGATAGTTTGAAGCACAATCTTTTGAGCGTTGGACAACTAGTGGACAAAGGTTATTAGTTGTAGTTCACAAAAAAGACATGCATGATCAAAGACAAAGATGGAAAGTTAATTGGAATAGGAACCAAATCTAGAGGTAATGTATTTTAGTTAAATCCCACTAAAATGACATGTTTGGTTGCTAAGATAGATGACCATTAGCTATGGCATAAGACATTTTGTCATATAAAATTTTACATCATTGTGAAGACTAGTAGTATGTTTGAAATTAGAGATTTGCCTAAGATTGTAAGGCCTACTAACACAATTTGCAAGGAGTGTGTTTTGGCAAAGCATAACATAATTTCTTTTCCCAGCAAAAAGTTTACTACTACAACAAAATTGGAGATTGTACATATAGATCTTAGTGGTCCTACAAAGACTAAATGATTCTATGGTGAAATATATTTCATGATCTTAGCTGATATTTTTCTAGAATGATGTGGGTTGCATTTCTTTTAAAAAAAAATTAAGGTATTTGATAAGTTCAAGATATTCAAGAATAGAGTTGAGAATGAATCGGGTATGAAGATTAAATTTTTAAGATCAGATAGAGGAGGATAATTTACTTCAAATGAGTTTAACATCTTTGTGAAGCTAATGGAATCAAAAGACAATTATCAGCTCTGAGAATGCCTAAACAAAATGTTATAGCAAAGAGAATAAACAGATCAATAACAAAATCAATAAGAGCTATGTTAGCTGAGAATGATGTATCCAAGATGTTTTGGAGAGAAGTTATGAATACAACAATTTACACTATGAATAGAGTGTAAGTTAGGAAAGACACAAACAAGATCCCTTATGAAATGTGGTTTGGTCAGTCACCTACTATTAAGTATTTTAGAATTTTTGGTAGTAAGTATTATATCAAAAGAGATGATGGTATTGGTAAGTTTGATCTTAGAACTGATGAAGGTATATTTCTTGGTTATTCATTGAAAGGAAATGCTTATAGATGTTATATTATGAGAACTAAGACTATTATGTAAAGTGAAAATGTGAGAGTTGATGAAAAATTATGGATACAAGAAAGAATAGTTGATTACAATTTAGATGATGAGAATATTGCTACTAAACGAAGGAATGATGAAGTATTTTTTGAGACTAACAATGATTTGGAAAATGAAGGAGAGCTAAGGTAGGAACAAAGCTTAGAACCTTCAATAGAGCCAAGAGTTGAGATAACAACTCCTCCTTTGGATAAGAGTATGACAAAGAATCACCCACTCAAGCAAATCATTAGAAGTAGAGACAAAGGTGTCATGACAAGAAGTAGAATCAATGAAGAAATATGTTTGATATCTCAAGTTGAACGTAAGAATGCAATTGAAGCATGTAAAGATAAAAATTGGAAACAAGCTATGAAAGAAGAATTGGATAAGATAATAAAAAATGAGGCATGGGAATTAGTTCCTAGATTAGAAAACAAGAATGTGATAGGAACTAAATGGGTATTCAGAAACAATATGAATGAATAAGGTGAAGTTGTAAGGAACAAAGCAAGACTGGTATGTAAAGGTAACTCACAACAAGAAGGAATAGACTATAATGAGACCTATGCTCCTATGACAAGAATAGAAGTAGTGAGGTTATTCATAGCCTATGCAACACATAAGAAATTCAAAGTATATCAGATAAAAGCCAAGTCAATATTTTTAAATGGAGAACTTAAAGAAGTGGTATAATAGAATAGCTTGAAGGTTGTCTTTTAATAGATGAAAAGGATAGTATCCAAACTAGAGAAAGCATTGTATGGCTTGAAGCAAGCACCCAAAACCTAGTATGCAAGATTCTAAAGGATATAAGGATAGAATTTAGTGAACCTATTGTCATATATTGTGACAACACAAGCATAGTAAATATGTCTCAAAATCTAGTGTTGCATTCCAAGACCAAGCACATTTCTATCAAGTATCACATGTTGAGAGAGAAAGTTGTAGAAAAGGAAATTATATTCGAGTATGTAAGCACCAAAGAGCAGATTGTTGATATTTTCACTAAGCCTCTTCCCAAAGAGACTTTTGATTATTTTCAAGGTATGCTAGGGTTATGCCCCTTTCTACATCAGAGTAGATGATGCAAGGGTGCATCAGTCCACTAAAACGGAGCACCATCATTTGTCTAGACTATATGTTGATGCTTCATGTATGGGGGAGTATCTATGATGGACAGAGTCATGTAGGACTCTTATTGGATGTTTCTTTTGAACAATTTCTTTGGACACTTGAGCTAGTTAGAGACATTTGTTGTAGAGGTTGTTGGTTGTTGAAACCTTTGACATTGATTTCAATGGGGGAGAAGTTTGGCATGAAAAATAGTGTGAAAATAGTTTGGAAAGCATGGAAAACAAGTACAACATGTTTGAAAAGAAGTACAATAGGAGAAGTACAACATGGAAACACAGTGTGATGTAAAGCACATTGAGGTATATCAATCAGGGAAAATGATTGATGAAGAGGATTTAAAAATGATTGATAAAGTGGATTTGAAAAGAAAGGTTAATAGTCTTTTATAGTTGGTATTCTTGGAACTAGATGTTTTTCATCTATGTTGCCATCAATGCCAAAGGGGAATATTGTTGGATGCATGAATTTTGATGATATTCCTATGGGAGAGTGTTGTATAAACATGATTAGATCATTATCATGATGATATATTATATTCATGATTGTGTTTGTCATTGATGTCAACATAGAAATTTTTTGTGGTATCTAGTAGAAGAACAATGGAAAGATCAAGTTGGTATAAATATATCTTCAAGCATTTTCAGTAACAAGGTTAAAGGGAGATACTACTAAGTGTCTAGTATATGAAGCTAACCTTGGAAGCATAAGATATTAAGTTTGGAAGAAGTTATGTAGTTTTGGTGAAGACTGTTTGAAAATAGAGTTTGTAGAGGCATGTTCTGGTAAACTTGTTATGTCTCTTAGCAAAGTTGTTATCCTGAAAAGCCAAAGTTATAGATGTGAAGAAGACATTCTAGAGATGACATGGCTAAGCTCACTCATCATAATGACACATGTACAAAAATTTATTCAAGTTGCAAGGTGAAAAATTAATGTTATCACTAAGTATATTGTGTTCTTAATGTGATCCTATAATAATTAATTGAGAAAGTGTAATAACTGACTTATGGAATTGTTTTATGGATTCAATATAAAGGAAGGAAATTTTCCTTTATCATGTATGAAGTATGTATGGATGAATGTGAATTATTGAAGAGTGGAAGTGAAGGAAATTTCATTGCCAAGGTTTTATTGTGTGATCGAGAGTTCGATACTTGGATCTAAGATTTGTGACCTAGTCTACAAGGTTTGAAAGTGATTGGTCTAGTTGATAGGATAGAAGAAGAAATTTAAAGGATAGTTCAGGAAATTATTTCAATGAGAAATAGTTGAGAGATCTGTTAGACAGTGAATTTGATGATCTTTCCCTAGAAGTTGTTTGGACAGTGGGTCCTTCTATCTTCTACAACTCCTAACAGGGTTAGAAGAACTAATAATAGGATCAGAATCTTCTAACAAGGATTCAAAGTCTCATAACATGGACTCATATGTACTAAATGTTGAAATAGATTCCTAACATGGTTAATCCTCTAACAAGGAATATTTATATTAGTACATCATCTTGTGGGCATCATTCCCATTGGGGTTTTCCCTCTAATCAAGGGTTTCCCTAGTTAACATATTTGGTGTAATTGTCTATGTACATCCTGTTATGGTTTTTGTTTACTTTGGTTGAATGGTTAAGTTTATTTAAGGAAGATAAATGTTTTAATTATTGGATAACTGATTCACCCCTCCTCCCCCTAGTTATCTTACTATACTATTGTTTCTAACAATTTTTTCCAGCTAGTCTCAGTATTAACATTTATGTTTATTCTTCTCAATTTCATCAATCTCTTTATTCATATAATTTACCCAACCCTCACTATGAAATGCTCCCTTAACTATTCTTGGTTTAAAATCAATAATAAAATAGGTACTATCTCTTATCTTGCTTCTTGTTTATATTCCAACACTTCTATTCCAATAATCTATTGAGCGAGGTGATTCTTTCTAACATATTTTTCTACTATAGGTTCATTTTTTTTTTTTTTAAGCAATTTCTTCAGTTAGTAAGGGCTCAACTTCCTACTTAGGTTGAAGTGATTGATGTTTGGATAAATTATTGTGTAAATTAGGTCCTTTTGTTTAGTGCTTGGTGGATCTCTATTGTAACTTGGGCAATGCGTTAGCTGCCTCTTCATACACATACACAAACTTGTTATAATCTTCAAGTTCTTTCTTGCTTTCCACGTTTTTATTCTTTTCAAACTCATCAAATATTAAATTTTCACTTTCAATCATCTTGTTAGTATCTTTTTGCATAAACTCATAAGATTTTCTCTTAGATGGATAAATAAGGAATATACCTTCATTTCCTTTAAAATTAAATTTACCATTCCTCCCATCCTTGTGAATATAAAACATACTTCAAAATATTTTCAAATAACTTGCATTTGGTGTATGACCATGCCAAATTTCATAGGGTGTATTGTTTATTCCTTTGTTCCATTGAACTAGGTTGAAAGTATAAACAATAGTGCTAATTTCTTCTCTCCAAAATATCTAAGAAAGCTCCTTTTCAATTATCAATGTCCTTGCACAATCCCATTTATTTGTGGTGTCCTCGGTGCACATAATTGTCTCTTAATACTATTCTTACTATAAAAGTTAGTGAATTCAATAGACATAATCTCAACACCTCTATTAGAATTTAAACATTTAAAATATTTTCTAGTTTCTTTCTCAAATCCATCCTTACACCATTTGAAAATATCAAAAGCATGTAGTTTCACCTTCATGAACATAATGATCGTCATTTTAGAATTGTCATCAACAAACAATATGAGATATTTGTCACCATAGTAATTATCAACACCAATTGGACCACATAGATTAGCATGCACCAATTCTAGGATATCATTTAAAGTATGTGTCTAGCTTGAAAATTTAGAACTTTTTCATCTTACTGAGCTAGCATTCTTTACACATAACATTCTCTAGTTTTTTCATTTTTGGTAATCCTCTCTCTCTTTTCTTTTTACTGAATTTCACCATGTTCTCAAAGTTTAGATGACACAATTTTTTATGTCATAGCCTTACATTCTCAACTTTAGTAAATAAGCATGTCTAAATAGTAAGATCAAGATAGAATAAGTTACATCTTGTTTTCATTTTTGTTCCAATTAGATTACCTTCATCATCAAAAATTTTGACTTTTTTGTTCTAAAATTTCATCTTATGACTTGAGTTATTAAAATGTAAAACACTTGAAACATTTTATTTTACTACTTATACCTAGTATGCATCATTACATCTAATTTTATCATTCAACAATAGTGATCCTCTACTTTTCATTGGACATGGAAAATCATTACCCAACTTAACAGTTCCACCAACATCAATTTCTTCAAATTTATCAAACTTACTTAGATCACCCATCATGTGATGTGAGAAACCACTATCTATAATTCCTAAATCATTCTTTCTAATATGTGAAATAAGGGAAGTTCAACTTTCATACATATTTCCATTTGGATCTTTCTTGATTGCAAGATATACCATTTCAACTATTTCCTTCTCATTATTAGAAATGGACTCAATATGCTTTTCTTCATAAATGTAGCATGATTTCTTCCCTTTGTCTTTTTAATCCATGTTCTTCCTATACTTGAAATATTTCTTGTCATTTATGTCACTCTTAACTCTGGTAGTATTTAGTAGAAAAGTAACCAACCTCACTACATTTAAATCAAATCAAGGGCATTTTACCTTTGTATTTACCTTTATGTCTTGACAACCTTCTTGCAATAAATGCTTCAAGTTAATCTTAATCATCCTAGCATTTAGATTCACCTTCTTTCTCACTTTTATTTTCTTTCTAGAACTTCCAATGGTTAGTGAAGAATTAAAAAATTTCCAATTATAACCATACCATTTTCATATTATTTTAATCCAAATGCAGTCAATCGACCAACTAAACTATCAAGTTTCAATACATTACTAGACATAGATCTCACTTCTTGAATTGCTAAAATATTGATAGCATAAATAGGTAGAAGAGTCTTGAGAACTTTGCTTACAATTTTAGAGCCACTGATAAATCCACCAAAAATTTTGATTGTGCTCACAACTTCTTTGATTTGGTGTACATACTAAGAAGCATTTCCACCTTATTTCATTTTTATGTCATCATAATTTCCTCTAAGAATTTCATCTTTGACTCTTCTTATATTATCATCTCCTCTATGTATGAGTGTAAATTTATCCTACATCCTTTTGGCAATAGTGCTATCTTTGATATCATTAAACTTGACATTATTGAGTGCAAACACAATCTCAATTATCAAGATAATGTTATATCTCTTCTCATTCATTTTCTCCATAGTTAGAGGACTAGTAGGGTTAGCATAATCATGTTTTAAAAATGTGTGACATTATCTCCAATTGTAGATAGATGCATCTTCATTCTTCCCTTCCATGATGATAAATTATCTTTATTTTTCTTGGTATCTCTCTCTTATACATATTTGATATTTAGGTCAAGCTCCTTTAGATTTATTTCTCCAAGCACTATGCTTTGATACCAATTGTTAGAGGGGGGTGTGAATCAATTATGCTCAGTTATCCTACAGTCCCTCCAAAAAACTTCAGTATTCAAAACAACATTCATAATCATCAAAAGAAACCACTTGGTGTATTCTTCATCTTAACAATTACCACATTCAAATGATTTACTCCAAATTATTATGTTAGAACCAAGTGACAATAAAAACATTGTTATTACCAACCATAAAACTAGTTGTGATCAAGTGTAGTAAAATAAAAATAAGAAGTCAAATAACTTGCAACATAACAACATCAACACGATTGAATCCAAGATATTTAATGTGGAGACCCTATGAAAAGAAAAACCACCTGGGATTAGCAACCCAAAAAATTTATTCTTCTGAAGTGAGATCTACTAGGACCCAACCTTGTTAAATATTACATACACATTGTTAATGTGATCTTATTAGATGATTTTAACTAAAATATCATCTAGACCTTATCTCTCCTTGATCTTGTCTAATAAGTAACCTACTCTAAAGGAATAACAAACACCACTAATTGATGTTAGCATATAGCATTTTAAATAATTTTTAGGTCTACTTAGTATATGATATTTAATGATACAATGATTAGAAAGTAATAATGTAAAATAATCAATTTAGGTATAGCACTACCTTTCTTGTTCATATCTCCTTTCCTCTCTCATCTCTTTATGATCCCTCACTCTAATCTCTTTTCTCAATTCACTTGATTGGCCAACTCACTCCTTGCTTCCTTTAACTCTTCTTAGTTTACCTACCTTAACTATCTTCTTTTTATCTTCAACAACTTTTCATTTTTAGAAACATATCATCACTTAATCATCTTCCAACTAGAAACCAAAAAGTATCTTGAATATTATCTTTTGGATTCCATATTCTTCCATTTATTTGCACTTAATTACAATTTTCAATCATAGATTCAATGAATTTAGCCACATAGAAAATAGAATTTCCATAGATCTTTGTACTCTTCATTATCCTTCTTTAATATCCATTATTATATCCTTATTGATTTTTTCCATTTTTTGTTCTTGTGAAAAACTTTGACTCACACCTTCTCAAACATTCCATTTTCCATCAAAAGTCAGCCTAAGATTCCATCTTTACTCCTTTGGTCTTCCAATTGTTACTTTTGATCACAACATTTCACTTGGGTAATATAGAAATTAGTTAGTACTTGACTAGCTCAAGAAATGATGAATTTTCAACTTCTTGGTAAACACTATAGTCACTTTGCAAATAAGGACTTCCTTATTTAACCTTGTCACTTGGTTAAGATTATGTACCCCAAAATATTACAATATTATATAATTGTAAAATGATCAAACCAACATTATATTATCACTTTCTAACTCATTCAAGTGCCCATTGAATACCATACTTATCAATTGTGTCTTCAACATACTTTCCTCAAATCCTCTTCATCAAACATATTGATATCACACTCTACTAAATTAGCATAATGTCTAGCCAACATAGTCTTGACATCAATAACAACATAAAATTGATATGACACTTTCACACACATTCATAGCATTAAGCATTACATTATTTTTTTGGGCTAACATTAATTTCATAATGAATTTTATTTTAAAATATTATATATATGAGGTAGTAGTGATTACTAATATTTATTTACATGGTATACTTAATAGTTATATCCACAGAGGAGTTGATACGATCTAAAGAAATACCCTTGTAGTCTTTGTATTTGGTCTTCATAGTTATGCATTACATATATTATTCCACATTAATGATTGTTGAGAACTAAAAAATGAAGGAAAATGCAAAAGTAAATCCTAAAGGGTACAAATGAATTGGTGATGTGAAAAAGAAAGAACATGTAGTGGAGTATCACACATGCAATATAAAAGAAGAGGAAGAGCATGAAAATGAAAATATTCATGAACATGTATTTGATGAATATGATTTATTAATAAATATTTTAGGACTAGAGAAAGAGTAGAATACCTTGGTTGGAGGTCAATAAAGTGAAGAAGTTAAATGCCTTGTTGAAGATACAAAAGAAGAAATCAAAGATGGTGTGGAAGAGGTAAATTTTCATGAATCATCGGATGTTGAATTTGAGATAGATTTGGAGGATACTAATTATAGTTTGCAAGAGGATCTTGTGTTTAATGCAAAGAAACATTTTTATTATCTTTTTAAGTTTATTATAGTTACATTAAATCCTATAAGATTGAAGGAGAACTAGGAGTACACTTGGAGGAAGTTAATTACACATAAGTAGTAATATTAGCATTAGAAACTTGTTCCAACTAAGCCTTGCAAGAGGAGGAAAAAAATTAGCATTGGACCCTTTATTTTTTGAAACTATATTTACAAAATAAATTTTACCTTGAGTGTCTAATATAGGAGCATCTTTAAAAAAATTTAAAATGGAATGTGATAGAAAAATATTAAAAGAAAATTTAGAGGATAGGGAAAGTGATGATTCTAATGAAAATGGAAGGAAAAATAATCAAAAAATAAAATAAATGGAAAACAAGATAATGTCCATTTCATTTACCAAAGTGAATGGGTTCAATAAAAAAAAAATTTTAAAAATGAGGTCATTTCATTTATCTATTCATATAGGTGGAATTTATAAATTTGTGGAAAGTTCCTTAAATAATTCATTTAATATTTGTTGTGGACCACATAGGCAATGTAATTTTCTAATTGGCCCACATGGTGGTACTTTGTTGTAATAGGGTAGATATTCAATATTCAAGTATCAAGGTAATTCCATTTACCTTTTATTCTAAGTTGGTTCTATTTGTAATATTTTGGGTGGTAAGTTCCTATATAAGAAAGGCACACGAGAATTTGTAAACAAACTCCATGTGATGCAAGATTTGGAGGTGGAATTTCTTAGTGTGGAAGCTCTTGAGGTGAAAGTGTTGTAAATACAATGGGAAAAGCAAACTCTGAGGGTTGGGGGGGGGTGTGAATCAACACTTAAATCTTCAACCTTAAAATCATTCACCACACATCCATCTCACAATCTATGTATGTAAATTGAAATACCAAGTTAAGCATATACATCCATAATATAAATGTAAATAAACATTCAACACATGTATGACACAAGATATTTGGTTACCTAGAAACCCTCCAAGGAGAAGGTAAAACTGGGGTGGGAATGACACCCACAAATGTCGACTACTATAGTAATAAAGTGTATCCAATGAAGGTTACAATGTTTGATCATGAAACATGATCTACTCTATGAAATGTATTCCCTATTAAAGACTTACAAGAGAAGTGTGTCTAGTAAAAGGACTTTAAATTAAAATGGAGTAAGCACCCTATTAAAGGATTTACAAAAACATCTTAAGACTATTCTATTAAGAGATTTAACTAATTCACCTATTAGAATGTCTCAGCAATGATCTCATGGTTAGCACTCTGCTACTAGATAACAGATCACCTCTTTCCTAATGTGTACTTGATCCTTACTAATCAAGTGTATCTCTGTTGTCTTCTAATTCCTTTCCTCTATTCTCCTCTAACTAATTCTATAATGTATCTCAATTGACAAATACTTAGTCACCATGAATGCTCTATTTGTGCATGCAAACTTCTCTCTTTTCTCCTTCCACAAACATAAGTTTTTTAGGGGTTTTCCTCCTTAGGAGGACCTAGGTAACTTAGCGTTAGTTATGAATCAAGGATTATGATTCATCCATATTTTTTCTTAATCCTTCACTTTTTTTAATTCGCTTCATGTAATACATAGGGATTCACAATTAAGATTTGTCCTTATCATCTAAGATTAAAAAAATCCTTAAGTTGGCTCCAAAATGGTTTATATAGTAGTTTGTGCTATTATAGAAAACTATATCAAAACTGCATTACTTGGCACTTGAAGTCCCTGATGCTCGGCATCAACAACAACTTTAATTTTGTAACTCAGCCTTTGAATGACTCAACATCGATTGATCACTCTACATCTAAATGAATCGACACTTACTATCTTCTTAGCACTTGACTAACTCGAAACTTGCTACTTAGTCGACACATACTGTATATCTCTTGCTCAACATATACTATCTAACAACTTATGCTTGACATGTATTACTTTTTTGGGATGAACTAAGTAAATGAATTAAGTATATTGTCACTCATATGTTAAACTAATTTGAGATTAACAATCTCCCCCTTTGAGATGAGTAGAAAAATACTTGGTCATGCCTAAATAACCTTATCCTTTCAAGCATAACTCACATAATATCCATTTACATACAAAATTTTAAAACTTCAAAATTTTGCAAAACTTATGACTTATTAAATATACCTCAAAATTCAATAAGTTGATTGTTCCATTCTGAACTAAAAAACTAATACTCCTTCTAAGTAGATTCTGCATATGCTAACTCGCTGACTCTATCTTTGTTTTATCTCCAAACTTATCTCTCCTTATCATTCTCCCCCTTTCTTCATTCTCTCCCTTCATTTATTTTCCCAAAACTTATTTATTTCTCCCTTTTTGACACTTATGTCATGGGTCCTACATGGATAATATGTTTTTCCAAGAAATTTTTATGGACCTCAAGTATTATTTTTAGAGAGGCATCCCAGTTTTCACAAGATACCTCCAATGATTTGATTTAGATGGCTAACTTGGCAGCAAGATGAACTAAACCTTCAAGTGTACATAGATGGATATCTTTATATATTAATGTCTTTGCAAAGGCTAGATTCATGTGAAGTATTTCCATATGAGGGGTCAACATGGGTTGGATGTTGATTAGTGTAGCTCAAATGTTTCCATCTTGAGCATGCAGAGCTACCAACTAACCTTGGGAATTCATCAAATTCTTGAAGTATTTCTAGCTCTTAGCTAGAGAATGAGGTAGAGTTATAACTATTTTCTTCATATCTCCCTCCAAATTATCAATATGGTGTTGTACTTCTTATGTGAATAGAGTTTTATCACACAACTTGGTGTAAAGTGAGAAAATATTCTCTAAGACTTTCTTTACACTATCAATCTTGGTTGCTACCTCAAACTAACTAAGTGCAATAGAACTTGATATCTTTTCATTTACCTTTCCTTGAAATTTTATCCTATATCATTCAAGTAATTTTACATTTCAATCCAGGTCATCATCATTAATCTATTCTACAATGTTTACCAACTGTTCCATTATAGGCTTTCCTTTTTCAAGTGCTGGCAGGCTGAATGCATCAAGAAAGATATCCTTGATGTCTTTCAATTATTGCTTCTACCTATGCTCCCTTTTGAGTAGTTCTTGATGATTTTTCTTTGCAAGGGCATCCTATAGTATGCTCATTTATTCAATAGTGATTTTTGAAAGGTTAAAATTTGGTATAACAATCACTTCATCCAAGTTAGATCACCAAATAATGTAACCTCATCTACCTTGAATGTACTAGGACTAGGTCATGATGATTGTAGTGGTGTAGCCTCTACACTCAATCTATGAAGTGCATGACTTGAAGGAGTAGAAGTTCCTAGCAAAGTAACCAATTTTTGTATTGTTAATTATTCCTTAGGTGATGTAGTCAAGTTTGACTCTTCAATCCTCTTCTCTTCTTGTCTTTAAAGTTCAATTGCACCTTGAACTTGTGTTTCAACATGTGCAACTATAGCAACTTTTGGTATAGACACAGTGTGCACCAATTTGCTGATGTTGGTCATGGATGGCTCTTTTCTTTGATACACTACAAGGGGTAATATAGGTTGTATCACAAAAAATTGAGGGGTGTTTGATATGTCTTGTATTTCCACCTCTATAGATGTCTTCTCTATCTTCTTAATTTCATATAAACCCACCAATATAGGATGACTACACAATTCTACCTCTTGTTCACCTTTTTCATCACTTACCTCAATAAGTGTCTGCTTAATTGCCCTAAGTGTTGTTAGCCCATAAATTACCTTCCATAATTAAGTAATCTTTTGAACAACATCTTCAATTTTATTTTGCAAAATATTAAATGCTTGGTACTTTGGAGAAAAATTTTCTATGTACTTCTTACTGGCCTATCTAGTATCACTCTTGCAAGTGTAGTTTCTCTTATATTTCTTTTTGTTGTGAGACTATATTTCCATCTTTTCTCAAATCTATCATATAATTCCTTTGCTAGAGAGTTGGCAATCTCAATTAGAGTCATCTTAAATATTTCCATGATGGCATATATTGACTCTTCTACCTTATTCATATCCAACTTTCCAAGGTTATAAAATTTAAGATGTGAGAATCAACTCAAATCTACATTATTCTTTATATTTTCACATAGATTATCCAAATAAGAAGAAAGACTATGACTTACCACTTTGAATTGTCTATTATCATCAGATTTTTTCCTTTCCTTATCTAATTCGGCTAGAGAAATGTACTTTCTCCTTTGTCTCTTCACAGACCCATCTTCTTGTATAGCTTTCCTGGCCTTTGTTTCTTTTGGCTTTGCCACTTCTTGATCTTTCTTAGCAATAGCTCTTGTGCTGGTTCTAGTTGTTGGAACTATAGGCTTAGGTTTTACAACCTCCTTTGGTTTGTTGGCTGGTGGAGCTTTAGCTTTCACCTTCTTCTTCTCTTTGGCTATAGGTTCTTTACTAGCTTCTTCTCCCTTGGAACCTTCTTTAAGCTTGGTTTCCTCTTCACCTTGATCCTCCTTGACCTTGAGTTAGGGCCAGTGGTGCTTGAGAAGGAGTTTTTTCTTCTTCATCATCTTCATTGTCTCCCTTTTCTTCATCTTCCTCTTCTTCTTCACCAATTTTTTCTTTAAGTTTCTTGACCATTTTGTTCTTCTTTCTTAATACTATTGTTGTCTTCAAGCCCATAGTTATCTTTGATTTTGTAGCATCATAATTTCCAAAGGTAGTAGTCTTGCTATCTACTTCTTCTACAAGAAAAGTTGTAATGGCTACAGATGCCTCATCCACATTAATCACATATCCTAGAGGTCTTAGCCATCTTACCCTTGAAACTATAGCATATACATATATGAAATTAGTATCAACTAGAAAAAAAAACATCATTAAAATGTTTCTCAACCAGTGACACTACAATCCTATGTCTTTGTTTCATAGAATTCTTAAAGTCCTCAAAGTAACTAGTCATAATAGACTCAAAATTTTCTCCCATTTGCTCAATAAATTCACCTATTTGTAATGTAATAGATCTATTTTCCTTCCAATTAATTTTTCCAAAGGAAGGAAATGTGTTCTACACATAGAAAAATATATACACAAGTATTGATCTAAATTTGCATTGTGCACTCTTGGTTTTCCTTATGGCTCCCAAGTTTTTCTGATAATTGTTGCAACTATAGCTCGACAAGGTTATAAGTATGATCCTTCTTCACTATCTTGTATCCTACATCAATAGAAATACATGGTACACTATTCAACTTTCTTTATTGAGAGAAATTGAGTTAAATAATCCTTAATGCACAAGAAATTAGGTAATTTGTGATGGTATCAATTGTCATTCCTCTCTTGTTCCACATTGCCCTTATATTTTCCTCAATTACTTCTTTTGCTTCACTTGTCATAGTTTTTGGTGTGTCTAGGGTTGGAAACCTAGTTGCCCTCTCCATAATTTTCTTAGTAATCTTGATCAGTCCATTTTCTAACCACACAAAATTATCATGAATTCTACTCAAAAAAATCTATATCCACTCTTTCTTAAATACGTTTGAAAAATCTAGGGCATGAGTTAACCCTTTTCTTTCTACAATTTTGTATTCCTTCTTTAGTACACCATTCTCACACAGTTTTTTAGATAGGTCTTTGATTTTGATGTATCCTATGCTACCCACCATGCATGTGTAACATCATCTCACATCTTGAATCATTAAGACTTGTGGTGGTATAATAGATAATGCACCAGATGGGTCTTGTTTATATGCAATGTTAGGAATTGCCTTGAAATTTGGTTGTTCAATTTCATTTCTAATTAATTGAAGATTTAAAAATTCCTTTCTCTCTTTGACCTTAGTAGTAGAATAACTAGATGTCATATTTAATACCTAGGGCTTGCACAAATTCAAATAGTGTAGCTTAACACACGATAAATAGCTTCTCAAATCTGATGAATGGTGTTAAATGATGGTTGAATTTACTCTACAAATTCTTGGAATGATCTCTTCAATTTTCCTTTAGCTCTTCATGCTCTCTCTAGATCCAAATGATGTCAAATGAGTTAAATATTGATTATATAGACCTTAAAGCTTCACATTTAATGCTCTATAATTACACAACTATAAGCTCAGCTTGAATAGAAATTTCAACTCACCTGGATTCCATGTAGTTTCCTTTATGCTTAGCAGCTACTACAAGCTTAGTCAACACTATCACTTATGATAGCTTGGCATCAACTATATTTCACTTTGCAACCATAGTGAAACTTTTCATCCTTGGGAGTAGCATGAAAATTGACAAAACTTAAAGATTTATTCTAGATTCTAAACAACACTTTGCATCTTTCTTCATTAAAATATAATATTTTTAGAAATAAATACTTATAATTGATTTATATTATATCTTTTAAATGTCAATACCACAAACACCTCTTGATTTATTGATTGGAGTTGGTGTGATCACATGATCCATTGGGTGAGGTGATACTATGTGAACTTGATGTGCTGCAATCTTCCTTTCTCTTCCATCTTTTTTTTTATCTCATCTCAGACATTCTAAACATCTACCTTTCCTTTGCCTTTGTTGAATTCAATACTAGGTGCCTTTGAACTTGTTGGACAATTCCTACTTATGTGACCAATCTTCAAATAGCTAAAACATGTAGATTGACTCAACCATCTTTTGTAGTCACTTTTGAAATGTATTCTTATGCAATTTTTAGTAGCATGTCCATACTCTTGACAATAGTGACAACTATTCCTAGTAATATAATCCAAATTATAAGATTTTTCATTGTGCTTTACCTTTGTCTACTTGTTTGATGACCATTTGGGCTTGGATCTGCATTCATATGCTCTATATCCATATTTCTGATAGTTATAGTTGTATCCTTCAAATCTTTGTGTGCTTATGGTCCTTCTTCTATATCATGTACCTAATGTCCTTCTTTGTTACATTTGTGGCACTAACCCATGAACTTTTGCTTAGGATTTTGATTTATAGTCTTGGTCCTAAAAACATTCATAGTATGACCTATCTTACCACAATTATGATAAGTAGGTTTTCAGTTCTTACCATTGGCATTCCTTTGTTCACCAATTTTAGATGATTCTCCTTCTTCAGTATTAGTATAACCCAATCTAGTAGTATAATTTTTAGATCTAGGAGATCTCATCAATTGCTTAAAGTGCTTGATGGCTTCACTAGGTTTGTTGAAGCTTTTAGCAAACTCTTTTTCTCTTTTTAGATCATTTCTCAATTGTTCATTCTGCAGCTTCAATGTTGTGATCTCAATATGTTTACCATTCAATTCATGATTTGCAATCATCATTTGATTCAATGTTTCTAATTGCATGTGAGAAATCCTATTCACCTTTGATGTTTTCTCTTCTAGTCTGTTGGTCAATATTTTTTTGTCATCTTCAATCATGACTTTGTCTTCTTCATCTTTCTTCTTTTTCTCGATCACCTCAAATAGCAATACTAATTGGACTTCTTGTTCTATCTTGATAATTGTAACCTCTTCAATTAGGGCTCCATTCTTTCCATCAGATATGCAACTGTTGCATCAAATTCACTTGTGTGTCCATCTGCAAATAATTTAGTAGTGTCAATCTCTTGTTAATGTGTATCAGTATCTTCAATAGCCATCTCTTTTCTTCTCTTTAATGATCACTTTAACTCATCTCTTTCTTCATTCAACTGATGTAGGGAAATTTCTATTTCAATTGTCTAGTTCTCAATAGTCCATCCCAACTTGTAGACTTACATGTTCAAGATCTTTCCTCAAAGTTACAAAGCTTTACTTTCTAGAGAACAAGGCTTTGATACCAATTGTTGGAAATACAATGGGAAAAGTAAACTCTAAGTAGGTTGGGGGAAGTGAGGGGGGGGGGGGGGGTGTGAATAATCATTGAAAACTTCAACCTTAAAATCATTCACCATACATCCATCTCACAATCTATGTATGTAAATTGAAATACCAAGTTAAGCATAGATATCCATAGTATGAAAGTAAATAAACATTCAAGACATGTATGAAAAAAGATATTTGATTACCTAAAAACCATCCAAGGAGAAGGTAAAATTGGGGTGGGGATGACACCCACAAATCTCCACTACTATAGTAATAAGGTGTATCCTATGAAGGTTATAATGTTTGATCATGAAAAATGATCTACCCTATGAAAGGTCTACCCTATTAAGGGCTTACAAGATTGTTAGATCTTACCCTATTAAAGGATTTCAACGCCCTATTAGAAGTGTGCATAGTAAAAGGACTTTAACTTATAATGAAGTAAGCATCCTATTAAAGTATTTACAACACCTTGTTAAGACTACTTTGTTAAGATATTTAACTGATTCACTTGTTAGAATGTCTCAACAATGATCTTTCAGTTAGCACTATGCTACTAGATAACATATCACCTCTTTCATGATGTGCACTTGATCCTTAGTCACCATGAGTTTTTTTTTTGTGCATGAAAACTTCTCTCTTTTCTCCTTCCATACACAATTTTTTAGGGTTTGTCCTCTTTTAGAGGACCTAGGTGACTTAGGGTTTGGTATGAACCAATGATTGTGATTCACCCATATTGTTTCTTAATCCTTCCCTTTTTTTGATTGGCTACATGTACTACATAGGGATTCATAATTAAGATTCATCCTTATCATCTAAGATTGCAAAATAATCCTTAATTCAGCTTCAAAATGGTTTACATTATAGTTTGTGCCATTACAAACAACTATGTCAAAAATGTATTACTCAACACTTGAAGTCCCCAATGCTAGACATCAACTAAAACTTCAATGATGTAACTCAACCTCTGAATGACTCGACACTTATTATCTTCTCAGTACTTGAATGAGTCAACACTTACTAATTTCGCAAAACATACTATTTATCTCTCACTTAACATATACTATTTGACAACTAATGCTCAACATATATTACTTATTTAGCATGAATTAGGTAAATGACTTAATTATATTGTCACTCATATGTCAAAAACAATATGTGGAGGCTTGCTACTTAGTAAGTTAATCATACAAGCTTAGAATGTCCTAATTTCAGAGGTGGATGTTCATCTTGGATATATCAGCCTACCAGTTGAGGCTCAGTACAAATCATGAGTATTCATCAATTTATTGCATATTTTTGGTGTGCAATTTAGGTATAAAAACTTGAAGCTCACCATTGAAGGTCTAAAGATGCTTAGATGAGGCTCAAAAACTCAACAGATTGGCACTTTCATGGATCTGATCATGTAGATCAAAAGCTGAGGGTTCTAAAAAGTGGTAATAATAGCCAAGTAGAGCAATAGTCTAAAAGTTATGGCCTTCCAAAGTTGGGCTGACCAAAACTTCCAAAATAAATATCAAAAATATATTTGGCCAACTCTATATGTATTGTTAAGGTCTATCAACCCTACATATTAAGTTTGAGTGTCAATAATTTTCTCAGGCAACATAAAATTGCCTATTTAAGAAATGCCTATACATTGTCTAGGATAGCTCTAGGTGATATTATGTAACTTTGTCATGTAGATTGTTGTAATGAAGGTGTCCATGTGGGTTAGAATATTATAATTCTAGATTTTGTAATTCTACATTCACAACAATAATAAGGAGCCCATATTGTTTTCTCACAAATTGTTGTTATTTCTTTATTTCTATTATGTATTTAAGGTATTAAGAGGAGAGCCCTTCATCATGTGGTATCAAATTCAAAGTTCCTAAGTGTGTGGAAAAATCACCAACTATGAGGTAGCTCACACTAGGACTCTAGTTTGGGATGAGCATATAGACAAATCATTGATTGTGGGATAGTTTACAATAGGGTTTCAGTGGAAGCATAAAGATGGCTCCATGAAGAGAGAATCATGGGAGAGTTGTAGGTGTTACACCTAAGGGTTTTAGATACCTCTAGAGGAAAATTAAAACATTGAAAGAATAAATGTTAGAAGAATAAATTTTTTTGTAGAAGATGATGGAAGTGAGGAATAAAGAGAAGAAGAAGGAAATATTGATCAGGTAGTAGAAGGTGAAGTTTTGAACCCAGAAGAGGAAAATATTTTTAAGGCCATTTTTAAAATTGGAAAAATACCTAAGTTTGATGTTGCCACATATTTGGGAAATATTAACCTAGAGGTATTGATTGATTAGATCAATGAATTAGAAGAGTACTTTGAATATGAATATATTAAAGATCCAAATAGGGTCAAGTTTGCAAAGGCCAAACTGAAGGGTCATACAAATATAAAAATAAAGTGATAGTTCATTCCTACGGATTATGAGCTTGATATATTGAAGAAAATACAAGGATTGAAGTAGGCAAGAAGATTTTTTCAATAGTATACCAATGAGTTTTACTATATTTTCATAAGAACTAACCATGCAGAAGCTGATAAGGGGAAGGTTTATTATTTTAATGGCTTAAGGCCAAGAATTCAAGAGGAGATGAGTCTAGTTTGAATGACCAATATTAATGAGGTGTATTGATTTTTCCTAAGATTTGAGGAGAAGCTGAGAAAAAAGTTTGATAATGAGAATAATGGAAGAGTTTTTGGTAGAATATTTAGCAAATGGTCTTATAGAGGCTATAATGATTATTAGAAGAATAAGGATGAGGCTAGTAGTAGTTTTCAAAAGAAAAGGATAAATAATTCTAATCATTTCCATGGCAAGAACAATAGAGATCAAAGAGGAAGACAAAGAGTACAAGTATCTAGAAGAGGAGGTTTTCATGGAACAAATTTTCACTATGGAGAAGAAGGGCATAGAGCATTGGAATATTCCCAATGGAAAAGAAGGAATGATAGAAGAATTGAAGGCTAGACTAGAGTAAAAAATGTTGATTAAGATGTGAGATAATAACATTCTAAAGATGCTAAATAAGGAGAGGTACTAGTTAATAGAAGATTCTTGTTGAGTGGTGAGAATGAACTTAATCAAAGAAGGATCATGTTTCACACAAGGTGCAAATGTGAAGATAAGTTTTTTGATGTGATCATTAATGGTGGAAGTAATGACAATCTAGAATCATAAAACATGGTCACCAAGTTAAAAACTCAAGAGGTAGAAGCACCCACTCCCATACCATATTTCCTGGGTGTAGGATGATCAAAAGGTCGTGGTCAATAAGAAATGCCTAGTGAAGTTCAATATTGGAAGCTACCAAGATGAGGTGCTTTGTGATATCATACCTATGGACATAAGTCATATGTCATTGGGTAGGTTGTAGCATTTTGACATGCATGTTGTACATGATGGATAATAAAATACCTACATTCTAATAAAGGATGGAGTGAAACATAAGTTGAAGCCATTGAAGGAGAAAGAAAAAAAGGTGTAGTATTGCAAGAACATGTTTTTTTGATGGAACCAATTTTCTCCAAGTTATGAAGCATGAGAATATGTGATTTTTTGTAATTCCAAAAGATCGTAAAGAAGAAGTAGAGGAGGTAGTTGTAGAAGTTGTAGATATTTTGTGAGAGATTCTTGATATTTATTTAAGATAATGGACCTGATGGATTACCCCTAGTGAGGAAGATCAGTCACTAGATAGATTTGATTCCATGAGCCATTTTTCCAAACAAGGCACTACATAGAATGACACCAATAGAAAGTGAAGATTTGAACAAACAAGTTCATGAGTTGTTGTAGAAGGGGTTGATTCGAGAGAGTTTGAGTCTATGTGTTGTACCAACAATATTAGCACCTAAGAAGGATGGAGAATAGAGGATGTGCATAGATTATCATATTATCAAGAAGATCACAATCAAGTATAGACTTTGACTACCAAGGATGGATGATATTATGGATTATTTGAGTGGAGTTGTGGATTTCCAAAGATAGCTAAGAAGAGTGGATAGAATCATATTAATATTAGGAAAGGTGATGTGTGGAAGAATTCTTTCAAGATAAGAGAAGGATTGTATGAGTGGTGAGTCATGCCTTTTGGGCTAACCAATGCACCAAGAACTTTTATGAGGCTCATGAATGAGGTACTAAAAGAGTTCCTAGGTAAGTTTTTCATTATTAATATTTGTGTAAATACATATTTACTATTTACACTTACTTAAGTTTACTTATGTTAATGCATTATTTTATTTTCTGAGGCACTTAGGAATTTGTGCACCTCTTTTTGAGTTGTCATGTTGACAACACATAAATATGCAACTCTATTTCAACACATGACATCTACAACACTGGAGTTTGCATCATCCACTACGTTTTCTTGTAGACAACAAAATTATTTGCACTACCTTTTTAGCACATGTTGTCTACAACACTAATTTGTGTATTACACCATTGTAGGCTTATCCTCTCATCATCACACTTACTTTCGTGCTTAATGGAGGATAACCCATATCTGGTGGACATGTGCCTAGTTGTATGACTTATCATGTAGCTGATTCTGAAGCATTCTAGATGTATCTCAGAGGCCTTTATATACAAGCACTCCTAGTGTACTCTTAATGTATATTGAATGAATATATTGTCATTCTCATCATACTCTCTCTTTCTAGTCTACAGTTGTGCATGTGTTTAAGTTCTTTGTTCTTGGGTGAATTTTTTCCTAAGGAAAATTCTTACATAGTATCAGAGCTCTTGGAGATTTTCTCTTCACATAGCCATTCTAGACCATTGTTGCTTCAACATCTTGGCCTGAATCTAGAGTACTATAGAAATTAGGAGCATCTAGAGCTAGATCTAACCTTGCCATTGCGTTCAAAACACTAATTCAGTGAAGACCGACTATAAATTTAGCTACCTTAGCCCAAAGTCAACCATGAGGAATTTTTTTTTTGCAAATCAACACCCAAAGGCCTCGATTTTCAATTTGGGTATGGTCATTTGTAGATCTATTTGATTAATTTTTTGGGTATTTAATTTAATTCTTTGCATTATTCTTCAATTGTATTATTTTGAATTTTTTTTTACCCTTCAAGTAGGTAGCAAAGAATTTTTTTGTAGGTACTAGACTATTAGATCTTGGCCCTACATAGAGGAATATTCCATTTGGAAAATTTATTATAGTATGGGCTCATCACACTTGAAATCTAGCCACATATCTAAGACCGGATCATACATAATCTAGGCTAGGCAACAAATTTTTTGAACACCACATATAATCCCACTAGAAACCAACTTTCCTTCCACTGGTGGGGCTTGCCTTTTTTTTGAAGGTTGCATGTTCAACAATTTAAAAAGTACTTACAATGCTTCCCCAATGATTGTGAGATTTTTATTCAAAATTCTGGCACCTTTTTTTAAATTGGGTAATTATGCAAAAAGCACCAAATAATTATTCTCAGACCTCGCAGATTGGCCATTGATGATGATAGTAAGAAACCTGGTGATAGAGTTAAAAAACCCTAGCTGCTACACTTTCAAAACCTCCACAGGTTGACATGTAGCACCTCTATAGGTGTACACATGATACCTCCATAGGCATACATGTAGTGCCCCCAAAGGAAAATCACAATGGCAGTGCCACGTGGTTTTTTTTCCCTCCATGTCACTGAGCCCACGTGACATCGGCTCAACCTCCATGTCAGCCACTCTACTAGTGCAAGTCTAACATCATCAAGCCATGTTAGTAGTTGACTTGGCTTTTCCATATAATCCAAGTAATCTTACATACACCACGTCATCCATATGTCTGTACAACCCTGCCACATTAGCCCAAGGGACTTTTTTTTTGTAGATGCCAGCATTTTGCTAGGTTACACTTGGTAGTTATTTGACTATCATTCCTAGTCAATTTTCAATTTTTGTGATGGTTGTTTGACCATCAATTTTAAGTGCACAATTTTCCTCCAAGACCCCTCTTTAGATGCAATTTTGACTTAGCAGACAGAGTTTGTGAGGCCATAACTTTGTCATCTAAACTCTAATTTAGGTGCAATTTTTTTTGAAATTGGGTAGAATTTCTTAAACTTTCTAGTGGTTGTGTTATTTTTTGATTTTGGGTCAAGGATTTTATAGAAATTGCATTTTTGGTGACTATACCTATTCAATCCTACATTTTGCAACTTCAAATGCTTCGTACGAGCACATCTAGTAACTTTTTTAGGTTCTATTATTTTTGAAAGTGCATTATTTTTTGTCTACTTTCTAGATCTATAGTTATATTCTAGGGTTACGTGGAAAAAATTCTCACTTTCAGAACTAGGGCTTTTTCTACATTGTAAAGCTTTGATTACTTTTCAGAATTGTTGTACATTTTAGCTACAGTGCTTAGTGACAGATTTGGGCCTCAAAAGCTAGTTGTAAAAGAAAAATTGGAAGGTCCACTTTATTTATTTTTACAAGTGGCCCATTGTATATGCACTACTTATAAAGTGTTGAAAGCATTTTTTTTTGGGGGGGTCTTTTGATTGATGAAAAGGGGGGTGTGTACTATGTTCTTGTGTCTCTCTTCTATGCTCTTTTCATTTTCTAAATCATAGGTTCATTTAAATTTCCACCTCTAACTTCATGCAATTATTCTACATGGAAAGATATTGCATGGAGTAGATTAATGGAAAATGGTTATAGTCTTTATGTTGATGGTACAATTACCAAACCCACTGATGCTAAAGAACTCATTGATTGGAAAAACTAGGACCAACAAGCTTTAGGAATTATTAGGAGTTGTGTACATAGAGATCTCTTCTTTCACATTGTTGGTTGTACAGAATCCAAATCAGCATGGGACAAACTTGAATCACTGTATGGTAAGGTGGATGAAGAAAAGGGATTTCAGATTAAAGATGCTCTACTTCTCTTGGATCCAAAGAACTTTGACATAATTTAGGATTACATCAACAAAGCCAATGAGTATAGGGCACTACTTAAAGATTGTGTAAATTCCATGAAGGATGACAAGTTTATTCATCACATCCTCAAGATGCTACCTTTAGATTATGCTTCCTTTGTTTTCAGTTTCAATACTCATAGGTTGACCATGGGAACTACTTACTAGAAGCCTACATTTGACACATTTATAGATATGTTAATTATTGAACAATATCACTTGATGGATTTAGGACTTCTCACAAAATCAAAGATCAAAGCATTGGTGGATAGTGATGAGCACCAATCAAATCAAGGACAGAAAAGTTCTAGCAACAAGAAGAAGAAGTAGTGGAAGCAAAAATCACAATCTAGGACAAAACAATCCTCCTCACAACAAGGTAATTCTTCTTCCAACAAGAAGGGAAGTAATGAAAATAAGGACAAACTTTTTTGTGCATATTGAAAAAAGCATAATCATGATGAGCATCATTGCAAGACTAAAAGATTCAAGGATTCAACTCCAACCTCTTTAAAGGGAAAAGGGAAAGAACTTATGGAAAATTCAAGTTCTTTTTTAGAATGGATACTTGACTTAGGCACCTCTTACCATATGGATTCTTCAAAGGGAGACTTTTCTTCATTGAAGTAGTCATAGGTACCACACATCTTCATGGGAGCTAATACTAAAATGGAAGTTGGAGGAAAAAAAAATGTGGAAATGGAAAATGGGGAATTCAAATATGTTCTCTACATTCCAAACCTTAGATCCAATCTCCTCTTAGTTTACCAAATCACTCACCTTGGAGATGGTCATAAATTTGAATTCCTTCCAGATTTAGTGATGGTGCACAGTCTTAGAGATGATTCATTGGTTGCAGTGGAGAAAGTCAATAATGACAAGAGGTTATATTCCTTATCCCACTTTGTGCCTAAGTCTCCTTCTCAAGCCTTGTTGACTCACTCACATTCACAAAACAAACTATGGCATGAGTGGTTTGGTCATCTTGACTTCTACCATCTTTAGTAACTTTTCTCAAAACACATGATCAAAGGTCTACCTAACATCAACTTTTCTAAGGGAGAGTGTTCATAGTGTTTAGTGAATATGCATCTCGAGGAGAAGTATGATAAAGGGAAGTCTTCTAGAGCTCTAGTTGTTCTTTAGTTGGTTCACATGGTTTTAGTAGGTTCTTTTGAAGTGACTTCACTCAGCCAAGGCTACTACATCCCTACTTTCATTGATGATTTTTCACAATTCACATGGGTCTAATTCCTTCATCACAAGAGTGAAGTGGCTCATAAGCTTCAAGCCTTTAAGACTCGTGTTTAACACAAATCAAGGAAAACCATCAAGGTTCTATGGGTGGACAATAAACATAGATATGTGAACATAAGACTTAGAGACTTTTGCAAGCTTGAGGGAATTGATCTTCAAAATCCACCAACATTTAGTCTGCATAAGACAAATGTTGCAACACTAAGGATTAGGACTCTTAAGACCATGGCAAGTTGCATGATAAAAGCTAAGTCTCTCAATCCTTCACTTGAAGTTGATGTCATTAGTAGTGCTACTCACATACTTAATAGGTCTCCTCATAATGCCTTAGATGGGAAGACTCCTTTTGAAGCATGGTTTGGCAGAAAACTAGTTGTGAGTCACTTCAGATTCTTTAATTATCTAGCATGGGCTAACTTATCTTCCAACGGATGCATGGCACCATCACCTAGGCCTTGTACTTTCATAGGATATGAAGACAATATGAAGGCTTATAGACTTCTTGATCTAGAGACACATCAGATTTTTTGTGGAGAAGGATGTACACTTTGAGAAAAGTTCACCCAGCTTATTCTCTAATCCTCTCTACATATCATACATAGTAGAAAATGATAGTGACACCAGTGATAGTGCTTCAATAGATTTATACATGTGGGATTCTATCAATAGTTGTAATGAGAGATCACTACATTAGTCTATTCCACATGCTTACATTTCCACAATGAGAGGTCCAACATAGCAAGATAAATGTTGTCTTCTAGCTTCAGCTTCAATTGATGACTACATGGTAGACATTGTAGGTTTGTTTATGGAGTCACACATCATAGGTTTGGGAGATAGCCTTGATGATTTACATCTTCTGATTGATGAAGATGATCCTTTTATAGTTGTTATGAGGGCTCACTCTGACCCTCATGTCCATTCTCTACATGATCAATCTTTACAGGTTGGCATGATTGTTGATCCTTATGAATAGTAGTTGTTGGAGGTCTCTTTATCAATTGAGGAGATAGATGACTCATTGGAATAGGTTGAATAGACATCCTTTCTAGATCTACATTCATTCTTTTTAGCATAGTTGGAAGGGACAAGCATCAACATCAGCACAAGTATACTGAACAAGTTTCAAGACTAGCATACATCTTTAGGATTGCACCTTTTCTAGTATTTTTTCCAAAGGGGAGGAACATCATTCAACACTCTTTGAGTAGCTGCTACCTTGGAGTGGCTTTCACTGATAGGCATTCTTCTTCTTGGGGGGGGGGGGGGGGGGGGCTACCTTGTCTCTCTTCCTATTCTTTCTTATGGGGGGACTTTTTCCTCTTATGAGGTGTTGGTCTTCTCATTCTTCACTTTTGTATATACTGGATGTATGTCATAATGGGGGGGTCTTGATTACTCCATCCATCCATGCATCCATATTCATCTCTCTTTTTGGGGGAGGGTTTTTCCCATGAGGTTTTTTCTCTTTCTCTACTTTATGAGAGATTGCATTTCATTATGTACATGTGTACCTAACATGGCCTAGTAGCTGGGACCCATCTTGCACTTTATCCTAGTTTATGTAAGCTTAAGGGCATTCCCCTAAGTTACACTTAAGGGAAGGTGTTGGTGTAAATATGTATTTACTATTTACACTTACTTAAGTTTACTTAGGTTAATGCATTATTTTGTTATTTTGCATTATTTTATTTTGTGAGTTGTCATGTCAACAACATAGAAGTGTGTAACTCTATTTTAGCACATGGTGTCTACAACACTACAGTTTGCATCATTCATTGAGTTGTCATGTACACTATACAATTATTTGCATTCCCTTTTTAGCACATGTTGTCTACAAAACTAATTTGCATGTTACACCCTTTTAGGCTTATCCTCTCATCATTATACTTAAATCTGTGCTTAATGGAGGATAACCCATATTTGGTGGGCATGTGCCTAGTTGCATGACTTATCATGCAGCTAATTTTGAGGCATTCTAGATGCATCTCATAGACCTTTATATAAAAGCACTTCTAGTGCACTCTTAATGCATATTGAATGAATATATCATCATTCTGATCATACTCTCTCTTTTTGGTCTATTGTTGTGCTTGTGTTTGAGTTCTTAGTTCTTGGGTAAATTTTTCCTTAAGGAAAATTCTTACATTTACCTAGATGATATTTTTATCATTAGTAAGATGTATTATGAGAATTTGATTCATATTCAAAAGGTGTTTGATAAGTTGAGGGAAGAAAAATTTTTGATAAACTTGAAGAAGTGTAGTTTTGTGAAGAAGTTGGTGTACTTGAGATTTCTAAGAGTGCTATAGAGATAAGATCTTTTCATGAACTAGCTAGTTTTTATAATAAGTTCATAAGAAGTTTTAGTAGTATTTGTGGACCCTTGACTAAAAAAATGAGAGGTGATAGGAAATAATTTAAGTGGACTATAGGAGTATATAAGAGTTTAAATCTTATAAAACAAAATGTTATAGAGCAACCTATTTTAGCAATTCCAAATTTTAACAAGGTTTTTCAAGTACATCATGATGCTAGTGGTACTTCAATAGTAGTTTTTTTGAGCTAAGAAGGTAGACCTATGTCTTATTTTAGTGAGAAGTTAAATGATGCCAAAACAAAATATTCTATTTCTGGTCAAGAATTTTACATAATAGTTTAGGCATTGAAGAAGTGGAGGCACTATCTTCTTACTAAGGAGTTTTTTTTTTATACTGATCATCAAGCTTTAAAATATTTGAATAGTCAAGGAAAATTAAACAAAAAACATTTGAATTGGGTTGAGTTTTCGCAAAGTTATACATTTGTTTATAAATATAGGAGTGGGAAGTCTAACAGAGTTGCAGATGCTCTTAGTAGAACACATATTTTGCTAACAAAAATGCACATTAGGGTGGATGGGTTCAAGGAACTTAGTGGTTTGTATCCATATGATCTTGATTTTGGTGTAGCATGAAAAACTTGTACAGAACTTGTTACACTTTATAGGACTAAATGGTTTGATTTTATAATCCAAGATGGTATGTTGTTCAAAGGAAGAAACTTGTGCATTCTAAGAAGTTCAATTACAGAGAATCTCATCAAGGAGAAGCATAGTGGAGGATTGGCTTAAAATTTTGGGAGAGATAAGGCCATTACCTTGGTTGCTAAGAACTTTATTGGTGATAGTTGTAGAAATATTCCAAGAAGTTTTTAAAGAGATGTAGAGTATGTTAGATGGAAAAAGGAGTGAAGAAGAATACAAGGTTGTATTAGCCATTGCCTATACCAAAGAAGTCATGGGTGGATGTCAGCATGGATTTCATCCTTAGATTACCATGGAATAAACAAGGGAATGATTATATTTTTGGGGTGGTTAACAAGTTTTCAATCATGGAACATTTCATTCCCAATAAGAAGACTAGTGATCTTCATTTGGAAAAGTTATTTTTCAAAGAAGGGTGAGACTACATGGTTTACCAATGAGTATAGTTTCAGATTGAGATGTTAGATTTGTTGGATATTTCTATCATACATTGTGGAAGAAATTGAAGACATGTTTGAATTTCAGTTCATCACATCATTCACTAGTTGATGGAAAGATAGAAGTTATGAATCATAGTTTGGAAAATGTGTTGATGAGTTTGGTTGGATATAAAGCAAAAGGATGGGATCTAGTTTTACCATAGGCAAAAATTTTGTATAATAATTATCTTAATAGGAGTACTGGTAAAGCACCATCCCAGATTGTATATGCGAATAGTCCCAGAAATGATTCTAAATTAAGGCAATTGGATAAAGAAGATATAAGTAGTTTAGAAGTAGAAGAATTTTTTGAACATTTGAAGAACATCCATGAGAAGGTGAGGAAGCATATTATAAAGATGAATGCACAGTATAATTCTAAGGTAGATGTGAAAAGGAGGTATAAGGAATTCAATATTGGAGATGAATTTATGGTTCATATAATAAGCTAAAAATGAAGAAGTTTGGACCATACAAGATAGTGAAAAGGCATGATTCTTGAAATTTCTATGAAGTGAAGTTGCCTTATGAATTGAATATTTGACCAATATTTAACATTTCAAATTTGATAAAGTATTATGAAGGAGGTGATGAAGATGAAGTTGTAGAAGCATAGTGGGGTATTTGAGTAGCTAGCTTGGCTACAAAGGAGATTGAGGAGATATTGGATAGTTATGTTGGAAAAAGTAAAAAGAATAAAAATTATGAAGAATCCTTGGTAAAATAGAAAGGGAGGCTAGTAGAATATTCATCATGGCTAGCAAGGGAGGAGGTTAATCATCTTTATTTTCCTCTAAATACTCGAGACGTGATGTATTCACTTCTCAAATTACCCTAGGTGTTTGATGTAGGAGCATCCTAGGCATAAGAGCTATCTTGCATCAACCAAAAATATTTCATTTTAGTTGTTTGAATAAGGTTTGTCTTAATGTAGTTTTCTTTTCTATGTAGGCTTTCTACTTAGTAATTTAGTCATATAAGATTAGAATGTCTTGATTTCAGAGGTGGATGTTCATCTTCAATATATCAGCCTACAAGTTGAGGCTCAGTGTCATATCATGAAAATTCATGGATTTGTTGCATATTTTTTGGTATGAAATTTGGGTATTAAATCTTTAGGCTCATCATTGAAGGCCTAAATGTTCCTAGATGAGATCTAAAAACTCAACAAATGGGCACTTGCACAGCTCAGATGCTGTAGATCAGAAGTTGAGGATTCTTAAAAATGGTTATAGTAGCCAAATAGAGCAATGGTGCAAGAGTTATGGCCTTTCGAAGTTGGACCAACCAAAACTTCCAAAATAAATTTAAAAAAAAAATATTTTCTCAACTCAAAATGTATTATTAGGCTTTGTCAACCCTAGGTATTAAGTTTTAGTGTCTAGAACCTTCCTAGGCTGCATATAATTACATGTTTAAGAAATGCCCATTCATTGTCTAGGACAACTCTGGGTGATAATTTATATATTTTTCTTGTAGATTTCTATAATGAAGGAACCTATGTGGGCTAGAAATATATTGTAATTATGGATTTCATAATTTTGTGTTTGCAATGATAATAAGGACCCCATAATTTTTTCTCACATATTGTTGTTATTTCCTTGTTTCTATTATGTGTTTAAGATATTAAGGGGAGTTTCTTTCATCACACAGTTAGATTTTTGATTGGTGGATTCAATAGACACATTAATTGAACATGCACACTTAGGTACATGAAGTATAGACTATAAGGATAGTAAGTGTAAGAGCACGAGGTAGTATAGATAGTACAAGTAGAGTTATTGTAGTAATGAATTGATTGAACATGAAAGAATAAAGGAATATGATATTTTATGTTAAGGAATTGTATTGTTTACAAAAAAAATCACTTGAATAATTAAGAATGACATCCTAGATGTTAATCCTAAGTGGGAAAGGTATCGATTTTCATTATGGAAAATATGTAAAGGTATGGAGATTGACAATATAGATTATTATGAAATATTATGGTACAGAGGAAAATTTTAAGAGTGTAAAGTTCTATGAATGTGATATGATATTATTGTGATATCTATGCCATTTTATTTAATGCAAACTTTGATGTTAAGGCAATAAAAGGAAGAGTATAAAAAGTTGATACAGAAAACTACAAAGATCATATAAAAATTTGAAGATATCAATAGTTGTAAAGAGGTTTTTATATCTACTCTTTTGTATACTATATATCATTTTATATTGTATGTTTGGATAGTGGTTAGAACTTGTAAAAATTATGTAATTATAATAAAAACTCCTAACAGGTTTGAGACTTCTAACAAGGACTGGGACACTATATGGATGTAATAGACTCCAAACTTGGTCAATATCTTTCACAAGATACTTTTGATTAGTGGATCATTTTGTGGGTACCATCCACACTCAGGCTTTCCCTCGGCCAAATTTTTTGTAGTTAACAAAATATGGTGTTATGTATTTCATTATTTTATGGTTGTGTTTACAATTGAACTTAATTAGTTTAGTCATTTATCCTTCTTGCACAAGATTGTTAATGATATCCATATTTGGTAAAAAAATTGTGAAATAAGTAGTCACCCCTCACCCCCACCCTTCTCTCAATATTTCCTATCTCTAATAATTGATATCAAAGCACAATTACTTAGAAAATGCCTAAAAACTTGAGTAGGATCTCTATGGATATGGATCAGTTAAAGAAGATCCTAGAAGAAGTTCTTGAATAGCTTGATCTACTTATATAAGAAAGAGATAATCTAAAGGATAAGTATGAAGATGCTAAAGAATTCATTGAGAAGCTAAAGGATAAGATTGGACATATCAAATCTAAGAAAGAGTTTGAAGATCAAACCAAGGATCCTAAAGCATGAGCTAAAGATTAAAGATCTGATGTTGAGTCTAAAGGACGATGACAATGAAATTGAACCAAATCTAAGATTAGAGAATGAAGATTTGAAATCAAAACTTGTGAAGATGAAATATGAACTTGAATAATAAAAGTTGTAATATGAATAATTTGATAAGTACAATGTTATTGTGATAGGAGAACCAATAGAATCACAAAGGAATAACACATTGTGATCAAACAATGTAAGCAAGAAAAAAGGAATCTGAACAAAATTGAGACAAGATAATATGAAGACATACCTTAGCAACTTGAACAAGTTGAGTCACCTAAATAAGGAACCAATTTAGAGGAATTTTTTATGCATGTAATGAGTTTGGTAAAGTGAAGGAGGATTGTATATCTAGGCATTTTCAACCCATTTTTGGTTATTGTTATAATTGTTATTATTTTGGTCATAAAGCTATTGAATGTAAGAAACCTAAATTTAATAATGATAATAGAATAATGTTTAGAGGTACTATTCCTAAAAATCATAGACATATTGGAGGAACCAATTTTGTAAGGAATGGTATCATGTGGTATAAGGGCAATGACTTTGGTCATATGGCTAGAGATTTCTGATTACATGTCATTCAATCAGGACATAGATATGGAAACAATGTGATAACATGTCATATTTGCAACAACTCGGGTCATAAAACAAGATATTTTAGGGTGAACAATATCATAATACCAAAAAAAATGAGAAACAATGTGAGAAACCCAAACTTAATAAGGAATGTGAACAATATTAGAAGACATGAGTTAGTCAAAGAGAAAATATGAGAGACATTGTAGAAATCTTGATGAATAATTTGTTAAAGCTAAGGATCCAACAAGTTCACAAGCTATGTTTGAAAATTAGTAAAGTGGAGTTCCTAGAAATATATTGAATTTAGTGATAGACACAATGAATCCCAATCAAACTAAGTAGCTCATTTCATTAATCAACATAAGCAGATTAGCATCAAAATATTGTAGATCCCCTTAGAGATAGAATTGGGACTTGCATAGTTAATAAGAGGTATCAGTTGATGTAATGCAGCTATGGTTAAGTGTGAATGAGTTTTGGAGTTCATATGTGAGTGGACAAAGAGAAATAAGTTATTTGGTAAACAAAAACAACCTTTTGTGATTGTTTACTTGTGCAATTAATGTAAAGGTCAATTCAAGAGGATTTAATGGTTAAAAATAGATTTGTATGTACCATTTGATAGAGTGAAGAGATAAGGAGTGATTTAAGTCAAACTAAAGAGTGAATTGAAGTATTTTGAAGTGAATTTGATGTATGTACGATAAAAATACCATAATTCCATGGAATTTGAGGTATTTTATGATCTTGTGAAGGTCAAAATTTGTAGAATTATGTTCATTACTTTATCATTTGAGATAGATAAGTCTATAATTCATAATGTGGAATATTTTTCTAGACCCCAAGATGAAGATAAACCCCACTAAACCTTTGGAAGATTATCCTTTAACCAAATTCTCACAAAACCCAAACAAAATCTTATATGTGGAGGACACCAATAGTTATACTAGAAAAAAGTTTGAGACAACAGGTGAAAGTAACATTTCAAAAGAATTTGACCATGTCTACAAACAAGACATGTCATTTGAGGTATGTTATGAGCACCTAGGGAAGGATGAACTAGTTAGATACATATTTTGGCACGAGTTTTCTAAGGAGGAATGTACTAAGATCATTTAGGACATTCTAAGCCAAACTAAAGGGTCATGCAAAGATTTGGTGGTAGGAGATCCAATTGGAGAAAAATAGAGGAAGGAAGGGAAATTTCAATAGATGGGATTGAATGATAGCTAAAATGAGGCAAGATTTTATTGTCATGGATTATGAGGTTGATCTTAATGGGTTAAGGCTAAGCATTCAAGAGGAGCTAATTTTGGTTTAAATGAACAGTATTGATGAGGTGTATCAATTTTTCTTAAGAGTCGAGAAGAAGTTGAGAAAATAAATTATAATGAGAATAGTGCAAGAGGTAGTGGTAGAAGATTAGGTGGATGGTCTTATAGAGGTAAAAATTATGATCAAAAGAACAAGGATAGGTTGAGAAGTAGTAGTCAAAAGAAAAGGGAAAATAATTCTAATTATTTCCATGAATAGAACAATAGAGATTGGAGAGGGAGAGGAAGAGAGCAAGGATCTGGAAGAGGAGGTCTTCTTAGAAAATGTTTTCATATGAAGAAGAAGGGCATAGAGAATTTGAATGTTCCTAGCAGAAAGGAAAGATTGATAGAAGATTGGAAGGCTAGGCTAGAGTTGTGCATATTGATGAAGATGCTAGATCATCACATTTGAAAGATGTTGAAAGAGGAGAGGTCCTAGTGGGTTAGCATATTGTATTTCTGGATTCTATCATTCTACATTTGTGGGGCTAGTGAGGATCCCATATTTTTTTCTCATAAATTATTATTATTTCTTTGTTTCTTTTATGTGTTAAAGGTATTAAGGCAAGTGCCCTTCATCACATAGTTAGAGTTTTGATTGGCATAGTTCATAGGAACATTATTTTCACATGCACACTTAGGTATAGGAAATACATAGTACAAGCATAGTAAAGGTAAGAGTACAAGGTAGTACAAAAAGTACAAGAAGAGATCTTGCAATTTTGCTACTTGCAATAATGAGCTGATTGAACATGAAAAAATTAAGGAATCACATATTTTATGTTAAGGAATTCTATTGTTTATAGAATTTTTTTTTTGAATAATTAGGGATGACATACTAGATGTTAACCCTAAGTGGGAAAGGTATAGGTTTTTATTTTGGAAAATGTGTAAAGGTATGAAGGTCGATAGTGTAGGTTATTACAAAATATTATCATATAAAGGACAATTTTGAGAATACAAAGTCATGTGAATGTGATATGATATGATTGTGATATGTATGCCATTTTTTGAATGCAAACTTTGATGGTAAAGAAATGAAAGGGAAAGTATACAAAGTTGATACAATGAAATATAAAGGTCATATCAAAAATTAAAGATATCAATAGTTGTAAAGAGGTTTTTGTATCTACTCTTTTGTATACTATATATCATTTTATATTGCATGTTTAGGAAGTGAGACCAACTTGCATAGATTATGTTATTGTAATAACAAATCCTAACAGGGTTGAGGCTTCTAACAAGGATTGAGACATTATACATATGTAATAGACTACTAACTAGGTAAATGTCTTTCTTAAGTTACATTTCATTAGTGGATCATTTTGTGGGTACCATCCCCACTGAGGTTTTCCCTTCGCTAGAGTTTCTATAGTTTAAAAAATATGGTGTTATGTATTGCATTATTTTATGGTTGTGTTTTTAGCTTAATCAATTTATTCATTTATCCTTCCTACACAAGATTGTTAATGATATCCATATTTGGTATAAAAAATTGAAGTACCTATTCATACCCCCCTCTTAGTATTTCCTATTTCTAATAATTGGTATCAAAGAATAGTTGCTTGAAAATTCCTAAAAACCTAAGTAAGATGTCTATGGATATGGATCATTTAAAGAAGAACCTAGAAGAAGCTCTTGAGTAGCTTGATTTACTTACATAAGGAATAGATTATATAAAGGATAAGTATGAAGATGATAAAGAATCCATTGAGGAGTTGAAGAAAAAGATAGGACATATCAAATCTAAGAAAGAGTCAAAAGACCACACCATGGATCCTCAAGCATGAGCTAAAGATTAAAAATTTGAAGTTGCGTCTGAAGGACGATGACAAGGAAATTGAATTAGATATGAGACTAGAGAATGCAGATTTGAAATCAAAACATGTGAAGATGGAATTTGAACTTGAATCATCAAAGTTACAATATGTAGAAGTTGTGAAGTATAATGTGATTGTGAAAGGAGAACAAACAAAATCTAAGCTACATCTTTAGAAGTTGCATTCTAGTAGTGAGAAACTTGATGAGTGGATCTATATGTAGATACCTTATTATGATAAGAATGGCACTAGATACTTTTAAAAAGAATTGTCTAACAAAAAAAAGGTTACAAAAGAATCACATATTATGATCTAACAACCTGAGCAAGAAAAAGAAGATCTAAACAAAATTGAGAGAAGATAATATGAAGATGTACCTTAGCAACCTAAACAAGTTGAATAACCTAATGCATTAAGAAACCAATTTATAGGAATCTATTATTCATGTAATGAATATGATCAAATGAAGAAGGACTATACAAGTGAGCATTTAAAACCCATTTCTAGTTATTGTTATAATTGTCATTGCTTTGGTCATAAAGGTATTGAATGCAAGAAACCTAAATTTAATAATAATAATGGTAGAATGTTTTAAGATACTAACCCTACAACTAGTAGTCCTATTGGAGGAACAAATATTGTAAGGAATGGTATCATGTGTTATAAGTACAATGACTTTGGACATATTGCTAAAGATTTCTAATTACAGATCATTCTATTGGGACCTAGATATGGAAACAATGTAATAGCATGTCATATTTGCAATAACTTGGGTCATACAACAAGATTTTGTAGGATGAACAATATGAAAATGCCAAAGAACATGAAGAATAATTTGAGGAACCCAAAATTCATAAGGAATGTGAACAATGTCAGAAGACATGAGACAATCAGAGACAAAATGTTGAAGATCTTGTAGGAAATCTTGATAAATAATTTGTTAAAGCTAAGGATCTAGCACGTTCACAAGTTGTGTTAGAAAATAAGCCAAGGGAAAGGAAATAGATTTAATTTAATGATAGTCACCAATGAATCCTAATCATATTAAGTATCTTATTTCATTAATTAACATAAGGAAATTAGCATCAAAATATTGTAGAGACCCTTAGAGATGGAATTGGAAGTTGCATAGTTAATAGAAGGTATAGGTTGTTGTAATGAATCTATGGTTGAGTGTGCATGATTTTTGGACTTTATATGTGATTGCACAAAGAGAAAGAAGTTATTTGGTAAACAAAAACAACTTCTAATGACTGTGTACTTGTGAAATTAATGCAAAAACCAATTCAAAAGTATTTAAGGATTGAAATTTGATTTGTATGTACCATTTGATCATGAGAAGAGTTAAGGAGTAATATAAGAAAAATTAAAGAGTGAATTGAAGTAGTTTGAAGTGAATTAGATGGTTATGCAACAACAACCCCTAGCTCAGTGGAGTTTGAGGTATTTTGTGATCTTGTGAAGGTTAAAATTTGTAGAATTTTGTTTAGTACTTTATCATTTGAGATGGATCAGTCTATGATTCATAATGTGGAAGATTTTTCTAGACCTAAGATGAGGATAAACCCCATTCTACCTTTAGATGATGATCCTTTATCCAAATTATTGTAAACCCAAAACAACATCTTATATGTGGAGGACAATAGTAGTTATACTAGAGGAAAGTTTGAGACAGTGGGTGAAAGTAACATTTCAAAAAAAATTGACCATGTTTTTAAACAACTGATGTCATTTAAAGTAGGTTAAGTGAACCTAGGGCATAATGACCTAGTTAGATACCTATTTAAACATGAGTTTGATAAGGAGGAATGGACTAAGATCATTTTGAGAAGGATTCATGACAAAAAGTTTTGCATGAGTGACAATATAGTTGAGATATCAACTAATCTTTTTCATGAAGTTATCGGTTTAAGTAATGAAGGTACCATCCCATTAAATGAGAATAATATAAAGAAAATAGTGATAGAGAACACCATCTCAACCTACAATGGAAGAAAAAATTTTATCAACAAAATAAAGCAAGATGATGTGTGGTTTGTTAGAAAAATTATTCCTGTAAAGATATGATCTAGTTCTAGAGAAGAGGACATGGTAGTAGGATTTGTTCATGAATCTTACTTAATGTTTGTTGAGAAAAAAATAACAATTTGTGTGACATATTAAGAGTGCAGTTAGTAGAAAACTTGGAAAAGATAAAGAAACTCAAAAATGGTCAATTTAGGTTTTAATCTCTAATAACTTATATTGTTTCCTCTTGTTAAGAATATTCTCATTTATGCTAATTTTTTAGATAATAAATAGTGATAAATGCACAATGGAGAAAATAACTGATTTGTGCAAAAGACATCCAACTCATAAGATTGAGAATATTTCTGACTTGATTGCCAAGACATTCTAGAGTGAGATTAAGTATAGGTTCAAATTTTGACCATTTTTGTAAGTAAATACAAGGATTATATTTGTTTTATGGTTGATACAAGTTTCATATATGTTGAGGAAGTTGAACCCAACATGTTATATGTTGATTCCCTTGGATATGAATCTATTGAAGATTAAATTAAGGGATATGTGAAGGAGATTCTTAATTCAAAGAAAGATGAAGAGTTTGATAGATTCAGAACATATGAAGAATCATGCAGATCACTCGTCAACTAAAAATTATGAAGTTTTCCAAGAAGAAAGTAGAAACAATGTTGAAGAAGATCATGGAGAAAGTATAGATGTCTCCTAAAGAATCTACTACAGTAAGGAAGATAGTGGCAGGTATGGAGAAAATTGGTTAGGATAATATTATGTTCGTGCCACCATTGGTAGCAACATGATCCTTACCATCAATTCCACTATTAAAAAAAGGAATTATAATATTTGAACTAGCAACTACGCATCCACTATTCCATATACAATAGTTGCACCAATGCAACCTTAGGTCACACAAGCCATTCCACTTATTCACCTAAGAGAGGAAGAAGTTGACATAGTAAAGGTGAATAGAAAGTCTTCTAGGTTAGTAGAGGTAAGAAAATAACTAATAAAGATTCAAAACATATGAAGAAATCATGTAGATCACTCATCAAATGAAAATTGTGAAGTTTTCTAAGAAGAAAGTAGAAATAATGTTGAAGAAGATCATGGAGAAAGTATAGACGTGTCTTGAAGAATCTACTACAATAAGGAAGATAGTGGTAAGTATGAAGAAAATTAGTTAGGATAATATTATTTTTGTGCCACCATTAGTAACAACATGATCCTTACCATCAGTTCCATTAATAGTAGAAGGAATTATAGCATTTGAACAAGCAACTAAGACATCCACTATTCCATACAAAATAGTTGCACCAATGCAACCTTAGATCACACAAGCTATTCCACTTATTCACTTGAGAGAGGAAGAAGTTGACATAGTAAAGATGAATAGAAAGTCCTCTAGGTTAGTACAAGTAAAACAAGAACCAATAGAGGCTCTTAGATAGAAAAGGATGAAAGAAATGACAACTAGAGCTAATAAGAGATAAAAGTCTTGATGTCATTTGAAGGAAAATATAAATGACAAGAAATATTTATATACATGAGGTCACAAGACAAGAAGAGAAAGAAAAGAGTAAAGTAGAATGTGCAAGCAAGGGAAGAAGAGAATGGAAGCCTAAATTTGAGAAATTGAGTTGTGCAATCATTGATGATGGAAATTTTGTGCAATTAAACAAGTATTATGATTAGTGTAACAATTTTGAGAAATTTGAGTTCTAAAATACAATAATAAGGCATATGATCATAAATAACAAGAAGTTCACTTACATAGAAGGATTGATTCCAAAACATCTATATGAAAGACCTGTGAATAAAAAGATGAGAGTGCAAGAAGAAGAAGAAAAAATCGAAGAAAATTGTGTGAAGTAAACAATGAAGATCACCTAGAAAGATTGGTGAAAATTCTTATACATTACTTAAGGAACAAGATAAGAGGTATATTAATTATGGTAGGAAATTTTGAGGAAATAAATAAACAAATAGAGGAAACTATAGTGAAGTTGATGGATGAAATTAAGCCATCAATTACTTAGAGAACAACAACTATAGAAAGACATATGGAGTTAGGAGGAGTACTTCCTACTTGTGCAACAACATCAACAGTAATCAAAGAAGAAGCACCACTACTAGTAGTAGCATTAACATTAGCAAAAATGGATACAAAAATGAAGGAGGAAAAATTAAATGGATCAATAGAAGAGCCAGCATAAGAGGCCTCTTAAATAATAGTTGGTATTGTTAGATTTTGGTGACTGATTAGGAAAGTACTGCACATACTTAATAAATAGTAGCCGACATATTATGGCCAACATATGGCTGACATGTTGTAACCCTAAAATGAATAAAATACTTGTATAAAAGGGTTTAGGGTTAGGTATTCTCATTATCTTGTGATGCAAAATTGGTTCTTGCGACAATATTAAGCTATAAGGGATTACAGATTGTAATCAGGTTGCAATCAATGGATTGTAATAAGATTGGACTTGCCATTTGGTGGATGTAGCCCAGGGATTTGGTGAACCACGTTAAATCTTGGTGCCTTGTGTTCATTTGTGTGTGATCTATTATTTTTTGTTATTAATTATTTTTTCATATAGTTTTTTATTTTTGTCTGTGGTTTATCCTAACAAGTGGTATTAGAGCTAGGTTGTCTTTCAGTTATCCTTTGCAAGAAAGTCTCACAGTTGAGTGGGAATCTCATGATTGAGTGTGAGCAATGGTAGATGAGGGTAAGTTGAGGTATGATAGGTTTAATGGGTAGAACTTCCAATTATGGAAGATGCAAATGGAAGACTATCTATATCAAAAGGATTTATGGAAGCCATTGGAAGGAAAAGCCAAGAATCAGGGAACTATGTTAGAGGCTAAATGGGATCTTTTGGACAGAAAGGCACTTGGAAGCATTCAGTTATGCCTAGCACCATCGGTGGAATTTAATATTACAAAAGCAAAGACAACATAAGATTTGATGAAAATCCTAGCGACACTGTATGAAAAGCCCTCTTCTTCAAACAAGGTATTTCTCATGAAGCGTTTATTTAATATGAAAATGGCAGAAGGTGGATTTTTTGCAGATCATTTAAATGAGTTTAATACTATTAATAGTCAATTATCTTCTGTGGGTATCAATTTTGATGAAGAAATTAGGGCTCTCTTGATTTTGTGTTCTTTGCCTAAAAGCTAGAATGGCTTGGTAATGGCTATGAGTAATTTTGTTCCTGGATCTAGTACCCTAAAATATGATGATGTGATTGGTGTTATTTTAAGTGAGGAAACTCATAGAAAATCCTCAAGTGGATCTACATCAGGAAGTGCTTTGAATGTGCAAAGCAGGGGCAGAACAACTGAGAGAGGAAATAACTCTGGAAATCATGGGAAATCAAGAGAAAAGTCAAAGGGGAAGAGGTCTCAATTGAGAGGACCGAATGACTGTTGGTACTGTGGCAAACCAGGTCATAAAAAGAAAGATTACTGAAATCAAAAGAAAAATGAAGGAGATAAATCAGATGGAGACAAGGAGGCAAATGTGGTAAGTAAAAAATCCAAAGAGGATGCTTTGCTTCTGTCTTTAGAAAGTGTTGATGATTCATGGGTTTTAGATTCTGGTGCTTCATCTCATGCTACACCTCATAGAGGTTATTTCATTGATTATGTCCAAGGGGATTTTGAGCTTGTTTATTTGGGGGATAATGAAACCTGTCAAATTGTTGGAAAGGGAAAAATTAAGATTAAGTTGTAGAATGGGAATCATTGGCTACTACATGAGGTAAGACATGTTCCAAAACTAAGTAGGAATTTAATTTCAGCAGGGCAACTCGGTGATGAGGGTTGTGTAGTTACTTTTAATGATAAAAATTGGAAGGTTTCAAAAGGTTCCCTTGTAGTAGCAAAAGGTGTGAAAGTAGGCACCTTATATCTTTGTACAGGTCATATTGTTCCTTCTACTTTGATTATTTCAGAGAAAAATGAATGTTCAGGAACAATTGCTGCAGTTGAGTAGGGAGAACAAATAGTTGTTGTAGATTCTGATACAGCGCTGTGGCACAATAGACTTGGGCACATGAGTGAGAAAGGTATGAAAGTACTTCATTCAAAGAAAGTTTTACCAGGTCTAAAATGTGTTAATATGGATTTCTGTGAACGTTGTGTGTATGGAAAACAAAAGAGAGTGAGTTTTGTAAAGACTAGGAAGGAAAACAAAAAGGAAAAATTAGAGCTTGTGCATACAAATGTATGGGGACCAGCTCAGGTATCTTCCCTTGGTGGCTCTCATTATTATGTTATATTTATTGATGATGCAACTAAAAAAGTATGGGTTTATTTCCTTAGAAAGAAATTTGATGTATTTCAAACTTTTAAGAAATGGAAATTCTTGGTTGAAAATGAGATTGGTAAGAAATTAAAATGTCTCAGATCTGATAATGGTGGTGAGTATTGCAATCATGAATTTGAAGATTTTTCCTCCACTAATGGTATTCGTAGATTGAAAACTATTCCAAGGACTCCACAGGAAAATGGAGTGGCTGAACACATGACCAGGACTATAATGGAGTGCGCAAGGAGCATGAGGTTGCATGCTAGGTTGCCCTTATACATGTGGGTAGAGGCTATCAATACTGTAGCATATTTGATTAATAGAGGTCCCTCTACTCCTTTGGGCTATGGTATTCTAGAGGAAGCATGGACTAGTAAGAAGGTGAGTTATTCTTTTCTCAAGACCTTCGGTTGTGAAGCTTTTGCTCATATAGACTCTGAAAATAGAACCAAGCTAGAAGCTAAGTCAAAGAAATGTGTCTTTGTTGGATATGGCATTAATGAATTTGGTTATAGGCTTTGGGATTATGAAAATCATAAAATTATAAGAAGTTGGGATGTCATATTCAATGAGAAAGTGTTGTACAAAGATCTGTTGCAACAACATGAGAAGAAAGAAGATGATTATGTGGTGCTGGATGATACTCCAAAAGCTGATTTTCCAGCCATTCCTCATGATGTGCAACAACTGCAACAACAAATACCACACACACCAGTGAATGTTAGATGGTCAACGAGGCAAATTAGACCTCCACAAAGGTTTTCTCCCTCTTTGTATTCTATTTTACTTACTAATGCTGGTGAACCTGAAAGTTATGATAAAGTTGTGTAGGTGGATACTAAGATTCAATGGGAGTCTGCAATGAAAGATGAAATGGACTCTTTGCTGAAAAATAAGACATGGGATTTGTGCAAGTTACCTACAGGTAAAAAGGCTTTACAGAATAAGTGGGTTTATAGGTTGAAAGAAGAGGAAGGAGGTAAGAAAAGATTTAAGGCTAGGTTAGTTGTAAAAAGATTTGCACAAAAAAAGGGAATTGATTTTGATGGGATATTTATGACTTCTATCCGTACTGTTTTAAGTCTTGTGGCTATCAAAGATTTGCATTTAGAGCAGCTGGATGTTAAAACAATTTTTCTTCATGGTGATTTGGATGAAGAAATATATATGGCTCAGCCATAGGGTTTTGAGGTCAAAGGTAAGGAGAACTTAGTGTGCAAATTGAAGAAAAGTTTATATGGCTTGAAGCAAGCACCTCGGCAATGGTATCTGAAATTTGACAATTTTATGCATGAGCATGGATATAATAGGTGTCATTCAGATTATTGTGTTTATTTGAAGAGGTTGGATGATGATAGCTACATTATTTTATGTTTATATGTTGATGATATGCTTATAGTTGGGTCTAACATGAATCATATTAAGGGGCTAAAATGCCAGTTAGCACATGCATTTTCTATGAAGGATTTGGGGGCAGCAAAACAAATCCTTGGTATGAAGATTTGCAGAGATACGAAGAATAGAACATTGACACTATCTTAGGCTGATTATGCCGAGAAGGTGTTGCAATGTTTCTCTATGAAGAATGATAAAGCTGTCAGCACACCTTTACCTGGTCATTTGAAATTGACTAAGGAGATGTGTCCTAAGACACAGGAAGAGGAGGATAAGATGTCCAAGGTACCCTATGCTTTAGCTATCGAAAGCTTGATGTATGCTATGGTATGCACTAGGCTAGATATTGCACATGTTGTGGGAGTCGTTAGTAGGTATATGAGTCATCCAGGATTTGAGCATTGGAATGCTATCAAGTGGATTCTTAGATATTTGAGAGGAACATCCAATAAGTGTTTACACTTTAGGGGCTCTACTACTAATTTACAGGGCTATTTTGACTCAAATTTGGTAGGGGATATTGATACTAGGTAGAGTACTATAGGTTATGTCTTTACTATTGGTGGGGCAGCCATGAGTTGGGTTTCTAGGTTATAGAAGATTAATGCTCTATCCACTACATAGGCAGAGTATGTTGCTACTATAGAGGCAACCAAGGAGATGATATGGCTTCAGTTCTTCTTGGAAGAATCAGGACATCCTCAAAAGGATAATTATTTGTTCACAGATAGTCAGAGTGCCATTCATCTTGCAAAGAATTCAGCTCTGCATTCAAAGACCAAACACATACAGTTGCGGTACCATTTCATTCGGTCCATTTTGGAGGATGGATAGTTAAAGCTGGAGAAGATACATACAAATGATAATATAGCAGATATGTTGACAAAGGTTGTAACAAGAGAGAAGCTGAACTCCTCTTCAGCTTCGGTTGGTCTTTTAGACTGAACATGAATAAAAGAACCGTAGAGTCCAGTGTGATTTGATCCAGTGGGAGCCCCATGTGGTAGTGGTATTGCTATAGGATCAGTCTCCAAGTGGGAGATTGTTGTTTAGTGTGGAGCTTGATCAGTCCCCAAGTGGGAGATTGTTAGATGTTGGTGATTGATCAAGAAAGTACTGCACATACTTCATAAATAGTAGTTGACATGTGGCCCACATGTTGTAACCCTAAAATGAATAAAATACTTGAATAAAAGGGTTTAGGGTTAGGTATTCTCATTATGTTGTGATGCAAAATTGGTTCTTGCGGAGGTATTGAGCTGTAAGGGATTACAGATTGTAATTAGGTTGCAATCACTGGATTGTAATAAGATCGGACATGCTATTTGGTGGATGTAGCCCAAGGATTGGGTGAACCATGTTAAATTTTGGTGCCTTGTGTTCATTTTTGTGTGATCTATTATTTTCTATTATTAATTATATTTGTATATAGTTTTTTATTTCTGTCCGTGGTTTATCCTAACAGGTATATATACCACAAATATTGATAGTACAAGTATTACAATATATAAAAGATCATTTCAGGGATTATAGCTCCATTATTGATGATTTGGTAGTTATGCAATATCAAAAGATGAAGAGAAGAGGTATAAATATTATGAGAAGAAAAAAGAAGAATAGTAGAAGGAAGAGAAGAAAAATAATGATGATCTGGCTACTTCAGCAAATGAACTTAAGGAAATTGATAAGAATTTGCAAGGAGATGAGAAGGAGATTACACATGAAAATTACTTGTGTGTACCCTAGTTGAAACACACTATGAATGAGGTCAAAAAAAAATTACAACATTAGGATGAGAGTTTAATAGTCACTCCTCTCAAAAGTGCAAAAACACCATGTTTTTCAAAGTCACCATTAGAATCAATTTTAGAAGCATTATTTAGAAATGATGATGATCAAGTTGGCTTTATATCATCTTTGAGAATTTTTTTTGAAAAGAATAAGTGTAAGAAGTCTACAAGGCACATTAGGGGAAGTGACAAAAAAGTTGGAAAGTATTATATCAACAAAATTCATTGAATTAGACCCATATCTAAAAGAAAAACAAGTGATCAAGGCATTTGATAATGAGATCACTTAGTTATCAAAAATTGCAGCTAGAATGACACATACCCTTCATGATGTTGAATTGCTCATAAATGTTTGTGTAAGCATCAAAAAAGGCTTGAATATTCTTGATTCAAGTGTCAAAGAGGTAAGGAGATGCTTGAAAAAGGGAAAAGTGTATGGAAAATGTGCCCTATCACATACCTTTTGTACCATCTTAAAATGGATACACTTCATTTTGAGACCCTTTAGCCATCCTTAGTGTGGTTTTGGTCTATTTTTCTCCTCTCTTCTTCTAATCTATGTTTCTTGATCATGTCTTATTTTCTAACATAGTTGTCTAGGTGTTGTTTTGATATCCTTTTGACCAATATCATGTTTAGCTCATCATCTTCCTGTTTCACTTGCACTAGCTCCTATAACTTTTTGTGCCACTTGGGATTGAACCTCTAGGACTAGGTGAACTCAGGTCAACCTAGACCTCCTAGGTCAACTTAGCTTGACCTAGTCCCCAACTATTCTAGAGCTCATGGCCCAAAAGGCCTTAGGGGTTTAGTTAGATTGTGACCATTACCTAGTCAGCCTAAGTTATTTTCCCTCTTGAAAACTAGTATAATATGAGGTTTTGGGGATACCATTTTAATATCCCACTCTCAATTTGTCATGCATTCTTAATAAATTCACAAGAAAGAAGGTATTCAAGATTTTTTATTAGAAACAATAGTCCACCATGATAATTGAAAGGGTGGGGCAAGGGAGGTGAATTAGTTATCCAACAATTAAAACATTTATCTTACTAAAATAAACTTAATAATTCAACCAAAGTTAACAACAAACATAATAATGGGCATATAGACAATTACACCATATATGTTGACTAGGGAAACCCTTGGTTAGAGAGGAAACCTTAGTGGGAATGATGCCCACAAGATGATTTACTAATATAAATATTTCTCATTAGAGGATGGACCCTATTATGAGTCTATTGCAATATTTAGTACATATGAGTCCTTGTTTGGAGACTCTGAATCCCTATTAGGAGATTCCAACCCTGTTAGGAGTTGTGCCAACCTTGTTAGGAGTTGCAGTACAATGTATGCATGATGAGTCCACTGCCCAAACATGCAATTTCAACTACAAGAAGAGTCCACTACTCAAACAAGTAATTTACTATTATGTTTATCTTTCCTTTATTCTATCAATCAAACCAATCACTGTAAGACCTTGTAGACCAAGTCACAAACCTCAAATCCAAATATCAAACCTTAGATCATTCAGCAAAACCTCAACAATGAAGTTTCCTTCACTTCTACTCTACTCTGCTCAACTTTGCATTCCATTCTCTACTACTTACAAAAATTATTCTCATCCATAACATGATAAAGTAAAATGTCCTTCCTTTATATCGAGTCCATAAAATAATTCCCTGAGTTAGCTATTAGACCTTCTCAATTAATTATTCTACAACCACACTAAGAACATGTTACACTTAGTGATAACATTAATCTTCCACTTTAGAACTTGAATAACTTTCTGTACATGTAATATTATGATGAGAAAACTTAGCCATGCCATCACCAACATGTCTTGTTCACATCTTCAACATCAATTCTTAGAATAACAACTCTACTAAAAGATATAAATTTTTTACTAGAACACATCTCTATAAGCTCTATCTTAGAATAAACATTACCAAAACTTACATAACTTATTTCAGACTTATCATTTCTTCTTTTGACATTAACTACATATACTAGCTACTCGGATGTATTTCTCATAACCTCAAATAGTTAGAATACTCAACTAGTCTTCCATACCAACTTGATCTTTCTGTTGTTCTTCTATTAGATACCATAGAAAACTACTATGTTGACATCAATGACAAACTTGGTCATGAATGTAACATATCATCATAGTAACATATCTATAATACTCCCTCATAGGAATATCATGAGCATTCATGTTTTCAAAAATCTCTCAACAATCTCCCAATTTGGAATTGATGGCAATATAGATGAAAAACATCTAGTTCCAAGAATACCAACAAAAGACTATTCAACTTAATTTTCAAATCCTCTTCATCAATCATTATCCCCCATTGATATATCTCAATGTGCTTTCTATCAAACTTTTGTTCCTTGTTGTACTTTTTTAAAACATGCTATTCTTCCTCATGATCTTCTCATGATTTTTTCCATGCGAAATTTCTTCCCTATTGACATCTATGTCAAAGGTTTTAGCAACCAACTTCACTACATCAAATTATTCAACAATTGATTCTTACTAGCTCAAGTGTCCAAAGACACTGTTCAAAAAAACATTCAATAGGATTCCTAGATGACTCTATCCATCTTAGATACTCCCCCATACATGAAGTGTTAGAATTTAGTCTAGACAAACAATGGTGCTATGTTACATTAGACTGATGCACTCTTGGATCTTCTACTCTGATGTAGGAAGGGGCATAACCCCTAGCATACCTCACAAATACTCAAAAGTCTCTTTAGGAAGAGGATTAGTGAATATATTTGCAATTTTCTCTTTAGTGCTCACATACTCCAATCTAATTTCCTTTTTTGCAAAATTCTCTCTCAACATGTGATACTTAATAGAAATGTTTTTAGTCTTCAAATGAAACACTGGATTCTTAGACATATTTACCATGCTTGTGTTGTCACAATCCTTATATCCTTTAGCATCTGCTTGATCCAAACAATGTGATTATAATTGTTTGCTACTACAACATATTCTAATTCTATTGTACTTTGTGATGTACAATTCTACTTCTTGCTTAGCCAAGAAACTAATCTTCCTCCAAGAAGGAAGGCTCCACCACTAGTGTTTTTTTGTCATCCATACTATCTGCACAATCAACATTAGTATAAGTATTTAGAGTAAAATCATTAGATCTATCATACCACTATCCAAACTCTTAAGTTCCTTTTAGATATCTAAATATTCTTTTGACTAATGCATAATGTGCTTCTCTGGGATAATCCTAGAATCTTACAATAATTCTAATAGTATTTTATACATCTAGCCTTGTGTGGGTCAAATATTGCAATCCTCTTGTCATAGATCTATAATTTTTCTACTCAACAATAAGTGTTTCATCCTTTTTAGATAACTCGTGTCCAATTAACATAAGTGTTCCAATGGGTTTGCATGTTTCCAAACCAAACCTTTTTAGTAAATCCTTCAAGTACTTAGTCTAAGAAATAAAGATTCCTTCTTTATTCTATACAATCTATAATCCTAGAGAATATTTCATTTATCCTATCATACTCATCTCAAATTCTTTCTTCATCTCTTCTACAAACTTCTCACTTTCCTCATCATTTCCTCCAAATATGATAACATCAACAACTATTACCAAAACCATCAAACCATCATCAATTTCTTTCCAATATGGATTACTATCTACCATACCTTTGCTATATCCAATCTTTTTTGAATGCTTGTCCAACCTTTCATATCAAGTTTTGGGTGCTCTCTTCAAGCCATACAATGCTTTCTTTAGTCTACATATTACATCATTTTCATCTATCAAAGCTCAAACTTTAGGCTATTCAATGTATACCTCTTCGTCAAGTTCCCTATTCAAAAATGTTGACTTGACATCCATCTGATATACTTTGAATTTCTTTTGTGCTACATAGGATAAGAATAATCTTACCACTTCTATTCTAGCCACTGGAGCATAGGTCTTATCATAGTCTATTCCTTCTTGTTATGAGTAACCTTTACATACCAATCTTTCCTTGTTCCTTGCAACTTTTTCTTGCTCATTCATCTTGTTCCTAAATACCCATTTAGTTCCTATCACATTATTGTCTTCTAGTCTGGGGACCAATTCCCAAGTCTCATTCTTTAGTATTTGATCCAATTCTTCTTTCATAGCTTATTTCCAATAATCATCCTTACATGCTTCATCTACATTCTTAAGTTCAACTTGAGATATCAAACATAGTTCTTTATTGACTTTGCTTCTTGTCATCACACCTTTATCTTTTCTTTTGATGATCTTCTTAGATGGGTGACTCTTTATCATATTCTTTCCTAAAGTAGGAGTTGCTATCTCAACTCTTGGTTCTACTGAAGGTTCTAAGCTTTGTTCCTTCCTTGGCTCTCCTTCATTTTGCAAATCATTATTAGTCTCAAGAAATACTTCATCATTCCTTGGTTAAGTATCAACATCATCATCTAAATTGTAATCAACTATTCTCTCTTATATCTTGAATTTCTCATCAATTATCACATTTGCGCTTTCCATAATAGTCTCAGTTCTCAGAATATAGCATCTATAGGCCTTGTTTTTCAATTAATTACCAAGAAACATTCCTTCATCACTTCTAGCATCAAACTTATTAATATCATCATCTCTTTTGATATAACACTTACTCTCAAAATTTTTCAAATACTTAGCTGTAGTTGAGTGACCAAATCACAATTCATAAGGGGTGTTGTTTGTGTCTTTCCTAGCTTGTACTCTATTTATAGTGTAAACTATTGTATTCACAACTTCTCTCCAAAACATCTTGAATAAATCATTCTCAGCTAACATAGCTCTTGCTTCTTCTATAATTGACTTGTTCCTTCTCTCTGCAATGCCATTCTATTTAGGGGTTCCTGGAGTTGATAACTATCTTTTGATTCCATTTTCTTCACAAAACATGTTAAACTCATTTGAATTAAATTATCCTCCTCTATCTATAATTGATATGTTCCTTCTCTTTGCAATGCCATTCTGTTTAAGGGTTCCTGAAGCTAATAACTATCTTTTGATTCCATTTTCTTCACAAAAAATGTTAAACTCATTTGAATTAAATTATCCTCCTCTATCTAATCTTAAACATTTAATATTTATGCTTGATTCATTCTCAACTCTATTATTGAAAATCTTAAATTCATCAAATGCCTTAGATTTCTCTTTAAGAAATGAAACCCACATCATTCTAGAAAAGTCATGAGCTAGAATCATAAAATACCTTTTGTTGACATATGAGTCAAGTTTTTTATTAGTGACATACACTTATTCATATTTTAAATTTCTACTCAGCTTATTGTATAGTTAATAGTGTTAACCAAGAATATTAGTTGTTGTCGAGTTCTATAGTTGCTACTGAGTCCTTTGGACAAATTCTAGTGTTTATTGAGTAGTTATAGATACTATGAAGATCACCAATGTAAACTGAGCAACTCAGTACATACCAAGTTTACTAGTATAAATTGAGCTATGCGGCACTTATCGAGTTCATAGTTTATGTGATGTGAGTCCAAAGTTAGCTAAGCTATTCAGTGTTAACTAAGAGACTTAGTCTATACCAAGCTCAAGGTGATAGTGTTTACAAAGTCATGAAATGCAAACCAAGAGACTCAATTTATATGACGAGTTTTGCAATATTCACTAAGTCACTAGTGTAGACCAAGTTTAGTACTACTTGAAAGTGATTAGTATGGATCGAGCTTCTACATCTACCAAGTGCATGATGATTCCAAGCATTGATAGTGGATGTTGAGTATCAAAAACTCACCAAGTTAGTCTAAAGAACCTGAGTGTCTACATTTAGGTCAACTTTATAATATTTGTGTAAACTTGTACTATGGCCAACTTTATAATTTGTATAATTGGATTGGCATGTATGTAATGTATTATATGGCATCCAATGTGTGAGTGTATGTACAAATATATGCATAGAATCAATGTGATCATTAGAGAAGAGTAGAAAGTGTGAATTACAAAGGCTACAACAATATAAGGAGTAGAAAATATTCATCTATCATAGCAAGGTGACTTTTACACTTAAAGAAATCTCATTTAGCAAACCAAGTTGTAGATCAAAGCTTAGCTACTATTTCATCCTAAAAAGTGGATCAGTTAAATCCTTTAACAAGGTAGACCTAACAATCTTTTGTAAATCTCTTTACCAAGTGCATACTTCATTGTATATTTGTAAATCCTTTCATAAGGTGGACCTAGCAGTCCTTATTGCTCCTAATAGGGCAGATCATTAGAAGTGATCAATGTAAGCCTTAATAGGCCAACTTTATACTATAGTACTAAAGCCTGTAGGTATCATCCCCACCCCAGTTTTACTTTCTATTTGGAAGGTTTATGGGTCACCGAATCTTTGTTCAAAGTGTTGTGAATGCTTTCATGTTTTTAGTTTCTTATGTATTCAATTTGATCAGATTATATGTGAAGGATTAAAAGCTAATTAGATAGTTGGATTAAGAGTTAAAGTTGTAGAAGGTTTAGAAGTTACTGATTCACCCCTCCCCTCTTAGTAACTTAGCCTTTTAAGAATATTTCCAACAAATTGTATCAGAGCATTGTGGTTCTCAAGAGAAATTTTAATAACTTGAGAAAAGATCAAGGCCATGGAGATATTCAAAATTCACAAAGCTATTGACAATGAGAAGCTAGATTTGGAAATGTCTATTGCTCAACTCAAGAAAGAAAAGGAGAAACTCTCTCAATCCTTGAAAAGAAGGAAAAAACTTGAAATTCAAATGAATGATCATCTCTACATTGAAGAAAAGATTAAAGACCTTCATTCAATAAATCTAGATGAAGCCAATGAAGCAATCAAAGAACTCCTAGAAGAGAATGGTTCCCTGCACTTGAAGAAGTATAAAAAATAAGAAGAGAGCAAAAAATTCAGTCAGTAAGACTATGTGAAGTTATGGAAGAGAAGAAAAAGATAATAGAAGAGATAGAAGGAAAGAACAATAAAATCCAACACCAATCCCTTCAACAAGAAGACTTCATTGATCAACTCTCCAATGCAAATTAAGAAATCATGAGCCTAAGATCTAAAAATGAAGGATTGTAGAATGACCAAAACTTTGAAAGGCAAATCAATGAAAGAATAATGAAATCCCAAGTAGACATGAATCAATTAAATGAGAAAAATCTCTATAAACAAAAAGGTAAAGAAAGAATTGGATATACAAAAGAAGGAGAATCATCCAAGCAAGGAGCTCAAAAGAATCAAGGATCTACTTACAATCACTATGGTAAGATAGATCATACTTTAAACAAATGTTGGAGCAATGGAAAATAAAAATTCAATGGAATTGTTACAATTCTAATCAGCATGGTCATAAGGCTAGTGAATGCAAAGAGAAACCACAATTTGAAGTCAAATGCCACAAATACAAGAAGCATGGGCACAAATCATTAGAATGCAAAACCAAGATATTAAATCCAATAGAAATTTTTTTTAAAGATATATTTGGTTGGGACTACAACACTTGGTGTAGATGTCATTATTGTGGAGAATTTAGACATATTGGAATAAATTGTGTAAAATATCATTTGAGGAAAAGAGATACTACCAAAAGATGTTTCATTTGTATAGAACTTGGGAATCTTGCCAAGAAATGCATGAATACTAGTAGAATTGAAGATGAGAAGAAGGAAAAAGATGATAACATTCAAAAATAGATGAGATGGTAATGGGTTCCAAAGTCTACCAAGAATGAAAGTACAAACAATGATGAACAAGCCACTCAAGAATTGGCTGACTCCAGAATCTCTACTTGATTTTTCAAAGGAGAAACTATGACTAGGCTACTAAAGAAGAAATTCAAATTAGTCCAAGATTGAAAGGACAAAAGATCCATATCTATATTCAAGATACAAAGGGATCACCAAGTGAAAAGGGTATCAGTCACTACCAAGTTACTTTCCTTACCGAGTGAGGTTGGGAGTAACTAAATTTCATATGGCTATTGAATGTTGGTAGACTTTGTGGAGTAATCAATGCAAGAAAGTGGATAACAATCTATCAACTTGATCTACCATCCGTATTGAACATTTATGGTAAATTTTGATAAAAGGAATGAAATCAAAGTCATTTTCACCATGAAATTTTAAGAGCTATTGCACAGTGTGATCTTTAGAGCTTCCAAGTGATTTTGAGCGAATTTTTACTAAATTTTTTTTATTTCTCTCAAACCCTACCGATTGAAGATAGCATTCAGTGGTAGCAAGGCAAAGTAAGGTTCTAACATGCTAGTTCATGGTGAATGGAAAGCTTCAAATTTCAAACTTACTTCTAGAATTGTCACATCCCTAGATCCAAGTGGAGTGCAATCTCAAATCCCTCCAAAGGTGCTATTGATAAATGGCATTCATTCTCACTTTAAATGCATGATTCAAGATATTGGCACTTTGGAAATGGATAAAGCACTATGACAATTGTGTGTTAATGGTGTCTTGACACCCAAGAATTGTTGGGCGATCGTTCTGCATGAGGCTAATGACAAGAATCCTTCATGCAATTCCTCTCTTGAAAGGCTAATCTTTTGGATCAACTCTAAGATTCTATATTTGTCTTGTGACATACCAAAATCTGCTCAATTGAAGATAAATGTAATTGTTCAAGATGAGGCCTTTGCTAGTTCTATTTTGATCTTGGAATGAAGTAAAATCTATTCGTTGTCTCAAAATAACACACAAAAGAACAATGTTTTTGTATTTTTATTTTTTTTTCATGGATGCAATCTAATAGTGCAACTGAAATGAGTTCCTATTCTAACAAGGGGTTAGAAAATAAAAAAATGAAACTAAAAAAAAATAGCATGAAATTCAAAGAAAATAATGTGAAATTGAAATCCTAATGGACATAAGCTATAGAAAACAACACATTGTGAGTTAAGATTTCAAAGAGATCGGTAGGTAAGTAATGAAAATAGGAGAAATGCTTCTTAGAATCCACTAATGCAATTGTCAATGGGAAATTTTAATAACCAAATGATGTTTCACTCTTCATCAAATTGCAAGGCCATGAAAAGCGGGTGTGAGACAAAAATTTATGTAGGCACAATTTGGTGATTTTTTCTTGAGCTCGATATGTCAGAAAAATTCGTAAAACTATAAAAAACACTAGAACTAAAAGATTTCACAACCAAAACCAATGCAATAAACCTTTGGCTCAATCAAAATCTCATGAACAAAATTCACAAAACAATGACACATTTAGGAAAGAATGACTACACTCCAAATGAGAGCACCAAAAGCATAATTTTATTTTATAATAATGGTGGCCCTTGTTACATATTACAATGGGTTATTTATAAGAAATCATCTCCTCAATTTTTGTTGAGAGTGAGAGATATCTTCATTTAATAAAATGATTTTAAATAATAAAACAAACTAATTATATACAATCTAACATTAATTTGGTGCTTAGCAAGACTCCATCCACATTTTATTCATTAATCAGATGCATGAGCACTTTCCATGTTAGAAAAAGGAAATTATGAGAGAGAAAACAAGAGAAATCTCTTAGTGGAAGTGGAAGTGTTTGGAAGTGCCAAAAATAGAAGCTGATCCTTCACTAGGCATGTGTCGAAGTTAAACTGCCATTAGAATGTGTTCACAATGCATGAAAAGTGCTATTTTTGGAACTAGCAGTTAACTATTGGCACACCTTTGAATTGTAGAGCTCTAGACATGTGTACTTGTGCACCTATAGACCTATACACCTCTGGAGCTATGGATCTCGAAAGGGTCAAAATCTCAAAATTTTATTGAGTGTCAAAATTGAAATTCTACCATCTGGGTTTTGTTCTTCTTCATTGCAAAGATATGTTTGGATGTTTGCCCTTGAATTTCTCTATCATCTTAGAAATTTTAGCCACGTCCGATAAATCAAAAGCCTCATATTTATCCTTAACCTTTTGTCTATAATTGTCTACCTCAATTTGGGTGTCAGAAAAATCCCTAAGTTTGATATCCAATTCTAACAATGCTTCTTTAGTCCTAAAGGCTTTTCAGATGTCCTCATCATCAACAACCTACACAAAAATCTTCTTAAAATTCTCCACTTCTGTCTCTATAGGTAACAACTTTTCTCATTCCTCATCTTCAAAAATATCCAAGCATGTATCACTGTATTGTCTCGCTGCTTCCAAAATTCACTCTCGAGCTTGGTCCTTGAGCTGATGAATCTCTTCATGTAATGTTCCCATTACTTTATTAATTTCCACTATCTTTTATATCTAGTCATCAATCATATCTAATTCTTCTCTAGTATACACTTCTACCAACACTGGGTATCTTTGGCCCTTTATGGCTTCTAGAGTTTGCAAATCCTTACTCAAGGCTCGTACTTCATCCATAATACTAAAGTCCTACTTCAAAATTGATATGATTTTATTCTCATTCTCCTATGTAGCATGCAGTAACTTCAAATTCCCTATGATGATAGTAGCACCTTTCTCCTCAAAACTTTCTCACCACTGCTCATAAGCTTTGAAAAATGGATCAATGTGCATCACTCCCCCTTCTCTAAGTATAGTGTTCAAGGTCTAATTGAGGTGCTTAGGATATAGAGGACCAACTAATTCAGCTAGATATCCCTTTAGGATCTCAACCTACCTTCAGAGTGCTTGGAGTTTGGCCTCATCCTGTTCCATTTTCTTAAGGACCTCTTTGACTCCTAGAGTCATAATCAATTAGGTTGAATCCCGTGGAGGTCTCCCCAACATAACATCATTCAATTCTTAATCCTTAAGACCAAGACCTTCTACATCTATGCTTTTAGGAGGGAGAGCCACTTGTGCAAATAGTTCATGGTTCCTTGTGCAGGTGACAAATGCCAATGGAATTGCCTCTTGTGATGGAGACTCGAGTTTATTAAAAATCTCTATAATGTCACAAATGTCTTCTTCTGAATCATAGAATTGAGGCTTAGTACTCATTATTTCCTTTTGAATCCATCTAGGGATGTGTCCTGCTAAGGACCTAGCTCTTGATGATGAAGGGGTTTATTATGCAATTTCCTTCCCTTTGTCACACATGCTTAGAGTTGTCTCCTATTAGGAGGGCTCCTCTTCTATAGCCTTAGTCTCAGGAGACCTTGTAGCCTGAACCTCAATGTCTTGGGAAGGTGATTGAGAATATTCCACCATCTACCCCTCCTTTGACACTTTGTCAATCTCCATTTTTCCTAGTTTCTCCTCCTATGGTGTTTCCTTTTGAACCCACTCTTCCTCTTAACTCTGAGGTGGAGGAGTAAGATCAGGACCCTATGTATCTGGTGGCATCTACATCTAGTATTCCTATTGAGGTTCACCTGTAGGGGTGTCCTTGATCTTATCCTAAATCAACTCTGTACCTATGAGCATGAAATCAAAATTTGACATTGAGAAAACATCATTTCCCTCTTCACTTTTCTTATCCACCCACTATTGTACTTCATCTTCCAAAGAAGAGAGTTCTAAGGGTTCTACTTGAGTGGATGGTGGGGTACCTATGGCACTCTTTCTCCTTTACAACTCTGTGGCTCTAGCTAGCTAAGTTATTCCCTATAGGGGTACTTGTTCCTCTTCCCTTTCTAATTCTTCTTCTTCCTCTTCTTGGTCTCCCTCCTGAATGCATTCAAGAATAGATGGGGAAGTCACCAATCTTCTATTGATCCTTTTCCTCTTTTCATCTAGATTTTAATCCTCTTCTTTTGTTTCTTAGAGGTATAAGGAGAAACTGGCTCTTCTTGTGTAGGAGGAATGGAGGGCTATGGAATCTCACCCTCTTTTGGTTGGCTGGATGTAATGGGAGGCAACTAAGGTTCATCTTGGACTTGAGTAGCTCCAGTATCATCAAAGACTTGTGCACTCTATTCTTGCTATCGGGGAGGTGCCTGTTTTGTAGCTTGTTCTACTTGAATCCTCTAAGGGGAGGTCCTCTTTCTTTTATTCTATCCCTTCCTTTTAGGAGGGTGATAATATCGAACCAAGTGATCAAGCTGTTATACCATTTTTGGCCTGATAGGAGATTGGGTTACGAAGGTAGGAGTTGTTACTTTCTTCCTTTTACCTCTTTCTGGGAGGGCATGTGCATGGAAGATCACTGTGTCAGGAATTTGATCAAGTGGAAAAGGTTTCTTGATCCATTCCTTTGTGATTTTGATGACAAGCCTTGCTCAATGATTAATATCATTGGCCTCCTCCCTGTCAACCTTAGCATTCATAATGGGTCTTTCAACATTTTTTTCTAATTTGAACAGGGGGTCCAGTAGCTCCTTAGAATCTTGTTACCTTATTTCCTCTATGATGTTCAATTGGAGAGCCTTTTTTGCTCAATATCAAGTCATCCTACTATAGTCACTAATGTAGGATTCATCCAGTGATCTTCAACAACATCCTCATGATGGAAGGCCTTTCCTGCTAGACTCTCCACTCTCCCAACATTGTCAAAATAGGGCTAGGGAGAGTTGTATTCTTCAAGGGGATAGTTCTCTCACTCCCACTCAAAGGGCAGAATATCTTGCTTCCTCTTCACTTGATATGATCCAATGACCAATGACTATGCCCAACAAGGTCTCCATTGCCTCTTTATTTTCTCATATGCTAACTCAATCTATCAAGAAATCTCCAATAGCATCAGTTTGTCACTTGGGTATCTTGGGATCTTCTTAGGATTGATGGAGGCACTAACTACTTGAAGATATGTGAATATTTTGAACTAGATGAAGTCGGCTCTGAGAACTATAATATGTGCTTTGGCTTCATTAGATAATCTCCTCCCATAGTGTCCCTTAATGAATCAAATGAACACAAAGATGAATGCATCATTCATGATTTTATATTCTTTTCTCTCTACTGAGAGCTTCTTCTTCACCAGCTGAGGGTAGAATATGTATGGCCAGGCATTGGGATCCTACATACTTCCTTTCTTGTACAAACTAGAGTAGTTTTTCACCTTTGTTGTAAGAAAGTATACCATGTAAGAAGTCATGTAAAACTTCTTCTTTTCCTTCACCATCCTCAGTTCCTCACACAAGATTCCACTTAGTGTGGTGGCCCAATTGAGTGGTATCTTTGCCTATTTGATGGTCACAATGAAGTTGACCATGAAGGTGCTAAGGTGATGTACTCTAGGTAAACCCATGACTTTGTTTAGGAGAATGATATAGTATCCAATTTCTTCCTTCATGTATCCTTGAGTCATGTCTACTTTTCCTATTATTCTTCCCTAAGGAGGCTTCTCAATGAGGTAAGAGGACTGAATGATGTCAATCACTTCTTGTCGGTGTTCCCTGTGCCATCTCTTAGCTACTTCATATGAGAGTCTAATGAACTAGTTTACTCTTGGGAGATGGAAGACCCTCTCAATGTTGTCAGGTCATAGATCCAACACAACCTCTCTAGTGACATTCTTGATGACCCTTTCTTCAGGAACAAAATGTTGTGCTAGGGACATGATTAATTCTACTAACTGCACTGATATGGGGTGTGACACTGCATTCACCAACTTGGAATGGATCAACATGGATACTAAGGCTAATCTCTCTGTTGGTTTATTGTAAATTCTTAGGAATTCTCCTGGATCTATGTGCCCTAAATTAGTGTCTTAGATTTTTGCATGGTCATCATGAAATTTTGACTTCCAGGGAATGCCTTGGAATTTGAGAACTATTAGTTTGGGTTCTACTCTAGATATGGATGCCATTTGATCACTTGCATGTTGTGCGAAAAAAATTTATTAGTTCAAGTAATAAAGATTAGAAATAAAATGTAAAAGCTCTAAATTTAAATAAACATAAAGGAAAATAAAATGCCCAATTTGGGCATTTTTTATTATATATATATATATATTTTTTGTTTTTGTTTTTTATACTTTTTTAAATTTTTTTTTGAAAAAAAAAAAATGAGTGGAAAAAAGGATACATGCATAGCTAGGGTTTCAAGGCCGCATGGTTCATGGTGACCATAGACACTAAAGGCACTGCGTGCAGTGAGTTAGTGCCATGGGCATAGCATATTTGTGGCACCACAGGCATAAAAAGTATCATGCACTTGGAAGCACTGTAGGTACTTGGAAATGGTGATGTTGTGCACTTATGAAATGGTGGCACCACATGCTTGGAAGCACCACGGGTGCATAAAATGCCACACAGGGAGTGTGTTTGGCAATGTAGTGGTGGATATGTAAAAAGAGCCATGTCAGCACTATTAGGGTTACATTTGGGGCCATGAGCATGAGCACTATGCACCACTGGCATGAGGTGTTTACCTTGTATCCCCAATGAAGCTCCAATGAATGAAAAAAAATGCAAAGTGTTTGGGGGGGTTTGGTGGGTTTGGGGGGTTTTATATCCCCCCACACTAGGTGAGGTACGAGGCATGCCTTGGCATGAATGTATAGGTGTATGTCGTGCATCTTGCTAGTGTGCATGCTTGCACTTGCGTGATGCGGTTTTTCTTTCAAAATTTGTTTTTGGACTCTAACACTTTTGACCTCTAATATTTTCTCTTAACTCTCGATCTATGAGTTCAGGAGTCAGGAAAAAAAGTAGGGGGTCCCCATTCCTAGTGAGGAATGGGGCATGTGTTGTGAGACCACAACAAATAGCCTCGAAAAAAGGAAGAAATGACCAAGTTATTTCTTCATCAACAAACATTCTTTCAATGTGTGTCAAACACCAATCAAACTTCAAACATCTCGAGCATCTTTCAAATGACTTTGTAATTAAAATCCTAGAATTTGAAACCTTCAAGCTCATGTGTGATTTGTGTATTCATGCCCTTTGATAACTTAGGATGAAATCTATCAAAGTTTTCTGACAAATCAGAAATAATTGTCCACTCCTCCTGGCTCTTTCATTTAGAATCTCCATGAAGGCTATTTATCGATCACTTGCTTGACTAGATGAGAGAATCAATTCGAGGGGTCTTGGGAAGGTCTCATGTTCTTTTAGCTTTCTAGAAAATTTGAATAATTTCTCCATATCATTCAAAATATTACTTTTGATGAAGCAATATTTTGAATACATATCTTTTGCCATTTCAGATCTTTAGAATCCATCGATCTTAAAATTGTATTTTCCCATTTTTTAAAAAATATTTTGTATCTTGACTACACTTACACTATGTAGTTAGGACATCAATGTCATTTCTTGGATTTGATCAGTTGCAAACATCCCTTGTATTCCACTTTTAGAACTTTTTAGAAACTCTCACGCCAAACAATGATCTTGACAACCTTTCGAGGAGACCCCTCCTGTTTGAACTATTTGAAGTTTGGATCATCCCTTGTCATCTTTGACTTTAATTCAATAGCACCTAAAACCATCAAATTTTTAAATTTGCAAAGTATTAAGAACTTGTTGGTCTAGACTCCTAATTTCTAGTCTAAAAGTCCCCTATTTCCATAAGAAATATCAGCTGCTCAGTTGGTATAAGGCACACAATCATCCAAATGTTTTGACAAAGAAATACCTCTTCTTGAAATTGGAACCAAAGAGTGGTTAGTAAAACCTTGAGAGAAAATCTCAAGTATACCTTACCCCCCAAGACTGACACAATTTTGAAAATAAAACACATGACTGAAAGAAAACACACTTGCAGAAATAAACACACTTGTAGGAATAAAATCTAAGCTAAATGCATAAATAAAATCTAACTAATTTTCTTTTGTGTCTTTTAAGCTTCAAAATAATGCTTCAAAAACTACCCATTTATGAGCAAGGGGAGAAATTCCCCTTGTAAGGAACTGAGCCTAAAAGTGTTTTCTCCAAGAATTTCCACAATTTGATAAGGGCCCATCCACAAGCATTGAAACTTGGTATGGCTGCCTAGCTTTTCTTTTGCCTTATCCTAGAGTAGAACAAGGTCAAAAATCTTGAATGATTTAACTGTGGTCCTTTTATCAAGCCATCTTTTCATAATAGCTTGATGTTTAGCCATATGCTCCAATGTAGCTGTCCATTTCTCATCCATCTCTAAAAGATTCATCAATCTAATTTTTTGTTTGTCAACATCTTTAGCATACCCACTCATGAATTTCAAAACAAGAATTCTAAGATTAAGTGGGAACACTAGTTCTTGTCTATAGACAAGCAAATATGGAGAAGTCCCCAAATCATTTTTGACTCTCACTCAGTCTATCCATAGGGCATATTTAAGTTATATATGCCAATCCCTAGGATTCTCCTTCAATAATCATCTTATCACTATGATCAAGTTCTTGTTTGTAGATTTTTCTACCCCATTTCCTTGTAGGTAATAATTAGAAGAGAACTTGATAGTGACTTTATTTTCAAATGCCCACTAGGTCAGGAATACAGATGTGAAAGCAAACCTTTTATTGCATACAAGGCAAATGGCATTCTAAATTTGGTAACAATGTGTTCTTCTAAAAAGTTTGTTACCACCTTAGTAGTGCAATTTTTGAATTTTTCTACCTCTATCCATCATATACAATAATCAATAGCTATGAGAATAAAATCATGTCCCATTAATGATGGTGGATTGACTAGACTAATGAAATCTAGCCCACGCTTTGTGAAGGGGTGTATCTCGTACATAGGTTGTAAGGGTATTGCTGGATTCCTCTCTCTATTGGCACTAGTTTGACAGATATGGCAAGAGTGTACATGCTTGAAAGTGTCTTTGAATATTGAGGGACAAAAATAACTAGATCTTAGAATCATGTGAGTCATTACTTCTGTTGAACCATGTCCTATACCATACTTGTCATGAAAGTGCTCAAAGACTTCCTTTTCTTCCTCACGACCTAAATACTTAAGATAAATCCCTTCATAGTTCCTCTTGTACAACTTGTTGTCGCATAGCATGAAGGATTCACACTTCATTTTAAGTCCCTTATGTTGTGAACTATTCATCCAATGGGGACATTGGTCCTATAGAAGATAATAAGAAATGTCGTGATATCAAATGTCTATCACCACTCCTTGACCAATATCAATTTCAGATACAATCCTCTTATCTTGATCATCTTCATTTGTTTCATTGTCCAACTTAAACTCCTTTTCATCTTTTTCCTAGTTATTAGCTATCATTCTTGACAACCCTTGGCCTCAAACTAATCTCATAGGCTGAATTTCAAGATCAAACTCTTGAAGTATGGTCATCCATTTACCTCTCCTTTCACCAAGTTCATTTTGCATCAAAAGAATCTTTACCATTGGATCAAGTACAATTGCATACACTTTACTTCTTAGTATGTAATGATGGAACTTCTTTACTACCTTGATTAATCCAAAGGATTTTTTATCAAGGTTTGAGTACTTCAACTTAGCATTCTTCAAAGGGGAACTCATAAAAGCAATTGGTCTTTCATCTTCCTTTTCCTTTTTTTTGCATCAGGATCCCTACACAAGAATGTTCTGAAGTAAAGGACTTACTAAAACCAAAGCTATAGAAATGGCCACTTTGATATCCTTGAATGATTTCTTAATCTCTAGAACCCATTCCATCTTAGCCTTATTTTTGAGCAAATCATTAAGGGGATGAACTATCTCTACAAATCCGCTTATAAATTTTTGCACAAAATTTATCTTCCCAAAGAAAGACTTGAGTTCTTTTTGACCATGAGGAGGTGCTAATTTCAAAATAGCTTTGATTCTATTAGGGTTAATGGAGATCCCAACTTTAGAAAAGGCATGACCTAGGAATTTTCCTTTACTGACCCCGAATGAAAATTTCTTGGGATTGAGGGATATGTTGTACCTATAAAATCTATTGAATACCTACCTTAAATCAGCAATGTGAGTGCTTCAATATTTTTAAAAGATGGTTAAATCATCCATGTAGATGACTATACACTTATTTACCAATTCCTTAAAAGCTTCATCCATGGATTGTTGAAATGTGATCCCTACATTATTCAATCCAAAATGCATTCTCCTGTAGGAAAAAGTTCTCCATTTGGTTGTGAAAGTTATCTTTAGTAGATCTTCTTCTTCAATCATCACCTAATTATATTCTAAATATCCATCTAGGAAAGACATCATTTTTGAACCATTTATGATTTGCAGAACCTCATCAAGCGAGGGTAGAGGATAATTGTCCTTTTGTGATGCTAGGTTCAAGTTACAAAAATCAACACAAAGACAAATCTCTCTAGTCTTTTTCCTCATAGGAACCAAATTAGCCACCCATGTAGAATGAAGAATAGGAAATATGATCTTTACATCTAGTAATTTCTTGACTTCCTTCATTATTAGGGGCTCAAAAATAGGATTGATAGGTCTTTTCCTTTGTCAAAAAGGTTTTGCATCTAGTTTCAAAAAAATTTCATGAGTTATAATCTCAGGGTCATATGTCTTTAATTCTTTATAGCACCAAGCGATGACATTTTTATGCTCAGTAAGCAACTTGAGCATTTCTTCCCTTTCTTGTGTATTGCATGCTTTCCCTATTTGGACCATCCTCAAATCTTCTTCAGGTCCTAGGTTGTATTCATCACACTCCTTGATACCCATTTATTTAATCATTCTTTTATTAAGTGCTGATTCATCACAATAAAAAAGTGCTCTAACTCAACCATTCCCTTGGGAATAGTGTTAGTCTTTAGATTTAGGATTCCATTTTCATCTTCAAGTTTGTCATTTGGATTGTCATCAATTTCTTTCCCTTTGAAGTGACCATTGCACATGATAAATTCAAGTATGTGTTAATCGTCCTGAAAGACTTGAAAGTTTGTAATATGGTCCAGAATAGATGGGGAAACAACTAACTGTACTAAAAATCTTTTCAACTTCATTCTTTCAACTAGTTGTAATGCACTTGCTAAAATAGCAAGAGCATCTACCACCATGTTCTTCCTTCTTGGAATGGACTTTATGTTTAAAGCTTTAAAATCATCCAGAAAATCCCATACTCTCTTCTTGTAAGAGAGTAACTTTTTGTTGTTGCAAGAGTATAATGATTTTACTTGCCAAATAACCAACTGAAAATCTCCTTCAATTATGAGATCTGTGACCCCTTACTTGAGTGCAAAGTGAATTCCTCAAATCAACACTTTGTATTCTACAGTGCATTGTTAGTACATCTAAACTGTAATTGGTATGTTGTGTAAAAAGACCTACCTTTTGGGTTGACCAATTCAATACTTGCACTGGCTCCCAACTTGCACTTGGAACCATCAAAGCAAAGTGTCCAAATTGAATTTTCCTTGGGTTTTCTAACTTTATGCATATTTTTCCTTATCTTTTCTTTCACTTGAGCCTTGAATGACTATTTCTTAGGAATTCATTGTAACTTTCCTTGTGTAGGACTTGATGATTCCCCTTTGTAATCTATAGATAGAGGAAGTGTGTATTTTTCATTTTTATCTTGGTTTTTCCCTATCAATTCTTTGATTTCCTCAACTTTAGGTTTAGGATGAATGAATAATGAAGTCCATCCTTTACCTTTCACATATTATCTTCTTCTTTGGAATTTAATCATCCCTAGAGGAGGAGAATTCAAACCTCCTCCATCTAAAGAGGTATCACTGTATGACACATTTAAATCTTCAATTTTTTCTTCAATCTGTCCTAGTGACTCAGTTGAGTTTATATTTCTTTGATCCCCCATAGGTCTATTTTTTATAATGTGGTTGTCCTTTCCTTGCATTATATTTGTTAACACCTTTGCAACTACTTCTTGGCATGATGAGCATTCAAACTTAGAGTGACTAACTTTGTGTAATCGACAGAATCTGAGGAGAAGTAAGATGTTAGGGTCATCTTCTTCTCCCAAGCATTGCAAATTAATCACCATATTATCTATGAATTGTGTCATAATCTCATCCTTTGGGATTTTTATCTTGAGTTCCTTATCCTAATCTTGGGATGCTTTGATTGGAATAGTGTTGAACACCATCACCTTGTATGAGCCCAAATCTATTTGTAAGAATGCTATCTCATTCAAGGCATTGTAATCTATAATCATAATTTTCAATTTGGGTTCTGCATCTATCTTGATTTGATTGTTTAACCCTTTCCATGGTAACCATAACTGAGTGAAATCCATAGAAAACCATCCTCCTAGGAATTTTGTCCACTCTCTACTCAAGAGTAATCCATGTCTCTAGAATGTCTACCACATGTATATCAATGACATCTTGAATCTGGGGATTGATTGTCAATTGTATTTGACCATCTTTCAACATGCCAATGACTTTCATTTCCATTTTTTCTAACTATATCACTACCTGATTAGAAGGTTGAGGACTTACCCCTAACTTTTGTACTATTGATAGTGGCATGACATTACATGAGGCTCTTGAATCAATAAAGAAATTGTGGAGATTCTTTCCATATATCCTAATGCTGAGCAAAAATAGGGGTACTTTGACCTTGTCTTTGAACATAGTAGGCATTGCTTCTACAGTATTGACTTGTCAAGATACTATCTTTTGAGGGACCTAATTCACATTGTGGGATACCTTTGTACGATCTAGAGTCTTCATGAGTGCTTCTTGCTATTGTGGAAAATTTTGCAACATATAAAACATGGACATATTTTCTTTGAATTGTTTCAAATCTTCAACAACACTATACTCTTTAGTAGAAAAAGCAGAATTCTTCAATATTTTTGGTACATTTGTTTGATTATGATTCTATTGTGCTCTATACAGTGGCCTAATTGGTGCTATATTGTTACTTACCCTTGGATTGAGAGGAGTTGGTTGTAAACCTAGATGAATCCCATCTATCAAAGGTTCCTTTCTATTTCTCATATTATATGTATTTTGATTGTCATTGCAAAAAGCAAACATCTCATCATGTTGAAAATCAAGTTCCTAACTAAATGAGAAAGAGAACTCTTCACTAGGGGGTTGTTCTACCTACACATTCTATGTAAAATCATAGGATTCTAGTAACATAGTGTTAAACTACACAGGAGGAGCATTATCATTCACTTGTGAACTTTGAGTAATCTCTTGATTCTCATTGTAATATGAACCATCATTTTTGGGTGCATTCTAACCATCATCATACTGATTGATATCTACATACTAAACATTGTTATTGTTGTTTTTGGCAAGGATACTTCCATTATTGGGTCAAGTATTCCACTGTCAGTTCTATCTTTGAAATCCATTGTTATGATTAGGAGGATTGAAGTTGTTACCCCCATTGTTGTTTCTTGAATTGTTGTTGTTGTTCCTACTGAAGTTCCATTTATAATTCTGGCCATAATTGTTGTTGTAAGGGTCAATGTTGTTTCTTTGGAAGTTTTTGTTTTGTCCTTGAGATAACCTAAGACAAGTTAGTATGTTGTTCATTTTGGACATAATCCTTTTCATTTGGCCAAATTAAGAAACAAAACCATTGTCTACTTCAGCGGGTACTACTGCCTTTTTCTTAGAGAAGGAAACTTTTAGATGTTCAAACCTTGGATACATTAGAGTAAAATAGAGCTAGACGCATTAATCCTCCTCCATTAGGATTAGCTTGCTTAGTGAAGGTAATTTCCTCTACGAAGACTTTATCCAATGTGTCGATATTTGCTGTAGGAAGTCTTCTCAGGAAAATTGTAGCAAGGTGGTCCATAGCATTTAGATAAATCTTAATAGTGGCTTCAACTAGTATAGTGTATGGCATTTCCAACTTGTGATATACCATGTGAAATTGATGGTTGAAGCATGAAACTATCTCAGCTAGGTCCCTTTCGATTGATATGAATTATTGATGTATCACAACTGAGTTGATGAATCTTTTGAATTGTTCCAAAAACAATTTTTCAAAAGTGTCCCAATCTCCAATGCATCTAGGTGGAAAATTGGCATACTGATTGAAGGCAATTTCCCCCAAAGAGTAAGGGAATAAATGTAGAACCACATCCTTGTTAGTAATCTTCTTGTAGTTGCAAATTTCCTTAAATGCCTCGACATGATCTTTAGTAGTTCGTGTCTCACCGTAGATGAATCTTAGGAAAAAATTCTTGGGATTCTTAGGAAGGTGATGGAGTGCACCTCTCAAGTTTATTAGTGAGTGTTTGTAAAAAATTCCATTGGAGGGTTTGGCAGACCTAATGGTGGTCCACCAGGGGGTTGAAATGGAGGTGGAGTTGAACAAGATGATGAAAGTTTGAATGGAAGTGGTTGAATTTAGGGTATTCCCTTGTCACTACATGGTTTGTGGAAGTAGGTAATCTTGAGAAACTCATGTGCACTTGGTTTAGACCTTAATGCTCACTAATATGGGGATTTTGGATCAATATTCTCTAGTTTGTATCAATCTTGGAAAAAGCACACCTCTACAGAAGAACACTTTCTCACCTCTTTGAATTTTTTGCACTACAGAGTTTTGCACACCTAGGAAATTGTGGATCTGTAGACCTACTTACCTATGGATTTGTGAAGCTATGTACTTGCGAAGCTATAGATCTAAATTTTCTTTTTGAACTTGTCTGAAGTGCAAATTTTGCAAAAAGTGCAAAATTTCAAAACTCGGGCAAATTATCCACTTTTCTCTAAGATCTAAAAGTGTGGCCCTCCTTCTAGCACCACTTCTATTGGGTGGTCATTCTGCATTTGGCCAATGAGAAGAATCTTTTGCAGAATTCTTCTCTTTAAAAGCTAATCTTTTGGATCAACTCCAAGGTTTTGTATTTGTCTTATGATGTATCAAAATCTACTTCATTGAAGATAAATGTGATCATTCACAAGGAGGCCTTTGCTGGTTCTATTTTGATCTCCAAATGAAGTAAAATCTATTGGTTGTCTCAAAATAACACACAAAAGAACAATGTTTTTGTATTTTCTATTTTTTTCATGAATGCAATCTTACAATGCAACTAAAATGAGTTCCTATTCTACCAAGGGGTTAGCAAAGAAAATGATGAAATTGAAAGAAAATAACATGAAACTCAAAGCAAATAATGTGAAATTGAAATCCTAACAGACATAAGCTACAGAAAACAACACATTGCAAGCTAAGCTTTCAAAGAGATTAGTAGGTAACCAATGAAAATAGGAGCAACACTTCCTAGATTCCACTAATGTAATTGTCGATGGGAAATTTTAATAATCTAATGATGTTTCAATCTTAATCAAATCACAAGGCCACAAAAAGTGCACTTATGCGAGACAAAAATTTATGTAGGCACAATTTGGTGATTTCTTCTCGAGCTCAATATGTTAGTGAAATTCGTAAAATTATAGCAAACACTAGAACTAAAAGATCACACAACTAGAAACCATGCAATAAACCTTTGGCTCAATCACAATCTCATGAACTAAATTCACAAAACAATGACACATTCAGGAAAAAATGACTACACTCCAAATGCGAGCACCAAAAGCATAATTTTATTGCATAATAATGGAGGCCCTTGTTACATATTACAATGAGGTATTTATAACAAATCATCTCCTTAATTTGTGTTGAGAGTGAGATATATCTTCATGCAATAAAATACTTTTAAACAATAAAACAAACTAATTATATGCAATCTAATGATTAATCTAGTACTTAGTAGGACTCCATCCATATTTTATTCATTATTTGGATGCATGAGCCCTTTACATGTTAAAAAAAAAAAAAAATTATGAGAGAGAAAGAATGAGAAAGCTCTGAGTCAAAGTGGAAGTGTCTAGAAGTGCCAAAAATAGAAGTTGATCCTTCACTAGGTGTGTGTCAAAGTTAAACTACCATCAAAATGTGTTTCCCATGCATGTAAACTGTTATTTTTGGAACTAGTAGTTAACTGTCAATACACCTCTGAATTGTGGAGCTATGGACTTGTGTACCTACACACCTATGGAGATACAAAGTTGTGGACCTCGATAGGGTGAAAATCTCAAAACTTTATAGAGTATCAAAATTGAAATTTTTGCATCTAGGTTTTGTTCTTCTTCATCCCAAAGCTATGTTTGGATGTTTGCCCTTGAATTTCTCTATCATCTCAATAATTTTAGCTGCATCCTCATATTTATTTTTAACATTTTATCTATAATTGTCTACCTCAATTTAGGTGTCAACAAAATTCCTGAGTTTGGTATCTAATTCTAACAATACTTCTTCATTCCTAAAGGCTTGTCAAATGTCCTCATCATCATCAACCTCTACAAAAATCTTCCTAAAATTCTTCACTATTGTCTCTATAGGTAGCAACTTTTCTCATTCCTCATCTTCAAAAATATCCAAGCATGCATCACTGTAGTGCTCTTTGCTTCCAAAATTCACTCTCAATCTTGGTCCTTGAACCAAAAAATCTCTTCATGTAATGTTCCCATTACTTTATTGCTATCTACTATCTTTTCTATCCAATCATCAATCATATCTAATTCTTCTCTGATATATACGTCAATCAAAACCCATTATCTTTAGCCCTTTATGGCTTGTAGAGTTTGAAAATCCTTACTCTAGGCTCATCCTTCATCCATAATACTGAAGTCCTACTTCAAAATTACTATGATTTTATTCACATTCTCTTGCATAGAATGTAGTAACTTCAAATTTCCTATGATGATTGTAACACCTTTCTCCTCAAAACTTTTCTACCACTACAGTCAGGCTTTCAAAAATGAATCAATATGGGCTACTCCCCCTTCTCTAAGTATAGTGTTCAAGGTCTACTCAGGATGCTCAAGATCTAGAGGACCAACTACTTCAGGTAGATATCCCTTTAGGATCTCAACCTACCTTTGAAGTGCTTGGAGTTCAGCCTCATCCAGTTCTGTATGCTTAAGGACCTCTTTGACTCCCAAGGTCTTCATTAATTGGGTTGAATCTCATGTAGGTCTCCCCAACATAACATCCCTCAATTAATAATCCTCAATACCAAGACCTTTCACATTTGTGCCTTTAGGAGGGAGAGCCACTTGTGCAAACAGTTCCTAGTTCATTATGTTGGTCAGAAATGCCAATGGCATTGCCTCATGTGATGGAGACTCAAGTTTATTCAAAATCTCTGAAATGTCATAAATTTCTTCTTCTGAAGCATGGAATTGAGGCTTAATACTCCTCATTACTTCCTTTTGAATCCATCTAGGGATGCATCCTATTGAGGACCTACCTCTTGATGATGAAGGGGCGTGTTCTATAATTTCCTTCCCTTTTTTTCTTTTGCTTAGAGTTGTCTCCTATTAGGAGGGCTCCTATTCTATAGCCTCAGTCTCAATAGACCTTGTAGCCTAAACCTTAGTGTTTGGGAAGGTGATTGAGAATATTCCACCCTTTGTTCCTCCTTTGACACTTCATTGGTCACCATTTGTCCTTTTCTCTTCTCATGTGATGGTTTCTTTTGAACCTACTCTTCCTCTAAACTCTGAGGTGGAGGAGTCACTATGCCACTATCTGCCACTATAATTCATGGTGGAGATGGAGGAGTAAGATCAAGACCTTATGTATTTGGAAACATCTACATCCAGTCTTCCTATTAAGGTTCACCTATAGGGGTGTCCCTTATCTTATCCCCAATCAACTCTATACCTATGGGCATGAAATAAAAATCTAACATTGAGAAAAAATCATTGCCATCTTTACTTTGTTCATCCACCCACTACTATACTTCATCTTCTAAAAAAAAGAGTTCTAAGGGTTCTACTTGAGTGGTTGGCAGGGTACCTGTGGCACTCTTTCTCCTTTGCAACTCTGTGGCTCTAGCTAGCTGAGTTCTTCCCTATAGAGGAACTTGTTCCTCTTCCTCTTCTAATTCTTCTTCTTCCTCTTCTTCATCTCCCTCCTAAATTATTTTAGGAATAGATGGAGAATGCACCAATCTTATGTTGATCCTTTGCCTCTTTTTCATCTAGATTTTAATCCTCTTCTTTTGTTTCTTGGAGGTAGAAGGAGAAGTTGGCTCTTCTTGTGTAGGAGAAATGAAGGCCCATGGAATTTCACCCTCTTCTAGTTGGCTAGAAATAATAAGAGGCAACTCAGGTTCATCCTAGACTTGAGTAGCTCTAGTATCATCAAACCTATGTGTACTCTATTCTTGCTTCAAGGGAGGTGCCTATTCTACAACTTTTTCTACTTGAATCCTTTGAGGAGAGGTCCTCTTTCTTTTATTCTTTCCCTTCCTTTTAGGAGGGTGATAATATCCAACTAGGGAATCAAGCTGGTATACCATCTCTAGCCTAATAGGACACTGGGTTGTGAAGGTAGGAATTGTTACTTTCTTCCCTCTACTTCTTTTTGGGTGGGCATGTGTGTGGAAGGTCACTGTGTTAGGAATTGGATCAAGTGGAAAAGTTTTCTTAATCCAATCCTTCATCATTCTAATGACATGCCTCACTTGATGATTAATATCATCGACATCCTCCATGTCAACCTTAGCATTCATAATGGGTCTTTCACCAATTTTGTCTGCATTAAACAAGGGGTCTAGTAGCTCCTTAATTTCCTCTAGGATGTTCAACTGGAGAGCCTTTTCTACTAGATACCAAGTCATCCTATAATAGTCCCTAATGCAGACATCATAGTCATTTGTGGCATTCATCTAGTGATCTTCAATAGCATCCTCATGATGGAAGTCCTTTCCTACCAGACTCTCCACTCTCCCAACATTGTCAAAATAGGGCTAGGGAGAGTTGTATTCTTCAAGGGGATAGTTCTTCCACCCCCACTCGAAGGATGAAATATCTTGCTTCCTCTTCACTTGATTTGGTCCAATGACCAATGGCCATGCCTAGCAAGATCTTCATTGCCTCTTTATTTTCTCATTTGTTGACTCAATCTACCAAGAAATCTCCAATAACACTAGTTTTTCACTTGGGTATCTCAGGAGCTTCTTAGGATTGATGGAGGCACCAACTACTCGAAGATATGTGAACATTTTGAACTAGATGAAGTAGGCTCTGAGAACTGTAATCTATGCTTTGGCTTCATCAGATAACTTCTTTCCATAGCCTCCCTCAATGAATCAAATGGTCGTAAAGATGAATGCATCATTCATGATTCTATATTCTATGCTCTATGTTGAGAGCTTCTTCTTCACTAGTTTAGGGTAGACTATGTATGGCCAAGCATTGGGATCTTGTATACTAACTCTCTTGTACAAACCAAGGTAGTTTGTCACCCTTGCTATGAGCAGGTATACCATGTAAGAAGTCATGTAAAACTCCTTTTCCTTCACCATCCTCAGTTTCTCACACAAGTTTCCACTTAGTGTGGTGGCCCAATCAAGTGGTATCTTTTCCTTCCTAATGGTCTCAATGAAATTGACCATAAAGGTGCTAAGGTGACCTACTGCAGGTAAAACCATGACTCTACTTAGGAGAATGATAGAGTATCCAGTTTCTTCCTTCATTTATCCATGAGTCATGTCTACTTTGTCTATTATTCTTCCCCAAGGAGGCTTCTTAATGAGGTAGGAGGATTGAATGAGGTCAATCACTTCCTATTGGTGTTCCCTATACCATCTCTTAGTTTCTTCATATGAGAGTCTAATGAATTGGTCTACTCTTGGGAGATGGAAGACCCTCTCAATGTTGTTAGGTGGTAGATCCACCATAACCTCTCTAGTGACATTCTTGATGACCCTTTCTTCAGGAAAAAAATGTTGTGCTAGGGCCATGATTAATTTTGCTGACTGCACTAATACAGGGTGTGATGCTACATTCACCAACCTAGAATGGATCAATGTGGATACCAAGGCTGATCTCTTTGTTAGTTTGTTGCAAATTCTTAGGAATTCTTCTAGATCTATGTGCCATAAATTAGTATCTCAAATTTTTGTGTGGTCATCATGAAATCTTGACTTTGAGAGAATGCCTTGGAATTTGAAAACTACTCGTTTGGGTGCTACTCGAGATGTGGATGCCATTTGACCACCTACATGTTGTGAGAAAATCATTTAGTAGTTCAAGTAGTAAAGATTAGAAATAAATGTAAAAGCTCTAAATTTGAATAAACATAAAGGAAAATAAAATGCCCAATTTGGGCACTTATTATTATTTATTTATTATTTATATTTTGTGTTTTCTTCATACCTTTTTTATTTTTATTTTTAAAAATAGAAATGAGTGGAAAAAAGGATACGCACATGGCTAGGGTTTCAAGGCCACAGGATTCATGGTGGCACCACATGCTTATGAAATGGTGGCACCACGTGCTTGGAAGCACCCCAAGTGCTTGTAAATGGTGACACCACACACTTATGAAATGGTGGCACCACATGCTTGGAAGTGCCACAAGTGCACAAAACATCACACACAGAATTTGTTTGGCATTGTGGTGGCGGATATGTAAAAAGAGCCATGCAGGCACTATTTGGGTTACATTTGGGGTTGTGGGCATGAGTGCTATGCGTGCATGAAATGATGGCACTGTGCACTTGGAAATGTTGTGGGCAATAGTGCCTTGGAACTGTGGGCATGAGCACCATGTGCTATGGGAATGAGGTGTTTACCTTGTATCCCCAATGAAGCTCCGTTAAATTTAAAAAATGAGCAAAGTGTTTGGGAGGTTTGGGGGGTTTTTATAACCCACTGCATCTTATCTGCGTGCTTGCGCTTGCACTTGTATGACACAATTTCTTTTTTCAATTTTTGATTTTTTTGACTCTAACACTTTTGACCACTAATATTTTCTCTCGACTCTTGAACTATGAGTTTAGGAGTTGGGATAAAAAAGTAGCAGGTCTATATTCCTAGTGAGGAATGGGGTGTGTATTGTGAGACCACAACAAGCATCAATACCTAGAGGTAAAATGGTTGACACACATTCCTCATATGCCCTATAAATTTCAAGTAAAATGGATTAGGTATATTCTTAGTCAGCTGCATAATTATCAGTTATTGTTGGAGTAGCCAATTATAATCATGAAAAAGATAATTCATAGAATCACTAGTCTTCCAATGGTTGCCAAGGCTAAAATGACCAAAACCCTAGGTTAGGCTAAACTTGAGAAGAAAACCCTAGTAGAATGGGATGGTAGAGACATGAAGATAAGTAGTATTACTGATATGGAATTAAAATTTGGCATTCATATCATAGTGTGCAAGATCTATAGCTCTAGCTAGTTGAATAGTGTGCCTTGCGAAGTAGTTGACCTTGCTTACAAGGTAGTCAAGAACAATCTTTCTTTTGACCTTGCCTAGCTACTATTGAATAAATTCAACAAGAACATGGAAAGCATTAGGATGACCAAGAAAAACTTTTGTAAGTTTGGTTCTCTATTGACCTATTTATTCTTTTATGTTTAGAAAATTTTCCCTTCAAAAGGATTAGTTGTATGGAGAAAAGAGGTGCCAGTTCTCTACCAAATTAATGAGTATAATGTTGAGATGGGAGAAAACTATAATAGTATAATGGAAAAATATTTTGATGTATTTAGAGAGAAAATTAATAATAGATTCAAAATTCCAAGAAAATTAGTGGAAGACTACAAGGATGATGCATGTTTTATGGTAGATAGTGATAAGGTTTACATTCAGGCAGTCAAGCCTAGAATTGTATGGGTGAAACCTCTTGATATGAGGTTAATATTGGTAAACAAAGGATATAATTGAGGTACTTGTAAATGAACTATTTGATCCCAAGGCTTCATATCTTGATATTTATGATGAAGCAAAAGCCAGGATAGAACTAGAGATCAAGCTCCCTTAGGCGGTAAACAAAGGCAAGAAAAGAATTGCCAAGTTGAAAACTAGTTACACACTTTTGTTGACCGAGGGAAAATATGAGGATGAAGAAGCAAAGGATGAGGAAGAATCAAAAGAAGAGGAAACTTTCAAGAAGAAGGGTGAGGTAATTATTACCAAGCTTTCCAAGACATCCACTAATGTATTACCAGAAGATCTTCAAGAAAGAAAGCTGATAAGGAAGGAGGAGAAATAATATTTAGAAAACCTTCACCCACCTTCCAAGATAGTCTAAAAGAACTATAGGAAGGAGTAGGTATAAATTTTTTTAAGGTATTAAAGTATGAAATTAGGATTGAGGAAGAACAAAAGTAGATTGAAGACCTAGTGATGGACAAAATGGGTAAGTGAAAATACTCACTAGACTAGCTTACTTCTCAGCTTCCTAACATTTTGTAGGATAAGATTAAGCCAAGATGGGAATTTTTCATGCAAACTATAAAAGACATTTATGGGAAAACCTTGAAGTATCTTATTCCAAGCTTAATTGACAAGGAGATTAAGGAATCTCTATAGAAAAATGAGGAGAAATTAACTCTAAAATTTAACACTTGTCTAGTTTTGATAAAAGATATTGAGCATGTTGTAAGAAATGCAACACATAAATAGAATAATATATATCTTCTTCATAAACCAAGTGATTTTGCTATTGAAGTAAAAGATGATGATGATGATGATGATAAAGAGGAGAAAGATGAAGAAGAAAATGTTGAAGAAACAACACATTTTGATAACATTGATGATGAAGAGAAGGAGCAAGAGGCTATCGAGGAAGAAACATAGGATGATGAGCAAACTAACCCAGTCAATATTGATGCAGTGGTTATAGCCTCACTTCCTCATTCTCCAAGAAAGTTATTGACTACATCAAGCATGGAGATGGCCTCTATAGGATTGATTGTGACCAACACTCAAAACACAACTAGCCAATCAATCTTTGCACCAACTCAGCTCAGTACATTATTGACTAAAGTGACCTCCACTTCATCTAATGAGTTACAAACTCTTCCCTCTCCTATCATGTTGGCTACATTAGTTTTGGACACATCTACTTTGAATAGATCAATTTGGGCTATTGTAGGTATTACTTTAGGTATTTCTACAATAAGTCCAACATCAGTTTTTGTGACTAGTCCTATTATGTCAACTATTATTTCAATTCCTATAAAGCCAAAAATAAGGATAGTTGAGATCAAGTCTCAACCAAGCACAAAAATTTTGGACCATTGAAAAGAAAAGGAGGAAATAGAACTCAATGAGGAAATAGTAATCCCAAATTGGGACATTTTCAAACTCAATCTAGATCAGATGTAGACATTTGGTGAACTTCTCCAAAAGAAGGCTAAACAACAAAGGCTAAGAGAGGAAAGGGACAAAGAGTTGAAAATTATTGAAGATGCCAAGAATATTTTGGCAGAGGTGGTAGGTATAGAGGTTGATTCATCACAACCAATTTTTCTTCAGCTAGTAGAGGTAGTTCAAAAGTTCAATGAAGATATAGATGGACAAGATAAGTTACTATAGAAGGTAGAGAAGAAGTTTTAGAATAAAGTTCTAGAGCACATTTCTTATCAAATTGAAATTTATCAAGTAGAACTCTCTACCATTTTTTGTTCCCTAGAAACTTCATGTACAAATGTATTAATACTTTTTGGTAAGCTATGTGATGTTTCAAATTTTACTAAGGAAATAAAGGACAAATTGTCCAAGATAGATGAAGACCTCAAGGAAAATGCTTAGCAGTTGCAGCTTGACCCTAGTTCAAGCCCTTTACATTTCAACAAGATTAAAATTTTGATAGAGTTACAAGAAGAATTGCTTAACAAAGAGGCCAAAGTCAGCTCTACCTTACTAAATGTTTAGAATATGATTCTTCCCAACATGGATGTACTTTAGAAACATATTGCACATTCCAAAAACCTCATCAATGTTATAGATTACACTTCACACATGTAAGGTCTTGTAAGACAATTGGGACAAAATGTTGGTTATAATACTCAAGCTACATTTAGACTTTTTGTCTCATTTTGGCATTAATATGTAAATATAAAAAATACACCTTTGGCATTATTGTCAAAATGGGGGAGAAGATATAATAGAAAGGGGGAGAAGACATAGAAGATATAGGAGGAGAAGATACAGAGAGGATATGGAAATAATGAATTATAGGGGAGAAAGATGATACATAAGCTGAAAAGTTGTAAAAAAAATGGGGGAGAAAGATGTGTACAGAAAGTATATATTGTATATAGTAAGGAGATGTATTCAAATGTACAATAAACTATATAGAAGCCTTACTATGTATAGATATATATCTTACAAAACCAAATTTGAAAAATCTCAAAAATAGTATACTCTAGGAAGCTAGAATCACAAGGTGATGAATAAGGTATTTAGGAAACATTTTGAATTTAGTTTCAGATGATAAGTGTTAACTAAGAATTTTGATTTTTTCCAAGTTCTATAGTTGTTATTGATTCCTTTGGATAAATTCCAGTGTTTTCCAAGTAGTTATAGTTACTATGAAGATCAATAGTGTAAACCGAACATCTCAGTATATGCCAAGTTTACCAATGTAAACCAAGTTGTGCAATGCTTACCGAGTTCACAATTTATGTGATGTGAGTCCAGTGTTAACCAAGAGACTTGAGTTATACCAAGCTCAAGGTGATAGAATTAATGAAGTCATGAAATGTAAACCGAGAGAGTTAGTTTATATGACAAGTTTAGTAGTATTCACCTAGTCACCAGTGCGGACCGAGTTCAAGACTACTTGAAAGTGATCAGTATGGACTAACCTTCTACATATAGCATGTGCATGAGGGTGCCAAACATTGATAGTGGATTTTGAGTATTAGAGTCTCACTGAATTAGTCTTCAGAACTCGAGTGTCTTCATTGGTGCCAACTTTGTAATATTTGTGTAAACATGTATTGTGGCCAACTTCATAATTTGTATAATTGGATTGGTATATATGTAATGTATTATATCACATCTAATGTGTGAGTGTATTTGCAAATATATGCATAGAATCAATGTGATCATCAGAGAAGAGAAAAAAGTGTGAATTACAAAGGTTATAGCAGTATAAGGAGCAACAAAGATTCATTTATCATAGCAAGGTGATTTTTACACTTAAAGGAATCTCATTCAACAAACCAACTTGCAAATCAGAGATCAACTGCTATTTCATCCTAATAGGTGGATCAATCAAATCCTTTAACAATGTAGACCTAATAGTCTTTTGTAAATCCCTTTATTGAGTGTATTCTTCATTGTATGTTTGTAAATCCTTTTACAAGGTTGACCTAGTAGTGTTTATTGCTCTGAACAAGGTAGATCATGAGAAGTGATCAATATAAGCCTTAATAGGCCAACTTTACACTATAATACTAAAGCTTGTGGGTATCATTCCCACCCTAGTTTTACTTTCTATTTGAAAGGTTTCTAGGTCACCAAATCTTTGTGTCAAAGTGTTATGAATGCTTTCATGTTTTTAGTTTCTTATGCATGCAATTAGATTAGATTATATGTGAAGGATTAAAAGCTAATTGGATAGTTGGATTAAGAGTTAAAGTTGTAGAAGTTTTAGAAGTTACTGATTCACCCCTCCCCTCTGAATAACTTAGCCTTTTAAGAATATTTCCAACACCTTTCACCATAGAATCCTTTAATCTTTGTAGGACTGCTAAGATCTATGTGTATAATCTCCAACTTCGCTATAGTAGTAAACTTCTTGCTGGGAAAAGAAGTTCTATTATGCATTGCCAAAACACACTCCTTCCAAATTGTGTTAGTAGGCTTTACAATCTTAGGCAAATCTCTAACTGTAAATATACTACTAGTCTTCACAATAGAGTTAAAGTTGATATTACAAAATCTCTTATGCCATAACCAACTATCATCTACCTTAGCAATCAAACATCTCATTTCATTAGGATTCAACTGAAATACATCACCTCTAGATCTGGTTCCTATTTTAATTACCTTTCCATCTTTGTCTTTGATCATGCATATCTTTTCTATGAACTGTAATTGATAGCCTTTGTCTACTAGTTGTCCAACACTCAAAAGATTGTGCTTCAAACCATCAACAAAATATACATCCTTAGTATCAATTTTACATCAAGAGTTCTAGACCCAATACCTTTAACATGGCATGCTGCATTATTTCCAACTCTGACAATACCTCCATATTGACTTTTGAAGTCAATGAAATTGTTCATATCACAAATCATATGATGTGAATAGCCACTATCAATTATCCAATCAAATTTCTTTTCAACCTATAACACCAATGCTACATTTTCTAGACTTTCTTCTTTAATTGCCACAAATCCAATTTCATCATTGCTATCACTTACTATTTGTTCATCAGAATCATTTTCTTCATTTGCATACAAAAAATCTTTGTCTTTTCTAGTTTTGTAATTTCATTTATACTTTTTTCTTTCTTATAGGACATCTAGATGCATAATGACCATATTCATCACAAGTCCAACATTTAAAGATTTTCTTACCTCCTTTTTCTCTTCTTACTAGAAGGGCTACTTCTTCAATCTTTATGTCTTCCTCAGATCTACTACTGCTAGAAAAATCTCCTCTAACACTTGTGCTCCTAGATAAAATAGGTCAAATGTTCATTGTAATGAAGTTTGTATCTATTATAGTCAATTCTTTGGAGTGTCTAAGCTCATTTTCAATAGCTTTAAGTCTTCCAAACAATGTCTCCTTTGTGAAATCTTTGGTACAAGATATCAATAACTGTATCATTTGAACTGCTAGCTTAAATGGTGGTGTTAAGCTCTTCAATATTTTCCATATAACCTCATCATCTTCTTTGGTTCCTCCTTGAGATCTAATACCTATAGTAATAACTGATATTCTTCCTACAAATATTCTTATAAATTCATCTTCCATCATTTTAGCATCTTGAAATGCACAAATCCAACTTTTTAGCCTTAATTTATTCGAATATTCATCACCTTCAAAATTTTTTTCCAAAGCTTTCCAAATCAAATGTGTAGTAGCAAGTGATTTTATCTGATTGTATTCAATTTTAGGAAGTGCGGTCAATAGTGCTTCTCTAGCTCTCATGTCAGACATAAAAAGATCTCTTTCATGCTCAATATAATTTTTCAAATCTTTTTTAGCAATGATTTGCTTCACTGATTTTGTCAAGATCCAATATCTCAGACCCATACACAACAAATGTGTTCTCATATTTTTCTTCCAATTGTCATAGTTTGTTCCATTAAAATTTAGACTATCTTTCATGAACATGCTCGCTATGGATCTCCCAAAGTTGTTAAACTTTATCTTCAAGGACCTTATGCTTTGATACCAATTTATAGAAAGATGCGAGGGGGGGGGGGGAGGTTATCCAATAATTGAAACATTTATCTTCATTATATAAACTTAACCATTCAACCAAAGTAAACAACAACCATACTAAGATGCACATCAAAAATTACACCAAATATGTTGACTAGGGAAACCCTTGATCAAAGTGAAAACTCTGGTGGGAATGATGCCCACAAGATGATGTACTAATATAAATATTCCTTGTTAGAGGATGGACCCTATTAGGAGTCTGTTACAACATTTAGTACATAGGAGTCCTATTAGGAGACTTTGAATCCATGTTAGGAGTTTTGCCAACCTTGTTAGGGATTGTAGTACAATGTGTGCAAGATGAGCCCACTTCCCAAACATAAAATTTCAACTACAAGAAGAGCTCACTGCTCAAATAAGTAATTTACTATTATGTTCCTCTTTCCGTTGTTTTATCAATTAAACTTATCACTATAAGACCTTGTGGACTAGGTCATGAACCTTAGATCAATATATCAAATCTCAGATCACTTTGCAAAACATCAACAATGAAGTTTTTTTCACTTCCGCTCTGCTTTGCTCAACTTTGCATTCTGCTCTCTACTTCTTACAAAAATTATTCTCATCCATATCATGATAGAGGAAAATTTCCTTCTTTTATTCCAAGTCCATAAAACATTTCCCTAAGTTGGTTATTAGACCTTCTCAATTAATTATTATAGTACTACATTAAGAACATGTTATACTTAGTGATAACATTAATCTCCCACCTTGCAATTTGAATAACTTTCTATACACATAATATTATTATGAGTGGACTTAGCCACATCATCACAAACATATCATTTTGACATTCTCAACCTTTATTCTTGGAATAATAACATTTCTATGAGATATAACAAGTTTACTAGAACATGCCTCTATAAACTCTATCTCAAAATAGACATCAACAAAACTTACATAACCTCTTCCAAACTTATCATTTCTTCTTCTGATGTTAATTGCATATACTAGATACTTAGATGTATCTCTCATAACCTTAGATAGTTAGAATACTCAACTAGAAATTTGTACCAACTTGATCTTTCCATTGTTCTTCTATTAGATACCATGGAAAACTTCTATGTTGACATCAATGAAAAACTCGGTCATGAATGTGACATATCATCATAGTAATATATCTAAAATACTCTCCAATAGGAATATCATCAACATTCATGCTTTCAAAAATCTCTCAATAGGTTCTTCTTCAATCATCTTTAAGCATTTAAGTCTAAGCATCCCCTTCTTGCATCAAGTTTCTTCCTTCAAAGTGGTAGTGGAGTTTGGTTCTAAGGAGAAGATCCATCATTGTAACACATTCAAGTTCTTTCATTATTCATCCATGGTAAGCCACATATATTTCCATAAATTATTTTTGGGATTCTATGATTCTTTATGGTTTCTTTGAGTCAAATCTATACTTGATCACATATCCAAGGTGATTGTATCTTTAAGGTAACTATATCTTTCACTTGATATTATTCTTTAAATTTCTAAATTGTATTTAATTCCTTAACCTAGAGCTTGACCAAGACAATCTCTCATCAAACCCCAACCCCAAAACCCTTATCTTTTGTGTTGATTAGCAAATTAGGAGTGAAAGGTATTACATATCTAGAGCATAGGGTTGGCAAGATTTCTGGAATCATTACTTGTAGATCACTAGACCACATCAAATTCATTGGAAGACATCTTCCCAAGTCAACCTATTCCTTCAATCTTAGATTTTGGAGAAATATCTAGGTTTTGTTCCTTTCATTATTTCATTTTGAGTTTGGTACATAGATATTCAAATATAGTTTAGATCTATGAGTTTTGGGAAAAAATACATCTTCCTCTATACATTTAAAGGTGATTATTTTATATTTAATTTAATTTCATATATTTTCCCTAGATTTATATCTTATTAGATTTACATTATTTAAGAAATTAGTTCAATTTCACATTCACATTATCCTATTAAGGGCCTCAGAGAGTACATTTCCATGTATTGCATTCCTCTTTATAATTAAATTTTAGTATTATCTCCCTTATTCCTTTGGGTCTTAGATATTCTAATTTGGACTACAAGTGGAATAATACATGGAAATTCTAATCTTTCCCTCACAAACATATTTGAATGGCTTAGTGACCATGTAAAGAGGAAGTCTATATCTTATTTAAAGTGCTTCTATTTTACCACTAAAAATTTTGGTGAAAACAACTTTTTGCCCCTTTCTTATTGAATTATATATTTTACTATCTCTCTTTGTATGTTTTGGGAGATCATTTTGCATGATGCTTAATGACATAAATCCTTTCAAATATCTCTCTTTAAAATTTGATCAATGATTGACTCCAAGGTTCTATAAGGTTTTTTTTCCAACTTGCTAAAACTCAATTGAAGATAAATGTGTATGTTCACAAGGAGGCCTTTGCTAGTACCAACCAATGCACTCTATTTAAATGCACCCACAAAGGAGGATATATTTTTGTATTTTCTATTTTATGATGAATGAAATTTATCAATGAAACTATAAGAATTCCTATTTTAACCAAGTATTTTAAAATAAAATAGAAAAGATAGGTTAATGAGAGATTTGAAGCAAATCATAGGAAGGGAAATTCCTAATAAACATAAGCCAAAGTAACAATATGCCTATGAATTTAGTTATCAAAAGATCTAGTAGGAAACCAATGAAATTAGTATTAGTGTTTCCTTAACTCCACTAATATACTCATCAATGGGAACTTGAATAATAACCAAAATATGTTTCACAATTTATCAAATCATGAGGCCACATAAAGTGTGCTCACATGAAACAAAAAGCTATGCAAGAACAATAGTGATCCTTTCTCGTATTTGTGACAATAGTGTAATTAATTAACATAAGGAAAATACCAAAATTAAAAGATCACACAATTATAACAACACAAGAAAATAAATTTTTGAACATGCATTCACAAAAATAACACATTCTAGAAAGATATACTATACTCAGAATGAGAGCACCAATAACATATATTATTATATCAAAATAATGGCCTAGAGTACATATTATATCCATGTATTAAAAATAAATCCTCTCCTCCTTTTGTTTTAGGAGTTTGATCTCTTCTAATGAAAACTCATGCTAAAAAACTAATAAAATAAAGCTAATTACATACAAACTAACTCTCTAAATGGTGCTAAGTAGGTTTGCATCCTTGTTTATATCAATTAATGGGTGCATGATCCTTTACATGACATAAAATAATAAAAGAATAAGAAGTTAAGAAGAAAGAAGCCATGAAATGGTTTGGGAGTCTCTGGGAGCTAAAAAAATGGAAGCTCGACCTTCTTTAGGTGTCTTGGTAATTGAATTGTCATCCTCATAGAATATTATGAGGATCATTACATATACTTTAAATCAATAGTGGAAACTAAATATTGGTGATATATCCCTAATATAACTAATAATTATGATAATTATTGGTCAATTCAATTTAATTTCTTCAATAATATGTTATATTTAGGTGATTCAAATCTAATCATGTAACAAATCTTGTGGCAACTATCCAAGTTAAATTATTGAGTGATTTAAAATATTCTAGAACAAAATTTTATAAAACTATGGCAATTTAGGTTGTATCAAATCTTAAATTATTAGCCAAAAAATTTGAAATTAGCCAATTCCTAAATATTAGCCACTAAAATATACCTTGAAGAACACCTTCAAAAAGTGTGCCTTGGTGGTGGGACCAAAAAATCTAAAAAAACTTCTAAGTGTCAAAACTTGATTTCCAACATTTGGGTTTTCTTCCCCTTTATACCAAAATGATGTCTGAATGCTTGCTTTTGAATTTCTCTATTATTTCTACTACTTCACTAGCATTTAGTATATCTAATGAGTCATACTTATTTCTAAGTACTTTTTAGTAGTTTCTCACATCTATTCTTGTATCCACAAAATCCTCAAGCTTAGAATATAGTTCTAACAATGCTTCTTTAATTTTGAATTCTTTTCTTACATCCTCTCCTGATGAAGAATTTTCAAATGTATCACTAAATGTTTGTACTACTATTTTCACTGAGGAAATCATTGTCTTTGACTCATCTTCAAAAATCTCAAGCCTACTAGCATAGTATCTATCCACTTCCAAAAATTTCTCTTAAGTCTTATTCTTTATTTTTTGAATATCTTTGTGTAGTCCTTCTATGACTTTATTCCTAGAAGATACCTTCACTAACAAGTCATCTATTCCTCTACTAAGTATATCTCCATAAGCATCTAATACCTTTTCCCTTTAATATATTTGAGTGCTTGCAAATCATTGGCCCAAGTATGTACCTCATTCATCAGCCCAAGATCTTGGTTTATAATAGCCACCAATTTGTTGGCATTAGTCTAGATTTTGTGAAAAAGGTTCAAATTACCTTGTATTATTTTTACTCCCCTTTCCTCAAAATTGTGATGCCATTTCTAAAAAGTGTCCAAAAATGATTCCATTTGTGGTCCTACCTCCTTCCTCTCTAATGCAACTCCAAGAGAAATTTCAGGATTAGCAAACTCAATCAGCCCCACTAGCTCATTTAGTTATCCCCTCATCAACTCATTATATTCTCTCAACATCATAATCTCTAATTGATATTTTTCAAAATGGGTGATCACTTGTTTGAGACCTATAGCGATCAAAAGCTTTTTTTTGTCCACCATGGGTTTTTGTAATACTACCTCCTTTATTTTGTAGTCCTTAGGAGTCAATTTTTTAGTATTTGCATGAGGGTATTGAATGGAAATCTATGCTAGAAGGTCCTAATCCTGATTCTTCCTTATAAAGGTCAATATTTTTCGATCACCCTTGGGTGGTTTAGGCTTCTCGGTCACCTTTATTAATTCTGTCATTTCCTCCTCTTTAGTTAGTTCCATCTACATCTTTTGTCTAAAGACAACCTCCTTCAAACATGATGGTGTTGTCCCCATTGGTTAAATGTATTATGCTAAAGTTTGGTCTAAAGAAAGCTCCTTTCCCTTATCACTCCCTCTAGATTCTTCTCATGTTGATGAAGATCATTGCAAAGAGCTTCTTTGTCATGTTGGGCTAAGGACCTAGCCACTATATCTAGAGGAATTTGTTTCCTCTCTTCTAATATCTCTCCTTCCTCAAATACTTCATTAGTATACTATTGCAAAAATTCTCCTTCATTTATATTTTGACTCTTTGTTTTTTCTTCAATCATTAAAGGAGGTGGATCCACTAATCCTTTATCCACTACCAATGCCATGTCATGTGCTAGTGGAGGAGGAATGCCCAGAGGTCCTTGAGGTAGAGGAGGTAATTGATTCTAATTCTCTCCTAATGGATCATTCCTAGGAGTGTCCCTAATTTTATCTCTTACCATCCTAGTGCCTACTAACATAAAATCAAAATCCTAGGGGTCAACAATGTATTCTCCCTCACTTCCATTTCTACTATCCATTATCTTGTTTTTCTTCAGAGGAATTAGGGTATAATATAGTGGAAAATATTCATATTTTGGTGAATTTGACATTTGCATAGTGTTTTTTTTGGTGACGTGGGAGCCATTCCATGGCAGCCCAATCACCTAGCTTTGTCAGGTTTTCTAGATCATTTCTCATTATAATTGCCAAGCATGCTTTGCATTTGAGTTTTTTTTAGGCTATATTCACCTTTCATGTAGTTGACCAAGTAATGGTAATGGATTCCATGTTCACCAGGCTTCCATGTTACATTTTCATGTGGTATGGGGAAATTCTCCAACGGCCTAATAGTTGTTTATTTTTTCATGGACGAGTAGGCTCATTTTAGTTTCACCTTATGGAAAGTGTTGGAGTTGGCTTGTTTCACCTTATTGCAATTGGAATTGATTCATATAAATTCCAATTGGTAATTACCATTCATCTAAGTAATGAAACATTGATTAAATCCACTAGCACTCTTTCAAATTTCTCTAGTCTGTATATCTTTGATTTTATCTTCTTGCCAAGTAATGGGATTGTAGATTTCAAGCAAAACACATCATAGGCACAAGTAAGAGATCACTTCTACCTTCCATTTCATAAAATATACTCCAAAATCATTCCTATCCCTTGGTAAGAGTGAAATTTTTCCTCCTAATTTGAAATACTAAATATGCTTGTGAACAGGGTTTGTAGTGTTAATGTAGATTGCTCTTATAGTTTCACTATAAATGAATGAGCTAAAAACTTACCACAAAGATTTTAATTAGTTTGGCATAGAAATTGGGTCAAGAAGGCTTTCATTTTGTATTGCGTCAGATGCTTAAATTCAAACTCTTATGTTTTCTTGCTGCCAAGTGTAATGTTGGGGATGATTTCTCAGTATGACTTCAGGATTACGAAAAATATGTTCCCCTAATGTCTAAAAGTGAGGATCAGACATTTTACATCTAGAAAATGTTTATTGTTTACCTTAAGTCTCAAAAATCTCAAATAGTATGAGTTTAGATACCTTTCAATCATGTCGAGAGACTAGCCAAAGAAGGAGGAGACTATAAATAGGGCAATCTTCCATTCCTTTTAAAAAAAAAGGGTTTGGATAAGAAAAAATCCACAACCTGCAAGTAGAAATTAAAACTAAAAAACATCCATTTTGTCAATCTCTTCAGCCAAAGAAGAATTACTCAAGGCCCATGTTAGCTAAAAGGTCCATCACTTCATTACATTGTATTTAAAAATAAGTAAAAAAGATGCCTTTGGAGCTCTCAGAGAGCTTGAAGCTTTTTCTACAAAGCTCTAGAAGTTCCAATTATGAGCTATGTGTTTTCTTTTTATAAAAAATATGAGAGAGATTCGTAGAGTCTCCTTTGACAATCAAATTCTTCCTCATAACTCAGCCAATTTCCATCTTATCACCAATGCTAGTCACTTTTCCTTATTATTAGTTTCTAAACCAAAAAAGACCAAGAGACTCCATGACAATTGAGCTCGAGAATCCCTTCAGGCTTTTCAACTTACACAGATTTCTTCAATTTAGCCCTTGTCCATTAACCTTAATAGGGGAAGGTATGCTACTATAATAATTCATTATTTTAGCAATTATTATAAAGGGTAGCATGTATAATATATTTGGCCTTAGCTTTTTATTAAAAGTGAATTACCAATACATCACACAGATCCCTAAGTTATTATGCCCTCTACATATGAGCCATGCCTTCATTATAAGTGATTGCATTCAAACACAGAGCAATTGATATCAGACAAACCTAACTATTTGATTGTATGGAGCCTAACAAATATTTTGAAAATGTATAGTATTCAAATTTACAGAGATGTTAATAAATAAGTAATAACGATGCATGATTTTTGTATTATTCAATATAAAAGCTATTGACTATATAAATAACAATAAAACAATAACCAATTCTTTTCCATAAATATTTTGTAACATCTTTTCCATTGATTTATTATGTTCTCATTTCTAATATCTTCCAATTGTGTGGAGTTACTAGTCAGTGATGAAATGAGAGAAAGGTGATGTTTGCAGATAATATCACAACCCATCTTAGGCCTTGTCTTTACATGTATAGATTTATACTTTCTTGGAAAAACATATTACAAGTTGAGAAAAATCATAAGTTTCTTAGTAGTTCCTCGATGACCATAGAAGTGGTAAGTCAGGAATAATAGAAGAGACACTCCTAAATATCCACAAAACTTCCTTCATCCTCCATTACAATTTCCTTCAATTTTTAAATCTAATTTCATGCGTGCCTCTTCTTTCCTCTTAGTGAAAATAGGGACCAATTCTTCTGCCTCTATTTCACTCTTTTGTTCAATCACGTGTCCATTTTGGATACTACCAAATTTTAGAAAGCTACCAACAATTACTTCTTCCTTTTCCCATGCATGTCTCCCTTGTTTCCTGTAACTTGATCCTATTCTTCATGCATAATGTTGTACTCAAAAAAAGAATGTTAATGTTATGGAATTTCCTCTCAAGCTTACTTGGACATCGACCTTCCTGCATGTATTGTAAAGAAAGGAAGAGTTCCAAGGATGAATGGAAACCCTTGTTAGTCAAAGAGCAAAAAGCCTTTAATGGAATCCCCTTTTTTTTATCCATAGTATGTATGAAGTTGCATTTCTATTAGTTGTTTGCACATTTTATTGGAGCCAGTCCTCCATTAGAAGGTTGAGATTGTTGAGTTCTTTAGCCTCTATAGAACATAACTAGCTCTAATAACAATTTGATATAATCTATGAGTTGCATAGTCACTTGAAAAAAGATCATCTATCATTGTGGTAATCCTAATGAATGTCCCCAATATCTAGGCTTCTAACCTGGATCAATTGAGCACTAAGATTCATCAACCCAATATGATCTAATCATGCCAAATCCTCTTTTTAGTAACCAAAAGTACCTAGATGGATTTTCATAGAATAGTAAAGCTTTGATGGAATCTTCTATATCCTACTCCACAATATGTATGAGGTTCATTTCCCTTTTGCTTCTACACACTGTCTTTGAGCTATCTTTCATTGGAAAGTGAGTACGAGTATTTGAACACAACAATGCCACCAAATAAAAGTGTAAAAGTATTGTTGTTTAGAAATGTAAGTTTTGATGTTAATTTAAATTCTTAAAAAAGAAAAAGCAAATAGTATATAACTTATTTAAATTTTTGAAGTACTTAAAACCCTTAAAATCAATTTCTAATAGATACAAAAATTTAGTAAATTAATTTAAATAAAATGTAAAGTTCAAAATCATATAAACTTAAAATAAAAGTACATCTTAACTTTGATTTGAAACATCTATAATTAGCAATGTGCTTACTAACTTCTTTTCCTATTATAAAATCTAATGGAACTACTACAATTTGACTAATGGGATCATCCAACATGCTCACCCAATTCATATATGCTTGTAGCTTTTTATTGGATCCCAAAATCTAGTTGAATTCAAAATATACTAATGTAGAACAATGTTTTGAATGATCAAAAAGATATAGCAGTTACTATGACTATTAAAATCTATTTTGTAAAATCTCATGCCTATTAATGAAAAACTGGGGTATGAATTCTCTGTTGAAATCCTAAATATTTTCTTTTAATACTAACATGATTTTTTTACACAAAACAAAATTGCCCCACATACACACTTAAAAATATGTGTTTATATGGATGAACACAAAAAGAACTTAAACTCACCCCAATCTTAGATTCAAATAATCTTAAAAAACAATGTAAACATTTTGCATTGTGTATGAAACACCAGATGGAAAACTTTGAGAATCTATTTGATCATGGTGCAATAACAAGGCTCTAGAAAAGGATAAGTTAGAGTGAAGTATTACATACTTCAATATCAAAATATTTCAAACTTGTTGATTTATGTCAAACAATGATATTAGGGTTAGTGGAAGATGAGAGAATTTTCAATGCATTGGGGTTTTCAAAATCAAACGTTAGAAACAAACTAGACAAAAATTTGGAAACTTGCTTGAGGTTGTTTGTAACTCAATACAATGTTAGAGATTTTCCTTATGATAGGTCATTGGCCATTTGGAATTCCACACGTGAAAGACGAGGCCTTTGCAACACTTCAAAAGATGGTGGTGCTATTGTTGATTCCAACATAAATGATGAATTTAGGTCTCAGAGTCAGAATGAAGATGATGATTTTATGGATTTTGAATACCCGACTTAGAATGAAGACGAACCTATTAGTACTAGTCAGTTTTAGGATCTGGAGTCCATATAGAAGTATCACATTTGAGACTGAGTCAATGAAGTGATTTAGCATTCAGTTCTAAGGTATCTATAGCTATAATCTACTTCAGTTCTTCCATATTCAGTCATATTACAATTACAATTTACAAAAATAGAGTTCAAGATTTCTGTTACTCTATTGTTGACATATTGTTATTTTTTGTTAGGACAACTAATAGTTTTTTTTGTTATCAGCTGAATTAGTCTCTTTGGTAAATTGTTATCGTCATTATTTTAAGTAGATCATGAGGTACATAGCCTTTTAAGAGGAACTACAAGTACAAATTTATGGATGCTTGTCATCACTACTACTATTGATGAACATAGGGCATTAGCAACTTTTGTTGTTGCTGATGAACATGACATTATTAAACATGGTTTCTCCTCACTGTTGTAGCTTGTTGCTTACTCCCCAATACTAGTTATAGGGCTTAGAAATGCACAAAGAATTGTATTATTATGTCAACAAATTTCAAATAGCAAGTGATATCTCTAAGATAGTTTGATAATTTGATAATGTTAAAAATGGTTGCCACACACACTTTAGTTATTTAAAATGTGTTGTTCTTAGCTCAATAATGATAAAATTGAAATGATAGTGCTCCTTTCTAATAAGCAAGAATTGATAAAAATCTACAAGAAAAATTATTTAAAATTGTGACCTTTCATTGCATGTACTAATTTGTAAATGGCTTTTTCATTGCTTAGAATTACATATACTAATATGAAATGGTGTTGGAGCACTTAGAATTACATAACTAAATTTGTGTGGTTTCTAATTCAACACTTGGTGTTATCTAATTTCAGTCATAGAGATTCATAAGCCTTTTTTGAATTCTTAAGATCATATTTTACAAATGGTGCAGGTTATGCAATCAATTGGCTTCCTCAGTCCAAAATTTTTCTTGTCTCAACTGAACCATATCAATTCTCCAGCGATGGCAGTTTTATGCATGACATACAGCCAAATATGTGATCGATATAGAACAACATATTGATTTGAATATTTGAATATGTCAATAGAGAGTTACAATGTATGTGCGTCTTTATAGAATCTAAATTTGGTTGATTTCTTTTTATGCATGATTCATGATGATCATTGACTTGGTCTTTGATGTAGGGATGTGATGCCTTTTCTCAGTTTGGACTTATTAGTAAGAATTACTTGTTAATTCATATGGATTTGTTAACAAGAATTACTTTTTAATTCATGTTATGTTTTCCTTTATGAAAACTACATTAATCACTCTTTATCACCTTTCAATTGTGTGTTTACCAAAGAATTTGATTCAAGAAAGTGACTAAGATCAGTAAAAAGAGAAACATACATCAAATGAAGTATAAAGTTTTAGTTTTATGGTTATTTGTGATAGATATGACATTTTACCATATTATATTTGCATATAAATATATAGTGTTATGTTTTGATCAAGATCTAGAAGGATGTTTTACATGTTTGATAAATCTTCTATGCACTCCCTGATATCTGTTTTCTATTTTCCATGTATTTTCAAGCATTTTACTGTAGAATTACAATGCTTTTGTCTAGAATATTCATTTTAGACCATGAATATAGTTTTAGAGCTTTCCTAATTCTTTTCATCTCATGATGGTTTTTGGCCTCTGTAGCTTCTAGGAGTTCCTCTATTTTTATGGTACAATGAAATGTCAAAGACCCCAAAAACTCCAATCGGCATGTTTTCTTCACTTAATACTAAGGAAGTACTAGCATATAATTGCCTATAAATAGAGTGATATATTAACTACAGTAATGTGTATACATGATCCATTTCAAGTCAGCTATGGGAAATTGCATGCTTCTATTGGGGAGTATCTTACGCTTGCTTGAGTTTATTCATATTCACACTTATATTGCTAGAAGGAGGTAAGGAAACCTAATAATTAGGTTTCAAGCTTATGTATTTTTCCATTAGATTTTGTTTGCACTATTTGTGTGCTTGATCTTGGTCTTTTTCCTATTGTTGGAAGGTAATGGAAGGAGAGGTTATATATAGAGCATTTGATTGTAGATGTCCAAGCATTTGACTATGGATGTCCAATTATTGTGAAGAGAGGAAAATGATTCTCAACTTAAATTATATAGTTTGCACCATTACAAATTGATTCCCTTCAAATGTGTGCTTTATTTTTCATATAAAATCATTGCTCTAATGGAGTGGAATAATTAATATAATATCATCTACAATATACCTAGTTTTAAAAAAAAATAGGGCTTTCTAGCTTGCCTATTTCTTTTCTTCCCATGATACTTGCCGACCTTTGTAGTTTTTAGGGGTTCCTCTATCTTTCTGTTATCACGAAGTGTTATTGACCCCTAGGTCTCCACTTGTTTACATGTGTTTCCACTTCATTAGGACAGACAATACAAGCATTATATTTCATAGAGTGATAAATAAATTGCAATTTCATACAGTTTTTGGTATACTTGTAGGACAACATTTCTCATTTGAGGTCCAGTCTCTAGATCAACTACAATAGAATATATATCGGATCCTATTGCAAGTCAACAACATGAAATTTGGTAGTTTACTTTTATGAAGGTCTTTCAAACATTCTTATGCTTCCTTGGGTTTATTGATATTCACATTTGTATTACCAGAAGAAGAAGGTGAGACAAACTAATAATTGGCTTTTAAGTGCTCTTTCTTTTTTCTTTGTTTGGTTATTTTGGTGTTGTTGATCTTTGTCTTTATCCTATAGCTAGAAATATCATTCAAGGAGGAACAGGGAGAAATTGTAATCATGGAGACTTTAGATAGATGATGAACAAGTGAATATTATCTAACCACTAAAGTTCTAGATAATAGCTTCTTTGCTAGAAAAATTTCTGAGGTTGATCTCTATAAATGTGGGTCTTATGATTTTATTTTCAATAATTAGATCAACTTCCTATTCTCTAATTGGGAACATATTCTTTGGTGTATCCTTTTGCACTTCACATCTTGAGTTAGGTCACTTTAAAGTTCCATTCAAATTAACTAGATTGTGTCACTATTGAATTCCTGCCAAGTGCTAACTGATACTTTTGTTATGTTTTTGTTTGTTGAAGTTAATCTACTTTTAGCTTGGATACTTAAAATTGTGGATCTTGATAGTTTTTTAGAAAACCTTGATTATTTAGACAAAATAAATACATTAAGAAATAATGAATCATATCAAATTCATTTTGACATGCTAGATTGGTATACATTAACTATACTAATTCAATTTTGTAATGGTTTCATAAAGATATTTATCTACAAAACCTAAATATGTAGATAATTAGCACTTACATAGTTTGTCTAAACATAAAAATTCAAATTAGCATATGTACCACACTAAGACTAACCTTTATATGAAATTCAAATTAGCAAATGTACCACACTAAGACTAACCTATATGTGAAGAGCTTACTATAATGAATTACATTCTATTTTTTAGTACTTTTCCTGGTATAATGTATTTAGTTTTTCAAACAATATTTTCTCTACTTTTGCAATTTGCATTTCTATATAACTATGATAGTCTTAATATGAATCACACCTGAATGACTTATCCCTACTATGTGCATTGGTTTGAGTATGGACATTATGATTGATTTCTTCTATGTGATTTAGTGTCATCCTAAGCTTCTTGTTGTCACAAACATAAAATAAAAAGCTCATTGTTTGATATGTTAAAAATCTTATGGGCAAAAATTAACCAACATCAAGTAGACATCAATAGAAAAACTTAACAAAGACAATAAATATAGTAACCTCTCTAGATTCTTGTGAAGATTGTAAAGGATTTTTTTTTCTTTCTTTAGATTTTCTTTTGAAGCTCTTTTTCAAGGGCTGAAATTTTTTAAGTCTAAGATTATTAGCTAGTGGGAAACTTGAAGTTTGATGTCCTTTTTTTTCATCCACTATCAATTTTATGGTTATTGAGCTGGTGAAGGTTGTTACATAGAGAAAGTGTTTTAACACAACATTTTCTTTGTAAGGAACAAATGCAATCAAGTGGAGGTGTTGGATTCTAAATTTTTTGAATTGAAGTTAAATTTTGAAACCCTATGAGCATTTGGTATTTCTTATTGAATTATTTCTTTGATCGACTACCTACCACAGATTAGATTTTGGTAAACTTTGAAACCTTGTGAGCATTTGGTATTGACTATTGAATGGTTTCTTTGATGCATAACTTGCTGCAAATGATATTTTGCTCCACCCATGGCTTACAAAACCCTTTGGTTTTGGTCTCTTCATTGTCCAATATACATTTTCTAATTTACTTATTTTGTAAGAATTTAATTTAGTTTATTTTATTGTAATATTATTATAAAATTTAACCATATAATTGTAATGTATATATTTTATGTTTAGCAGTAGCACAATGAATTGATTGGCCCACAAAATTTATGTTTAATTTTGAAATTATTATCATTCACTAATGTATATATATTTTTTCTAATACAATTAAATGATTCACCCAAAAAATTAATAGTTTACTATGACAATTATTTTTTGTTCACCAATGTATATAATTTTTGTGGTTTTATAACAAAACAATTCAACTAGATTTTACACATTGTTCGAAAGACTATGATTTATTCACCAATGAAGATTATAATTTTCTCTTTGTAAACTGAAAATTTTCACCTCAAAAATTTCATTTTTTTGTCAGGTATTTTACACCTTTTGCCAAATTTTTACACCATTTCTAAAGGTGGGGTTTCTTAAAGTATACCCTGAGAGGAATCAACTAGATGGGCTCCCTACAGAGGGAAAGTGTTGTATAGGTTGAGCTTATTCTTCTCTATGTTTCTTTAATAGTACCTAAGGGATTCCTCTTATTTAGAGGGACAAACTCAATTTATTCCCCCTCCTAATCTTCCACCATAGGGATGCTTTCTAGCATTTGTGGCGAGGGAGTTCTCTTCTGCTTTAATCTCCTCCTCTTCACACCTAATACCATCATTTTTTTATGGCTCTTTTTGGGACCAATGGGGAGAATCGTTCTTCTGAGGCTCGAGGTGGTGGAATTGCTTCTCCTGCTAGTTGCACTATTTCTTTCTCTTGTTGAGATTTTTTTGACTCTGATTGGGATTTTCCTTCTTAAACAATGGGTTCTTCTTGAGTCTCTTCATCTTTCTCTCTTCTTCTAGTGGTGTCCTTTCTCTTCTTATTGGTGATTTGGTAGTATAGGTTGGTATAATAAACTTTTTTTCTTTTCCTCTCTTTGGTTGGGTTATAGCTTGAAGAGGTATGGCTTGGGGAATTGGATCCATCCAAAAAGGTTTCCTAATCCATTCCCTTGTTAGTTCCACCACATGTTGACCCCAATGATTAATATCACTTTTCTCCTCTTGTCCAATTTCTACATTCATAATGGGTCTATCATAGATCTTGTCACTATTGTACGAGGGATCTATTATTCTGAGGACATCTTTTTCCAAGGCCTTGAGAGGAATATCTTGATTCAACACTTTCTTTGTGAGTTGTAGAATCATCCTATAATTGTCTTTAATATGGACATCATAGTCATGTACTACATTCATCTAGTAGTCTTCTAGGGCTTCTTTAGGTACAATATTCTTCCCTACTAGGTGTTGCACCATCCCAATATTTTCAAAATATGGTCACAGGGCCTCACAATCCTCAAGAGGATATTGGTACCATTCTGAGTCAAATGTGGCAATGTCTTGCTTATATTTTACCTTAATAGCTTTGATGGTGATCGACCACACCCAGGTCTTTGAATTGTTTTCTTACCCTATCATATGTAGAGGCAATATTTTGAGCTATTTCCAATAGTATAAGACTATCTGATGGGTATCTTGGGATCTTTTTAGGACATAAAAGAGTACTAACTACCTAATGATATGTGAAGGTTTTAAATTGGATGTAGTAAGCACCAACCTCTGTTATCCATGATGCAACCTCTACTAACATCCTCTTTGCATAATCCCCCTTGATGAACCTAATAATGAAAAATATGAAACCATCATTGACCACCCTTAATTCCACACTTTGTAGTGGGAGATTTGTCTTTACTAGCTGTGGGTAAACAACATAGGGCCAAGCATTTACATCTTATATTCTTCCATTTATATAAAATCTTGAATAATCCATAGTCCTTACTACCAATAGATAGACCATATATGAGGTGATATAAAAATGGGGGTTATTATTCACGAAGACCAACTTCTCATCTCGATTGTCACTGAGAATTGTGGCCCAATCAATAGGCATATTGCCTGTCCTGATGGTTTCAATAAAGTGTACCATCCATGTCTCCAAGTGACTTATTGTGGGAAGGCTCATCACCTTACTCAAGAGGACTATTGAGTAGCCAACATCATTGATCATATATCCACATGTCATATTCACCTTTCTCTCTTCGGCCCAAGGGTGTCTTGTCAATTAGGTACTTTGATTGTACCAACTCCTTGGTACCTACTTCATTTTCCCTATATCACCTTTCTATACCCTCATAAGAGATATAAAGGTATTGATCTTCCCATGGAAGGTGGAATACCTTTTTGATGTTTTGTGGCCTAGGATCTAGGATTATCTCCCATGTTACACTCTTGTCAACCTTTTCCTTGGGTACATAGTGTTGGGCCAATGTCATGATCAACTCAGATGATTGAATTGATCTTGGGTGAGAAGTAGTGTTCACTAACCTATTTTGGATTAGTGCTAACACCATAGTTGACCTCTCTTTAGGCTTTTTTTAGAGGATCAAGAAGATGTTCTAGTTGATGTGCCCTAGTTTAGTGTCTTGGATCTTCATATGTTTATATTTGAACCTAGACTTCTTTGGTACTTCATGATATTTGAAATCTACCATCTTTGGTGTCATATTTTACACCATAAAAGATGATAATGACACTATTATATCTATAAAAATAGAATAAATATCAATATCACGATGTTAGAAAACCATAATGACACTTAGACAGGACCTATAATGATGAGAAAATATCCAAAAATAGGAGAAAAACATCAAAGTCCTTATTGAAGAGCCTAACCTGCATACTAGCACAGATAGAACAACTATGTAGGTGCACTAGGTGTACAACTGTGTGTGATGTAGTCTATTCAAAATGATGTGTGTAGTTGTGCACATTGTGTGCCTACACATGTGCAAAAGGTGTGCATGTGTGCAACCACACACATGCAAATCTTGTCTTTTATTTAAAGGATGGTTTTGATCTTTTCTCTTTTTTTTTGGTGTAAGCATGCAACCTATTAAAGGCGCACACCTCCAAAACGTGTATTTATACCTTAGACAAGGTGAAGAGGTATTTGGTGATGTAGAGTTATGAACCTTTGGTAGGTGCAAAGGTGTGCTAAAGAAGAGGAGAGAAAGAGTAGTATTTATAGACCTAAGGGTCTATTAAGCTATTCAAAATAATTGTTCAATTGTATATTATCTTTGATGTTACACAAAATGTCAAATCTTTACCAGTCAGTGTCTATCGAGCTCACTCGAACGATGAAGATAGTTTCTAGTGCTTGTCAATAATTATAGAGTAAACCAAGTTCAAAGATAGTATGTGTCAAGGTTCACACAGGTACTGAAGAAAGTTTATAGGAAGACAATGTATACCGAGTTCACTCAGGCAACAAAAAGAAGTTGACATGGAACTAGCGTAAATCAAGCTCACTTGGTTACCAAAAGAATTTAGTCTAGGATGCAATATTAATCAAGTTCACTTGGTTAACAAAGGAAGTTAGAAGAAACTCCTTTCTAAGTTAGTGGTGACTGAGCTAGGTTGGCTAACAAAGGATTCTCTTGAATCAACATATTGAGTTTAATGAATTTATTTCTTAAGTGTAGTTGAGTTAAGGGATGAACATTGAATATTTGTAAGTGTATTCAAGCCAACTTGACTATGCTAAAGACATAAGTACAAGGCCAAGTTGTGGGATTGAAAGAGAGAAGCATGGGATTGAAAAGATAAATCAAGGAAGCAAATTGGAAGGATAGTAGGGTATCCTGAGTTGACTAAGCTATAGAGTTATATCTAATCAAGAAGGATCAAGTATTTAATCCATTTTTTTTTTTGAAATCGGTAATATAGTTGCAGCAACAATTAGGCCATATCATTGTTACTCTTTAATAGTTGTAGCAGTGTATCAAAACTCTTAACAGAGTTAGCTTAACAACTATTTGCCAAATTCTCTAACAAGTTGGTATTTGTAGATTGAAGTGTCTAAAGACCTCTAACAAGGCCACTCCTAATTAGGTGATTAAATAATTTAAAAAGGTCACCATAACAATGTTTTTTATAACCTTTAACATGGTTGCTCCTAATAGGCTCACTTTAGAAGAGTGAAAAATAGTAACTAGTTGTAATTGGTGGTTTTTCCCAAATTGTGTTTCCATGTGAAATCATGGTGTCATATGTGTTCATGTTATTTTATTTTTATTTTTTAACTAATTTAATTTTGGATAATAACATTAAACATCTAAAGAACAAATATTTTAGTGCTTACCAAGTTACAATAATTCTTAGTTTGCCAAGTGATTCAGTGTAAGCCAAGTTACAACAATATTTTTAGTTTCAGTAGAGGTTTGTTATAATTTGTATTGACATCTAAGGGACCTATGATTTCTCTTTTTGGTAATTGGTTCACCCCTCCTCTCTTAATTACTCCTCTTATATTTTCAACAATTGGTATCAGAGCTTTGGTGCTTATAGAGAAGGTTTCAAGGACCTAAGCTAAAGATTAGGATGTCTTACAAAAGGGAGATCCCTAAGTTGAGTAGAGATAACTTTAAAGAATGGTAGGAACTCATGAGATTGCATTTGACATGTGTTGGAGACTCAGGCCTAAATTATCTAGACACCAAGTATGTGGCACCTATTGTAACCATGACTATTGAAGAAATTAAAGAAAATAAGACTCATAACAATATGATGATTGGTATTGCTTTAACTCTTAACTATGCTGAATTTGATGAAATCAAAGACTACGGTACTACTCATGAGATGTGGATCAAGCTAAAAGATTGCTTCCTATATATGCAATTAGTTTGTCATTAATTCAAGAGATGAAATATAATCCCAAGAATGATATAACATTGGATGTATTAGTGGGAAGATTGACAACATTTAAATTAGATTACTATAACAATTATGTTCCTAATACTAGCAACCTTGAGTCTACATTTGAAGCCAAACTATTACTAAAGAGGAAAGCTACATAATCTAAAAGGAAATCTAACAGTGAAGATGAAGATGGTTCTGATGAAGATCTTGAAGTCATTGAAGCATTACTTGCAAGAAGATTTCAAAAGGGCAAAGGGAAGTACAAAGGTGAAATTCCTTTAAATTATTTTCTTATGAAGAGGTCAGTGACATTGTTGCAAGGTGCCTAAATATAGAAGGAAAAGAATAAAAGAAGAATTAAAAGTACAAGGGAAAGAAGGAATTTAAAAGATATAAAGACTTTTGAAAGTAGTGAAGAAGATGATGAAATGGTCTGCATTGTTGTTAAGGATGAATTAGATGATAAGAATGATAAAATGACACTTTTCTCTCATATTAGTAACAATGATACATGGATTATTGATAGTGGTTTTTCTCACCATATGACTCATGAAAAATCTAAATTTTAGAACTTAGTACACTATGATGGTGGAAGTGTTAGATTTGGCAATGATGAACCATGTTATATGAAAAATAAATGTTTTATTGCACTAACCAATGATTTCAGATGCGATAATGCTTATTGGGCTAAGGGACTAAATCATAATCTACTTAGTGTGGCTAAATTGAATAACATTGGATTCAACATAGAATTCATGAGTGCAAAGGCCAATCTACTAGATGGAAAAGAAAATTTAGTTGGGACTAGCAAGGAAACAAAAGGTAATTTGTTCTAACTATATCATAATGGAAGTTCATGTTTCATTGCTCAAGTAGAAGAAAGATGGTTATGGCATAAGAGGTTATGTCATGTGAATTTTGATAACCTAGTAAACATAAGAAAGAACAAAAGGGTTGAGGCATTCCAAGCTAGAAGAAATCTAACATGGGCTTGTACAAGAATTGTCAAATTGGTAAGATGGGAAAGACAAGTTTTAAAAGAAAGAACTATCATTCTGAAGAAGTGTTGGAGCTGGTCCATACAGACCTTTGTGGACCTATTGGCACATAAAGCTACATAATAGATAAGTACTTTATTTTATTTGTTGATTATTATTCTAGAATGATGAGTATTATGTATTTGAAGGATAAATTTGAATCTTTTTAAAAGTTCAAATGGTATTTAGCAAGAGTAGAGAAAGAAATAGGAAAGAAACTAAAATGTTTGAGATTAGACAGAGGAGGAGAATTGATTTCTAATGAATTTAATGAATTATGAAATGAGAGAGGAATCAAAACACAAGTTTTTGCACCTAATAAACCTCATTAGAATGACATTTCTAAAAGAAGGAATAGGTCAATCATGGATTATTCAAGGACCCTTATGATAGAAAAGAATGTTTCTATCAAATACTAGAAGGAAGAAATCAACACCGTAGTTCATACCTTAAACTGAGTTTAGTTGATGAAGGATTCAAATCAAACACCTTCTGAATTATGGTATGGCTATAAACCCAATGTACATTAATTAAAAGTATTTGGTAGTAAATGATATATTCTAAAGTGTTGATCTATCATTTTGCACGATGCTTAATGACAAGAATCCTTTCAAACTCCTCTCTTGAAAATTTAATCTGGGATTAACTCCAAGGTTTCAAGAAATCTTTTGACCTACTGCAATCTAATTAGTTGAAGATAAATGGGTTTTTTCATAGGGAGTCCTTATCTACTTCTAATCATTATCAGATAATATGTTCAATCTACTTGCTATTTCAAAATAACCACACAAAAAAGAGATATGTTTTTGGTATTTTCTATTTTTTTAATGAATGCATTCTAACAATACAACTATATGAATTCCTAATTTAACTAAGGGTTAGTAAAGAAAGTAGTGAAGATAAGGTAACGAGAGATGAAATAAAATAACATGAAAGATAAATTCCTAATGGACATAACCATAGTAACAAGACATCTGCAAGTTAAATCGTCAAAAAGATTAGGTAGGAAACTAATGAAAATAGGAGTAGTGGTTCCTCAAATCCATTGATGTAATTATTAATGGGAATTTAGGAAAAACTACAAGATTTTTCACTTCTCATAAAACAAAATGCCATGGAAAGTGCACTCATGTGAGACAAGAAGCTATGTAGGAACAATTGGGTGATCTCTTCTCCAACTCAATACATCAGAAAAATTCCTCAACACACAACAAACACCCAAAAAAAAAGATCACACAATCAAATAAACACAAAAAAACCATTGGATCCATTATTATCATGAACAAGAATCCACAAAAATAACACACTCGGGCAATAATAACTACACTCAAAATGAGAGCACCAATAACATATATTATTACATCAAAATAATAGCCTAGAATATATATTACATTTCTAAATTTATAAGAAATCATCTCCTCAATTTTTGCTAAGAATGAGATATTTCTTAATAAAAACATATTCTTAAAAAAAATAAAAAAAATCTAAGTATGTACAAATTGACTTTCTAAATGGTGCTATGTAGGACTCCTCCCTTGTTTTTATCAATTAATGAGTGCAAGAGCATTTACATGTCTTAAAACAAATAAATAATCAATAGATAAGAAGGAATTTTTAAGAGGATCTAGGATTCATTGGATGGTCTAAAAATAGAGGCTTGGCCTTCTCTAGTTGTTTGTAGGAGATAAACTACAATCAGAATGTATTTCTGGTGCATGGAAAGTTCTAAATTAGCAACTAGAAATTAACTATAAGCACACTATCACTTCTTCAAAATTTTTGGTGCACCTCTAAAATAGTGCACCTTGAACCTTTTGCACCTTGTGAATCTTGCACACCTTTCATACCTTACACACCTTGGTGGCAGGTTAAAAAAATCCAAAAAAATTTCAAGTGTCAAAATTGAATATCTAGCTTTTGGGTATTTCTCCCCTTTATACCAGAGCTATGTTTGGATGTTTTCTCTTGAATTTATCTATAATCTCTATCACTTGGTAAGCTTCTAGAAAACATAAAGATTCATATTTATGACTAACTATTTGTCGATAGTTATTGATATCCATTCAAGTTTTTGCAAAATTGTCAAGTCTACTCTTAAGTTTCAACAATACCTCTTTAGTCTTGAATGTTTGCCTAATATCTTCATTAGTTGAAGCATCCTCAAAAGTTCCTTAGAATTTTTCAACCACTACTTGCACTAACTTTAACTTTTTCTTTAACTCATCTTCAAAAAGCTCAAGGGAAATAACATCATAATACTTATCTACATCCAAAATTTGCTCTTGAGAATAGCTTTTAACTTATAAATATCTTCATGAAGTTCTTCCATGACCTTATTTCTAGAAGCTATCTTTTCAAACCAATCCTTAAGTTTATTAGTCTCACCTATTGTATACACTTCCATGAGTGTATGATACCTTTGACCTTTTATTCTTTGGAGTGCTTGAAGGTCTTTTCTCTAGGTATGTACCTCATCCATAAGCCCAAAATCTTGGTCTACTTTAGATACTAGTTTCTTTGCACTACATTAAACATTATGCAATAGGTTCAAATTAACATGTATTATCTCTACACCTTTCTACTCAAAATTGTCATGCCATTGCTGACATGATCCCAAAAATGAATCAACATGGACACTCCCCTTATCTTTCCTTTCCAGTACTACACTGAGAGTAGCATCTAGGTGATCTTAATCCAATGGACCTACAATTCCATGCAGGTAGCTTCTTCAAAGATCATTCTCTTTGTGTAGCTTTATCAATTCATTCTCATTTACATCTAAATGCTTGAACACCTCCTTGACACCTATAGTGATCATTACTTTAGTCATGTCTACTATGGGCTTTCCTAATGGGACTTCTTTAATTTGATAGTCCTTAGGATTCAAATCTTCGATCTCATCTTGTGGAGGAGGAATGGCTATATGAGTAAGGAAGTCCTAGTATTTATCCTTCATTATGAAGGTCAATTGTTATGCATCACCTATGGATGGCTTAGGCCTCTTGATGGCTTCTACTAGAGCATCCATACCCCCCCCTTCATCCAAGTTTAGCTTCCTCTTTTGTTAAACCATAACCTCCCTCTTTAGCTATGTTAGTGTACTACCAATAGCATACATGTATTTGGTTAAAGAGTAGGTTTTCCCTTATTCCTACTTTCTAGAGTCTTCTCCTTTAGAGAAATCCAGATTCAGTGTCCCTATTTATATAGTATTCAAAGTCTTGATTTCTCTATCTTGAGAATTTTTTTGAGGTTCTTTAGGTATCTATCCTTCCTCTAATACTTCATTAGATGACCTTTGTTTCAACTCTTCTTCGTGTCCTTCTCATTCTTCTTCAGTAATAGGAGGGAGAGGAGTGGCTGAGCCTTTTAAAAAAAATGACAAGTCCTAAAATGATGGTGTTGAGGTACCTAGAGATCCTTGTGGTAGAGGTGACATTTGGTTCCAACCCTCTCCCAAAGGTTATTTGTAGGTGTATCTCATATTTTATCACCCACCATTTTAGTTCCCACTAACATAAATTCAAAATTATATATGTTTAAAATATCTATTCCCTACCCCTATTTCTCATCCATCCACTATTATTGCTCATCCTCTAAAGTTGTAACCTCAATAGGTTGCCTAGGAAAGATGGTAGTGTAATGCTGGGGCTTCACCTTTTCTCTATCTAGGCAGCCCTAGCCAAGCATATCCTTTGATTCAAAGGGAGGTTGTCTTCTTCATCTTCCTCATCCACCTTATGGATGGTTTTTAGGACTAGAGTAATATGTATAACATTTTCTGTATCTTTTTTGTTCTAGTCCTTCTAATAGTAGATTCAACCCTAGCTTGCTTAGCAAGTGAAGGAAATGCTTCTTCCTCTTGTACAGGTGGTGAAACCTCTTATTCTTGATCCTATTCTAATGGAGGCACTTGTCAAGTATCCTAAGCTTGAGTTGCTTCTTCATTTTGAGGCTCTTGATTGTTAGGTACTTGAGCCACCTATTTTGGTTGAGGTTCTTCAACTTTGAGCTCAACTTGCTTTGGAGAATCTCTTTTTCTCTTTGTCTACCCTAAAGTACCCAACTTCTTTGTCATGTTGATGTACCATTTCTAGCCTAACTAGAGATTGTGTAGGAAAATTTGGTACTATAACTTTAGCACCTTTACCCTTAACTAGGCATGCTGTGGTCTAAACAATTACTACCAAAGAAACTAGGTCCAACTTAAAGGGCTTCCTGATCCATTCTCTTGTCAATTAGATTATATGTCTTTCCTTGTGACTTATATCTACATTTTCATCCTTGTCAATATTTTCATTCATGATTAGCCTATCATATATCTTATCATGATTATACAAGGGATCCAAGACATCTTGAGTTTCTTGTTGAAAAACCTTTAGTGTGATCTTTATTTTCAAGGTGCTTCTTGCCAGATATAGAGTCATCCTACAATAATCCCTTATTTGAATATCATAGTCATCTATTGTGTTCATCCAATGATCTTCTACTACATCTTCATGAATGAAATTCTTTCCTACCAGATGTTGTACTCTACTTATATTATCAAAATAAGGGAAAGGGGAGTTTTAATCCTCCAAGGAATATTGATCCCATTCTATGTTAAAAGTCATGATATCCTACTTCTATTTTACTTAAAAAGGACCTATGATAATGGGCCATACCCATTTCTTCTTAAGTTGTTTCCTCACTCTATTTTATGTAGATGTGAGTTATCTTGCAATCTTCAACAAGATCAGCCTATCCAATGGATATCTTAGGAGTTTCTATGGATTCACAGTTGTACCAACTACCCAAAGGTAAGTGAATGTCTTAAACTAGATGTAGTAGGTGTTGATTTCTGCAATCCTTGTTGCTACCTCTACTGATATCCTTTTTGGCATAATCACCCTCTATGAATCAAATGATTTCAAAAGTGAAGAGGTCATTCATTATCTGGTATTCCTTTCTTTGACCTAAGAGCTTATTCTTTACTAGTTGGATTTTACCACATAAGGCCATGCATTAGCATCCTGCATGCTTCTCCTCTTGAATAGTCCAAGATAGTTAGTTCTCCTCACCACCAATAAATACACCAAGTAAGATGTCATGTAAAACTTGGGTTTAACTTTGATTCCTACTAGTTGCTCATTTAAGTTTTTACTTAGTGTTATGGCCCAATCAATCGGTAGTTTGGTTGTTCTTATGGTCTTTATGAAATGTACCATCCAAATGCTAAGATGCCCAATTTCCAGTAGACCCATGACTCTACTAAGAAGTATAATGGAATATCTAATGTTATCCTTCATATATCCTCTAGTCATATCTACCTTTCTTGATTTTTGTCCCACCAACATTATATCAATCAAGAATGATGATTTTATGTTTTATGTAGTCTTCTTTTCATTATCCCTATACCATCTTTTGGCTTGATGATAGGTTATCTTCACATATTGATCTCATCTTGGGAGATGGAAAAATTTCTCAATGTTTGTTAGGCTTAAATCTAGGACTATCTACCTTGTGATACTCTTACCAACTCTTTCTTCTGATACATAGTTCTTAACCAGAGTCATAATGAGCTCAAAAGACTGTATTGATGTAGGATGTGATGCATAATTTACTAACCCTAATATAATAAGTGTTGATACCATCAAAGACCATTTCTTAGGATTTTTTTAGAGTATCAAGAACATGTCCTATTCTATATGTCCCAACTTCATATCTCTAATCTCTGAGTGTCCATCCTAAAAGTGTGATTTCTTTGGTACACCTTGAAACTTGATGACAAATAGTTTTGGAGCAATCTTCTATGCAAGTGAGGACAATAAGGAAGCCATTTTATCTACACAAAACATAAAAATATTAGTCCATAAAATTGAAAATCAAACCCTAACCAAACCTTATTTGCTACAAAACCAGACCCAAAATAGCAAAACCTAGCAAAAATAACTAAAATTGCACCTTTTAGGCTCTATAAAGTAGTTTACCATATCTTACACACCTTAATAGGTGCACTAGGTGCACTAAATAACCCTTAGAGGGTTATTTAGTGTGTAATTGCACACCTCCATAGTTGCACACCATTATGGAGTGCGCATGTGCACTACTATACACATGCTCCTTTACATGTCCATAGGGTGGAAGTTGGGTTTACTAAGGGTGCACACATGTGCACCTTGATGGGGTGTGCATGTGCACACATTTATACATAAGAGGGTAAAAAAATGTTGTACACATGTACATTGACAAGGTGTGCATGTGTGCACCATTACCTTGGTGTTCTTAGTGTGTATGAGAAAGGTGCATTTTTAGGTGTTTTTTAAGTTTCAAATATGAATAAAGGTGTGCACATGCGCACTTTTGATAGGTGCACATGTGTGCACCTATCCAAGAAGCTTCAAGGTTAGAGGAGTTTGGCACACCGCTTAAGTTGTGGAGGTGCACTCACAGAAGCTTGAAGAAAGATAATGATGAGGAGAGGGTGGACTTAAGCTTTTGTAGGCTCAGGATGATGTACACCATTTGTAGGTGCACATTGTGCATGTGTACATCTCCAAAGGGAGATAGGAGTGCATTAGCACATTTAGCACACTTATGCACCTTGGATAGTTGTACATTGGTGCTAGGTGCGCTAGTGTGCACCTTGACCTAGAAAACTCACTTTTTGATGCAGGAGCATCCAGAGGTATAGGGGTAATCTTGTGTCACCCAAAAAAATGTACTTAGACTTAGTTTCTATTTCATGTCTTTACATTTTTGGATACCCATTTGGCTCAAATAAAGGGTCCAACTCTAATAGTTCAACTATCAATGCGTTTGAAAATCTCAAAAAAAAAATAGGAGCATGTATTTGGGCCATCATTTCGGTAAACTAGAAGGTGTGAATTGGACAGATGAATGTAATCATGATTTAGAGCATTCCAAAAAAAGAATCAGGTCAATAGGCCCCACGGTTTGAAAGTTATTGCAGTTTTTAAAGTTTTGGAGACCTCCTAAGAATGCTTCAAAGTTAGGTTTGGGGCATTAAATGACCTTGAAAAGGGTCAAAAATGGGGAACAAGTGAAGCTGGTCCATAGGGCTATAGAGCGCTTCGAGAGCTTTTGAAAAATGTAAATGGTTCGTCAATCGGAGCTACGGTTCAAAAGTTATGCGTCCCGAAAGTTCGGTTACCGTTTCTGGATTCTTCTAGATTTGCACCGACTTCTAACACAGCTTCTGGAACCTTCTATTTCGTCGGTGGATGTCTAGTAGCACTTTCTAGAATGTACTCCTAGTCCTTAACCCTTTGGGGTCTATTTAAGGAGATTTTCGGCATTGTAAAAGGCAGTTCGGAGTGGAGTTTGAGAGGAGGTGCTAAAAGGAGAAATATTCTCCAGATTTATGCTATTGTAAGCCCTTAGGGCATGTTCTGAAGTTTATTTTATTTGTACTATTTGTACTAGATTATTTTCTTAGTTAATATAATTTCCCTTTTCTGTTGTGTCCATTCTGTTCTTGGGTTGTGTCCCCATCAAGTGGTATCAGAGCGAGTTTTCCTGAGTGTGTAGATAGAGCGCCGACTGTGAGGCAGTTTGCACCAGGACTGTGTGGTTGTGGGTTCAAGTTAGAAGATGCCTCCATGAAGAGAGCGTGGTGGAAGGGCCAGAGCTATTGATCCTAAGGAGGTTAGAGCCCTCCAAAGGCAGGTACAATCATTGCAAGAGGAGCTTCATAGAGGAGCAAATGTTGCCATAGGTGACAACAGTGAGGATGACAATGAAGAGGAAGTAATGGGACCAGAAGAGGAATTTGATGGGGAAGTTCTAAATCCTATAGAGGAAAGGATTTTTAGGGTCATTACTAAGTTTGGGAAAAGACCTACAATTGAAGTGGGTATATTTTCAGGAAATCTGAAACCAGATGAGTTGATCGATTGGATCAATGAACTGGAAGAATACTTTGAGTATGAGGATATAAGGGACCCAGATAGGGTTAAGTTTGCAAAGGCCAAACTGAAAGGCCATGCCAAAATCTGGTGGCAAGAGGTTCAACTGGAAAGACTTAGAAGAGGAAAGGAGAAGATCACAAGATGGGATCGCATGGTGGACAAATTGAAGAAGCAGTTCATTCATGTGGACTACGAGCTTGATCTGTTTAAGAAGATGCATGGGTTAAAGCAAGCAGGAAGATCAGTCCAAGAATATACAGAGGAGTTTCACCAACTCTTGATTAGAGCAGGGCATGCAAAAGAAAATAAGGAGAAGGTTGCTCATTATATTAGTGGGTTGCGACCTAGCATCCAGGAGGAATTAAGTCTAGTAAGAATGACCAGCGTTGAAGAGGCATACCAGTTTTCCCTATGAGTTGAAGAGAAGCTAAATAAAAGGTTTGAAGGAAGACAAAGAGGGCGCAATCAAGGAGGAAGGGGAAGTGGTAGATAATCTGGAGGCCGCAATGAAACCCAAAAGAAAAATGAAGATGTGAATACTAGCAGAAACCAGAGGAATGAGGGTTTCAACTGCTCCCATGATCAAGACTTTGGAAATCAAAGAGGAAGAGGTAGAGGACATGGACAAGGAAGAGGAGGCTTCCGTGGTACCTATTTCCATTGCAATGAAGAAGGTCATCGTTCCTTTGAATGCCCTCAACAACAAGGAAGGACAGATAGGAGAGCTGAGGGCCAAGCTAGGGTTGCTCATGTGGATGAGGATGCACAATCATCAAATTTAGAGGATGTAGAAAGAGGAGAGACCTTGGTAAATGAAAGAGTCCTACTAAGTGGTGAGAATGAACCAGGACAATGAAAGAGTTTGTTTCGTACCAGATGCAAGTGTGAGGATAAATGTTGTGACGTGATCATTGATCGTGGTAGCACTGATAACCTGGTATCAGAAGAGATGGTCTCTAAGCTAAAGCTCAAGAGGGAGAAACATCCCCAACCCTATCGGATTTCTTGGGTAAAAGATGATCATAAGGTCTTGGTAAGTGAACAATGTTTAGTAAAATTCAAAATTGGGAGTTACCATGATGAAGTTCTCTATGATTTTATTTCGATGGATGTTTGCCATCTATTTTTGGGTAGACCATGGCAGTTTGATAGACATGCAATACATGATGGACATGCAAACACATACTCTCTAACAAAGGATGGAGTTCGCCACAAATTGAAGCCCATGAAAAAGGAAGGTGAAAAGGTATGTAGCAGTGCTAGGATTTGTCTTGTTGATGGAAGGAAGTTTTTAGATGGCATGAAACATCAGCATATGTGTTATGCTTTGATTCCTAGGAAAGATAAAGAAGGTAGTAGTGAAATACCATTTGAAGTTTTAGATTTACTAGGGGAATTTGGAGATATTATCTCTGATAATGTTCCAGATGGATTGCCACTAGTAAGGAAAATCAGTCATTAGATAGATCTGATTCCAGGAGCTAGTTTGCCTAACAAGGCCGCTCACAGGATGACTCCTACTAAAATAGAGGAGCTAAATAGACAGGTTTAGGAGTTGCTGCGGAAGGGCTTGATTCGAGAGAGCCTGAGTCCATGTGCAGTACTTGTAGTACGTGCACCAAAGAAGGATGGAGAGTGGAGGATGTGTACAGATTCTCGAGCTATAAATAGGATAACCATCAAGTACCAGTTTCCTTTACCAAGGATGGATGATCTTATGGACTGCTTGAGTGGAGCTTAGTACTTCAAAAAGATAGATCTAAAGAGTGGCTATTATCAGATACAGATTCGAGAAGGAGATTAGTGGAAAATAGCCTTCAAGACCAAGGAGGGTCTTTATGAGTGGTTAGTCATGCCCTTTGGATTGACGAACACCCCAAGAACCTTCATGCGGCTCATGAATGAGGTACTTAAGAAGTTCTTGGGAAAATTTGTTATTGTCTATTTGGATGATATTTTAATTTTCAGCAAGACTTTGGAAGAACATTTACTGCATATTCGTAGTGTCCTTGAAAGGCTAAGGGAAGAGAAACTGTTAATTAATCTAAAGAAGTGTGTCTTTGCAAAAAGGGAGTTATTCTATTTGGGATTTGTTATATCACTTGAAGGTCTCAAAATGGATCCAGAGAAGGTAAAAGCCATATTGGAATGGCCTACTCCAAGGTCTGCTATTGAAGTAAGATCATTTCATGGTCTGGTTAGTTTTTATAGGAGGTTTATTAAGAATTTCAGTGGCATATGTGCACCCCTAACTGATACAATAAGAGGGGATAGAAAAGAGTTCAAATGGACTGCAGTAGCTGCGAGAAGTTTTGAATTGCTGAAGAAGAAGGTGACTAAACAGCCTGTGTTGGCACTTCCAAAATTTAGAAAAGTATTCCAGGTGGATTGTGATGCTAGTGGTAGCACTATTGGGGCTGTATTAAGCCAAGAAGGTAAGCCTATTGCATATTTTAGTGAAAAATTGAATGATACAAAGAAGAAGTATTTTGTTTATGATCAAGAGTTCTATGCAATAGTTCAGGCCTTAAAGAAATGGAGGCATTATTTATTGCTAAAGGAATTTGTTTTGTATATTGATCATCAGGCATTACAGTACCTAAATAGCCAAGGTAAATTGAATCAGAGGCATATGAAGTGGGTAGAATTCTTGCAGAGTTATACATTTATGTTGAAGCATAGAAGTGGAAAATCTAATAGGGTTGCAGATGCACTAAGTAGGAGATAGTTGTTGCTTACAACAATGCAGGTTGAAGTAGTTGGGTTTGATGAACTCAAGAATTTGTACCCCGAGGATCTTGATTTTGTTGAAGCATGGAAAGCTTGTAAAGAACCTGTTGCTGTAGATAGAACCAAGTGGTTAGAATATTTGATTTAGGATGGCATGTTGTTCAAAGGTAGTCAATTGTGCATTCCAAGGAGTTCTATGAGGGAAAATCTGATTAAGGAGAAACACAGTGGAGGGATGGTAGGACATTTTGGTCAGGATAAGACCATTGCCATTCTTAGAGAACATTATTTTTGGCCTCAAATTACATAGGATGTGAAGAAGTTTGTATAAAGTTGCCAGGTTTGTCAAGTTGCCAAGGGGTTTAGTCAAAATACTGGCCTATATCAGCCATTGCCTGTTCCATCAAGGCCATGGGAGGACATAAGTATGGATTTTGTTCTTGGATTGCCAAGGACACAAAGAGGTAATGACTCAGTATTCGTGGTGGTTGATAGGTTCTCCAAAATGGCACATTTCATTCCATGCCACAAAACTCATGATGTTGTCCATATTGCAGACTTGTTTTTCAAAGAGGTGGTAAGACTACATGGTCTTCCAAGGAGTATAGTTTCTGACAGAGATACTAAATTTGTGGGGTATTTCTGGAGGACATTGTGGAAGAAGTTGAGAACGGACTTGAAATTGAGTTCCACGCATCACCCACAGACTGATGGCCAAACAAAAGTGGTAAATAGAAGTCTGGGCAATTTGCTGAGATTTTTAGTTGGAGATAAGCCCAAGGGATGGGATTTGATTCTACCATGGGCAGAGTTTTCTTATAATAACTTTGTAAATAGGAGTACTGGAAAATCACCATTTCAAATTGTATATGGGAATAGCCCAAGGACTACACCAGAATTGAGGAAGATAGAACAAGGGGAGAGGACAAGTGCTGAAGCTAAGGAATTTGCTGAACACATCAAGCGTCTACATGAGGATGTTCAAGCACACATTATCAAGATGAATCAAGAGTATAAAGCTAGGGCTGATCAAAGGAGAAGACATAAGGAATTCCAAGTAGGGGATCTAGTCATGGTGCACTTACGAAAAGAAAGATTCCCATTTGGTACTTACAACAAGCTAAAAATGAAGAAATTTGGCCCCTGCAAAGTTTTGAAGAAACATGACTCAAGAAATGCATATGAGGTGGATCTGCTAGATGGTATTCACATTTCTCCCATTTTCAACATTGCAAATTTAACAGAGTATCATGATGATGGTGTAGATGAGGAGCTGGTTTTAGAGCCATGTCCAATTCTTGATTCTAAGAAGGAGGAGATAGAAGTCATTCTAGATCATTGTGTGGGTAGGAGTACTAGAAACAGGCAGTATGAAGAGTATTTGGTCAAATGGAAAGGATGGCCAATCGAGGACTCAACTTGGATTTCAGCAGTTGAGGTTTCCCATTTGGGATTTCCTCTACCATCCATAAAGTGACAGGGTCACTTTTCAATCTACCTTGGGTGTCTGATGCAGGAGCATCCAGAGGTATAAGGGCAATCTTGTGTCACCCAAAAAAATGTACTTAGACTTAGTTTCTATTTCATGTCTTTATATTTTTGGATACCCATTTGGCTCAAATAAAGGTTCCAACTCTCATAGTTCAACTATCAGTGCATTTGAAAATCCAAAAAAAAATAGGAGCATGTATTTGGGCCATCATTTCGGTAAACTAGAAGGTGTGAATTGGTCAGATGAATGTAATCATGATTTAGAGCATTCCAAAAAGAGAATCAGGTCAATAGGCCCCACGGTTTGAAAGTTAGTACAGTTTTTTGAGCTTTGGAGACCTCCTAAGAATGCTTCAAAGTCAAGTTTGGGGCATTAAATGACCTCAAAAAGGGTCAAAAAATGGGGGACAAGTGAAGCTGGTCCATAGGGCTATAGAGCACTTTGAGAGCTTTCCAAAAATGTAAACAGTTCGTCAATTGGAGCTACAGTTCAAAAGTTATGCCTCCCGAAAGTTCGGTTACCGTTTCTGGATTCTTCTAGATTTGCACCAACTTCTAACACAGCTTCCGGAACCTTCTATTTCGTCGGTGGATGCCTACTAGCACTTTCTAGAATGTACTCCTAGTCGTTAACCCTTCGGGGTCTATTTAAGGAGATTTTTGGCATCGTAAAAGGCAGTTCGGAGTGGAGTTTGAGAGGAGGTGCTAAAAGGAGAAATATTCTCCAGATTTATCCTATTGTAAGCCCTTAGGGCATGTTCTGAAGTTTATTTTCTCTATACTATTTGTACTAGCTTATTTTCTCAGTTAATATAATTTCCCTTTTCTATTGTGTCCACTCTGTTCTTGGGTTGTGTCCCCATCACTTTTCCTCCAAAATTCATAGTTTTTGGGATCTAGATTTTTTTAGTTAGGACTAGGGCTTGACCTAGACTATAGATAGACTCCCAAAAAATACTCAAGCACTAGAATAGGTCTAGGAAAGAAAAGAGTCTACTAGGGGATCCCCATTTCGAGGATAAATGGGGTGTACATTATGAAACCACAACATGAAGGAGTCAAGAAAAGGAAAATTTGATTTCAAAAGTGATGAAGGAATATTTCTTGGATATTCAACTAACAACAAAGCATATAAATGTCTTAATCTATCTACTCATAAAGTTATAGAAAGTGCATATGTGATGATTGATGAGTTTTCATAAAAGAGAAAAGGTCAAAGTAGCAAGGAGCCTGATATTGTTACTAATTTTCAAACAAGTGACAATCAATAGCCTCCACAACATGAGTCCCCAAAATATCCATTTCAACCCAAGTTGTAGCAAGTGCAACTTGAGTCATCCAAATGACCTGAGTCATCAAAAAGACCCAAGTTTCAGCAAGGGAAAATAGAGTCACAATCTAATGGACCCAAGCCATAGAAAAAAGGACCAAAGTGTGAAACATAAGATCATAGTAAACCTAGTGATTTCAGAAAGAAGGAGCCCAGACTTGTTGGATATGTCACAAGGCATCATACACACAAGAAAATCATTGGAGATCATTTGATTGGTATAATGACAAGAAAAAAACTGAAAGGTACATGTTTGCTTATTGAATTTGAACCTAGATCTATAAAACATGCATTAGAGAATAAAAGTTGGATTGAAGCTATGAATGAAGAAATTAATCTAACAAAAAGGAATAAGACATCGACTCTTGTTCCTAGATGCAAGGATAAGAATGTAATTGGCACAAAAATGGATATTTAGAAATAAGTTGAATGAGAACGGAGAATTTTTAAGAAACAAGGCAAGGCTAGTTTGTAAGGGATATGCTCAAGAGGAAGGTATTGACTATGGAGAAACTTTTGCTCATGTTGCTAGACTTGAAGGTGTTAAAACACTCTTTGCATATGTAGTACAGAAAGGATTCAAAGTGTATTAGATGAATGTGAGATCAACATTCTTGAATGGAATCTTAAAAGAGGATGTCTACATAGAGAAACTTGAAGGTTTCCTTAATCCTATAAAAAGGGACATGGTTTGTAGACTACACAAATATTTGTATGGTCTCAAGCAAGCCCCTAGAGCCTAGTATGAGAGATTACACAAGAATCTCATAAAGATTGATTTTCAAAGAACTAATGATAGCAACAACTTATACATCAAAGAATGACTAGATAAGAATATTGTGTTGGTAGAAATCTTTGTGGATGATACATTATTGACTGGAAATGATGATTTGTGTAAATCTTTTTATGAGGAAATGAGTAAGGAATTTGAAATTTCAATGGTAGGAGAGAGAAATTCATTATTGGCTTGCAGATTCAATAGAAGAAGGATGGTATCTATATTAATTAGTAAAAATACATCAAGGAGATGCTAAAGACATTTGGAATGGAAGATTCTAGACTAGTTAGAACACCTATGTCTACTAGACAAAAGATTTCCAAAGACAATGATTCAAAAGAAGTCGATTAGGCTACATATAGATCAATGATTGGAATAATTCAGTATGTGGTGCATACAAGACATGATATAGCATTAGTAGTTGGAATGGTGGCAAGATCTCTGCTAATCCAAAAGAAAACCATATGATGGAAATCAAAAGAATCATGAGGTATCTAAAGGGTACTAAAGATTATGGTTTGTCATATAATAAAGGAGGCAACCTCGAATTGAAATAGTTCACTAATGTTGATTGGATAGGAAGCATTGATGATAGGAAGAGCACTAGTGGTAGAGCTTTCTTTCTTAGAAAGAGCCCAATATCTTGTACAAGAAAGAACCAAAACTGTATCTCAGATTCAACAACAAAGGAAAAATATGTTGCTACAATAGTTAATTGTTTAAATATTGTTTGGTTTAAACAACTATTGATAGGTATGAAGGAAGAGATCAATGATCCAATTGTTTTCTATGATAACACCAATGCAATTAACATTTCAAATAATATTGTGATGCATACCAAAACCAAGCACATTGCAATTAAGTATCATTTGTTAAGAGAATTGGTGCAAGATAAGGAGGTAAGATTGGAATATGTGAATACAAAAGAATAGATTGTAGACATAGTCACCAAGCCATTACCTAAGGATGCATTCTTGTATCTAAGTGGTAAGATAGGGGTCATTCCCCTATCTACTAATAAGATTTTAGTGATGCATCAACCAAGCATGTTGAAGATAAGTCAAGTTGATGCAATTATGTAATGTGTTGACATTATGGTCAAGTTTGTTTATGAGTGACTTGCAATTAGTCAAACATTAGTAGCTATTAAGCTTATCTTGTATTTTATAGTGTTAACAGAGTAATTTACATTCTACTAAGTTCTATAGTTGCTACTAAGTTCCAGATCAGTATTTAATTCAAACTGAGATTCATAGTATTTACCAAGTTACACATTAAAAATCATGGTCTCCAATATTTATTGAGTTTGTAGCTTTAGTGATGTGAATCTAGTGTCGATTAAGCTATGTAGTGTTAATCAAATGATTTAGTTTATATGTTGAGTTTCATAGTGTTCACTGAGTCAGAGTGACTAAGTTTAGACTACTTGGAAGTGATTGTTATGAACTAGGATTCTATGTCTACTAAGAGCATGACAATGCTGAGTGTTGACAATGGTTTTTGAGTATTAGAACCTCATCAAGTTTGTCTTTAGAACCTAAGTACTAGTAGTTGGGCCAACTTTGTGTATTATGGTGAAACTTGTATTGTAGTAGACTTTGATGAATTGTGATTTGGATTGGTATATATGTAATGCATTGCATCACATCTAAAGGACATATATAAGAAGAACATATGATGCAAATATATAAGAGAAGAAGTGCAAAGTAAGAAGGCTACAAGTAGTATAAAGAGCAAAAAAGATTTATCTATCACAACAAGGTGATCATTACACTCCAAAAGAATCTCAACCAGCAAGTCAAAGTTGCAAATTAGAGATTAGCCACTAGTTCATCCTAATAGGTGGAACTGTTAAATCCTTTCACAAGGTAGACTTAATAGTCTTTTAAAAATTTCTTTGCCAAGTGCATACTTCATTATATATTTTGTAAATCCTTTCACAAGATGGACCTAGTAGTCCTTATTTCTCCTAATAGGGAAGATCATTAGTAGTGATCAATTGTAAGCCTTAACCAAGAAACTTTATACTACATTACTAAAGCTTCTAGGCATCATCCTCACCCCATTTTTACTTTCTATTTGGAAGGTTTCTGGGTCACCATATCTTGTATCAAAGTATCATGAATGTTTTAATGCTTCGAGTTTTTCATGTATGCAATTAGATCAGAATACATATAAAGGATTAATTGTTGAATTAAGATTAAGCTTTATTGGTTCTTGATTTACTCCTCCCCTCTCAGTAACCTAGTCTATCCTATATTTCCAAAAATTGGTATTAGAGCATTGTGGTTCTCAAAGAAGAAGTTTAATAGCTTGAATGAAGATCAAAGGCAATGGAGGTATTCAGGCTAGATAAGGCTACTGACAATGAAAAATTGGATTCAAAATTGGCTATTAATAAACTTAAGAAAAAAAACAAGAAACTCTATCAATCCTTGAAAAGAAGAAAAGAACTTTCAATTAAAATAAATGACAAATTCTACACTAAAGAAAGAATTGAAGATATCTATTTAGAAATAAATTCATATGAAGCTAATGAGGAAATTAGAGACCTATTAGGAAAGAGTTGTAATCTTCAAGAAGAAGTTAGAGAGTTGAAAAGAGAACAAAAATTTTTGTCAGTAAGATTGTGTGAAGTCATGGAAGAAAAAGACAAGACCAAAGAAGAGATAGAAGGAAAGAAAAATGAAACCCCTTCAACATGGAGACTTCATTAATCAACTTACTAATGCAAATGAAGAAATCATGAATCTAAGATCAAAGAATGAATATTGCAAAATTATCTAAACACTAAAAAGAAAACCAATGAGAAGATGATGAAATCTCAACCCAACATGAATCAATTGAATGAGAAAAGTTAATCTAGATAGAAAGGAAAAGTAGGAATAGTATACACAAAAGAAGCTAAATCATCCAAAAAAGGAGCTCAAAAGAATCAAAGGCCTACTTGTAATCACTGTGGTAAGTTAGGTCATACATCAAACAAATGTTGGAGTAATGGTAAAGAAAAAATCAATGGAAAGTGTTACAATTGCAATGAGCATGATCATAAAGCTAATGAATGAAAAGAGAAACCTAAATTTGAAGGCAAATGTCACAAATCTTTTGAATGCAAAACCAAGATATTGTACATAATAGAACAAATTATAAAATCTATATTTGGTTGGGACTACAACACATGGTGTAGATGCCACTACTATGGAGAATTTGGGCACATTGAAGCAAACTATATGAAACGTCACATGAGGACAAGATACACTACTAGAAGATGTTTTATTTCTACAGAACTTGGACATCTTTTCAAGAACTATATGAACACTGGAAGGATTGAAGATGAAAAGAAATCCAAAGATGACAACATTAGAAAGTATATGAGGCAACAATGGAATCTAAAATCTTCTAAGAATGAAATTCAAATCCATGAAGCACATGTCACTCAAGAATTGGTTGAATCAATAATTTCTACTTCATCTCCCACAAGGATGATTGGAACTAGGACTCTGAAGTAGACATCTTACATCAGTTCCAAACAACTAGAAGGAAAGATCCATATTAGCATTCAAGATGCAAAGGAATCACTAAGTGTCTAAGGAAAATCTAAACCTTACTGAGCTAGGTCAATTTGTAAGACCCTGTCGAGCAAGGTTGGGATACACTAAAATAGTGTTTGGATACTGAGTTATGAATGACTCTACCAAGTACTAAGGTCAAATCAAGTGGAAGACACTCTATCACCAAGAAAGTGATCGTACCAGGCATTTATGGTGATTAAAAAGTGAAAACTTGTTAAAAGGAAAGGAATCAAATTCATTTAACACCGTGAATTTTCAAAGAGCTATTTGCAAAAGGTGATTTCTATTCTACCAATTGATCTGTACATTTTTTGTTGAAGATTTCTATATTCTCATTAAACCCTATTGAGCATGGCATCTTCCAATAGCAAAAAAAAGAAAGGATTTGAGATGTTGGTTTGAGGAGTTGATTGGAAGGCACTAAATTTTAAGTTGACTCTGACAATTATAGAAGCACTTGATCCAATCAAAGCTCAGTCATAGACTTCACCAAAGGTATTACTTGTTAATGATATTTATTCACATTTTCATTGTTTGATACATGATATTGGAACCCTAGAGATGGATGAGACTTTGGAAAATTTATTTGTAAATGGTGCATTGAAACCTAAGCATCAACACTTGGAGACCAAGGGTTTAACACACATTCTACATATAGCCCAAAACTTTTAGATAAAATGGATAAGGTTTATCCTTAGCCATGTACATAATGGGAAGTTATGGTTGGAGCAGCCTATTCAAATAAAAATATATATGATTCATCAAATCAGAGGGCTCCCAATGTTGAACAAGGAAAAGACTACCAAAACCCTAAGTTAAGTAGAACTAGAAAGAAAAACTCTTGTCAAGTGGGATGGAAGAGACATGAAGATTAGTAGTGTGATAGACATGGAGCAAAAATTTGGAATTAATGTGATATAAATAATATCAATAGCTCCAATCATCTCAACAAAATGTCATGTGAGGTAGTTGATTTGGTTCTGAAGGTGGTGAAGAAAAACATGTCCTTTGACCCTATTGAGCTAATGCTGATTTAATTCAACAAGAACATGGAGAGCATCAGGACTTCAAAGAATAACCCATGTAAGTTTGGTTCACTCTTGACTTGTTTATTCTTCTTTGTGCAAAATTTTTTACCTTCAAAAGGTTTAGTCATATGGAGAAAAGATGTACCAATACTGTATCAGATTAATGAATATATAATAAAGATGGGTGAGAACTTTGTTAGTATCATGGACAATTATTTTGATTCATTCAAGGAAATGATGAATAACAGATTTAGAATTCCAAAGAAACTTGTAGAGGATTACAATGATGATGTTTATTGTATGGTAGACTATGAAAAAGTGTACACTCAAGTAATCAGACCTAGAGTAGTGTAGGTTAAGCCTCTAAGCTATGAGGTTAACATTGATGACACCAAGGATATCACTAAGGCACTATTGAATGAATCTATAGATCCCAAGGCCTCATATTTGGTACTTTTGATGAAGCCAAAGCTAGAATTGAACTTGAAATTAAGCTCCCTTAAGTAGTCAACAAAGGAAAGAAGAGGATAGAAAAACTGAGGCAAACAAGTTCTACTCAAAAGGAGATGATGTAGAAGATGAGACTAAAGAAACAAAAATTGAAGAAAAAGAGCCAATTAGGAAGAAGGGTAAGGTTATCATAATCAAACCTACCAAGTCATCTACTACAATATTCACAAAAAGAGCATTTAGATCAAGAAATATATTGAAATTAGGTAAAGAAGATTTCAATATATTTTAAGACAAAATAAAAGAGATTGAGGCAAGAGCTAGCATGGAAAACTTCAAATTTCTCAGATATGAGACTAGGAATGCAGATGAAAAGAGACAAGTTGAAGACATGATTATGTCAAGACTAGGTAAATGAAAATGCTCACCTGTTCAACTTGTACAACAAATTTCCAATGAGATTATGGAAAGAATCAAGCCCAGATGGGAAAATGCTAGAAAAACTACAAAATATATATTTGAAAAAACTTTGAGGAAGCTTATGCCAAGTCTTAGTGATAAAGAGGTAAAATAATCCAAGAAGAAAAATTAAGAAAAACTCACTCTAAAATTCAACACTTGCATGATATTGGTTAAGGACATTAAACATGTGGTGAAGATAGCTACAACTACATGGAAGAATATCTACAATCTTCATCAAAAGAGTAATTTTGTTGTTCATGTCAGTGATATAGATGATGGAGATGACAAGGAAGAAAATGATAATAATGATGAAGAAGATATAGAAAAAGTTTATGTAAATCTAGATGCTGAGGAGCAAGAATAGGAAGCTACCAAGTAGAATCTCCCTAAGATTTAGAGTATTGAGGAAACTGGCCCAAAGAAGATTGCAACAATAGCTATGGACTCATTTCCTCACTCTTTGAGAAAAGTTTTAATGCCATCAAGCTCAAAGAAAGCTTCTATCAAGTTGGTTGTGGCAAACACTACAACTCCATGCACCCAACTAATCTCTACACCTATTCAGCTAAGTACTATATTGACTAAAGTGGTCAATATTTTCATCTATCAAGAAGCTAGTGCATCCTCCATCATCATATTTGGATTCACAAAAACTAGGTATTTCTACTATCAGTGCAATATAAAATTTTGTTTCTATCCCTTCTATTTCTATTGTTGTTATAATTCCTAGTATGCAAATAGTAAATAAATGACAGATGAGAGCAAGCCTCAATTGAGAACTAAAGTTTCAAGAAAGGACAAAGGTAAAGAAGAAGACATTGATCTTCATGAGGATATAGTTATCTTGAATTGGGATATCCCCACTTTGAATCCTTATCAAATGAACATCATAGGTTAAATATTGTAGAAGAAAGCTAAGAAATAGAAGCTTAGAGAAGAGAAAAGCAGAGAAAGTTAGGTGCTTCAAGATGTCAAGAACATACTTGTAGATGCACTAAGTACCAAGGTGATAGTACACAACCTATTTTGGTTTAGTTAGAAGAAGTTGTTTAAAAATCCAATGAAGATCTAAATGGACAAGAAACATTGCTACAAAAAGTAGAGAGGAAATTTGAGAACAAACTAGTGGAGCAAGTTGCACAGAAAATTGCAATACCTCAAGTAGACTTGTCTACTATACCCGACTCATTAGAAAGCTCTGCAACTATTTTTTCTTCATTATTTAGAAAGTTATGTGATACATCTATATTCACTCAAGAAATCAAAGATAAACTATCTAAGTTAGATGAAGACTTGAAGGCAAGTGCACACCAATTGTCACTTGACCTAAGCTATAGTTCTACTCACTACTCAAAGATTAGATTTTTAAGTAATATGCAAGTAAAATAATTAAGGGAAGAAGCTATGATCAGGGCCACACTTGTAGACATCCAATTCATGATTCTCTAAACATGGATGCATTTTAGAAACACATTGCACATGCCAAAACTCGCATCCATGATAATAACTTCTCCATAGCTGATCACATGATGGAGTTATAAACAAAAGTATAGATTGCATTACATGCAAGCTAGGTGTTATAGTAAAATTGGTAAAAGATAATGGAATTGATTTTGAAGTTACATTCTAACTTCTTGTCACATTTTGGTATACACCTTTGGATTTTATGTCAAAAAGGAGGAGAAGATGAGAAGATGAGAAGATGAGAAAAGATAAAAAGGGAGAGAAGATGTGATATAAAGACATGAGATATATAAAATGTATATATGTATGAAAGAGCAACATAATATTATAAATATACATGTACAAATAATCAAAAAACATTCTTTACAAAAGAAATTTTGAAAAATCTCAAAAATAGAGTATGTTACCTAGTTGAAGACATAGGATGGAGACCAAAGATTGTTTTGAACTTGAAATTTTGAGAATTCAATTTTTGATTGATAAGTGTTTTTGTCACTAATGCCAAAGGGGGAGATTTTTGAAATTATCATGAATTTTTTTTTTTTAGTGACTCATGCTTCATAAAATGTTTAGCAACTACTGAGCTCATCTTGTAGTTTATAGTGTCAACCGAGGAATTTAGGTTTGACCAAGTTCTATAGTTGCTACTAAGTTCTAGAATTAGTATTAAGTTCAAACTAAGCTTCATAGTATTTAGTGAGTTTCATAGTGAAAATTGTGATCTCTAGTGTTTACCAGGTTTGTAGCTTCAATGATGTCAATCTAGTGTTGATTGAGCAGTGCAGTATCAACCAAGTGATAGAGTTTATATGATGAGTTTTGTAATGTTCAACAAGTCACCAATGTTGACCAAGTTTAGAGTATTGGAAAGTGATTAGCATGAATTGAGCTTCTACATCTATCAAGAGAATGAAAATTTCAAGTGTTAACAATGGTTGTCGAGTATTAGAACCTCATCAATTTTATCTTCAAAACCCCAAGTACCAACAGTTGGGCCGACTTTGTGTATTTTGGTGAAACATGTATTGTAGCTGACTTTGATGAATTATGATTTGGATTGATATATATGTAATGTGTTACATCACATCAAAAGGACATATATAAGAAGAACATATAATGCAAATATATAAGAGCATAAGTGGGAGGTAAGAAGCCTACAAGTAGTATAAGGAGTAACAAAGATTTATCTATCATAGAAAGGTGATCATTAAACTCCAAAGGAACCTTAACTAGCAAATCAAAGTTATAGATCAAAGATCATGCACTGGCTCATCCTAACACGTGGAACAATTAAATCCTTTTAATAAGGTAGACTTAATAGTTTTTCACAAATCTCTTTGCCAAGTGCATACTTCATTGTATGTTTTGTAAATCCTTTTACAAGGTGGACCTAGCAATCCTTATTGCTCCTAATAGGGCAGATCATCAAAAGTGATCAATTATAATCCTTAACTGCCTAACTTTATATTGTAGTACTAAAGCTCATGGGCAACATCCCCACCCCAGTTTTATTTTCTATTTAGAAGGTTTTTGGGTCACCATATATTGTGTCAAAGTGTTATGAATGTTTTAATGCTTTTAGTTTTTCATGAATGCAATTAGATTAGAATACATATGAATGATTAATTGGTGAATTAAGATTAATTTTTATTGGTTCCTCATTAACTTCTCCCCTCTCAATAACCTAGCCTATCCTATATTTCCAACATTAGAGGTCATATTGCAGACGAATCAGTACATCAGGTACAAGGATGTTTAATGAATGCTGTCTTTGGCATAATATGTCAAAAAGGGAGAGTTTTGTCATAAATTAAAGAATTTTTATAAGAAGAGTTTACTGTGAAATTTTTTTTTTTCCCATGAGATGTCAAAGTTTGATAAAAAAGGGAGGATGAAATTGTGTTGATATCAATGAGGGAGAGTTTGATATTGTAGTCACTATAACTAGAAAATAATTTCAAAGGGAGCAATTGATGTTAGAGGGATTTCACATTGATAGAGGGAGTTTTCATTGATGGGAATCAAAACAAAACTAAGGATATTATCCTTACTTTTATTTTTCTCTAAAAATTTAATTTTATTATGACATGTTGTGTTTCCATCAATGGAAAAGAGGGAAATTATTCAAAACAATTGTTCAATTATCTATTGTATTTGATGCTACAGAAAATACCAAGTCTTTACTAGCCAGTGTCTCTTGAGCCCACTTAGGTGATGAAGATAGTTTGCAGTGCCTATGGAGCATTCTAGAGTAAACCAAGTTTAGAGATAATATGTGTTGAGCTTCACTCAGACACCAAAGAAAGTTTATAAGAAGACAGTGTCTATCGAGTTCACTCAAGCACTAAAGAGAAGTTGACATGGAACCTGTATTAACTAAGCTCACTTAGTCACCAAAGGAATTTAGTCTAGTATGTAGTGTATGGAGTTCACATAGTTAACAAAGGAAGTATGAAGAAAGTCTTTCCTAAGTTAATGTTGACACAAGCTGGGTCAGCTAATGAAGGATTTTGATGAATCAACATATTGAGTTTAATGAATTTATTTGTTACATCTACTAGACTTAAGGGATGAATAATGAATATTTGTAAATGTATTCACGTTGACTTAACTACGCAAAAGATATATGTATAAGATCAAGTTATGGGATTGAAAGAGAGAAGTATGGGATTGAAAAGATAATCCAAGGAAGAAAATTGGAAGGATAATATAGTATCCTGAGTTGATCGAGTTGCAAAGTTTTATCTGGTCAAGGAGGATCAAATATTCAATCTAGAAAAGAGATATTAAATCAACAATATAGTTGCATCAGCAATCAAGTCATATCATTATTACTAATGCAGGAGCATCCTGGCTATAAGAGAAATCTTGCACCACCTAAAAATATTTTCATTTTAGTCTCTTCTATTTTAATAAGGACTACTAGACAGGGTAGTTAGTATTTATGGGAACTTTCTTTTTTTAGTAAGTTTGTCATGCGAGCTTAGAATGTTCTCACTTTCTATGGGATGGTTCATTTTATAGTTGTAAGCCTACCATAAAAATTTCATTGCTCAAGCACAAGCATCAGAGAAGTTATTATGGATTTTTGGTCAAAAAATTTGCAGAAAAATCTTTAGGTTCACCATTGGAGGCCTTAGAGTGCCTAGATGAGGTTCGAAAACCTGACAGAAGGGTGCTTGCGTAGTTCTAAGCCTATAGATAAGGAGCTAGTATTTCTGAAAAGTTGTTATAATAGCCAATCAAAGCAATGATTCATGAATTATGGCCTTCTAAAGTTGGGCTACCTGAAATATCTAAAATAATTGTTGAAGATGTATTTGGTGAACTCTATATGCATTATTGGGGTCTATCGGCCTTAGGTATTAAGTTTCATTGTCTAGAACTTCCCAAGTGGCATATAATTGCCTATTTAAGAAAGGCTCAAACATTATATAGGGCAACTTTGGGTGATAGTTCATAGCTTGTCATGCAAATTATTGTAATGAAGGCACCCATGTGTGTTAGCATATTTTACTTGCAAATTCTATAATACCACATTTGTGGTGCAAATAAGAAGTGCATATTTTGATCTCGCATTTTTTGTTGTTTCTTTGTTTCTATTATGAGTTTATGGTATTAAGGGGAGCACCCTTCATCAAGTGGTATCACAGTTAGAGTTCTTGAGTGTGTGGAAAAATTGCCAATTGCGAGGTAGTTTGCACTAGGATCATGGTTTGGGCTATGTATGTAGACAAATCATCGATTGTGAGGCAATTTGCACTAGGGTCTCAATGGAAACACAAAAATTCCTCCATGAAGAGAGTGTGGTAGAAGAGCTATCAGTGTTACACCTAAGGGTTTTAGAGCCCTCCAAAGACAAATGCAAGCATTGGGAGAAATTTTTTATAGAGAAACAAATCTTCTTGTAAGAGATGAAAGTAAGGATGAGGAAAAAGTAGAAGAAAATGTTGAAGCAGAGGTTGTTCTAAACCCAAAGGAAGAGAGGCTTTTTGGGGCCATCTCCAAGATTGGAAAAAGATATAAGTTTGAAGTTCCCACAATTTTAGGAAATCTTAACCTAGAAGAGATGATCAATTGGATCAATGAATTGGGGAGTAATTTGAGTGTGAATATATTGAGGATCCTAATAGGGTCAAGTTTGTGAAGGCAAAACTAAAGGGACATACAAAGATTTGAGTGCAAGAGGTTAAGTTGGAACAAAATAGAAAGGGAAAGGAAAAAATCACCAAATGGAAATAGGTGGTAGCTAAATAGAAGTGACAATTCATTCTCGTAGATTATAAGTTAAATTTGTTGAAGAAAATGCAAGGGTTGAAGCAAGTGGGAAAATTTGTTCAAGATTATACCGAAGAGTTCTACTGAATTATCATCAGAACAAGCCATGTAGTTGTTGATAAGGTGAAAGTGGCCCATTATTTTTGTGGTTTAAGGCCAAGCATTTAGGATGAGCTGAGTCTAGTTTGAATGAACAGTATAGAAGAGACATACCAATTTTCCCTAAAAGTTGATGAGAAGCTAAGCAAGAAGTTTGACAAAAAGAATAGCAGAAGAGGTCATAGTGGAAGATCTAGTGAATGATCTTATGGAGGCTGTAATGATGGTTAGAAGAACAAGGATGAGGTTGAAAGTAGAAATTAGAACCAAAGGGGAAACAATTCTAATAATTTCCATGATCAGAATGATAGAGGGCAAAGAGGAAGAGGTAGAGGACAAGGATCTAGAAGAGGAGGCTTCCATGGGAAATGTTTTCACTACAAAGAAGAAGGGCATAGAGCATTTGAATGTTCCCAATGCCAAGGAAGAACAAATCAAAGACCCAAAGGCTAGGTAGGAGTTGCACTTGTTGATGAAGATGCCAGATCCTCACATTCTAAAGATGTTGAAAGAGAAAAAGTCCTAATTAATAGAAGAGTTATGTTGAGTGGTGAGGATGAACTTGATCAAAGAAGGAATTTGTTTCACACAAGGTGTAGATGTAAAGATAAGTGTTGTAATGTGATCATTGATGGTGGAAGTACTAACAATTTGGTGTCAAAAGTGATGGTCACTAAGTTAAAACTGAAGAGATGAAACACCTGCATCCATACCATATTTCTTGAGTGCAAGATGACCACAAGGTCATGGTCAATGAGTAGTGCTCAGTGAAGTTCAAGATTGGAAGCTACCGAGATGAGGTAGTGTGATATCATACCTATGGACATATGTCATATGTTACTAGGTACACCATGACAATTTGATAGGCATGTTGTACATGATGGGAAATAAAATACCTACACTCTCACCAAAGATGCAGTGAAACATAAGTTGAAACCATTGAGGGATAAAGAAGAAAAGCTATGTAGTTCTACCAGAATTTATTTCATTAATGGAAAAGAGTTTCTCAAAGGTATGAAGTGTGAGCATATGTGTTTTTCTATAATTCAAAAAGATAGTAAAGAAGAAATAGATGAGGTACATACATAAGTTGCAGATATATTGGGAGAGTTTTTTGATATTGTATCAGATAATGTGCATGATGGATTGCCCCCAGTGAGGAAGATCAGTCACTAGATGGATTTGGTTCTAGGAGCTAGTTTTCCAAACAAGGTAGTGCATAAAAAGGCACCAGCAAAAAGGGAAGAATTGAAAAGCTAAGTTCATGAGTTGTTGTAGAAGGGATTGATTTGAGAGAGTCTAAGTCCATGTGATCTACCAGTAGTATTAGCATCAAAGAAGAATGGAGAATGGAGAATGTGCATATATTCTCACACTATCAACAAGATTGCAATCAAGTATAGATTTCCATTCCCAAGGATGGATTATGTTATGGATTGTTTGAGTGAAGATGAGTATTTCAAAAGTATAGATCTAAAGAGTGGATACCATTAGATTCGTATTGGAGAAGGTGATGAGTGAAAAACTACTTTCAAGACAAAATAAAGACTATATGAGTAGTTAGTCATGCCTTTTCGGCTAATCAATGCACCAAGAACTTTCATAAGGCTCATGGATGAGGTACTAAAGAAGTTTCTAGGTAATTTTTTCATTGTTTACCTAGATGATATTTTGATCTTTAGTAAAATATTGGATGAGCACTTGGTCCATATTTGGAAGGTGTTTGATAAGTTGAAGGAAGAAAAGTTGCTGATAAACTTGAAGAAGTGTAGTTTTGTAAAGGAGTTGGTGTACTTGGGATTTTTAGTCTCAGAAGAAGGTCTAAAAATGGACCCAAAGAAAGTTAAGGCTATCCTTGAATGGCCTACTCCAAGGAGTGTGACAAAGGTAAGATCTTTTAATGGACTGGCTAGTTTTTATAGAAAGTTCATATGAGTTTTTAGCAGTATTTATGGACCCTTGATTGAAATAGTGAGAGGGGATAGCAAAGAATTTAAGTGGACTATAGAGGTAGATAAGAGTTTTAATGCTTTGAAATAGAAGGTTATTGAGCAGCTTGTCTTAGTACTTCCTAATTTTAACAAGGTGTTTCAAGTAGACTATGATGCTAGTGGTACTACAATAGGAGCTATTGTGAGCCATGAAGGTAGACTTGTTACTTTCATTAGTGAGAGATTGAATGACACCAAAAGAAAATATTCTATTTATGATCAATAATTTTATGCTATAGTTCAAGCATTGAAGAAGTGGAGACACTATCATCTTCCTAAGGAGTTTGTTTTGTATACTGATCATCAAGCTTTGCAATTTTTGAATAGTCAAGCTAAATTGGGCAAAAGACATTTAAAGTGAGTTGAGTTTTTATAGAGTTATACATTTATTTTGAAACATATGAGTGGGAAGTCTAATATAATTGTAGATTCTCTTAGTAGAAGACAACTATTACTGACAAAAATGCAAATAGAGGTGTTTGGGTTCAAGCAACTCAATACTTTGTATCTAGATGATCCTAATTTTGGTGAAGCATGGAAGGCTTGTACAAAACCTTTTACATTTGACAGGAAAAAGTGGTTGAGTTTCATGATCCAAAATAGTGTTATTCAAGAAAGGCTAGTTGTGCATTCCAAGCAGTTCAATCAGAGACAATATCATCAATGAGAAGCATAGTGGATGATTGGTTGGACATTATGGAAAAGATAAAACCATAGCTTTGGTTACTAAGAATTATTATTAGCCACATTTGTAGAAAGATGTGAAGAAGTTTGTATAGAGTTATAGAGTATGTGAGAAAGTGAAAGGAGTGAAGTAGAATATAGTGTTGTATCATCCATTACCTATACTAGAGAAGCCATGGAAGGATGTTAGCATGGATTTTGTTCTTGAATTATTGAGGACACAGTGCAGGCATGATTCTATTTTGTGGTGGTAGAAATTTTTTCAAAGATGTCACTTTTTTATTCCTTGCAAGAAGACTAGTGATGTTGTTCATGTAAGAAAAATATTTTTTTGAGAAGTGGTGAGACTACATGGCCTACCAAAGAGTATAGTTTCAAATCGAGATACCAAATTTGTTGGGTATTTCTAACATACATTGTGGAAGAATTTGAAGATAGATTTGAAGTTTAGTTCATCACATCATCCACAGACTGATGGATAGATAAAAGTTGTGAATCATAGTTTGGGAAACTTGTTGAGATGTTTGGTTGGAGACAAGCCAAAAGGATGAGATATGACTTTACCATAGGAGATATTTGCATATAATAATTCCATCTATAGGAGTACTGGTAAATCACCATTCTAGATTGTATATGAGATTAGTCCTAGAAATGCTTTTGAATTGAGGCAATTGGATAAAGGAGAGATAAGTAGTGTTGAAGCAAAAGAATTTATTGAATATTTGAAGAATATCCATGAGGAGCTAAGGAAGCACATTATAAAGATGAATACATAGTACAAGGCTAAGGTAGATGTAAAAAGGAGGTATAAGGAATTTTAGATTGGAGATGAAGTCATGGTTCATTTGAGAAAGGAGCATTTTCTATTGGGTACATATAATAAGTTGAAGATGAAGAAGTTTGGACCATGCAAGATAGTGAAAAGGCATGATTCTAGAAATGCCTATGAAGTGGAGTTTTCTGCTGAATTGAACATGTCACCAGTATTTAACATTTCAAATTTCATAGAGTATTATGAAGTAGATGATGGAGATGAAGTTACAAAAGTGCAGTGGAGTATTCTAGTAGCTAGTTTAGTTACAAAGGAGATTGAGGAGATACTGGATAGTTGTATTGGAAAAAGTACAAGGAACAAAATTTATGAGGAATACTTGGTCAAATGGAAAGGGATCCTAGTTGAGGATTCACCATGGCTAGTGAAGTAGGAGCTTAACCATCTTGGTTTTCCTCTAAACACCTAAGACATGATAGGGTCACTTCTCAAATTACCCTAGGTGTCTAATGTAGGAGCATCCTAGGTGTAAGAGCAGTCTTGCATCACCCAAAAATATTTTCATTTCAATATTTTCTATTTTAATAAGGACTAGTAGATATAGTGGTTACTATTTATGAGAACTTGCTATTTCTAGTAAGTTTTTCATATGATCTCAAAATGTTCTCATTTTCTATAGGAAGGTTCATTTTAGAGTTGTAAGCCTACCATAAAATATCATTTCTCAAGCATAAGTAGCAGAGAAGTTATTGTGAATTTTCAATGGAAAAATTTATAGAAAAATCTTTAGGCTCACTATTGGAGGCCTTAGAGTGCCCGGATGAGGTCCAAAAACTCAACAAGAGGGCACTTACATAGTTCCAAGCATGTAGATTAGGAGCTAGAATTTCTGAAAAGTGGTTATAATAGCCAATTAGAGCAATAGTTCATGAGTTATGGCCTTCCGAAGTTGGGGTACCTAAAATATCTAAAATAATTGTCAAAGATGTATTTGGCCAACTCTATATGGATTATTAAGGTTTGTCAGCCCTAGGTATTAAGTTTCATTGTTTAGAACCTTCTTGGGTGGCATAAAATTTCCTATTTAAGAAAGGCCTAAACATTGTCTAGGGCAACTCGAGGTGATAGTTTGCAGCTTTTCTTGTAGATTATTGTAATGAAGGTGCCCATGTGGGTTAGCATATTGTACTTGTGAATTTTGTAATACCACATTTGTGGTGCAAATAAGAAGTCCATATTTTATTCTTGCATTTTCTGTTGTTTTCTTTGTTTTTGTTATGAATTTATAATATTAAGGGGAGCACCCTTCATTAGTTACTATCTAATATTTGTAGCAATGTATCAATCTCTTAAAAGGGTTAGCTTAAAAACTATTTTTAAAATCCTCTAACAAGGTGGCATTTCTAGATTGAAGTGCCTAGAGACCTCTAACAAGGCCACTCCTAATAGGGTGATTAAATCCTTAATAGGGCCTCACTTGAAAGTGTGTTTTGTAAGATTTAATAGGGTTTTATCCTAATAGGGCTCACTTTAGAAGAGTGAAAAATAGTAACTACTTGCAATTGTTGGTTCTTTCCAAATTGGGTTTCCACATTAAATCTTGGTGTCCAATGTGTTCATGTTATTTTCTTTCTATTCTGCAACTATACTAATTATTATTAATCACATTAAACATCTAAAGAAGTAATATTTTAGTGTTTATCGAGTTAACTAATTCTTAGTGTTTGCCAAGTGATTAAGTGCTAACCAAGTTACAACAGTATTTTTAGTTTCAATACAATTTTGTTTTAATTTGTATGGACATCTAAGGGATCTGGGATTTATTTTTGCAGTAATTGATTCGACTCTCCCCTCTTAGTTACTTCTCTTATATTTCCAACATGAGAATCTCTGAGGGTGCACACATGCACAATTATGTATGTGCACATCCTCTAAGGGAGGTGAGTGTGCAGGTGCACACTTAGCGTACATGTGCACACTTCTACATCTAGGTTTTTGCTCAATTTTACTTCCTAATACTACCCTATTATAGACCAAGGTTTGACATAGACCTAGAGGTGATTCCTAGATGACCGAGGCACCTGATTGGGTATCTCGTAGAATATTTTAAAACTAGGGTGTCCCCATTTTGGGGTGTGCATTGTGAGAACATAATAGGATGTTAGATTTTTTGTGTATCTAGATCTACTTGAGATTCTATTTTTTTCATTCATGGTATTGATATCTTATTTTGTATTATTTTCATACACCTTGCATTTTCATATACTTTTATTTTGAAAATACAAAAAAAAATTACATCTAGTTCATTTTAGATTGAATTTCCTTTAAATGGGATTGTTATCTTCATTGTCAATTTATCTTCATGATCTTCAAGATATTCCATTTTATGCATATGATGATGCTTCAACATGTTTTTTTATTGAGGCTCATCTTCCTAAATATGATGTTGACCAACCTTTGGATGATAGTTCAACTATGTGGGATGAACCCTTAGTTAAGGACATACATTATTCCCTCCTTTATTAGTACAATTCTTTAAACTTTGATGATAGTATTATTACTCCTTGATCAACCTCTTTTTATGTATCCTATTGAAATTCCTTCTATAGATGAAGCTTTGATGAGTTATTTTTGTCCTTCTCCTAAGAGTACCTTAGTGATAGAGGACCACACATTTGATGCTCTATCTTCTTCTTCTTACAAGATATCTTACTTCAATCTAGGTCTTGTTGAAAAAGATAATTCTTATGACCTTATTTTTATCAATTCAAAATTATATCCCAAGGTTCATATTCACATTAAATCTCTACGTAGTTTCTCAACTCTTAAATATTGGGAAGCCCTAGATTTCAAACTGGTATTCTTCATCCTTAACTTTGTGCATCCAATACCTTTATTTGATGAGTGCATGGATATTGAAATATTCTCTTTACATTTCCATCTAATTAACCCTAAGAGATTTTCTTTATCTATGTTTCATCATTCTTTTCAATTCATTGCTTGTATTATGTTTCATATAACTTTCAATATTGAATGGAATATTTTTCATGATCATTTTACTTGATATATCTAGAACCCTATTATTGTGGCTCCTATCTATGAGAAATTTTTACCCTATCTTTTGGGGCTATTTGTCATTATTTTTGAGTAACATAATAGTCATTTCCCTTGTCTCTTTACTTATGAGTAAAGGTCCTATCTCCTCTTTTTCTATCCATATTATAGAATACATTTTCTTCCTTTGTTGACTTATTTTCCTTTGATAGGATTACATGTTTTGTATCCATTTATTGTGATCAGTTAAGGACTAACATTACAAGTGCAACTTTGTGTCTTCTTGAAATCACATGTTAGTATAAATTGAAACCACTATGGGAGATAAAGTGTGATTCTTCTTCTCTTCTCTTTTCCAATAACCTTTATGAACTTTAATTCTCTTATAATTTGTTGTATAATCTTGCATGCATTTATTGGTAGAAAGACCAAGGTTTCTATTGCACCAAAATATTGACCTGTCAATGCCCAATACAACCAATAGTCTTATAGAACCATAGGAGGTGGTTAAGGCCTATCATGAATCTTGTGAGGGACATTGGCCCACTCCCAACAATCTCTCTCCTAGTGTCAGTCACTGTGACCTATAAGATTTGAACCTGTGACCAATCCCTAATACCAATTTTTTGAAATAGGATATACTAAGAATAGGGAGAATTGGTATTTTACAAAATTTATCCGAAAACTTGATATATTTAATTGTAGAACAAGATCTTAGTGTGCAAGGAACATTAACATTAAAGAAAGCATTCACAAACCAAAACTAAGTTCACATATATGCTTAGACAAAGAAAGCAAACAAGAGATGCAAACCTCAAAAGATGAAGCACTTCATTGCTTTCTTGATTTTGTAGATGCATCCTTTGATTTGGATGTATGCTCAAGATGCTCAAAGTTGCTTCAATGGTGGAGATGGGTAAATGGCAAATTGGTAGCTTTGTGAGCTCTCAATTTGGCATTATAAGGGTATGGGTATGGCTTTTGGCTCTCAAAAGGGCATGATAACTTTACTCAAATGTTTGTGCTTGAATGGCTTGGGAGGGAATTCAATTTATAGGCTAAGGGCTTGAGGGATGGAGGGCTAAGATGCAAGGAGAGATGAAGGCTTAAGGAGGGCTAGGATGCACTCAAAGGAGAGCACATGGATTGTGCTTGTTTAGCATAAATGGGAAGGTGACACTTGTCACAAGGAGGATGAGTGTGAGAGGGTAGGGTAAGGGGTTGGTTAAAGGCATGATGAGTGGGGTTGAGTATGTAAGAGAGATGTAAGAGGAATGAGTGTGGAAGAGGTAAGAGTGTGGAAGATGGATGTAAGAGTCATGAGTGGGCTTGTAAGAGTCTTTTATGTTTTGTAAGAGCACTCATGACTTGGTGGTTGGGATTTTTGAGGGGAGACTTTGGTTTGGTTTAGGAAAGTCTTAAACTTGTTTAGGGAATGTGACAACATTAGGGGGTGGATTAGGCTTGGGTTTAGGATTAGATTAGGGATGTTATAGATGTGCAAGTGGATGGCATTAATGAGGGTGGGTGATTTAGTGGCTAAGCTTGGTTAGTATGGGTGGATGGGGTGGATTAGGCTAAATGGAGGATTAGGGATAAGTTAGGGGTTTTTAGATTTGAGAATTTTATTTATCAAATAGATTTATTTAATAAATGGGGATTTTTGGAATTAAATAGAAGAATAGGATTTAATTGATAAATAATAGGTTATTTGATTTATCAATTAGGACTATAGATGATTAATTAAATTAATCAGTTAGGGATGGAAAAGGATTAATTAAATAAGAATTTAATTAATGATGCCTTTAGATATGGCTAAATTAGATTACCAAAGCAGTGTAATAAAATTTAGGTGTCTACATTTTGCCCCTCTTTGACATAGTGTTGAGACAACACTATTTCAAAGAAGTTTAAGTGAAGATGACATGAGGAAGATGTTTTAGCAACAATGTTCCCCCAGTCTCAGATAAAAAGATGAGAGACTAGACTCAGATGATGCCCCCTCAAGAAGGTGGCAAAGAGATTAAAGAGGCTCGACGGCTTCTTGAAAAGTACAAGAAATTGAGACGAGAAGAGACACAGATTGGCAAAGAGGAGGGGCTGAATTAGCTCAAACTCTCACTATGGGAGAATGATAAAGGGAAATCAAAGGCACAGTAGTAAAGCAAGCTTAAGACTTCCAGGATTGGGGGCGGGGGGATGGAGGAGCGGAGCGCTATAAAAGGAATCCATGGTAGGGAGATGGATGATGGAATGATAAAGCTGATGCAATAGGATTTCATAGAGTTAGATTGGCAAAAGATGGGTTTCAGAGATCCCTAGGACTAGGATTGTGGATCTTGAAAGATGAGGCTTGGTAGATTGATTTGATTGGTGGATTCCTAAGACTAGGATTTTAGATCCCTAAAGCTAAGCGTGAGGAGTGATTCAAAGAGATACTGATGCATAAGTTGGGGGAGGATTGACAGATGTTAGAGATGGATGGGTGATAATGGAGATGAAGGGAATCCATTGAAGCCTTTTAAGTGGGGGGATACTTCAAAGAGAAGTACCACCATGTAGTTGAGCACTAGATTTGCTATAGGATTGTTGGTTAATTGCCAAGGTTACCAAGAACATCAAGGCCTTTTCACCAACCATCCAGAGGACTGACAAACTGACTCAAAAAAAACACGCAAGGATTGCCCCAGTATCACACATGAATCCCAGAGGAAGCAACGTGGAAATGATACTGGGTAACCCACAAGTAAAAAAAGAAAACAAGAAAAAGACATGATCAAGACCTTACGCTCTGATTGCCCCATTCACAACATACCATGATATGGAAGATCGTGGCAACCTTGAGGAGGGAACAAGGAGATTGCTTGGAAAAGATATTTCAAGACCCAAAAGGGAAGATTCCAAATCAAAAGAAAGTGAAAATCCAAAAGAGAGCCGTTTGCCAACGAGATGGGTAGGATGAGGTACTAATGGACCAAGATCAGACATGAGGAAAGCTATATCTTGCAAGGACCTATCAGAGGGTACCTAAGCTGGTGGATTTGGATGAGTGATGCATCTAGCAAGCTGAACTAATAAGGATAACACTTTGGTGATAGGAAATCTAGCTAAAGGATGCATTGGAATAGCTAACTAAGGTGTGCGATGTGTGCAAGATGTTGACCAAGGATGAACTAACATGAAATTTGGATAGACACAATGGTACTAAGCTAAAGAGAATGTACAAGCTGACGAACCAAAATATTTACAAGTTGAAGCTGACAAAGATAGTTACAAGAAGGCAAAAGCTCAAGATGATAGGATAGTGGGATGGTTTGATGTTGTGCAAGATGTGAAAGCTAAGGATGGGGTGATAGGAAAAGATATGGATTTGGGGAGGATGCATCCCAATGATGATGAGAGATTTTGTGACCAAGGATAGCTAGAGGAGCAGGATGAGATGGCTAGATAGGATGGTAGATAGCTAGGATTATGATGGATATAAAGAGATGACATTGGGTTTGCATGAGGATAGCCTAGAGCTAGATGCTAATGACAAGGGAGGAGGTAAATGATGGAAAGATGGACAAGACAAGATCTCCAAGGAATACAATGCCCCCAATTAGAAGATAACATGTGGAAGGAGGTCTTACAATGGATGTGATAGGATTGAAGCTAGGATGGAAAAGCTAAAGATGCTAGGGAGATGGATGATAGCTGTGATGGTTGGCTGAAGCTGCAAGAGATAAGTGGATGGTGTGAGATGGAAGCTGGAGGGTGGAGGATAGATGGATAGATTAGAAGATGGAGTTGGATGTCAAGAGATGACCAAAAGCATGAGGGTGATAGGCTATGTTGGGGAAGGCCGAATTACGCATGATGCTAGTTTGCCAAGTTTTCATCATGGTACTTGTCCAAGGTGCTTCAATTGACAAGTTTTCACCAGTGGACGCTTTATTTTTCTTTTTCTTTTTTTTTGACTTTTTGACTTTGGACTTAGCTGGAATGATTTTGGCTTTCTTTAGCTATTTTTGGCTTTTTTTGGGATTTTTCACTAGCTGTTGGAATGTTCAATTTTGTTGCTAGCTGTTGGTACATCGAATGTATGATTTATGCAATAGATTGGATTAGATGGGATTTATGGTAGGAGATGGAGGGATGAAAAGGCTGGAAAGGAGCATGAGATGGGGATGCTTGCAGGATCAACATTGGCACATGTTGGGATAGGTGTGAAAAGAGCATATGGGGGATAGATAGTAGATGTGGGCTTGATGGTGGATTTGTGAAAGTGCGCTTGGGGATATAGGCACCCAAGATGGAGTTAGGAGCTGGGGGACACAAGTCACTAGATGGAGGATTAGCAATGATGGATGCCATTATGCATTGGGTTCCAACTTTTTTCTTTGGGATCCACATGGTTTTGGATTTTTGTTTCATAGGATTTTGCATTGTTTTGCATTCTTTGATTAGATTTTTCCTTTTTGCAGTATGTCTTTTAAAATAGACATATGATTGCCTAGGATGTGGATTTTTAGCTTTATGCATTTTGAAGTTGACGTTTACATTGCTATGGTAAGCTTTGGGAAGATGGTTAGGAGAAGCTTTGTGAGATGGAGAGGATATGGAAGAACATGTAGGGGGATGATGATGGATGATGTGCCCTGATATGTGCCTTTGTTGATCTTGCATAGGAAAAGATGGAATAGGATTTTTATGACGGCTGATAGGAGGATGGAGGATGGTAGATTTTGGGACATAGGAACCCAAAATGGATTTAGTGGATGAAGGGGGGATATGGTAAGTTATTTTGGGTTGCAAAGATGGTGGAGGGGGGATGGCATAAGATTTCTTGAAGGAGTGATGGGAGGCTAGCATGGTGGGCCTAGAGATAGGCTTGGTTTGGAGATGTGGTGTACCAACACTTTTAGATGGTGAGCCTTTGGATACATATCCAAGACCATGAAATCCTGGATTCTTTTGTGCAATAATAGGCTTTATGATTCCTTGCTCTTGTGGTCCTAAACCTTGACCTTGATAATGCCATCGATTGAGCATTTGAACTAGTTGAGGATACTTTTTGCTTGCAAAAAATGGTGGAGGTGCTTTATCAGATGTACTGCAACAGGGAGATACTATTCTTAATTCTTCTGCTGAGAGGAGGCCACCATGGATGAATGTAAGTGAACCAAGAGGGTAGATTATAGATGGTGGAATAACTTGGATAGGTGGTAAGATGGAAGCATGGAGTGGAGGAGGTGGTAGGATAGGATCTTGATTTAGCTGATGGGATGAAAAGATATCCTGTAGTAGAGGAGGTATGGCTTGAGGTTTTGGAGATGGAGGAGATGGTGACTGCACTATGGATGGAAGGCATGGTACAATGATATCTTCATTTATGTTTTGGAGGATGTCAACATGCTTTTGGGTAGGATCTTGATAGGATTGCATTGGAGTGGATGGTGCGATAGGAGGTGAAGGGATGGATTCTTCAAAGGCAGCAGATGGATAGATGGGAGATTCGGTAGTGGAAATGGGTGAGTAGAAGATGGATGCATAAGGGTCATTACGAGAGATTTGGAAAATGCTTGGAGGTGATGTGGATAGGATTTGGAGGGATTTGACAGGTGGTGGGATTTTGGTGCTTGCGAGAAGTGGAACAATTTTAAGAAATTTGATGGATGGTATGGGGATGATAGCTATGGGAGATGGAGATGACATTATGGATGGGGAAGCTTCATTACTGACTACTTCACATGGTTGGATTAGATGACATGGCTTATCAATTGCTAGAGGTGGCTTTTCTTGTATTTTCTCTAGGAGATTCCTTGGAGACTTGTGTGTCAGAGGTGGAGGTGAATTGACAGGAATAGCTAGTGTGATGGGGGTGGGAGATTGGAAGCTCGATTGATTGGGTGATGGAGGAGAAGTTGGGGTATCAGATGGCATGACTAGATAGTTTGGAATAACTCTTGGATTTTGGAGGATGGTTGGTGGAATGTTTCTAAGGCTCTCAAGGTACCCTTCATAGTCAACAAGATTTTCATCATCATTGGAATAGGAGGTGGCAAGAGAAAGGACAATACGACTGAACACATCATGATAGGATTGGTACTTCATGCTTTGACAATGAGTTTGATGGGTATGGGGTCCTTCATATGGATGAACATGGAAGCTCATGGCCAGATTTGGATTAAGCTCAAATTTTGGATTGGCTGACGAAAGATTTCCTAGGGAGAGTCAAAGCTATATGACAGACCGAAGGAGAATTGGCTGGAGATTTTTGGCTTTCCTATGGATGGAAGACTTTCAAGGGTATGTTGTCAAAAAGTGAGAGTTTTTCTTTCCTATGTGCAGGATTGGTGGAGATTGTGTCAACTTAAGGATAGACTAATGATCCTATGGGCATGACACAAGATTGACCACTTGTGGATCCCAACCTTTAGCTCAAGGTGATGAGGGATACAAGTGAAAAAGTTGGGTTACCCTAGACAATGCTCTGTCAGAGAGATAACCTTGGTGAGATTGGTTGATTGGTAGGTTTGATTGGATAGCAAATTCTAGTAGAGTAACAACAACTCTTTAAAGGTTTGGGTGTGATTTTGGATTGGGTTTCTAGTTGGTTGGGGGGGATGATTTGGATGGACTTTGGATTTGAGATTGTTCTAAAGAAAAGAACTACGGGAGCTTGGATGATTTTTTGATGAGGTGGTGACTACACTAAGTATGCCTTGAGCTGGGAGATTTTTTCTTTTTTGGGATTTTGACCAAAGTTGGCAAACATTCATTCAAGGGCTATGAACAAACAAGCAGACAAAATTTTGGAGCAAGCACGTCAAACACACCAACATCCTAGGAAGCTTTCTACAAGAATGAAACTTGGTTTAGCTAGGGAGTCCTTGATATATGCAAGGTAGATAAGGCTCAAATCCGTAGATGAAACCAAAAAGTCATCACACAGCCAAGAGGAGCGATAACCCACTTCTCCTCTTTCACTTCTCAAGGGTATAAAGTTCCTTGAGGCTTAGCCTGAGTGACAAAATCTTGATTCCAAGAGAGGTGTCTTTGGATTCACCTCTCGATTTTTATATTCTGCCAGAATGTTGGAATTGAGGTCATCCCAAGGGGTGATAAAATCCCCAAGCAAGCCTCCTAAAAAGTGTAAAACAAGACCACATACATGATCTTGGGTTTAAAAAGACACGTGTTTATTCCAATTGATTATTTAGATTTTGTAAGCTATGATTGAAGATACTCATGATTATGGCATACAATGTTCATTCCAATTTGATAGCGTCATCAACATAATGGAAGTTGAGAGATCATCAACATAAGAAATGTGAGTGTCATTGAAAATGTGTCAAAACCATGTGATGTTCATTGATTGTTAGGCATTCAAGATTGAGTGTGAGTTTGTTTTAAGCCCAAAACAAAGATGTGTGAGATTCGATTTCAAGCACGCACCCGGAGGCTCTCCACATCAATTGTTGTTCAATTTTAGTGCCCAAACTTGAAGTGTGATCGATTTAATCTAGAGTTTTGGTCATTTAAGAATTTTGATAAAGTTAAAGCAAACGTTCAAAGACCAAGTGAGTTAGTTAGATTGTGGAACATTTAACACCTTTTTCAAGTAGACCCATCCTCATAAATGGTGCTGAGATTGCAACCAATGGTTGAATTGATGGGTGATTAGAAAAGAGGTGAGTCCAAAGAACTACTCAAATTGATTTTTGCAAATTTGTATTTAACTTAACAAAGTTTCTTAATTGTCCAAAAATCAAACTTTGCCTAAATTGCATGCAAAAGAGAGATTTGTTTGTTCTTTTTAATGCACCAAAAATTGAAGTATGAGATATTGCAATGGTTAATTGATCTTTGCATTCAAGATTGAGTTGTTTGTTTTAAGCATGCATTTCAAGAAAAAATTATTTTAATCCATGGCATTCAAGAGTGTGTTTTGAACAACATATATTCAATAAAAAATGTGTTTAACCATTCAAGTTCATTTTAGCAACATGCATTCAAAGACAAATGATTAAACATTCAAGTTTATTTTAGCAACATGCATTCAAAGAGAAATGATTAAACATTCAAGTTTTTTTTTTTTTAGCAACATGAGAACCTACAAGAAACATGGTTAGTAGTTTCATATGTGCTCCAACCTGCAATGAGACAAAAAAAAGCAATTTAGTTAGTCACCCAAAATCTTCAAAAATGAAAGCTTAACTATGGAAAAAAAAATTTAAACTTTTTTTTATTGTTTTTCCTACACATAAAAATGCTTAGAATGGTCTAAATCCTATGGAACCACTAAAAGTAATAGAAATGTAACATAAACAGACAGAGATGACATTTCATTAGGCAGAGATGCCAAAATTCAGAGACGCTTGTCTATGGAGACGCCAATCTATGGAGACGTCAAAACTCGTAGATGACAGTCAGATGAAGAAGGTAGCTGGTAGCGTCAGAGATGACAGTTGACGGATTACGGTAGCGAAGATGATAGTTTTTCTGCTGGCGGCAATGAAGATTACAGTTCTAGCTCTGGAGGCAACATAGACGATAGAAGCCAGGTGGAGATGTTGATCTGCACAAACACCAAAATTTGTAGATGATAGTTCAGGTTTCGGTGCAGACTACCAAAAAATAGTTCGAGATGCTGAAACTCACAGATGAAATTTTGAGTGTGTGAAGATGACAGTTGAGCTTTCATAGATGACATTTTGCACAGACAACAGGCAAAGATGCCAGTTTGCAGAGATGACATTGCGTGTAATGAACCAACGGGCGTGGGTTTTTTCCAATTTTTTTATTTTCTTGGTTATTTTTGGATTTTAAAGGGTGTATCTTTCTCTCTAGTGCATCCTTCAACCTCAAAAACAAACAAAAACAACTTGCACCCACTCAAACAACAAAAAACCATTAGATTGTTAGTTTGTAAAAGAACAATGTAGATTGAAATGGATGAAAAAAATGACTCATAGCGGGGTCCCATCGGGCGTACCAAAATGTAGAACAAGATCTTAGTGTGCAAGGAATATTAACATTAAAGAAAGCATTCACAAACCAAAACTAAGTTCACATATATACTTAGACAAAGAAAGCAAACAAGAGATGCAAACCTCAAAAGATGAAGCACTTCATTGCTTTCTTGATTTTGTAGATGCGTCCTTTGATGTGGATGTATGCTCAAGATGCTCAAAGTTGCTTCAATGGTGGAGATAGGTAAATGGCAAATTGGTAGCTTTGTGAGCTCTCAATTTGGCATTATAAGGGTATGGGTATGGCTTTTGGCTCTCAAAAGGGCATGATAACTTTACTCAAATGGTTGTGCTTGAATGGCTTGGGGGGGGATTCAATTTATAGGCTAACGCCTTGAGGGATGGAGGGCTAAGATGCAAGGAGAGATGAAGGCTTAAGGAGGGCTAGGATGCACTCAAAGGAGAGCACATGGATTGTGCTTGTTTAGCACAAATGGGAAGGTAACACTTGTCACAAAGAGGATGATTGTGAGAGGCTAGGGTAAGGGGTTGGTTAAAGGCATGATGAGTGGGGTTGAGTATGTAAGAGAGATGTAAGATGAATGAGTGTGGAAGAGGTAAGAGTGTGAAAGATGGATGTAAGAGTCATGAGTGGGCTTATAAGAGTCTTTTATGTTTTGTAAGAACACTCATGACTTGGTGGTTGGGATTTTTGAGGGGAGACTTCAGTTTGGTTAAGGAAAGTCTTAAACTTGTTTAGGGAATGTGACAACATTAGGGGGTGGATTAGGCTTGGGTTTAGAATTAGATTAGGGATGTTATAGATGTGCAAGTGGATGGCATTAATGAGGGTGGGTGATTTAGTGGCTAAGCTTGGTTAGTATGGGTGGATGGGGTGGATTAGGCTAAATGGAGGATTAGGGATAAGTTAGGGGTTTTTAGATTTGAGGATTTTATTTATCAAATAGATTTATTTAATAAATGGGGATTTTTGGAATTAGATAGAAGAATAGTATTTAATTGATAAATAATAGGTTATTTGATTTATCAATTAGGACTATAGATGATTAATTAAATTAATCAGCTAGGGATGGCAAAGGATTAATTAAATAAGAATTTAATTAATGATGCCTTTAGATATGGCTAAATTAGATTACCAAAGTGGTGTAATCAAATTTAGGTGTCTACATTTAAACTAAGAATAGGAAATACTAAGAATAGGGATAATTGGTATTTTAAAAACTTTATCCCAAAACTTGATATATTTAATAACTTTATAACATGCATAAGAAATTAAACTAAGTATGTTGAACATTTTAAAATAATAATAATTCAATAAGAGAACTCATAATACCATATTTTGTTAGCTGGGGAAACCGTGGCCAAGGGTACCCACAAAATTATCCAATAATCATAAGTATCTTGTGAAGTATATTTACCCTATTAGGACTCTATTAAATTCATATAATGTCTTGGTCATTGTTAGAGGACTAGGCCTTGTTAGAAGCCTCAACCTTGTTAGGAGCTGTTATATACACCGATATCTAATATTTGCTTTTCTATTCATCATACAATTCACATTTCGTTGATTATAAATTTTAATTTGTATCATAAAATATTACATCAATATCACATTACATCACTTCATCATTCCCATAACCTTGCATTCGTAATCTTTGATTTATAACTTGCTAATTTACAATTATCTTCCCTATTGACTTTCATGACTTTGTACACTTTACAAAATACAATATTCACTCTTTCCCACTTAGGGTTAACATATAGGATGTCATCCCTAATTATTTAAGTAATTATTTGAGAAAAAAAAAACAAATTCTTAACTAAATTATATATTTCCTCATCATGCTATGATATGCTTGTATACTTTTGTAACCAATAAATTTGTCATAACTACGTTTGTATAGTTTGTATAATCCTACACACTCGCATATGTCATCATCATAATGTTAGGTATATGTAGCTAACTTTACACATCTTTTATGTACCTATCAAGCTTTCCAATAAAAACTCTATATGTTCTACCATATAAGATCAATGACACTTAGAATTTTTTCTAATTATACATGTATAAATTCATCCCATGATCTAGCCAATTTATATGACTAATATATTTCCATAAATAACAACATAAAAATGTCTAACCTAGCCAAATCATCAACAATATCCCCCTTTGGAGTTCACAGCAACATGAGAAAATTGGCAAAGTCTCAAAATACACAAATTTTAAAATTTTTAAAACTATGGATAATTACATATTTACCATCTTTCCTTATGTTTCCTAATTACATTATAACTCCCCCTTTGATTCTTATTCTAACTTCTATTATAAATTTTACATTAATCCTTCATATTTATACCTTATCTCTCCCTTCCACACACACACACACACACACACACACACACACAGAAAAACACACACACACACACACACACACACACACACACACAGATGCAGGAGCATCCAGAGGTATAAGGGCAATCCTGTGTCACCCAAAAAAAAAAGGTACTTAGAATTAGTTTATGTTTCATGTATTTACATTTTTGGATACCCATTTGGGTCAAATAAAGGTTCCAACTCTCATAGTTCAACTATCAGTGCATTTGAAAATGTCAAAAAAATAGGAGCATGTATTTGGGCCATCATTTCGATAAACTAGAAGGTGTGAATTGACCAGATGAATGTAATCATGATTTAGAGCATTCCAGAAAAAGAATCAGGTCAATAGGCCCCACGATTTGAAAGTTATTGCTATTTTTTGGGTTTTGGAGATCTCCTAAGAATGCTTCAAAGTCAAGTTTGGTGCATTAAATGACCTCAAAAAGGGTCAAAAAATGGGGGACAAGCAAAACTTGTCCATAGGGCTATAGAGCACTTCGAGAGCTTTTCGAAAATGTAAACAGTTCGTCAATCGGAGCTACGGTTCAAAAGTTATGCCTCCCGGAACTTCGGTTACCGTTTTTGGATTCTTCTAAATTTGCACCGACTTCTAACGCAACTTTTGGAACCTTCTATTTGGTCGGTGGGTGCCTACTAGCACTTTCTAGAATGTATTCCTAGTCCTTAACCCTCTAGGGTCTATTTAAGGAGATTTTTGGCATTGTAAAAGGAAGTTCGGAGTGGAGTTTGAGAGGAGGTATGGAAAGGAGAAATTATCTCCAGATTTATGCTATTGTAAGCCCTTAGGGCATGTTTTGAAGTTTATTTTCTCTGCACTATTTGTCCTAGCTTATTTTCTTAGTTAATATAATTTTCCCTTTTCTATTGGTTCCATTCTGTTCTTGGGTCGTGTCCCCATCACACACACACACACACACACACACACACACACACACACACACACACACACACACACACACACACACACACACACACACACAATTTTCCTTCTCTGGCTCCCTTTGAAATCAATGATAAAGATGTCAAAAACTTATGTACAGCTCAAAGTTTGTTGTCTTCACCTCAAGGTTGTTTTTGGCTAGTATTATGTGAGATGAAATTGTCAAAGTTTTGTTTCAAAATAGAGAACTATGTATCCCATTTATCCTTTACTACATCTACAACACTCAATACTGCACATAGCGCATAAGAAGCTATCTTTGCTACATTAAAATATATATATGAAAATTTTCATATGATTTCTTGGTGGATAGGTACTCCCCCAATTGTCTCTATATAAAATTAATTTTAAAACTAAAGTGTTCCCTTAAAAATGAAAATATCTTTAATTTCATCTCTTTTAGTATCTCCAAAAGCCCAACTTCATCATTAATCTTACTAAATCTTCTCTCTAGATCAATAATCTTAATTGAGTGGTTGTGAACTTCATTTCCATGTACTTATAACTCTCTAAATTTATTTTTCAATTCATCTTAAATATCCTTGATAAGTCTATGTCCTCCAACACACTTTTTATACATTATCTTCTATTTTGTTAAACATTGCCTCAATTCCTTGATCTTTTCATCAAGATTCTTTAGGTCAACTCTGATATTGTCACAAAGTTTTTTGAATAAATTTTCATCATGAAAATTGTGTACCTTAATAGAAGCTATATTTGGCAAGTTAGTGAGCTCAGTATCAAAAGATTAAATTATAGCTTTTTCTCTATCTTGGGGATCTAACTCTGTCATTTGCACTGGTAAGGAACTTTGAAGTCTATCAATTATTTCCATAAATGAACTTTGAAGACTCTTTAATTTCTTTTTCTTCTCTACGATCTTATTGAGAGATGAGATAAATTCTATTTGATCATCATCCTCTAATCTTATTGAACCTTCTAGTGTAAGGGCTATTCTAGAAGAACTAGGTACACTTGTCTTATTTTCATCTTTCCCACTTTTCTTCTTTTATTCATCCTACTTCTTCCTTTCTTCTTGTTTCCTCTTGTCCTTTTCTTCTTTCATTGTTTCTTTTTCTTCTTTTCATCTCCTCCTCCTCCTCCTCCTCTTCTTCTTTTCTTTTCTTCTAGTCTCTTCTTTCTGTATACTTCTTTCTTTCTTTCTTTCTCATCTTCACCACTTGTGGAGCTTACCAAATTGTCAAACACTTTTACCAAAATCCTTGAACTGATCCTATGGTGTGTTTAAGGTGAATCTTGTACTATCCACTTGAATGGTATTAGTACCAATAGTTACTTATAGAGTTGACTCTATCATCACTATCGATGTTTTTACTACTCCCCCTAAGTCTTTGCTTCCCTGTACTTGGCTAGGTGTAGAATTTGTGAATTTTTCAATAGCTTATTTTATTTCCTTATTCACTTCTTAATTTCCTCCCATTATTAAAATTTCTCCTCTTATTTCTTAATAGGGGTTCAATACCATTTACTATACTTTCAAGATGTTCATCATTCTTTACTTAACATAATTTCCATATTATATTTTCTCTAATATTCTTAACTTCATCATTTACTCTCCTCTTTCTATTAATTAATCTATCATAAAGGTCTTTAGGGATTTGACCTCAAATATCTCCAAATTACTTATTAGACATTATCATATGTCTAATTGTTGAAATGTTTAGAATAATTGAGAGGGGAGGGGTGGGAGGTGAATCAATTATCCAAGGTCCAAATGTACATATAAAAATTTTTAGTACTTCAACTTATACTTACACATTCATTGATCATTCATTATCTTAAACATTTGCATATTATTGTCCTAGCTCAAAATAACTTTGTAGAAATGTAAACATGCAATACCAAAAAATCAATCACACATTTTGATATTATAATTTTATGTGGAAACCTAATTTAGAAAAAATAACTAGTAGCATGCTAATAGTTTTCACTCTTTTGAAATAAGCCTTGTGAGGAGCTAGATAAAGGTTACAATACTCACTATTAAATGTGACCTAGTTAAAGGATTTTAATCACCTTTATAGGAATAAGCCTTGTTAGAGGACTTGAGAATATTCCATTAGAATGTCACCATGTTAAAGGATTTACTAATGACTGTTAGGTCAACCATAGTCAAAAGGATTTATCCAAACTAATACAATTGTTAGAGAGTAAAAATACAACTTCATCTTATAACTAAAACAACTCACTTGAAGATTATAGATCACTTTTTCAGTCCTCCATTTTGCTTGGCATTCATCCTCTTTGTCTCTAATAGCTTGTTCACCCTTCAAGAATTCATCCCCCTAAGCCTTTTTTCTTTGTATGCCAATTGCAAACTATTTCATTTGGCCACCATATGAAGCAAAACCCTAGAATTCTTGTCTTTCTCAACTTCTCACACATGACCTTAATTGCTTCTAGCTTGTTATCTCTTTAATTAGATAATTTAGATCTTTTCCTGCTTAACCACAATCATCCATTCAAGGGTTAGGTCAGATTCATTGAATCTACCCACTTTTCCATTTTATCCCCTTCTAGAAACTTCCTCTACAATCCTCTTTGAATTTGTCCCAAAATGGTTTATGTTGAATTATGTGCCACCAACTCATCATAGTTATCTTCCACATATTTCATATAATTTAAGAAAACAACTTTGTTAGCCCAGATTCATCTGTTGATCTCAAATTGGTTTTGACAAGTGAGTGTTAACACACTTAAGCCATTTACTTAATTCATACCAAACTAGTAATACATGTCAAGCACAACATGTAAATAATAGACCATGCTGAGTTGAAATGAGTGCTAAGTCACTCAAGTGTCAAGTCACTTAAGTGCTATGCAAATAGACCATGTCAAGTGATTTAGGAGTCGAGTAAATAGTGGATGTTGAGTAATGTAGGTGTCAAGTCAAGAACATTAATATAGTGCATGTTGAGCATCAGTGACTTCATATGCTGAGTGAAATAGTTTTGAAATATTTGTTTGTAATGGCACAAAAAATTATGTAAACCATTTTTAATCCAACTTAAGGATAGATTACGATCTTTTGGAGATAAGAATGAATCTATATTTGGATTCTCTATGTAATTGCATATAGCCAATTAGAAAATGGGAAGTTTTATGTGGAAAAATAGATGAATCTCAACTATAGGTTCATACCTAACCCTAAGCCACTAGAGTCTTCTTTAGGAGAATGAAGCCCTAAACTCTTTACAGTGTATGATGGGTGAATGATCAAATTAGAAGAGAAAACAAAATAGTTTGCAGAGCATTTGAGGTGACTTAGAAAGAAGAATGAATTGTAGAATCAGTTAGAGAAATATAGAGGATAAAGAAGGAAACACCATTGATACATCAGATCATGAATGATCAAAAAGAGACATTGTGTAGAGGTGATCTATTATCAAGAAAATAAGTGCCAACTGTAGGATCTATGCTGAGAAATTTTAATAGGCGATTTTAGTTAAATCTTTTAATAGAGCAGTCCTAATAGGCTATATGAAATCCTTTAATAGGATGCTTTCTTAATTGTAAGTTGAAGTCCTCTAACTAGGAACACTTCTAACAAGGTGTTTAAATCCTCTAATAAGGTAAGAACTAATGGTCTTTATAAGCCTTTAATAGGGTAGGTCTTTCACATGACAAACCATCACTCATGGTCAAATCATTGTAACCTTCATTGGATACACATTATTGCTATAGTAGTAAATATTTGTGGGTGTCATTCTCACCCCAATCTTACCTTCTCACTTGGAGGGTTTCTGGGTGATCACATACAGTGTTATGTGTGTGATTGATTACATGTCTACTTGATTTAGATGCATATGATTTACATGTTATTTTAGTTTACATATTGAATGCATATGATGAATGAATGGTGAAAGTTTTATGGGTCCAAATTTAAATTCTTGATTCACCACCCCTCCTCCCACCCTTAGAAGTTTACTCTCTTTCCACTTATAATTCCAAAAATTGGTATCATAGCCTTGTTCTCTAAAAGGGAAGCTTTAAAAATTTGAGGAAAGATCTTCATGTTGGTCTCAGATTGGTTCTGACAATTGAGTGTCAACACACTTAAGAAAATTCTAAGGTTGATTTTGAGTATAATATAGATGTCAAGATACAGTATGTGCCAAGCTAGAAGCTCAATAGGTAGTGAGTTATTCAAGTGCTGAGTGAAAATTGATGCCAAGTCAATATATGAGTTGAGAAAAGTATAGGTTTTGAGTAAGATAGAGTTACTATAGGAACCAAGCAAGACAAAAATCCTATGTGTCAAGCATCAACAATTAGTAAGTTTCAAGTAACACAGAATTAACATGTGATTTTCTACCTTCACAAACTCAAATGTAAACCATTTTTGAGATAACTTAGGATGAATCTTGAAGGATCTAAAAGATAAGATCAAATTGATTATATTTCTTATATAATTAGCATGAAACCAATTAGAAAAATGGAGAATGCATGCAACCAATAGGAAAAGTGTAAATAATTGAGTGGAAAAAAATGGATGAATCTCAATCATAGATTTATACCTAACCCTAAGTCTCAAAAATATTTAAAAGGAGGTTGATATCACATAATTCAGAGAGAGAGAGAGAGATAGTGTTGAGAGGAAGACTAAGAGATCATGTGGAATGCATGAAATAATTCTAGCAAAGTTTTGAAGGAAGCAAAAGGGGTGTAAGGACTTAGAGGAAGAGCAGCACTATAGAATCAAGTTGATCAAAATAGAGTATCAACACTACAAATAGAGTTATATCAAATCAAGAAGGATCATATCATATTGAGTAGAAGAAAGATCTGGAATCAACAATTAAAGATTATAAATAATTATATTGATACATACTACTATACTTTCTAACCATTGTATTAGGAGAATGAAAATCCTATGATGATAGGTTGGTTTAGTAGCCATGTTGTAAATCCTTAATAGGGTTATAAATCCTTTAACAGGGTAACATTCCAAGTGAATGTTTTTAAATCCTCTAACCAGGTCACTTTTAATAGGGTGAAAAGCCTTTAATAGGGTAGGCCTTTCATGGGGTAGACCATTGATAGTGGTCAAACTTTGTAACCTTAAGAAGTTACATATTGCTATAGTGATAAGTTGTGGGTGTCATCCCACGTCAATTTTACCTTCTCATTTTGGAGGGTTTCTAGGTGACCAAAATCTTGCGTTATCTATTTTCATGCATTTCTTTCCTTTCACGTTAATTAGATGTGTTAGATGCATGTGAATAATCTCAATTAAAAGTTTTAGAAGAAAAAGATCTAGAAATGGAAGTCTACAAACTTGGGAAGATCGTAGAAAATGAAGAAATTGACATACATCTCATTTTGTATTCTTTGAAAGAAGCTAGGGAAGAACTAAAGAAATCCTTAAAGAGAAGAAGAGAGAATGCCATAGCTGAGAATGATACATAATATAAGGAGATTGACACTTCAAAAGTGTTTACAAATGGAGATTCCAAAGAGTTTGATGCAGCAATAGTAGTCCTGATGGATAATAATAGAGCTCAAGTAGAAGAGATCAGATCTCTCATGCTTGAACAATAATCACAAGCCATGATGCTTTGTGAAGTGATTGAATAGAAGAAAAGGGCTATTGAAGATAAGGCTATGATAGAAGAGGATAAGAGAAACTTTGCTAACAAATTGGAAGAAAAGTCAATTGAACTTGCAAGAATTTCCAACATGTAGCTAGACACCCTAAGTCAGATGATGACTACACACCATGAACTAAATGTGAAGGACATTGAGATCTCCATACTGAAGATGCAAAATGAAAAATTGAAAAATGACTTGAAAAGAGAGAAGGAGATTGCAGAGAGCTTCAAAAAACCCAATGAAGCCAGCAAGTACTTTGAATAGCTACTAAAATCACCAAGAGCCAACAATGATACTTCAACACTAGGATACACAAGCACTAAAAAAGGAGAGTCATCCAAGACTGCAAAAGAAAGAAGTGACAAAAGGTGAGAACACTAAACATACTTGTCATTTTTGTGGTAAAAAAGGACATGCCTCTAATGTGTGCAAGAGCAAGAATGCCCATCAACATGACAAACCTAAGAACATGGGTCAATATCACAAGTACAACAAGCAAGGACATCAAGCACATGACTGCAAGTCCAAAACTATCAGGACACCAAGATTTGAAGGTCACTGCTACAATTGTAAGAAGTATGGACATAGAGCTTTTGAGTGTAGATCAAAGCCTATGTGGGCACCTAATCAACTAGCAAAGGGAAATAACTATGGACATCACTACAATTGGGATTACAATATTAGAAATAGCTATCACTACTATCAAGAATATGGACACATCCCTAAAAATTGCATAAGAACACATTTTAGTGGAAACTATAGTAGATGGTTGAGCCCAACTACATGCTTTAGTTGTTTAAAGAATGGTCATATTAGCAAAAATTGTCCAAGAAGGTCAAAGGCACCCAACTCAAAGTTCAACAAAGGTAAAGAGAAGGTTGATGTTGAATACATTAGAGGAGAGATGAATAAAACATGGAAGAAGAAGGATGGAAATAGCACAACCAATGAAGGGATCACTTCACCTAAAATTTCAAGTGGTCACACTTCATCCAACTAAGAAAAAGAAGGTATTTGGGACTAATATACAAAGCTTTATCATACATTAGTTCCAAGACAAGTAAGTACTAAAAAGGAGAGATCAACATGAATCTAGATGCAAAGTTAAAACTTCAATTTTTCTCAAGTATTGCCAAGTTGCCTTAATGCTGAGTAAAAATCATAGTACGTGTCAAGTTGTCTACCAAAATCAATAGAAGCCAAGTGGTTAGTTGTAGTCAAGTTAGTAGTGGATGTCGAGTGAAGGGAAATTCTATTTGAAGCTAACTAAAGCGAAACTCCAGTATATGTCAAGTGGTGGAAAGACAATGGAAGCTAAATAAAGTAGAATTACTTAAAGAGCCAAGTGGATAGTTGTAAATGCACTAAGTATTAATGTTATGAAACAAGGATATATGTTTGTATTATGAATCATTTTTCACCAACACAACAAAAGAGAAAAGATCGGAAGAGCATAGAATGATTTCTAAGTAGAGTTTGAATCAATTGAGTAGATTTCTACAAAGATTGAACATAGTTTTATTAATTTCAAGGTATTTATACTAGTGTCGAGCTATGCAGTTTCAAAATTTCTTTGTGTTGAAATCATAAATTGCACAAATGGTGTCCAGTTCTAGGAAACCTTATGAGAAAGAACCATTTGAAGTTTAGTTAGTGTCAAATGAAGTTAAACAACCTAATTTTTGACCCATCCCTGAAGTTGCCTATAAGAATGACCTAGCTAGAGTCCTATCCATAATTCCTCCTAAGGTAGTAATGGTGCAAGATGTTAGGAGATGTTATAACTATAAGATAGGTGCTATAGGAGATATGGAGACCAGGGAAGTATATGATAGATTGTGTGAAAATGGAGCCTTGAAGGAAGAATATCAAATTGTTGAAAGGAAGGGCTTAACTCGTGCCCTAGAATTCCCTACTATTTTAAAGATGAAATGGATTAGAATTGTGTTGAGTAGGATACATGATGGTAGTTTTTGGCTAGAAGATGGCCTAGTTAAGATATCAAAAAGGATTAATCATGAGGTAATAGGGTATGCTACCCTAGATTAGTCTAAGACCCTAAGGAGTGACTCTAAAGAAGCTAATAAGAAGAATACAAGAGTCTAGTGGAACAAGAGAGGCATGACCATAGACACCATTAAGGATCCTCTTGTTGATTTTTCTATTAAAGTTATATCCCACAAGTTTTATCAATCAAGTAGACTCAACAATGTTCCATGTATTTTAGTAGATGTTGGCTACAAACTTGTTAAAAAAGATCATACCTATGATCAAGCAAAACTACAACTACAACAGATGGATAAGAACTTAGGAGCTATAAGGAGAACAAAGTGAGCCCAATGTAAATTTGGTAAAATTTTGATATGTATATTGTTCTATGTATAGAATGAATTCCCATCTTTTGGAAAAGTTAGTTGGAAGACAAATAGGTCCATTGTAGCTCAAGTGAATGAATACATTGAACAAATGGGGGCAAATTTTGAGACACTAATGACTAGTTATTTTGAAGATTTCAAGAATTCTATGAAACATAGACTTAGGATTCCAGTCTCACTTGTGGAGGAGCACACAAATAACATTTTTTTCTTGTTGAAATTGACTATATATAAATTCAAATAGCCATACCAAGGGTAAGATGGCTTAGACCTCTTGGTTATGAGGTAAATATTGATGAGGCATCTACAATAATAACAACATTGTTAGCAAAGGAAGTAGATAAGAGTGCTCCACATTTTGGCACATATGATGTCATGAGATCCAAGGTGGATATGGAATTAAAGACCACTTCTAAACTTAATAAAAAGGATAAATTAGTGAAGAAGCTCAAGGAAAAATTTGGAGAAGGCACAATAGAGGAAGAAGAAGATGATGAGGAATAGGGGCAAGGGCCACTAGCATTAACCTAAGGCATTGGTGAGGATGCTAAAGAAGATAAAGGTGTTGAGGGAAAAGAGGAAGCACATAAGATAGAGCCAAAAAAGAGGAAAGCACAAAAGTAGCTTGCTACATAGCCTAAAGGCAAGAAGAAGATAGCCAAGCCAAGCCCAAGAAATCCTACCACATGGGTAGATACAAGGGCTACAACAAAGGTAGCCAAAGAATAGGAAAACAAGAAAGCTACAAAACAAGGAGAGCTAGTAGAGAAAAAAAGGAGAAAAAATGTAAGTCACACCACTAAATATGACTTAGAAAATATTAGGGATAATGCAAACTTATTTGGATTGAAAACTATTGACTTCAATAAGTTATGTAGAGAAGAGAAAAATATAGTGGAAGAGTCAATTTACACTAGGATGGCCAAGTTCAAGAATACTCCAGTTGAACTGGATAATACTATGCCTAAGGAGCTATATTCAATTGTAGAGAATAAATGGCATTATTGCCTAAATATGGTGAAGGAAATAAGAGAGTCAACATTGGCTTATGTGAAGCACGACCTCACAAAAGGTCAAATAAGAAAAGTAAGGAAGAAACATGGGAGAAAATTTGCACCCAAATACAAAGCTTTTAGCATTCTACAAAATAATATTGAAGATGTTGTGAAAAAGTCCATAGAAATGTGGAAATTGATTTATGGGCTAACTACAATGAAGGAAGGACAAGAAGATCTCTTTGAGGGAAAGAATAATGATGAGAAAGAAGAGGAGAATGAAAAAGATGAAGAAGGAGAGAAAGAAAAGGAAGAATATACAATGGAGAAGGAAACACAAAAAGGTGATATGGCAACAGCTGAAAAGTAGAAATAGGAATAGAGTGTACAAGACACACAACTACCACCACCTAGCCCTCCACATGCAACACCTAAATCTATAGAGACAATAATTGTGAAGGATGTTCCTAACACCTCTGGTTAGAACATCAACCCACTAACTGTAGAGGATCTTAAAAAGATCTTTCACCAGACCACATTACAAGAACAATTGTGTACCAAACCAATCTTGGTGAGTGTAGAGGAACTTATGAAGGTAGAAGCTAAGATAACCAAGGAGAAGGTGAATCCACAAGAACCACCTTCACAAACTCCAATAGCTATAAGTGGACAAACACAAGAGAAACCAAAACAAGATGCATTTGCTAAGGTTGATCCCACAATCACAGTAACTTCAAATGTTGAGGAGCAAGAAAAGGAACAAATAGGACAAAAGGATACCTCTGCTCCTACAACACAAAGCCAAGCTACACCTCCTCTGATCACTATAATTGATCAAGGTAGAAGTTAAGAAGACAAGGAGGAGAGCCCTAAGGAGAAGGAACAAGAGGCAATCCAAACATTAGTCAACTTGCCTACCATAGGGACTCCTACTAGAACAACATAGTAGATGAGCACTGATGTAGTACCACTACAAATATCAACACTAGGCTCAATTTCTACCAAGGTAGTAAGTGTACTTCACTATGGAGACCCTACACTTGATGAGGAGATAGTCATACCAAGCTATGATTATAAAAAAATAAACATACAAAAGATCAATGAAGTGTAAGAGGCACTAGAGAAGAAGAAAAAGAAAGATATACTCAGGAATGAGTATAGGCAAAGGAAAGCATTGACTGAAATCAAAGACATATTTCTTGATGCTTTCAGCTTGCAAGTACTTGATGAGACAAAGCCCATCATGGAGCAATTATCCAACATAGTGGACTAGGTACAGAATAAAGACCTAGACACCAATGCTAAACTGATTGAATGGTCTGAGAAGAAATTCCAAATGAAGGTAAATGAGAAAATATCTCTTGAAATAGCACTGTCATAGGTAGAACTGGCAAAGAAGTTAGAAAAAGTGAAAGCACTACTTGAGAACATATTCTCATTGTACTCCAAACTATGTGATTCTTCCTACTTCACATAAGAGACCAGCCAGAGAATATTGATCTTGGAAAGGAACCTCAAGGTATCTAGTACAAAACTACCAAAGGATCCAACTCAAAGTGAGAAGCATTTTGCTACAATGCTTCACACACAAAAGGAATTAGCTATACTCACACTAGATGAGGTTAACACCAAGGCCAAGTTAATACAAATATAGTCTACCATAACCACTTACATGGAAGTTTAGCACAAAGAGATGGCCTATGCAGAGAATGTTTTGAAGAAAGATCCTAACCTTTCTATATTGGAAGGCCTGGTACACCTTGCAAAAGAGACAACCATCTAGCTCAAAGCACTAGAAATTGCATTAGACAATTGGGATGTTGCTCTGAAGATCATAATGGAAGTAAATAAATCTTTTTTGGCTAAGTATTCAATTCATTCATAGAACCCTTTGATATAAGTGTCAAAAAGGTGGAGATATAATAATTTGGGGGAGATAATATATGAAACTCAAAAGTGGGAGATACCCAAAGGAGGAGATACCCAAAGGGGAATATTATATGAAACCCAAAAGGGGAAGATACCTAGAAGGGAGAACATACGCAAAAGGGGAGATAATAAAATTTTGAAGTTTTGAGGAAAATTAAGAAGATAAAGCCAAAAGGATACAAAATTGCAAGGAAGATGTGTAAAAGGGGGAGTAAAAATAGGGTAGACAAAACTTGAGTGATAAGGTAGAACATGGAAATAGAAATCCAACATAAGAAATTTTGGATATAGAAATGGCACATCAACTCAAGGGGAGTTATAAGTTTTGAGTTAAGTTTTTTTTACACTCATGTCAAAGGGGGAGATTATTGGTCTTAGATTAGTTTTGACAATTGAGTGTGAACACACTTTAAAAAAATCAAGGGTTGATGTCAAGTATAATATAGATGACGAGGTATAGTATGTGTCAAGCTAGAAGTTCAATAGGTGCCGAGTTATTCAAGTGTCGAGCAAGTCTCAAGTGTCAAGTAAAAATTGATGCTAAGTCAATATATGAGCCAAGAAAAGTAGAGGAGCCAAGAAAAGTATAGGTGTTGAGCGAGATAAAGTTACTATAGGAGCATCAACAATTAGTAAGTGCTGAGTAACACAGAATTATCATATGAGTTTGTGCTTCACAAATTCAGATGTAAACCATTTTTGAGCTGACTAAGGATAAATCTTAAAGGATCTAAAAGATAAGATTGAATCCATTACATTTCTTATGTAATTTTCTTGCAACCAATAGGAAAAGTGTAAAGAATTGAGCAAGAAAAGATGGAAGAATCTCGATCACAAATTCATACCTAACCATAAGTCTCAAAAATCTTTAAAAGGAGGTCAATATCCCATAATTTAGAGAGAGAGAGAGAGAGAGAGAGAGAGAGAGAGAGAGAGAGAGAGAGAGAGAGAGAGAGAGAGAGAGAGTGTTGAGAGGAAAAGTAAGAGATCACATGGAATGCATGAAAGAATGCTAGAAAAGTTTTGAAGGAACCAAAAGGGGTGTGAGGAATTAGAGGAAGAGAAACACTACAGAATCAAGTTGATCACAATAGAGTATTGGTACTATGAATAGAGTTATATCAGACCAGGAAAGATCAGATCACATTGAATAGAACAAGGATCTATAATCAACAATTGAAGATTGCAAGTCATTAGATTGATACATTCTAGTATACTTTTCAACCATTGTATTAAGAGAATAAAAATCCTATGATGATAGGTCAATTTAGCAGCCATGTTGTAAATCCTTAACAGGGTTGTAAATCCTTTAACAAGGTAACATTCTCAGTGAATGTTAGTAAATCCTCTAACCAAGTCACTTTTAATAGGGTGAAAAGCCTTTAACAGGGAAAGCCTTTCATAGGGAAGACAATTGATAGTGGTCAAATATTTTAACCTTAACCAATTACATATTGTTGCAGTGATAAGTCATGGGTGTCATCCCCACCCTAGTTTTACCTTCTCATTTTGGAGGGTTTATGGGTGACCAAAATCTTGTTTTATCTATTTCCATGCATTTCTTTACTTTCATGTTAATTATATCTATTAGATGAATGTGAATAATCTTAGTTAAAAGTTTTAGAAGATAAAGGTTGTTACTTCTGATTCACCCCCCTCTTAGAAGTAAATCTTCCCACTTGTAAATTTTAACAATTGAAATGGAATTCTACAAGCTAGGAAAGACTAATGAGAACTAGGAGATTGAAATACATCTCATACTACATCAATTGAATGAGGCAAGAGAGGAACTAAATAAATCCTTGAAGAAAAGGAAATAAATTTCTATTATAGAGAATGACACACTATACAAAGAGATAGATACTACCAAGCTATTTGCAGATGGTAAATCCAATAAATTTTATGTAGCAGTTGTAGATCTAATGGAAAAGAATAGAATCTAAGCTAAGGAAATTAGAAATCTCAATCTAGAGCAAGAATCAAAAGCTATACTACTATGTGAGGTGATTGGACAGAAGAAGAAAGATATAGAAGACAAACCCATGATTGAAGAAGACAAAAGAATTCTAGCAAACATATTGAAAGAAAAGTCAACATAGCTAACCAAGATCTCCAACATGCAATTGGACACTCTAAGTCCAATGATGAATGCTAACTATGAATTGAATATCAAGGAAATTAAGATAACTACATTGAAGTTGCAGAATGAACAATTGCAGAGTGACCTAAAAAGAGAAAAGGAATTTTCTAAAAGTCTAAACAAGCCAAATGAAGCCATCAAATACTTTGAGCAATTACTAAGATCCACTTGATCCAACAAAGGTACATTAGGATTGGGCTACACAAGCACTAAATAAGGAGAATCATCTAAAGTTATTCGAAGAAAAGAACATAAAAGGTAAGAACTCTAAACCTACTTGTCATAATTATGGTAAGAATGGACATATCACTAATGTGTATACGAGCAAGAATAAAAATTAGAATGTCAAGCCCAAGAACATGACTCATTGTCATAAGAGCAAAAAATAAGGTCATTGGGCACATGAATGTAGAACCAAGACCACACATAAATAAAGATTTGAAGAATATTGCTAAAACTATTAGAAGTATGAACATAAAGCCTTTCGATGTAGATCAAAATCCATGTGGTCATCAAACAAGCTTGCAAAGGTAAGAAGCTATGGGAACTTTCATAATTGGGATTATAATACAAGATATAGCTATCACTATTGTCAAGAATATGGACATGTTCCTAAGAATTTTATTAGGACACACTTTAGTGGTAACTATAAAAATTAGTTGAGTCAAACTATATGTTTTAGTTGTTTGAAGACTGGTCATATCAGTAAGTATTGTCCAACTAGGTCAAAGGCACCAAGTTGTGAGTTTGATAAAGGCAAAGGAAAGGAAGATGTTGAACACATCAGAGATGAGATGAACACAACATGGAAAAAGAAAAATGTTCGTAGCACATCAAATGGAGAAGAGATCACTTCACCCAATGGGTCATGTGATCAAACCTCATCAAACTAGGCAATCAAGAGATATGTGGGACTGATACTCAAGTGTTATATCATACATTAGTTTCAAAGGAGATAGTACTGAATAGAATACATTAGCATGAGTAAAGATGCAAGATGTTATTGAAAATTCAAATTAAAACTTTAAGTTTTTCATGTTGTTGCCGAGCATGAAATGTTTCATATGTATGCTAAGTGGAATGCTAGTTGATGCCAAGCTACCAGACTATCTAGTTGATGTTGAGTTTGTCATAGCTATTGAGCGATGGAAATATCAATAGATGCTAAGTGATTCTGAAAATGGTTGGTGCTGAGCTTACAACTATGTAAGCACAAAGCATTAAATGCAAGGTTTTTGAAAGGGTATATGATCAATTTCTACTCATTATTCATTATTTTGAATTCAAGCAAGAGCAAGCAAATCAGAAGGAAATTCAAAAACTTGTCCAAGGCATTTTTCAAAGATTTTAATGATGATCTCATGCCAACATACAAATTTCACAAGGTATTTATTACAAGCTAAACTACATAGTTTACTTTTGCATAAACCCTAGATTGGTAGAATGGCATCTAGTTTAAAGAATGTAGAAGGGAAGGAAGTTTTGAATGTTTAGCTTGTTAGTACCAAGTCAAATAACCCATAGTTAAAGCCATCTTTGACATAGCCTATAAACATGATCCTTTTGGTGCACTGTCAATGATCCTGTCAAACATTATTATGGTGCAAGATGTTAGGAAGTGTTATAATTGTAAAATATGAAGTATAGGAGACATGGAGATTAGAGATGCATATGAAAAATTATGTGAGAATGGTTTTCTAAAGGAGGAATACAAAATCATTGAGAAAAAGGGTTTAACACGAGCCCTAGATTTTTTGAATGTGTTTAAAATTGAGTGGATACAAACTTTTCTAAGAAAAATTCATGATGGTTCTTTATGGTTAGAAGGAGGACCTATTAATATCACCAAGAGAATAATTCATATTATAACTGGCTACCCAACCCTAGATCATCCAAAGACACTCAAAAGTGACTCCAAGGAAGTGATCGAGAAGAATACTAGAGTAGTTTGGAATAAAATAAGTATGACTATAGATACCATCATTGATCCACTAATAAACCTTTTTTTAAGGGTAATAGCTCATAAATTCTATCAGTCTAGTAGATTGATTAGTGTACCCTGCATAGCTTTGGATGTTGGCTACAAGATTGTAAGGAATGATCATACTTATGATGTGACTAAGCTTCAATTACAACAACTGATGGAAAATCTTTGAGCTATTAGAAAGACCAAGAGTGGTCAATGCAAATTTGGTTCAATTTTAGTCTACATATACTTTTATGTGTAGAATACATTTCCCTCTTTCAGTACTATAGGATGGAAGACCAATAGGTTAATTGCAGTGAAAATCAATGAGTTTATTGAATAGATGGGAGAAAACTTTGAAATATTGATGACAAGTTGTTTTGAAGATTTTATGAAATCAATGAAAGAAAGAATGGGGATACTAGTTTCATTGGTTGAACAACATTACAATGGCATATGCTTTCTTGTTGATGCTGGTTACACCTTTGTACAAGCTGACACACCAAGGGTTAGATGGTTAAGGCCACTTGGGTATGAAATTAATGTCGATGAAGCTTTAGTAGCCATCACTGTACTCCTAGCAGAGGAAGGAGATAAATGTGCAAAGATATTTGGCAACTATGAAATGGTAAAATCAAAGATTACCATGGAGTTGAAAATTACCTCCATACTCAAGAAGAAAGATAAGTTAGTGAAGAAACTAAAGGCCAAATTTGGAGAAGGTGCAGAGAAGGAAGACGAAGAAGAGGATGAAGCGGAAGAACAAGTTCAAACACAAGAACATATTGCATTGACTCAAGGAATGGGGGAGGATAAGGAAGAGGAGGAAACTAAAGGTGCCAAGTGAGAAGAAGTTGAGGAAGCACCTACTCCTTCCAAGCCAAAGAAGAGGAAGGCTAAAGCACAAGTAGTGGCAAAGACAAAGAAAATTGTCAAACCAAACCTAGCTAAGCCCACAAAATCTACAACTACAGCAAACACATGTGCCACAACACAGAAGGCCAAGAAAAATTCCAAGCAAATAGAGCAAGGTGGTCAAGAGTAGAAGAAGGAAAAGAAGAAAATATGTTGCACAACTAGATTCAGATTAAGAAAGGGAAAAATCTAATGAGAATAACTAATTTAAAGTGGTAAGTCATAGTTCCCTATTCTATCTTCAAAATTTATGTGAAAACATAAAAAAAAAATGCAGATTTATCTAGATTAAAACATATTGATTTTGAGAAACTTGGAAAAGAAGAGAAAAATCAAGTGGAAGAGGCATTGTATGCCATGATGTCTAAGTTTAAGAACACTCCACTAGAATTTTCCAACACAATAGCAAAAATTTTTAATGATATTGTTGAGGAAAAGTGGCATTATTGTTTATATTTTGAGAAATAAATCAGAGAAAAAACATTAGCTCAAGTGATGCCCAAGCTAACAAAGGTAGAGATTGCTAAGGTTGTCAAGAGATACACTATTAGGTTTTCACCTAAGTATAGAGCCTTCAAAATTCTTCAAAATAACATGGAAGATGTGGTCAAGAAATCAACCCAATTATGGAAACTTATTATGGGTTGACCATTGTGAAACAAGGAGAAGCTCACCCTTTGGATGGTAAACTTGTTGATAAAGATGATGATAATGATGATGAAAAAGAAAAAGATGATAAGAAAAATGATACAGTTGGGGAGGAAACTAAAAGGAAAACTGATGACAAGGCAACAACTAAACAACAAAATGAATAGAGTGTACAAGACACAAAAGTGCCAAGTGTCAATCCCCTTCATGACACAAGTGTAACTACTGAGACCATAACTATAAAGGACATTTCTAATGCTTCAGCTTAGAACATCGATCCACTTACATCAAAAGACCTAAAGAATATTCTAGACCAATCTACATTCCAAGGAAAACTCTACGAAAATATAGTTTTGGCTAGTGTAGAAGAATTGATAAAAGTAGTAACTGAGGTCACAAGGGAAAAGGTGAATACAAAAGAACCAACTTCTATCATCCCTTTAGTTACTAGTGTAAAACCTTTAATTCAAAAAATAGTAGATACATCTACTACGGTTGACACAAGTATTAAAGTTGATACTTTTGAGAAGAAGCAAGCATAAGAGAAAGATACAACTACAAGTCAACAATAGAAAATAGGACATATCGATTCATCTATACCTAAAGTACAAGAGAAAGGTGCTATTCAAGTCATAGTAATAGATTAGGGAAAGCCTAAAAAACATGAGAAAACACATAAGGTGAAGGAAGAGGAAGCCATCCAAGCATTAGTAACTCTACCAACATCTGGTAGTCCTTTTACATAGGTTCATCAAAAGTTGAGTACAGAAGCCATACCATTGCAAATCTCAATGCCAAGCCCTAGCTCATTAAAGATTGATAAGGTGATTCACTATGGAGAGATAAGCCTTGATGAAGAAATTGTGATTTCAAAAGTTGACTATGACACCATGACATTGGAACAAATAGGCATATTGCAACAAGCCTTAGAAAAGAAAAAGCATCAAGAAATGCTAAGGAGAGAACATAGGTAGAAACAAGCACTCCTAGACATTAATAACATCTTTCTAGAGACCAAGCCACTGATAGAGATACTCATAGATATAGTGGAAAAGTTAGTAATGAAGACCTTAACACTACCAAAAAACTTTTAGAATTGTTTGAGAAGAAGTTCCATGGAAAGGTGAATGAAAATATATCTAGTGAAATAACACTAACTCTAGTTGTATTGGAAACTAAGGTTGAGAATGTAAAGAAGGTACTTGAGAATATATTCTCGCTATACACAAAGCTATGTGATCTTACACTCTTTACTCAATAGACCAAGAGTCTTTTTTTGAGTATGGAGAGAAACCTCAATATATCAAGTACTAAGCTACCTCAGAACCTAGCTCAAAGTGAGAAGCATTTTAGAACATTGCTTCAGACATAAAGTCAATTATCTATACTAACAGTAGATGAAGCTATCATAAGAGCCAAATTGACATGTATACAGGAATCCCTTACCCCACACATAGAGATATTGCACAAGGAACTAGGTTATGTCGAGACCCTACTGAAGAAAGACCCCAATATTTCTACCTTAGATGACCTAGTGTACCTTGCTGCTGAGCTTGCAATCCAGATCAAGTCATTAGATGCTACATGTGACAATTGGGATGCAATTCTCAAAATCATAATGGAAGTCCATTAATCCTTTTTGGAAAAACACATTATAAGTGTATAGCCCATTTGACATAAGTGTCAAAAAGGGGGAGATAAAGCAAGGGAAAAATATAACATGGAGAAGATATAATAAAGTGGGAGAATAAAAGAAAGGAAGAAATAAAAAAGGTGAAGCCTAGTAGTAAAGTTATATCATTGGGGTGATATACATTTTTTTTGGAGAGTAAAGTAGTAAATAGATACAAATATCAGCTATAATAGAGCATATTAGATGAAAGAGTATCAAATAGAGCACATTGAAGTTTGAGAGAAGCACAAATTTTGGATACAAAATAGACACATTAACTCAGGGGAAGTTATCAATTTTGAGGTATATAGGTTAATGAACTTTTTTGAATTTTTGAATTTTTGTATATAAGTTGAGCCATGGATATGTTATGCTCGAGAAGATTGAAGTTGATCATGTATATTTAAGTGTTTTTGAAACTCATGTCAAAAGGGGAGATTGTTGACCTCAGATTGGTTTTGACAAGTGAGTGTCAACACACCTAATCCATTTACTTAGTTCATGTTGAACTACTAACACATGCTGAGCACAACATGTAAATAATAGACCATACCAAGTCACAGTGAGTGTTGAGTCATTTGTTAGAATTCTTTTAGAATAACTGAGAGGGGGAGGTGAATCATTTATTCAAGGTCCAAAATGCCCTATTAATACCTTTTTAATGAATCCATACCCTTTTTATCTGTTGAAACTTAAATTAGTCATATAAGCAAATTACTGTAAATCAACATGCAAAGATAAAACATTCAAGATCAACACATAACACAATGATTTACGTGGAAACCCAATTTGGGAAAAACCACCAGTAACATGCTACTTGATTCTCACTCTTCTGAAGTGATGCCCTATTAAAAGCCTGCCCTGTTAAAGGCTTACAACACACTGTTAAATGTAACCTTGTTAGAGGATTTCACCAAACTGTTAGGAATGGGCCTGGTTAAAGGTCTTTAGAACATTCACTAAGAATGCCACCCTATTAAAGGATTTATCTAATGGCTATTAAACCAACCTAAGTCCATAGGATTTATCTTACTGTTACAATTGCTAGAAAGTAAAGATATTGGTCTTTTGATCTAACATAACTTACAACATACTTTGCAAATTTTAGATCACTCTTTTAGTTCAATCCTTATGCTTGGCTTTAATCACTTTAGCTCTGAATACTTGTTTCCCTCTCAAGCTTTGTCTCCTTGAGTCTTATTACTCATTCTGCCAATGCAATCATTCTTGTGGTCAACTATTAAATAGAGTTCATGTGCTTTCTTCTCCTTAGCACATTCTACAACATTTCTCTCTCACTATCTCCTTCTTTTCCACTCTTTTTTTTATTAACTTATGTCTTCTTATATAGAAGTCTGATTTGCCTTTTGCCACTCAATTTTTCCTTTCCAATCTTAGGGTTTCAAAATGGATTAGGTAGGATACAATGTATCTACCCCATATCTTGTTCTTTTCTAGAAAATTTTCCAGTTGTATCTTAAAAATGTTCTTCATGGTGTTTTGTGCCACCAAATCATCATTCTTATCTTCCTTTTAATTCACAAATTTCTAGATAACAACTTTGTCGGCTTAGATTTGATGAATCTTCGATTTCCAAAATAATGCAGCAACTCGGCATTATTGAGTTACTAGTGCTTGACACCTCTGTGTTACTCAAAATTATTGAGTGATTGGTGCTCTGCACCTCTGTGTTACTCAGCACTTGGTTCTGCTTGGCACTTGGTTTTGTTTGGCACTTGGTTTTACTCAGCGCTTGGTTTTGCTCGGCACTTGATTCTGCTCAGCACTTGATTTCTCTCAGCACTTGGTTTTGGAAGGCACTTATTCTGCTCGGCACTTAATTCTGCTTGGCACCTAAACTTGTTTGGCTCCTCTCTAATGAACTTAGTTTGAGCTTTACAAAAGACTTAGCTAAAAACCTTAGATCTTTGATATGTTTCAGTGTGCTCATTCTTTGTATCTTTTAGTATATCATCCAATACACTGTTTCATCAATGGCTTAACTGATCCTTGTACTTCATTACAACATCATAACTTCAACCTTTCTCTAGGTGTTCTAGTTACATCTTATTGATTGCCTCCACCTTGACAATCAACTAATTGATAGTATTTGGATCACTAAAGGAATTGTCATCCCTACAAGTAGCAAGTTTGACATCAATGACAAAACAATGATTGAGGACATTCTTTACCAGTTCCATAAATTATTTCAGCAAATTTTCTTATGATCATTTCAATCATTTCCAACAATCTCCCTCTTTGGCATTGACAGCAAAGCAAACTGATCAAGTAATCAATTCAGTTACCACCAAGATTGTATATGTTGGCTTGCTGCATTTTCACTACTGATCACATATATCTCCCTCTTTCATATATATCTCCCTCTTTCTTTTTGTATTGATTAGTTTTCTGTATATTTCTCCCTCTTTGGCATAAATGCCAAAGATGTAGCATCTTTATCATGCAAAATATAAGCTTTGGCTTCTTGTTGTTTTTCTCCTTCTATCACCATGCTTATGACTGATTTGGAGTTTCTGTTCCTTCTGTTATCCTTTGTACCAACCTGTTAATATTTCAATGATTTATTCATGTTGATGCAACGCAGCTTCCTTGTTGCCTTAAACTGCTTGAGTTAAGGGTAATGGTTTGGTGAAGATATTTGCAGTTTGTTCCTTTGTGTGAATGTATTCCAACTTCACTTGTTGTTCTTCTACCAATTCTCTGACATAATGATACTTGATTGCAATATGCTTGGTTTTTGCATGCATTACTAGATTTTTGGATATATTTATAGCACTTGTATTATCACAATACAATATCATCGGTTTTGTTACTACTTCTTTCATTCCATTCAATAGATGTGTGAGCCATACAATGTTTGTACAATTGACTGCAGCTACCACATATTTTGATTATGCAGTGGACTGGGATATACATGTTTGTTTTTTGCTAGTCCAGGTAACCAGCCTTTTGCCTAGAAATAATGCACCTCCACTTGTGCTTTTTTTGTCATCAATGTTTCCTCCCCAGTCTGCATTTGTATATGCATTAAGTTCAAATTTTCCATTCTTTTTGTAGTATAGACCAAAGTCATCAGTCCTTTTGAGGTATCTCATTATTCTTTTTACTGCTATGAGATGGTTTTCTTTAGGATTAGCAGAGAACCTACCCACTATTCCAACTGCTAATGCTATGTCTAGTCTACTATGTACAACATATTTTAGTTTTCCAATCATGGATCTGTACATTGTTTGATTGACTTCGGCTGACTCATCATTTTTGGATAGCTTATTTCCTGTGGCCATTGATGTGCTGATTTGTTTGGATTCCTCCAATCCAAATGTTTTAAGAATTTCTTTGATGTATTTTGATTGTGTAATAAATATTCCATGTTTGAGTTGATGTACTTGCAATCCAACAAAAAAATTGATTTCTCCAAACATAGAGATTTCAAATTCATGTTTCATTTTATCAGCAAAGCCTTTGCAAAGTACTTCCTTACCACCAAATACTATGTCATCCACAAAAATTTTAGATACAATAATGTCTTTACCTTCTTCAGCTTTGATGTACATGTTTCTATTATCATCAGTTCTTTCAAATCCAATTTGCACTAGATACTTGTGAAGTCTCTCATACCATGCTCTAGGTGCTTGTTTCAAACCATAGAGTGCTTTATGTAACTTACACACCATATCCCTGTGGATTTGTTGATTGATTTAGACTTCTTCTTCTAGTATACCATTTAAGAAGGTAGATTTTACATCCATCTGATACACTTTAAAATCTTTGTAGGCAGCATATGCAAGTAAAGTTCTTACTCCTTCCATTCTAGCAACAGGAGTGAATGTTTCTCCATAGTCTATTCCTTCTTCTTGAGCATAACCCTTGCATACTAATCTAGCTTTGTTTCTGGTAATCTCACCATTTTCATCTAGTTTGTTTCTAAATACCCATTTGGTGCCAATCACATTTTTGTCATTTGGTCTAGGAACCAAACTCCAAGTTTTATTTTTTTCTTATTTGATCAATTTCTTCTTCCATAGCTTTATGCCAGTCATCATCTTGTAATGCACCATGTATTGTCTTGGGTTCAGATTGGCTAATCAGACATCATTCATATCTTAGTTTGTTCCTTGTCATTGGTCTTGCATCTTTGTCACCAATTATTTGTTCAGCAGAGTGATGTCTTTTCACATATTTGGATAATCTTGGCTCTGTCCTTGCTTCCATGTTTAAATCTTTTGGATTCAGGATCACTATGTACTTCATTTTTAGGTTGTTCTTCATCATGTATGTTGTCTTTAGAATCAGATTGTGCATTTTCTTCATTCTGTAACTCGGCTTCTGAATGCAACTCGGCATTCATTGGTTGTGAATCAGCTAAAACTGACACTTGTTGTTGATTTTCAATTTGATTGACATCATCTTCATTAGCAGTCATTCCTTCATAAGAATATACAAAGGTTCTATATTCTTCCATTTTCTTTGGTATTTGAGCTTGGACTTCTATGTGCTCATCAAAATTTACATTTGCACTTTCCACAATTTTGTTAGTGTTAATATTCAAACACTTATATGCCTTACTTCTAGTGGAGTAACCAAGAAATATACCTTCATCATTTTTTGCATCAAATTTTCCATTTCTAACATCCTTAAGGATAAAACATTTGCAACCAAACACTTTGAAATGTTTTACATTTGGTGAGTAACCATACCATAACTCAAAAGGTGTTGTATGTTTACCTTTCTTGACTTGTACTCGGTTCAGTGTATGAACAGCTACGCTTACAGCCTCTCTCCAGCATTTTAGAGGAACATTCTTTTCCATAATTAATTTTCTGGCATAGTCAATTACAGATCTATTTCTTCTTTCAACAATTCCATTCTGTGGGGGAGTTCTAGGAGTTGACGTTTGTCTTTTGATTCCATTGTCATTACAAAATATCTCGAATTCATTTGATGTAAATTCACCACCTCTATCTGATCTTAGGCATTTCAAGCTTTTTCCAATTTCCTTTTCAACTCTAGCCACATACCACTTAAACATTTGAAAAGCATCGGATTTTTGTTTTAGGAACATAACAGTCATCATCCTGGAATAGTCATCAACAAATAACATTATGTATTTATCTCCTCTATAGCTTTGTATTTCCATTGGACCACATAAGTCAGTGTGAACTAACTCAAGTATCTCTTTAGATGTATAGTTTTTACTTTTGAAACTTGATTTTGTCATCTTTCCTAGCTGACATTGTTTGCACATGATATTATCAGGCTTCTTTAATTTTGGTAAACCTCTGACTTTCTTCATTCTACTGATGTTGACTAGATTGTCAAAGTTGACATGACATAATCTTCTATGCCATAACCATTCATCATCAAATTTTGCAAGTAGACAAGAAACATCATCCATATCAAGGTAAAACAAATTGCACTTTGTTTGTTCTCCTTTTCCTATCAGTTTACCATCATTGTCATAGATTTTTGCAATTTTGTTTTCAAATTCCACTTTGCAACCTACATTGCCAAATTGTGAGACACTTAGTAAATTGTAGTTTAATACTTCAACATAGTATGCATTGTCACATGAAATTTGTTCTGTGAGCTTAATGGAACCTTTTCCTTTGATTTGACATGGAGCATCATTACCAAATCTAACACTATTTCCATCATACTGAGTAAAGTTAACAAACTTAATTTTGTCTCCTGTCATGTGATGTGAGCATCCACTGTCTATGATCCATCTGTCATTCTTGTTTATACATGTCACCAGTGTTGTGGCTTCTTCTTCATTAGATTGGTCCTTCATGGCTACATAAGCAACTTTATCATCATTGTCATCAGAATTCTCTTCAACAATATAACACTTCTTACCTTTTTCTTTGTAATCTCTCTTGTCATCATCTCTTCTGTTCTTGTATTTGTTGCCTTCCTTGGAATCCTTTTTCTATAGACATCTTGTAGCAATATGACCTACTTCATTACAATTGAAACAAATGATAGGCATCTTACCTTTGAATTTTCCTTTGCCCTTGTGAAATCTTCTAGCGAGCAATGCTTCCAATTGTTCTACATCTTCCTCATCAGTGCTACTATCACTAGATACATACTTCATTTTTTTTCCTTTCCTTGATTTCACTTGTTCGGCATCTTTCAATGATAACTTGGCCTTAAAAGAAGATTCAACATTTTCAAGCTTGTAGTCATCAAAGTTAGATAACTCAAATGCAGTGAGTCTACCTATTATACCTTCGAAGCTTAGATTATTTCCTAGTATACATCTTAGCTCTTGTATTGCTGATACTCTAATAGCATAGATAGGGAGCAAGGTTCTTAAGAACTTACTATTAACAGTATCTTCATCCAGTTGACCATTCAAACATCTTATTGCACTTACCACTTCCTTTATTCTTGCACCATACTGAGCAACATTCTCATTTTCTTCCATTTTCATGTCATCAAATTTTCCTCTGAGACTTTCTCTTTTTGCTCTTTGTACATTCTAATCTCCTTCATAGATGTTTGATAGAGATTTCCACATTTTGAATGTAGTATCACATCCTTTGATATCATCAAATTCAGCATAGCTGAGTGCAGAGGCAATTTCCAGCATTGTCTGGTTGTTTTCTTGCTTATTTTTCATGTCTTCAGTAGTAGGAACACCTGTTGGATCTACATGTTCAGTGACAATTGAATTTTGAGCATAATCTCCTATGGATCCAAGATGTAGCTTCATCAAACTTTTCCATGCAACAAAGTTGTCTTTGTTGAGTTTGGGAACTTCTCTCTTTGGCATTTTGATCTTTTCTGCTAGTAGTCCCTTTAAACTGAATCAACAGTCAGCTCCAATACCAATTGTTAGAATTCTTTTAGAATAATTGAGAGGGGGGGGTGAATCAGTTATTCAAGGTCCAAAATGCCCTATTAATACCTTGTTAATGAATCCATACCCTTTTTATCTGTTCAAACTTAAATCAGTCATATAAGAAAATTACTGTAAATCAACATGCAAAGATAAAACATTCAAGATCAACACATAACACAATGATTTACGTGGAAACCCAATTTGGAAAAAACCACCAGTAAACATGCTACTTGATTCTCACTCTTTTGAAGTGATTCCCTCTTAAAAGCCTGCCCTGTTAAAGGCTTACAACACACTGTTAAATGTGACCTTGTTAGAGGATTTCACCAAACTGTTAGGAATGGGCCTGGTTAAAGGTCTTTAGAATATTCACCAAGAATGCCACCCTGTTAAAGGATTTATCTAATGGCTGTTAAACCAACCTAATTCTATAGGATTTATCTTACTATTCCAATTGCTAGAAAGTAACTATATTGGTCTTTTGATCTGACATAACTTACAACATACTTTGTAGATTTTAGATCACTCTTTTAGTTCAATCCTTATGCTTGGCTTCAATCACTTCAGCTCTGACTGCTTGTTTCCCTCTCAAGCTTTGTCTCATTGAGTCTTATTACTCATTCTACCAATGCAATCATTCTTGTGGTCATCTATTAAACAGAGTTCCTGTGCTTTCTTCTCCTTAGCACATTCTACAACACTTCATGCTTTTATTCTTGACCACGGCTCTCTCTCTCACTATCTCCCTCTTTTCCACTCTTTTTTTCATTAACTTATGCCTTCTTATATAGAAGTTTGATATGCCTTTTTCTTCTCAATTTTTCCTTTCCAATCTTAGGGTTTCAAAATGGATTAGGTAGGATACAATGTATCTACCCCATATCTTGTTATTTTCTAGAAACTTTGCCAGTTGTATCTTAAAAATGTTCTTCATGGTGTTCTATGCCACCAACTCATCATTCTTATCTTCCTTTTAATTCAAAAATTTTTAGATAACAACTTTGTCGGCTTAGATCTGACGAATCTTTGATTTCTAAAATAATGCAGCAACTCAGCATTATTGAGTTACTAGTGCTTAGCACCTCTGTGTTACTCAACATTATTGAGTTACTGGTGCTCTGCACCTCTGTGTTACTCGGCACTTGGTTTTGCTCAGCACTTGGTTTTGCTCGGCACTTGGTTTTGCTCGGTACTTGATTCTGCTCAGCTTTTGATTCTGCTCAACACTTGGTTTTGCTTGGCACTTGATTCTACTCGGCACTTAATTCTGCTCGGCACCTGAACTTGCTCGGCTCCTTCTCTCTAATGAACTTAATTTGAGCTTTACAAAAGACTTAGCTAAAAACCTTAGATCTTTGATATGTTTTAGTGTGCTCATTCTTTGTATCTTTTAGTATGTCATCCAATACACTGTTTCATCAATGTCTTAACTGATCCTTGTACTTCATTACAACATCATAAATTCAACCTTTCTCTAGGTGTTCTAATTACATCTTACTGATTGCCTCCACCTTGACAATCAACTAATTGATAGTATTTGGATCACTAAAGCAATTTTCATCCCTGCAAGTAGCAAGTTTGATATCAATGACAAAACAATGATTGAGGACATTCTTTACCAGTTCCATAAATTATTTCAACAACTTTTCTTATGATCATTTCAATCATTTCCAACATCATTCATGTGCGAAGTCACTCAAGTTCCAAGTAGATAGACCATACCAAGTGATTCAAGAGCTAATTAAATAGTGGATGTCAAGTACTGTAGGTGCCAAGTCAAGAATAGAAATATAGTACATGCTGAGCATCAATGGTTTCATATGCCAAGTGAAATAGTTTTGACATATTTGTTTGTAATGGAACAAACAACTATGTAAACCATTTTTAAGCTGACTTAAGGATAGATTATGATCTTCTAGAGATAAGAACAAATCTTTATTTGGATTCCCTATGTAATTGCATGCAACCAATCAAAAAATGGAAAGATTTAAGTGGTAATATGGATGAATCTTAGTTGTAGATTCATACCTAACCTTAAGCCACTAGAGTCTTCTTAAGGAGAATGAAGCCTTAAACTCTTTATAGTGTATGATGGGTGAATGACTAAATTGAAAGAGTGAACAAGACAATTTGTAGAGCATTCAAGGTGACTTAGAAGTAAGAGTGAATTGTAGAATCAATTAGAGAAGAATAGAGAATAGAGAAGGATACAACATTGATACATCAGATTGTGAAGGATAAAAAAGGGACATTGTGTAGAGGTGATCTATTATTAGGTAAGCAAGTGCCAACCACATGATCTATGCTAAGACATTTTAATAGGTGATTTCAGTTAAATCTCTTAACATAGTAGTCCTAATAGGCTTATGAAATCCTTTAATAGGGTGCTTAATTATATGTTGAAGTCCTCTAACCAGGAACACTTCTAATAGGGTGTTGAAATCCTCTACCAAGGTAAGACCTAACTCTCTTTGTAAGCCTTTAACAGAATAGGCCTTTCACAGGGCAAACCATCATTCATGGTCAAATCATTGTAACCTTCATTGGATACACTTTATTGCTGCAGTATTGAAGATTTGTGGGTGTCATTCCCACCCTAGTTTTACCTTCTCACTTGTAGGGTTTCTGGGTGATCATATCTAGTGTTATGTGTGTGATTTATTACATGTCTACTTTATTTAGATGCATATGCTTTACATGTTATTTTAGTTTACATATTGAATGCATATGATGAATGAATGGTGAAAGTTTTATGGGTCCAAGTTTAAAATCTTGATTCGCCTCCTCCCCAACCCTCCCAGAAGTTTACTTTCTTTCCCCTTGTAATTCCAACATCATCAACTATTCAATCTAAGACATTTTACTATCACTCAAAAATAAAACTATTTTTTGCTTGGCAAACATAGTCTTCTAATGCTTTGCCAACATTGGGTTGTGTGGCATACACTAAGTCTTTACTAGTGCTTGACACTTTCTTAACTCAAAACCAACTAGATTTTTTTTTTTCTCATCACATACTAACCTTTTCTCGACTTCAATTAACTTTCTACTCAACCTGCACTAACTTTCTCAGCTTCCACTATTTTCTTAGTTAGGCTTGGTGGACATATTTATTTACTTAGCCTTCTTCTAGTCTTTTCTTAAGTATCATTTCATTATAGCCTTAAATAGATAAACAATATACTATATCATCAATGTCTTGTTTAGTCTTAGTTCTCTTTTTATACACCAAATTACTCAACCTTTCTCTAAGTTTTCTTGTTATCCTTTCTTTTCAAATCCTTTTAATCCATCAAATAAATTATAGCATTTATACCAAAGTAAGAAATTATCTCACCAACAAGTAGTAGGTTTGACATTAGTGACAAAATAATGATTGTTCCATGATAGGTTTCATCAATCTTATTTAATCTTATTTTAGTAACCTTCATCTTTGGCAGTGATGGAAACCCAATACAAACAACAGTACCAAAAAGACACTTAATATCTTTTAATTGAAATTTCTCCCTCTATTAATATGTGTTCCTTAGATTTCTCCATCATCTAGTATTGTCCCTCATTTACAATCTTTCTCCTTCCTTCTCTGATATCTTAGTAAACTCTTACATCTCCCTCAATATATTCTTCATGTTTTAGGTACAACTCTCTGTTATATTCTCCCTCTTTCTCTTATATCTCCCTCTTTCTCTTACAATTACCTCTTTCACAAAAATTTCAAATACTTTTCATCTATACATGTAGATATAATGAATTCAATGTCTCCCTCTGTCACCTTGCATGTGACTATTAATCTTTTGTTTTCGGGTTCTTCCTTACTTCAGGTATGTTCTAAAGTAAGATCCACTACATAAATTTGCAAAATATGTCATTTAACTTAGTTTATGTAGGGCACTACACTTTCTTTTTAGGTAGCTTTGGATAGGGGTATCACCCCTAGTTTACCTATGATATATCCATAAGCCTCCTTAGGTAAAGGCTTTGTGAATATACCAACTATTTGTTCTTCTGTATTCACATATTCCATTCTCACTTCTTTGTCTTGGACCATTTCTCTAAAGTAATGATACTTGATTTCAATGTTCTTTGTATTTGTGTATGTCAAAGGATTCTTAGATATGTTTATAGAACTTGTATTATCATAGTAGAGTACCATAGGTTCAATGATTTCCTCTTTTATTACATTGAGTAACTTAGTTGTCTATGTGTGCATCAAAAAATTCTTAAATATGTTTATAGTACTTGTATTATCATATTAGAGTGCCACAAGTTTAGTGATTTCCTCCTTCATTACTAAAGTAAGATCCACTACATCAAGTTGTAAAATATGTCATTCAACTCAGTTTATGTATGGCACTACTCTTTCCTCTTATGTAGCTTTGGATAGGCATATCCCCCCTAGTTTACCTCTAAGATATACATGTGCCTCCTTAGGTAAAGCCTTTTTGAATATATTAGTTATCTTTTCTTTTGTATTAACATATTCCATTCTCTCTTTTTGTCTTGAACCAATTCTCTCAAGTAATGATACTTGATTTCAATGTGCTTTGTCTTTGTGTGCATCACAATATTCTTAGATATGTTTGTTGCACTTGTATTATCATAGTAGAGTACCACAAGTTTGGTGATTTCCTTCTTCATTTCTTTGAGTAACTGTTTAATCCATACCACATTTGTACAATTCACTACAACATCCACATATTCAGCTTCAGTGGTAGATTCTGAAATACAATTTTTTTTTTCTTCTTGCTAGTATAAGTAACCAACCTTTTTCCTAAGAAAATTTCTCCATCACTTGTATTTTTTCTATCATCAATGTTTCTGGCCGAATCAACATCTATATAATATCTCAATTCAAACTTACCATTTTTCTTTTAATATAGATCATGGTCTTATGTTCCTTTCAAGTATCTCATAATATTTTTAACAACCATTAAATTATTTTCCTTAGGATTTGCAGAAAACATTGCAAAAATCACAATAAATAGTGTAATGTCTAGTCTCCTATGAACTACATATTGCAATTTTCCAATCATAGACTTGTAAAATGTTTAATTTACTTCAGTAGAATCATTAGTTTTTGATGGTTTTTGTCCTATTGTGATATGACTACTAATAGGTTTTGAATCTTCCATACCAAAAGTTTTCAATATTTCCTTTACATACTTGGATTGAGTGATGTAAATACCATATTTCATTTGATATACCTACAATACAACAAAAAACATTATTTCTCCAAATAAAGACATGTCAAACTCTTTCATCATTTCATTTGCAAATGTCCTACACAATGAATTTTGTCCTCCAAATATTATATCATCAACAAATATTTTAGCTAGTAAGATTCCTTTGCCTCCTTCTCTCTTCAAATATAAATATTTTTTGTCATCAATCTTCTCAAAATCAATCTTGAAAAGATAGTTATGTAATCTTTCATACCATGCTCTAGGAGCTTGCTTCACACCATATAAAGCTTTTTGTATTCTACACAGTATGTTCTTATTGTTTGGATCAACAAATCCTTCACACTGTTCCATGTAAACCTCCTCTTCTAATATATAATTGAAAAATGCTGACTTAACATCCATTTGATAAGCTATAAATCATTTGTAAGTAGAGTAAACAAGAAAAGTTCCTACTCCTAATCTTGTAACTAGGGAAATGTCTTTCCATAGTCAATTCCTTGTTCTTGTGCATATCCTTTGCAAACTAATCTTTCCTTATTCCTTGTAACTTCACTATTCTCATCTTGTTTATTTTTGTATACCCACTTGGTTCCAATAACATTCTTGTTCTTAGGTCTAGTTACTAATGTCTAGGTTTTGTTATTCTCAATCTGAATAGTTTCCTCTTTCATGGCTTCATTCCAGTCTTCATTCTCTAATGCATCCTTCACCAACTTAGGTTCATGCATGCTTAACAAACATGTGTCATTTTTTAATCTATTCTTGTTCATTAGTCTGTCTTCTTTCTCTCCAATAATTTTTTTAATAGGGTGATGTCTTCTAACATACTTTAACAACCGTGGCTCGGTTCTCCTTTCTTCAATAGTTCTTTCGTGAAGTTAAAATTCAAATTCAATGTGCACTTCTCTATTAGGTCACTTGAAATTCCTTTCATGTAAACTAATCTTATTATTAGAATCTACCTTGACTTCTAATTGCAACTTGGCTCCTAAATACTACTCGACATCTATTGTATGTGACTAGATAGATACTAATTCTTGTTGATTAACAACTTGGTTTATAGTATTATTAGCATTAATAAATATTTCTTCATAGTAGTGTACAAATTTTTTGTAATTTTCTAGTTCCTTATGAGGTTCATCTTCATGCACTTTTTTATATTCATCAAACTTTACATTTTCATTTTCCACAACTTTGTTAGTGTTAGTATTTAAACATTTATAAGCTTTACTTCTTGTGGAATAACCTAGGAATATAGCTTCTTCACTTTTTGAATCAAGTTTTCCACTTCTCTTATCCTTAAGAATGTAACACTTGCTTCCAAATACCTTAAAATATTTGGCATTGGGTGAGTATCCATACCATAATTCAAAAGATGTGGAATTTTTACCTTTCTTCACTTGTACTCAATTCAAGGTATTAGATAATTTCACTAACAACTTCTCTCTAGTATTTCAAAGAAACATTCTTCTCCATCATTAGTGTTCTAGAACAATCCATTACACATATTTTCTTTTTTTATCAATCCCATTTTGTGGAGGGGTCCTAGATGCAAAAGTTTTTCTCTTTATTCCTCTATCATTACATAAGTTTTCAAACTCATTTGATGTAAATTATCCACCTCTGTCAGATCTCATACATTTCAATATTTTACTAGTTTAATTTTCAAATTTTTCTAGAGTACCATTTAAAAATTTGAAAAGCATTAGATATTTCTTTTAAAAACAAATTTTTTATCATTCTTGAGTAATCATCAAGAAATAGGATAAGATATTTATCACCATTGTAGCTTTGCACATCAATTGGTGCACACAAATCATAATGAACTAATTCTATAATTTCTTTTGAAGGATGAGTCTTACTTTTGAAACTATACTTTTTCATCTTATCTAACTAACATTTTTTGCAAATCATATTATTAAGCTTCTTTAGCTTTGAAAAATCTCTTACTCTTTTCATCTTACTGATCTTGACCAAATTGTCAAAATTTACATGACATAACCTTTTGTGCCATAACCACACATCATCAAATTGTACAACAAGAGAAGTAGCATCAATTATGTCAAAATAAAATATATTACCTTTGGTTTGATCTCCACTTTCAATTAGTTTTCCATTAGTGTCATAGATCTTAGCCTTTATATTATCAAATTAAAAATTGGCATCCTAAACTATTTAATTATGACACACTTAACATATTATAGTTGATTCCTTCCACATAGTAAGCATTGTCTCACATTAAGTGATCATTTTCCTATTATTATATAGGGTGCATCATTAAAAAATCTAAGACTATTTCCATTGTAATACTCAAGGGTAATGAACTTACTTTTGTCTTTGGTCATGTGATGTGAAAATCTATTTTAAGTTATCCATCTGTCACTTTTGTTCACATAAGATGTCAATTAAATTGCCTCATCTCCATCATAATTACCTTTCATAGCAACATAGAAAAGTGCATCATCATGATCATCATATTCTTCATTAGATTGTTGTTTAGAAATGTAACAAGCCTTCTTTCCCTTGTCCTTATAGCTTTTGTTACTATCATCTTTTCTACCTTTTTATTTGTCTTCATTCTTGTTGTTTGAATTTTTAGGACACATTACTGCAATATGACCAACCTCATTACACTTAAATCATATGATTGGTAACTTAAATTTATATTTTCCTTTGCCTCTATGAAATTTCCTAGCTAGGAGTGCTTCCAGTTCTTCTAGCTCTTCATCATCTATATCACTATCACTAGAAACATTTTTGACTTTTTTTTCCCCTTATCTTTTGGTTATTTTAGTGTTAGCTTAGCTTTGAAAGAAGATTCACCATTCTCAAATTTTAAATTATCAAAATTTGAAATTTTAAAAGTAGTGAGTTTTCCAACCAGTCCTTCAAGGGCTAGACTACTACTAGGAGTGCATCTCAATTCTTGGATAGTAAAGACTCTAATAGCATAGATAGGAATCAGGGTTTTTAATACTTTTCTGATGATAGTATCATCTTTGATTTGTCCATCCAATCCTTGAATTGCATTAACAACATCTTTGATCCTTTCACAATAATGGACTATATTCTCTCCTTCTTGCAATCTCATTTCATCAAAATTTTCTCTAAGAATTTCAGCTTTGGTTCTCATCACTTTCTTGTCTCCATGATAGATCTTCTATAGGGCATCCCACATATTCTTACTAGAATCACATCCTTTGATGTCATAAAAATTTGAATATCTTAGGGTAAATGTAATCTCTAACCTTGCTTGACTGTGTTCCTTCTTCTAATGCAGTTGGTCAGCAATTGGAACTCTAGTTGGATCAACATGCTCAATGGTAATAGTTGATTGTGCATAATATCCAAGACCTCCTAGATGTAGCTTCATCAAAATTTTCCATGTAGGAAAGTTTTCCTTTTTTCAACTTGGGAACTTCCTTTCTCTACATCTTGATCTTTAGATTTAAGTACCTTCAAACTTTTTCTTCCCAAGCACTTGGTGCTTTGATAGCAATTTTTGGAATGTTTAGAATAACTAACAAGGGTGGGGGTGAATTGGTTATCCAAGGTCTAAATCTAAAAATAAAACTTTTCAATACTTCAACTTATACGTATGCATTCATTGATCATTCAGTATCTTAAATATTTGTATATTGTTGTCCTAGGTCAAAATAACTTTATAGAAATATAAACATGCAATACCATAAAATCAATCACACATTTTGACACAAGGATTTTATATGGAAACCCAATTTGGGAAAATCCACTAGTAACATGCTACCAATTTTCACTCTTTTGAATTGACCCCTATGAGGAGCCAACCCTATTAAAGGTTACAATACACACTATTAAATGTTACTTGGTTAAAGGATTTCAATCACCTTGTTAGGAGTGAGCCTTGTTAGAGGAATTTAGAACATTCCATTAGAATGTCACCTTGCTAAAGGATTTACTATTAATTTTTAGGTCAACCTTAGTGCAAAGGATTTATCCAAACTTGTATAATTCATAGAGTAACGATAGGACTTGATCTAATAACTAAAATAGTTCACTTGTAGACTATAGATCACTTTTTCAATCCTCCATTCTTCTTGGCATTCATCCTCTTTGTCTCTAATAGATTTTTCACCATTCAAGAATTCATCCCCTTAAGCCCTTTTTCTTTGTATGCAAACCATAGACTATTTCATTCAGCCACCATATGAAGTAACACCCTAGAGTTTTTATCTTTCTCAAGTTCTCACAGATGGCCTTAATTGCATCTAACCTATTATCTCTTTAAATAGAGAATTTAGTGTTAGGTTTAAACATCAAACATAAATAACAATTACATGTAAATATAAACAATATTATAAAATAATAGATCGCATAGAAAGGAACACAATATGCCAAGATATAATGTGGTTCACCCAAACCATGGGCTACATCCACCAAATAGAAAGTCCAATATTATTATGATCTAGTGATTAATACCACCACAAGAACCAATTTTCACATCACCTTATGGAATAATCCCTAACTTTAAGCCATTTTATATAAGTATTTTTCCTGCTTTAAGTTTAAAATTAGTTAAAACATGTTCGTTATACATTGGTGAATATAAGCAATAGCCAACTGAAAAATAGTAGCCCAAATTTTTGTGCCATTGGAAAATAATAGCCCAAATTTTTTTTTTTGGAAAAATGCCATAAGCCCTAAAGAATTTATGAAGTATGTATAGTACTTTCCTAGCTAGTCATCACAAATTAATAATCTCCCACTTGAGGACTGATCAAACTCCACAGTAGACAACAATCTCCCACTTAGAGACTAGTCCTGTAGCAATACCACTACCACATTTTCTCCCACTAGATCAAACCACCCTAGACTTTATTGTTCTTTTATTCCTATTTATTGTAGAAAACCAACCAAAGCTGAAGAGGAATTCTGCTAGATTGTCATCTATATGTACATTGTCTAGCTTTAACTATCCATCATCCAAAACTGACTGAATGAAATGGTACTGCAACTATATGTGTTTTGTCTTTGAATGTAGAGAAGAATTATTTGCAAGATGAATGGCACTCTGGCTATCTATTAACAAATAATTATCCCTCTGAGGGTGTCACAACTCTTTCAAGAAGAACTAAAGCCATATCATCTCCTTGGCTACCTCTATAGCAGCTACATACTCTACCTCTGTATTGGATAAAGCATTAACCTTCTGTAACCTAGAAACTAAGCTCATGGCTACCCCACCAATAGTAAATACATAACCTATAGTACTCCACCTAGAATCAATATCCCCTTCCAAATTTAAGTCAACATAGCCATGTAGGTTAGTAGTAGAGTCCCCAAAGTGTAAAAACTTACTAGATGTTCCTCTCAAATATCTGAGAGTCCATTTTACTGCATTTCAATGCTCAATTTTAGGATGACTCATATACTTGCTAATGGATCCCATTACATGTGCAATATCTAGCCTTGTACATACCATTGCATAAATTAAGCTTCCTACAACTAAAGCATAGGGTGCCTTGGACATCTTATCCTCCTCTTCTTGTGTCTTGGGACACATCTCCTTAGTCAATTTCAAATGACCAAGTAAAGGTGTACTAATAGCTTTAGCATTCTCCATAGAGAAACACTGCAACACCTTCTCAACATAATCAACCTAAGATAGCATCAATTTTTGTTCTTTCTATCTCTACAAATCTTCATACCAAGGATTTTTTTTTGGTGCCCCCAAATTCTTCATAGCAAATGCGTGTGCTAACTAGCATTTTAGCCCCTTAATATGATCTATGTTAGTCTCAGATACAAGCATATCATCAACATATAAACATAAAATAATGTAGCTATCATCATGTAATCTCTTAAAATAAACATAATGATCTAAATGACACCTACTATATCCATGCTCATGCATAAAACTATCAAATTTTAGATACCATTGTCAAGTTGCTTGTTGCAAGCCATATAAACTTTTCTTCAATTTTCACACTAAGTTATCCTTACCTTTGACCTCAAACTCTTGTGGCTAAGCCATGTATATCTCTTCATCCAAATCACCATGAAAGAAGGCTATTTTAACATCAAGCTGCTCCAAATGCAAATCTTCAGTAGCCACAATACTTAAAGTAGTATGGATAGAAGTCATTTTAACAATAGGAGAGAATATCTAATTAAAATCAATGCCTTTTTTTTATAAAAATCCTTTTACAACTAACCTAGCTTTAAATAATTTCTTACCTCCATCCTCTTCTTTTAACCTGTAAACCCATTTATTCTATAAAGCCCTTTTACCTATAGGTAATTTGCATAAATCCTAAGTCTTATTTTTCAGCAAAGAGTCCATTTTGTCTTTCATTGTAGATTCCCACTGAATTTTAGTATCCACCTACATAGCTTCATCATAACATTTAGGTTCACTAGCATTTGTTAGTAAAATAGAATACAAAGAGGGAGAAATTCTTTCTCAAGGTCGAATTAGCCTTATTGACCATCTAAAATTCACTGGTGTGTGTGGTATTTTTTGTGGTTATTGTACATCATGAGGAATTTCTGTAACATCATCTTTTGGAGTATCATCCAACACTAGATAATCTTCTTCTTTCTTTGCATGTTGCTACAATAGATCTTTGTACAACACTTTCTCATTGAATATGACATCCCTGCTTCTTACAATTTTACAATTTCCAAAATCCAAAAGCTTATAACCAAATTTATTAATATCATATCCAACAAATACATATTTCTTTGACTTAGCTTCTAGCTTGGTTCTATTTTTAGAATCTATATGAGAAAATGCTTCACAACCGAAGGTTTTGAGAAAAGAATAACTCACCTTCTTACCAATCCATGCTTCCTTTGGAATACCACAACCCAAAGGAGTAGAGGGACCTCAATTAATCAAATACAGTAATATTGATAGCCTCCTCCCACATGTGTAAGGGCAACCTAACACACAAACTCATGCTCCTTGCATGCTCCATTATAGTCCCGTTCATGCATTCAACCACTCTATTTTCCTGTGGAGTCCTTGGAATAGTTTTCTATCTAGGAATACTATTATTGGACTAATAATGTTCAAATTCATGATTTCCATACTCACCACCATTATTAGATCTAAGACATTTTAATTTCTTACCAATCTCATTTTCATCCAAGCATTTTCATTTCTTAAAAGTTTGAAATACATTAGATTTTTGTCTAAGGAAATAAAGCCATACTTTTCTAGTTGCATCATCAATAAAGGTAACATAATAATGAGAGCCACCAAAGGAAGATACCTGATTTTTTCCCCACACATCTCTATGCACAAGCTCTAATTTCTCCCTTTTAGTTTCCTTCCTAGTCTTCACAAAACTCACTCTCTTTTATTTTCCATACACACAATTTTCAAAAAACCCATATTAACACATTTTATACCTCGTAAAATTTTTTTCAATGAAGTACTTTCATACCTTTCTCACTCATTTGCCCAAGTTTGTAGTGCCACAATGCTATATTAGAATACACAGTAGCTATTTGTTCTCCCTACTCAACTGCAACAACTATTCCTGAACATTCATTTTTCTCTAAAATAATTGAAGTAGAAGAAACAATATGACCTATACAAAGATATAACATGCCTACTTTCATCTTTTTCCACTACAAGGAACCTTTTGAAACCTTCCAGTTTTTATCATTAAAAGTAACTACCCAACCTTCATCACTGAGTTTCCCTACTGAAACTAGATTCCTACTTAGCCCTAGAACATGTCTTACTTCATGAAGTAGCCAATGATTCCCATTCTAAAACTTAATCTTAACATTTCCCTTTCCAACAATTTAATAGGGTTCATTATTCCGCAAATAAACAAGCCCAAAATCCCCTTGGACATAATCAATGAAATAACCTCTATGAGGTGTAGCATGAAATAAGACACCAGAATCTAAAATCCATGAATCATCAACACTTACTAAAGATAGAAGCAAAGCATCTTCTTTATATTTGTTACTTACCACATTTTCCTCCTTTTCTCCATCTAGTTTATCTCCTTCATGTTTGTTTCAAGTCCAGTAATCTTTCTTTTTATGCCCTAGTTTCCCATAGTACTAGTAGTCATTTGGTCTTCTCAATTGAGACCTCATCCCTTTTGACTTTCCTCTTGATTTCCCATGATTTCTAAAATTACTTCCTCTCTCAGTCATTCTACCTTTGCTTTGTTCATTCAAAGCACTTCTTGATGTATATCCACCTAAGGATTTCCTATGAGTTTCCTCACTCAAACTAACATTGATCATATTATCATATTTTAGGGTACTAGATCTGGGAATAGAATTACTCATAGCCATTCTAACTTTCAAGAAAAGATCACAAAATCAAGAGAGCCCTAATTTCTTCATCAAAATTGATACCCATAGAAGATAACTAACTAGTAATAGACCCACCTTCTATCATTTCCATATTAAATAGATGCTTCATCAGTAATACCTTGCTTGAAGTAGAGTGCTTTTCCTATAGTTTCACTAGGGTTTGTATCAACTCTTCTATTGTCTTTGCTTTTGTAATATTAAATGCCACTGATGGTGCTAGGCATAATAGAATATTTCCAAATGACTTTCTATATAAAATATCCCAGTTGTCATTTGACATAGATCCCTAATTCTTGGTTTTGCCTTCCAACAACTTCCATAAATCCTTCTAATAAAGATAGTCTTCCATTTTCATCTTCCATAACTGAAAGTTCTACCCATTAAAATTCTCAACCCCTAGCTTACCCCTATGTGTCATCACTCCCACTCAACTATGAGACTTTCCTGCAAAGGATAACTAAAGAAAAACCTCACTCTAATACCACTTCTTAGGTTTAAACCTCAGATAGAAAGAACAATTACATGCAAATATAAACAATATCAAAAAATAATAGATCACACAAAAAAGAATAAAAGACACCAAGATTTAATGTGGTTCACCCAAACCTTGGGCTATGTCCACCAAATAGAAAGTCCAATATTATTATGATTTAGTGATTACAACCTAATTACAATGTGTAATCCCTTACATCTCAATATGACCACAAGAACCGATTTTCACATCACCTTATGGAACAATCCCCAACCCTAAGCACTTTTGCACAAGTATTTTTCCACTTTAGGGTTAAAATTAGTTACAACATGTTAGCCATACATTGGTGAATATAAACAATAGCCAATTGGTGAATAGTAGCCCAAAATTTTGTGCCATTGGCAAATAGTAGCCCAATTTTTTTTATGAAGTATGTACAGTACTTTCTTGATCAATCACCACAAACTAACATTTAGATCTATTTCTACTTAATTACAATCATCCCTTATAGATTTAAGTCATATTCATTGAATCTACCCACTTTTCAATTTTATCCCCTTTTAGAGCTTTCCTCTTCAATCATCCTTAAATTCATCTCAAAATGTTTTATCTTGAATTATGTGCCAACAACTCATCATAGTTATCCTCCACATGCTTCACTCACTTCAATAAATTAAATTTGTTGACTCAAATTTGTCAAGTCTTTGATCTAACATATTTTATGAGCACTCAACTATAACACTATGTTTTCTTGGCAAACATTATCTTTTGATATTTGGCTAACACTGGGTTGCTCAACATACACTAAGTCTTTCTTCACTCAACACCAACTAGATTTCTCTTTTCTCAGCATATACTAAACTTTTCTCCACTTCAACAAACTTTCTACTTGGCCTACACTAACTTTCTTGGCTTCCATTTTTTTGCTGGTCAAGATTAACAAGACACATTTCTTTACTTAGCCTTCTTCTAGTCTTTTCTTGAGCATCCTTTCATTATAGCCTTAAATATATAAAAAATACACTATATCATCAATTTATTTCTTGGTCTCAGTGTTCTTTTTATACACCAAAGAACTCAATCTTTCTCTAGGTTCTATTGTTATCCTTTCTTTTCAAATCCTCTTTATGAATCAAAAAAATGACAACATTTAGACCAATGTAAGCGATTGTCTCACCAACAAGCACTAGGTTTGACATTAGTGACAAAATAATGATTTATCATTGATAGGTTTCATCAATCTTCTTCACTTAAAATATCTCCTTTCAACACTAATAACTACATTCTCAAGCTCTAATCTTCCAATACCAATGTATAAGTAATAATATTTTTTTAATTTCACAAAATTACCTTCATCAATGTAGTACAATTCAATTTTTCAATTTTGGGTTTCCAAGCCTTTCTTCCTTTGCTTGCACTCTATGTTTGTTCTTCTTCTTTCTTTTTTGGCCCAGTTTCCTTAGCTTTATCTAATGACACTACCTTGTCTCACATTTTCTTTCCCTCATAGGTCATTAAGACCTTTTTGTCTTTTTCCTAGTCTAGCTATCGTCTGTTTTACTCTCTTTTGTTTATGTGTCTTTGTTGGCTCTTGTTTGATCTCAGTTATCTAGTTGACTTTCTTTTCACCACAATAGTTTATGTCTCTTCTTCTTTTGAAATGTTGTACAAGTGGAATAACATGTGAATCTTGTGGTTGTACCTTAATTGATACTAATGTGTCAGGTATTTTTGATGTTATTGTCTGAGATTCAATTACAGTTAAAACTTTTGTTAATTGTTAGAAATTAAAGTCTACCAAGATAATTGAGGGAGGGGTTGAATCAGTTATTAGATTAATAACATTTTTTTCAACCATATTAAATCTCAAGCATGTGAAAAATATAATAAACAACCATAAGAAGATACACATACACAATAACACATGACATGTTAGCTATAGAAACCCTTGATCAGAAGGAAAACCCTAGTGGGGATGGTACCCAACAAATGATGTACTAAAATTAAATTTCCTTGCAAGAGGATGAACTTTACTAGGAGCTAATGAATTACATTTAGTATTCCCTTAAAGGTTTTGTGACATGGCTTAATTTCCTCCTATGGCTCTATAAGTCTATTGGTTGTATCAGGCATTGACATGTCAATCTTATGCACAATGACAACCCTAGCCTTTCTAATATTTATTGTATTATGAGTTAAATCTTATGTTTATAAGTGCATCTCTATTATAATAGAATCTTGCATTTATGGCATATATTGGATTTTCTTTATCTTTCTCTCAAGGGTCTATTATCCATTCATTATTCATTTCATGATAACTAAGTAGGAATAATGTGGTATCCTATGATGTTATATTATTATATAATACTTCTTGTGGATATGGCATGTTTGAATTTTGTGCATGACTATTAGCTATTGCTTACAATTAATCTTAATACCTTTCAAGATTTTTTTATATAATCCTATCATAGATTTTCTTTCTTATCTCATTCTTGGAGGACAAGGTTCCTTTTTACATTCTTTATCTCTCTCTTTGTGCATGGATTGAATTTCCTTAGTATAGTGGCATTTATTTATTATGTGACATTCTTTTCCTATAAGGAATTGTGTCTTGATCATGACTCTCTCTTATACAAAAAGGGCATGTCCTTGATCATCACCTCTTCTTTGTTTTCAAATCTATGTTCATTATAAAAATTTACCTTTACTATTCACTACAACACTCGTAGTTCTTATTCCAAGGATCCTTATTTTCACCTACATATGGTGGTAAATAGGTGCATCCTTGTTCTTCTTAGGAGTAGTATCTATTTTCATCACACTACTCTTGAAGGTATATGTCTTGTACATAACATCTCTTCCCTTCAGGGGTCTCTTCTCATTTGTGACATATCCTTATATAATTTATCTATTTCCTTAGCTTATAAGAGTTCAATCTCTTTGCTACTTTTATGGCATACATTAGTGGTAAAGGGTATCTCCTTGTTGATAGAAGTAGTTATCATTGATTCTCTTCCTTGCAATGTCTATGGCTACATAGTCATCTTAAGGAGGGGGGCATATATGCCCTATTTGTACATAGTTTCCATGAAGCAAAGAACTTGGATTCTATGTATAGCTTGGAGTAATTCATCCTTAAGCACTTGGTATGGTTTCTATGTCACCCTAAAATCTATGAATTATGGCTTCATGTCTCTTTTTCACACACAAGAACATATGCTAAATCTCATACATATGGGTAATGCATGTACATTTTCTAAATCCTCTATAGGTATTAGTGACACTTCTCCATCCTGAAGAGACCGGTCTTCTTTATTTTTGGTTTTTGCTAAATCCCTCCTAGGGTAAAACAAACACATTAAAACTCTGTAGTGGTACCAAGAAATTTATCTATGGGTGGATACATACATAGAAACACATGAATGAATAGATTGTCAATAGATGTACAAGATTGACTACTAGGAAAAAAAACCTACTAGACCATTTGATTGTGATTTTTGGTTTTATTTTTCAAGATTGAATATCAAGCACACAAAATTTTTAGATCATTAGATCTTTCTTCCTTATTGTGATTTATAGTAAGGAATTTAAATATTACTAGGAAAGATAATCACTTTCTCTTTATGATGTCATGTTGGTGGAACATAATCATGAAAGATAGAGTCCTTTGTGATGCTCTTTCATTTCCTATATGGTCTCTTATGTTTTGTAATAGCCTTCTAAATATGATATTGGTAAATGAGATGTTTCCTTAGAAAAGTTCTATTTCACTAGTTGATTTGGGCTTTAGTATTAACCCTTTTTGTGTGTTTTTGTCTTTCTTTTTCTTTTCCTTTTATTTTTCTTTGTTTTTTACATTCTTTTTGTGTTGTAGTGTATGGGAATGGAGTTACAATATTAGGTTTTTGGGCTTCTATCCTTATGTTTCTTGATATTATACCCTTATGTGACATTGTCTTTCTTCTCTCATTCCTTTATGAAGAGTATGACTTGCCTCATACTCTCACTAAAGTGGGGACTAAATGTACCATCTTAAAATAGACACACTTTAGTTTGAGACTTTTAGCCCTTGTTATTTTGTTTTTTGTCTCTTTTTCTCATCTCCTCTTCCATTCCATGATTCTTCATCATCTCTCCATTTTTGACATGGTATTTTAGGTGTCATTTTGATATCCTTTTGAACATATCTAATGTTAAGTTCACCATCTTCCAATTTCATGTGCACTAGCTCCTAGAACTTTCTATGGTACCTAGGACTAAACCTCTAGGACCAAGTTAGATTAGGTCAAACTCATCTAGACTAGGTGCACCTATTCCTTCTAGTTCAACCTAGTCCCTAGCTATTCTAGAGCTCAGGGCCTAAAATCCCTTAGGGGTTTAATTAGTTTGTGAATCTTGACCAATCAGCCTAAGTTTTTTTTCCTCTTGAAAGCTAGTATAAAAGGAGGCTTAGGGGTTTCATTTTCATATGTGAGCATCTTCTTCTTTCACCAAGTTTATTCCTTCAAAGTGGTAGTGGAGTTTATCTATAAGATAAGGTCCATCATTCCAATACATTCAAGTGCTTACATTATTCATTCATGGCATTTCACATACATTTTCGAACATGAAGTTTTGGATTCTTTGATATCATAATGGTTTCTTTGAGTCAAGGTTATTACACTTACATACTTGATCACATATACAAGGAAATTTCATCTTTGAAGGTAATTGTATCTTTTACATGATATTCATATCTACTACATGCAAGAATTTCATATATATTTACATTTCTCAATTATGGATAATTCTTTAATCTAGGGCTTGACCAAGGAAAGACCTCATTAAACACCAACCCCTAAACCTTTCTTTTATGTGTTAATTTTCAAGTTGGGAGAAAAAAGGATTATAGATATGGAACATAGTATTTGCAAGCTTTCTAGAGTTGTCAATAGTAGATCACCAAACTACGTCAACCTAGTTGTAAGACATCTTCCCAAGTTGACCTACTCCTTGAATCTCATATTTTTGGGAGATTTCTACATTTTTTTCCTTTCATCATTTTATTCTAAGATTCATAAATGAATATTTAGATACAGTTTATATCTATGAGTTTTCAAGAAAACATAAATCTTCCTCTACACATTTTGAGGTGACTCTTTATATTTAATTCCTTTCATATCTTTACCCTAGATTTATAACTTAATTTGGCTAATTGTCTTTACATAGCATCTATATTTACTTTATTTAGGAAATCAGTTCAATTTTGCATTCACATTATCCTATTCAAGTCCTAAGAGAGTACATTTAATTGTATTGATTTCCTCTTTATAATTTAAATTTAGTAAGAACACCCTTATTCCTTTGGGTCCTAGCTAATCTAATTTGTATTAGAAGTGGAATCATGGTTAGAAATTCCCCTCTTTCCCTCATAAAAATATTTGAATGGCTTAGTGACCCCATAAAGTGGAAGTCTATATTTTATTAAAGTGATTCCATTTTACCTCTAAATATTTTCATCAAGGATATCTCATATGATATGAAGGTAAAAATAGTAGATTTGGGGACTCTTGTCAATGAGATACAAACTCCTAATGTACAAATTGTTGATTTGGAAAGTAGAATCGGAAAATCCATTGATGATATTGGACTATTAGAGATGAAGAAAGAAACAATATTGAAAATGTTCTTATTATTGAGAGAACACTTTACCTTAAGGATAGATCATGTACATAGGTTGGTGAGTGAATGATATTTAGCCAAGGCATAATATGATAAATTTTGATACATAGATTTGAATGAAATAGAAATTGCATCATATGGATTACACATATTAATAAGAGTATTAGATGTGTTGTGGTTCCACAATGAAAGCCCCATTTTCTAATTGAAATGGGGAACACCTACTATTTTCCTAGATTTGAACTAGTTTTGAGGTCCTACCTATCCCTAAGTTCATGTCCCAAGTTCTAGTTGAAGAGTCGAACAATCAAAAGGTCAAAAAAAAGGAAAAAATAATAAAAATAAAATAAAATTGATTACACACTTGTGCAGCTTTGCAAGTGCACTAGTGTGCTCACCATTGGTGATGCACCGATGCAGACCTATGCAACTATGTAGGCACACACTAGCACACCACCAAAGGTGGGTGGAGGTTATATAAACCCGCACCCCCTCCAAACTTTCTATCTTATTTTCTTTGATGCCTTCATGTACTTTCTTCTCGACTATGTGCCTCTTGCCAAGCTTTTTACCTTCCAAGCATCTCATGTCTGAACCTCCTTGTGTGCCCTTTTTCTTCACTCACCTTCACATAATCCAAGATCCAAAGGGTTGCATAGTATTTCACCCAACTTGGTGCACTACTATGCACCCTAAAATTACTCTACGAAAAATGACAAACACAACCAAAAAAAGAGGTGAGCAGTTGCGGACCTGACTAGGTGCACACCTGCACACCCCCAACCTTCGCATCACCCCCTAATGAAAATTAGAATCCCCCACATATGCAAAAATTTAAATGGTAAATGAAAAAATAAAGGGATGCATGATTGTGCACATGATTTGGTGCACTTCTAAGAACCCCATATAAACTCCCTAAACATGGATAATGGGTGTGTAGTTTTGCAACCACACCTGCACATGCAAACTAAAAATACTGTGCCCCCAATTTGGTGTACTCCTATGCACCCCCTAAAGAAAATTGTAAAGAACATCAAAATGAGGTGTGTAGGTTCACACATGATATGGTGTGTAGGTGCACACCTTATTTTTTAATTTTAAAAAGAAAAGGGATAAACATGTTTTTTGCACTTTCATTTTTTTTGGGTTTTTTCAAAATAAGAATAATTGTTACCTTGTTGTTTTAATTTTGAACTGAATAATGTATTCATTTTTTCATACATATATAATGCCATCGTCATCTAGAGAGAAAATGGCACTGAAGTACATAGTTTTCAAGTTCTAAGGGGTCCCTTCAAAGTTGAGATTCTAAGTCGACTATTCCAAGATAAGAGATACTGACTTGGAAGATACTGACCTAGGAGACTTCTTAAGAATTTGCAACAAGCACAAGGAGAGATCAAATTTAGTTTCAACATTAATCTAATCAGGATTGGTGAATGTAGCTTCACACCCAACCTCAGTACAATCCTCAGAGCTCATAATGACACTAGCACAACACTTAGTTCCTAAGGAAAGGGTGGTGAAGAGAATAGCTAGAGAAGTTGTTCTTGACCTCCGACCCAACAACATTGAAAGGGTCTTTCATCTCCCTAGGATAGATCAATTCATCAGACATTCTTGTGAGGTAGTAGAAAGGTGGTATAGGGAACACCTAAGCAAGGCAACCAAGATCATCTAGTCCTCTTATCTTATTGAAAAGATTCTTTTAGGGATGATAACAAGAAAAGTGGATATGACAAGGGGGTATATGAAGGAAGATATTGGATACTCTCATTCTTTTGAGTAGGGTCATGGGTCTACCAGTAGTTGGGCACCTAAATGCCTTCATGGTGGATTTCATTCAGACAATCAAGATGATAAGGATGCCACTTGACTGGGCCACCACATTGAGTGAAAACTTGTGTGAACAATTGCCAGTAATCAAGGATAAGAAGAAGTTCTATATGACTTCATGCATGGTGTATTTGCTAGTAGGAAGGGCAAAAAATTATCCTGGACTGTATAAGAGGGGAAACATGAAGGATCCCAATGCCTAGCCTTACATTGTCTACCCTCAACTAGTGAGGAAGAAGCTCCTAGGACAAAGCAAAGAGTACAAAATCATGAATGATGTGTTCATATTCAAAATAATTCAATTCATAGAAGGATACTACGAAAAATATTATCTAATGATGCAATAGGATAGATAACAACTCTTGAGGCTTATTATATCCAGTTCAAAACATTCACGTATCTATGGGTAGCTAGTATCACTATCAACTTAAAACATCTCCCTAGATATCCTTGTGATAGATAGGTTATTTTGGAGGTTGCACGATAGATTGACTCTACATATGATAGGGTTAGGAAACAACGAAGACCATGTTGGACATGGCCCCTGGTCATAGGACCATATCAAGTGAAGTGAAAACAAGATATTCCATCTTTCAAATGGGAGTGGGAGCAATATCCTCTTGAGGAGTACAATTCTCCCAAGCCATATTTTGACAATATTGGGAAAGTTGAGAGTCTAGCAAGTCGAGAATTTCACCATGAAGAGGCCATTGAAGACCACTAGACAAATGCAACAAATGAATATGATGTCCATATTAGAGACTATTGTAGAATGACTTTGTATTTGGCTAAAAAGACTTTGAAGGTTCAAATCCTTGAGGAGATAATGAAGCAAGATTTAGGGGAGCTACTGGACCCTCTATTCAACTCAAAAAAAATTGGAGAGAGACACATAATGAATGCTAATGTTGATAGGGAAGAGAGTGATGATATTAATCATCATGCAAGGCACATCATTAGGATGATAAAGGATTGGATCAAGAAACCATTTCAACTTGATCCAATACCTGATACCATGATTTTTCATGTACAAGCCTACCCAGAGAAAGGTAGAGGAAAGAAAGTTACCATTCCTACCTTTGCAGCTCAGTCTCCTATCAGGCTAGAAATAGTATACCAACTTGACCACCTAGTTGGATACTATCACCCTCAAAAAAAGAAAGGAAAGGGAAAAATAAAGAGGAGTTCTCAATAGGTCAAAATAGAAGAGGGTGAAGTGCAAGAACCTCCTCAATAGTAGGAAACAAATGTGCAAGGATCACAAGACAATGGGGCTTCTCAAGACTAGCCTAACCCTCAATTCCCTCCATTTAAACCTAGCTAGTCTAAAGAGGGTGAAATCCAACAAGTCTTTGTTCCTCCTACACAAGTAGAACTAGCATCCCCTTCTACCTCCATGAAACATAAAAAATGAAGATCAACATGAAGAAGAGGCAAAGGGTGACTAAAAGAATGTTTCATTGCCCATCTATTCCTAAAACTATTCTTGAGGGAGAAGAGGAGGAAGTGCCCATAAAGAGATGAACCTAGCTAGCTAGAGTTGTAGATAAAGAAAGGGGAATGAATACCATGGTGACACTACCATCTGCCCCAAAGGAACATTTGGAAGTTTCTTCTTCAGAAGATGAAGTAAAATAATGGGTGGATGAAGAGGATGTTGAGGGCAATGACCTGTTAAAAATATCAGATTTTGACTTCATGCTCATGGGAATAGAATTGGTTGAGGACAAGATTAGGGATTCCCCTATAGAAAAAACCTAATAGGAAGATTGGACATACATGCTGCTAGAGTCACATGGTTCTAATCTTACACCCTTGTTCCCACCACAAGGCACAGTGGTAGATAAAGGATTGGTTACACCTCTACCTCCAAAATTTTAAGAAGAATAGGTTCAGATGGAACCTTCACAAGTGAAGGAGCCACATAGAATGGTGAGAGATGAAGTGTTGAAGGAAGGATAAATGGGAGAATATTCTCAACTAGCCTCCCAAGACACTAAGGTGAAAACTACAAGGTCTACAGAGATAGAGGCTACATAAGAAAAGCCCTCATAAAGGGAAAGAACTCTAAGGAGGAATGATAAGGGGAAGGAAATAGCTGAAAATAATCCTTCATCCTTGAGAGGTAAGTCTTCAGCTGAATGGGTTCCAAGGTGGCTCAGGAAAAAAATAATGAGGAGCACAAAACCATAATTATGAGTGGATGAGGAGGATATTTTTGAGTTGTCCAAGATTTTGAATAAACCTAAGTCTCCATCACATGAAGTGAGACCATTGGAATTTTTCAATAGTAGCCAAGATTAGGATTTATTCACAAAAGTGGTCATCCCTCCTATTGATATCTAAGATATAGAAAGCCTTAGTCCACAAGCTTATCAAATCAAAGAGGTCATGCTCTAGGAGGCCCACACTGTATATAGCTAGATTAATGGTGACTATAGGGATAAAGAAAGTTTTCAAGAATATGAAATAGGAAGAGGTTGAACTCTGAACACTTCAAAGGAAAAATAAAATCCTAAGAGGATATTTAACCAAATTTGTTGGTCCTCTATACGCCGAGCACCCCGAGGAGACCTTAAACATCATACTTAGAGAAGGGGGAGGTGTGCATTTGGACCCATTTTTGAAAGCCTCTCATAAATGGTGGGAAAGATTTGAAGAGAAGGGTGTTTTGATCATCCAAGGGAACCTAAAGTTACTACACACTATGTAGGAAAATGTGAATAAGATGGTAGTAATTTTGAAGTAGGATTTTAGTATACTAGATGAAGTAAGGGCTTGGAGTAAGGACTTACAAGTTTTACAAGCCATAAAGGGGAAAAGGTACAAGATTTTGGTAGATGTGTATATAGAAAAAGAGTTAGATTTTATTGGTGACTAGATAGAGAAGATTGGGGATGGTAAAAAAGTAATGGAAACATTAGACGCGGAGATCCACCAACTCAAGGACCAAGCTCGAGAGTGAGTTTTGGAAGCAGAGAGGCATTATAGTGATGCATATTTAGATATTCTTGAAGATGAGGAATGGGAGAAGTTGTTGCATGTAGAGGTAGTAGTAGAGAATTTCAAGAAGATTTTTGAGGAAGCTACTAATGATGAAGACATCTGGTAGGCTTTTAGAAGAGAGGAAGATTTATTAGAGTTGGATACCAAACTCAAGGATTTTGCTAAGACATGGATTGAGGTAGAAAACTATAAACAGAAGGTCAAAGATAAATATGAGGCTCTAGATTTACTAGATGTGGCTAAAATTACTAAGATTATAGAGAAATTCAAGGGCAAATATCCAAACAAACCCCAAAAGCCAAAATTTCAATTTTGACATAGTAAAATTTTGAGATTTTGGATTCTATTGAGGTGTGCAAGTTCTTAGATCTACAAGTGCATAGGTCCATAGGTGTGTAGGTGCACTTTTCTAGAGGTGAATTGATAGTTAACTACCAATTGCAAAATAGAGCTTTCCATGTATCAAAAATGCATTTTGATGATAGTTTAACTTTGACAAATGCCCAGTGAAGGATTAGCTTCCATCTTTGACACTTCTAGGCACTTCCACTTTGACTAAAATTTTCTTATTCTTCCTCCTCTCATAAATTTTTCTTTTTTGACATATAAAGGCTTATGCATTCAATTAATAAATATAAAATGGATGGTGTCCTTCTTAGCACCAGTTAGATTGTTAGTTTGTATATAATTAGTTTGTGTTATTATATTAAAATCATTTTATTACATGAAGATATCTCTCACTCTAAACACAAACTGAGGAGACAATTTCTTATAAATACTCCATTGTAATATGTAATTGAGGCTGTCATTATTGAGGCCACCATTATTTTTCCTAAATGTGTGATTTTTTTGTGAATTTATGTTCACGAAATTATGATTGAGCCAAAACTTTATTGCTTGTTTCTAGTTGTGCAATTCTTTAATTCTAGTGTTTGTTATAGTTTTGACAAATTCCATTGACGTATCTAGCACAAGAAGAAATCATCGAATTGTGCCTACATAACTTTTCATCTCACATGAGCACACTTTTTGTGGCCTTGTGATTTGATGAAATGTGAAATATCATATAGTTACTAAGTTTCTCACTAATTATTGCATTAGTGGAATATAGGAAGTGCTACTCCTATTTTCATTGGTTACCCACCAATTTCTTTGAAAGCTTAACTCACAGACATGTTGTTTTTATGTAGCTTATGTCTATTAGGATTTCAATTTCATGTTATTTTCTTTAATTTTTTTTTGTTATTTTCTTTATTAACCCCCTTGTTAGAATAGGACTTCATACTAGCTGCATTGTTAGATTTCATTCATAAAAAAACATAAAATAAAATAAAACATAGTTCTTTTTTGGTGTGTTTTATTTTGAAGTAGTGTGCAAGTTCTTCATCTCATCCAAAATCAAAATGAACCAGCAAAGGAATCCTTGTGAAAAATCACATTTATCTTCAACTCAATGGATTCTAGTAAGTCACAAGATCACCCAAAACCTTGGAATTGATTCACAAGATCAGCTATTCAAGAGAGGAGTTTGCATGAACTCCTACCATTTAGCATCGTGCATAATGAAAACTAAATAGAAGTGGTACTCAAAGGAGGGCCACACTTTTGATTATCAGAAAATGCAAAATTTGCTAAGGTTTCAAAGTTCTCCACTTTTACAAAATTCTACACTTTCCATAAATTCAAAAAAATTTGTGAGTTTTTGAGAAATTTAGGTATGTAGGTGTGTAGGTGCATAGCTTTGTAGGTCCATACATGCATAGGTATGCAGGTGCACAAAATTCACTGGTGTGTTTCACTTTATGAGAAAGTGTACTTCTATAGAGGTGCACTCTTCGTAGAGTTAACAAAAACTTGAGGGTTCTAATCCAGAATCCCCATTCTAGCAAGTATTAAGGTCTTCACCTAGTGCCCATGAGGTTTTTGAGATTACCCACTTCTACAAACCACACAGTGATAAAGGAAGACCCAAAATTCAACCACTTCTATTCAAACTTTCATCATCTTATTCAACTCCACCTCCACTCCAATCACCACATGTTCTAATAGTTCCACCTCAACAACCACCCTTATGTCTACCAAACCCTCCAATGGACTTTTTTTCAAATGTTATAGACTCACCCATAAACTTGAGAGGTGCACTCCATGACCTCCCAAAAAATCCCAATAAGTTTTTCCTAAGGTTCATCTATGGAGAGACACAAATTGTAGAAGATCACATCAAGGTATTTAAAGAAATTTGCAACCAAAAGTAGGTTGCTAATGAGGATGTGGTTCTCCATTTATTCCCCTACTCTTTGGGGGAAATTTCCTTTAATTGGTATGTTAATTTGTCACCTGGATGTATTGGAGATTGGGATAGTTTTGAAAAATTATTCGTAGAACTATTCAAAACTTTCATTAACCCAACTGTGATACATCAACAATTCATATCAATCAAAAGGGACCCTGCTGAGACAATTTTTTGCTTCAACCATTGCTTCCATATTACATATCGCAAGCTAGAGATGTTGTACACTATACTATTGAAGCCACTATTCAAATTTATCTGAATGCTATGGACCATCTTATTACATTTTCTAAGAAGACTTCCTATAACAAATATCAACAAATTGGATAAAGTTTTCACAGAGGCAATTACCTTCACTAAGCAAGCTAATCCTAATAGAGAAGAATTAATGTTTCCAACTCCAGCTATAACAATGATGCCAGTATACCCATGATGCCTAGTCAATTCATACTTATGAATCTAGTTCCATTACAAAAGGAACCTGCTTTGCAAAATCCTACTATAATGTATCCAGGGTATGAACCTCTAAAAGTTGCCTTTTTTGAGCAAAAGGAAATAGTGCCTGCTGAAGTAGACAATAGTTATGTTTGCAAATTTGGTTAGATGAAAAATACTATGTCCCAAATGAATAATGAACTAACTCATCTAAGGTTTTCACAAGGACAAAACAACAACTTCCAAAGGAACAACACTAGTCGTTACAATAAAAATTATGACCACAATAATAATAGGAACTTCAGTGGAAACAAAAAGAATAATGTAGGAAACAACAGTGGGGGGAACAATTTCAAACCTCCTGATCATAATAATGGCTTCCAAAGATAGAACTGATAGTGGAACACTTGGCTGAATAATGGAAGCATTCCTGCTGACAAGAACAATAATAATGTTCAGTATGCAGGTGTTAATCAGTATGATGATAGTCATAATGCATCCAACAATGATGGTTCATATTATAATGGGAATCAAGAGATGAATCAAAGTTCATAAGTGAGTGACAATGCTCCTCCTATACAATTTAATGCTATGCTACTAGAATCCTATGATTCTACATGCAATGTGTAGGTAGAACAACTAGCTAGCTAAGAGAAACTCGACCTTCAACATGAAGAGATGTTCACTTTTCACAATGATAATCAAAATATATATAATCTAAGAAATATAAAGGAACCTTTGATGAATGGAATTCCTCCAGCTTTACAACCAAATCCTTCCAATCTAAGAGCGAGTAACAATCTGGCACCAATTAGGCCACAATATGGAGGACAAAAAAATCAGAATCAAGTGAATAAACCAAAGATACTACAAAATCTTGCTTAGTCTACTAAAAAATATAGTGCTATAGAGGACTTGAAATGAACCAAAGAAAATATGTCCATGTTTGACATGTTGCAAAATTGTCCACAACAACAAGAAGTGCTCATGAAGACTCTAGATCATACAAAGGTACCCCACAATAAAAATAGTATCCCTCAAAAGACAATGTCTCAACAAGTAAATGTTGCAGAAGTGATGCCCACTATGTTTAAAGACAAGGTTGAAGTACCCCATTCTTGCTTAGCATCAGGATATATGGAAAGAATCTCCACAATTGCTTGATTTATTTAGGAGCCTCATGTAATATCATCCCACTATCAATAGTGCAAAGGGTATACGGGGTTAGTCCTCAACCTTCCAATCAGATAGTGATATAGTTGGACAAAATGGAGGCAAAAGTCATTGGTGTATTTAAAGACATTTGGATATAGTTGACAGTCGATCCTTGGATTCAAGATGTCATTGATATACATGTGGTTTACATTCTAGAGACTTATGCATTACTCTTGAGTACGAAATGGACAAAATTCCTAAGAGGATGGTTTTCAATGGATTTCACTTAGTGATGGTTACCATGGAAGGGATTGAACAATCAAATTAAGATAGACATAGAACCCAAATTGAAAATGATGATTATAGAGTACAATACTCCAAATGATGCGGCAATCCGACAATTGAATTTGGGCTCATAAAAATTGATGGCATTTGATACAATTCCAACCAAAATATTAAGTGATCGAGGTAAAGAACTCAAGATATCAATCCCAAAGGACAAGATCGTGACATAATCCATAGATAGTATGGTGATTAATTTTCAATTCTTGGGAGAAGAAGCTGATCCCAGTATCTTACTCCTCCAAGTATTTTACTGATTACACAATGTTAGTCACTCTAAATTTTAGTGTTCATCATGCCAAGAAGCAATCAAAAAGGTAGTAACACACATGATGCAAGACAAGGATAACCAAATTCCAAAAAATAGACCCATGGGAAATCAAAATAATATAAAATCAACTGAGTCAATAGAGAAGATTGAAGAAGAAATTGAAGATCTAAATTTATCATATAGTGATACCTCTTTAGATAGTGGAAGTTTGTCTTCTCCTCCCCTAGAGACGATCAAGATTCAAAGAAGAAGATGGTACATGAAAGGCCAAGGGTGGACTTTAGTCATCATTCATCCTAAACCCAAAATAGATGAAATTAAAGAATTGAAGAGAAAATTCAAGATAAACAAGAAAAGCTTACATTTCCTCTATCAACATATTACAAAGGGGAATCATGGTGAGAAGTTGCAATGGGTTCCCAAGAAATAATATTTTAACTCTCAGATGAAAGAGAAGTTAAGAACAAACAAACACAAGGTTAGAAAGCCCAAGAAAGATCCAATTTGGACACTTTGCTTTAACAATTCCAAATGCAAATTAGGGGCTAGTGTAGCTATAGAATTGGTTAACCAAAAAGGTAAGTCTTATTACGTAGCATATTGATTTCAGTTTAGATGTACTAGTAACACTATAGAATATGAAGTGTTGGTCTGAGGACTTCTCTTTTCACTCAAGAAAGGAGTCACAACTCTCATAATCAAAGTAGATTCTCAATTGGTTATTCAATAAGTAAAATCATTATACTCTTGTAACAAAAATAGGTTACTTGCTGAAAGGAAGAGAGTATGGGATTTACTAGATGATTTTAAATCTTTAAACATAAGGTCCATTCCAAGGAGGAAGAACATGGTGGCAGATGCTCTTGCTATTTTAGAAAGTGCACTATAACCAGTCGAAAGAACAAACTTGAGAATATTTTTAGTAGAGTTAGTTGTTTTTCCATCTATTCCAGATGATATTACAAACTTTTAATTCTTTCAAGACAATCAACACATACTTGAATTTATCATGTGCCATGGCCACTTTAAAGGGAAAGAAATTGATGACAATCTAGATGACAAACCTAAGGATGATGAACTTGAAAATGAAAATGGGATCCTAAATTTAAAGACTAACACTATTCCCAAGGGTATGGTTGCATTAGAATGCATTTTTTATTGTGATGAATCAACACTTAATAAAAGAACAACCCAAGAAAAGGGGATCAAGGAGTGTGATGCATATAACTTAGGAACTAACTAAGATCCAAGAATGGTCTGAATAGGGAAAGCATGCAATGTAAAAGAAAGGGAAGATATGCTCAAACTAATTACTGAGCATAAATATGTTATTTATTGGAGCTACAAAGAACTAAAGATATATGACCCTGAGACTATAACCCATGACATCTCATTGAAACCAGATACCAAGCATTTTTGGCAAAGGCAAAGACCTGTTAATGCTATCATTGAACAATTGATAATGAAAGAATTTAAGAAGTTACTAGATGCCAAGATCATATTCACCATCTGCCATTCTACATGGGTGGCTAATTTTGTTCTTGTATGAAAGAAGACTAGAGAGATTTGACGTTGTGTTGATTTTCGTAACTTGAACATGGCATCTCAAAATGACAATTATCCTTTACCCTCATTAGACAAAGTTCTACAAATTGTAAATGGTTCAAAAATGATGTATGTCTTAGATGGATATTTAGGATATAGTCAAGTGATGATTGATGAAGGAGATTGACTAAAGACAACTTTTACAACTAAATGGGGAACTTTTGCCTACAAGAGAATTCCTTTCAAACTGATTAACATAGGGGCTACATTTCAACAAGCCATGGATGAAGCTTTTAAGAGATTGGTAAATAAATGTATAGTCATCTACATGGATGATTTAACCATCTTTTCAAAAGATTGAAGTACTCACATTACTAATTTAAGGCAAGTATTCAATAAATGTCATAGGTACGACATATCCCTTAATCCCAAGAAATATTCATTCGGAGTCACTAAAGGAAAGCTCCTAGGTCATATAATTTTTGAAACTAGGATCTCCATTGATCCTGATAGAATCAAAGCTATTCTAAAGTTGTCACCTCCCCATAGTAAAAAAGAACTCAAGTCTTTCTTTGGGAAGATAAATTTTGTACAAAAATTTATAAGCAGGTTTGTAGAAACAGTTTTTCCCCTCAATAATTTACTCAAAAAGGGAGCTAATATAGAATGGGATCTAAAAATTAAAAAATCATTTAAGGATATCAATGTGGCCATTTCCATGGCCCCTGTACTGGTGAGTCCTGATTATGAATTACCTTTTAATATATACTCTTTTTCTTTAGAACATTCTTGTGCTAGGATACTAATGCAAAAGAAAGAAAAGGAAGATGAAAGATGAATCGCTTTATGAGTTGCCCTCTGAAGAACATCAAGTTGAATTATTCAAACCTTGATAAAAATTCTTTTGTGTTGATCAAGGTAGTAAAGAAGTTCTATAATTACATACTAAGGAGTAAGGTGTATGTTATTGTACCTGATCCAATAGTAAAGGCATTGTTTATGCAAAATGAACTTGTTAAAAGGTGAGGCAAATTGATGGCGATACTCCAAGAATTTGACCTAGAGATCCAACCTATAAAATTAGTTAGAGGTCAAGGCTTATCAAAGATGATAGTCAATAACCAAAATAGAAATGAAAAGGAATTTAAGTTTGATAGTGAAATAAATGAAGATGATCAGAATAAAATGATTGTATCTCAAGTTGATATTGGTCAAGGTGTGGCGATAGATGTTTGGTATCAAGATATTGTTTATTATCTACTATAGGACCAATGCCCTAGTTGGATGTATAGTTCACAACATAGAGGACTCAAAATGAAGTGTGTGTCCTATATGCTAGATGATAGAAAGTTGTATAAGAGAGATTATGAAGGGATCTATCTAAAGTGCTTAGGCCATGAGGAAGCAAAGGAAGTCTTAGAAAATTTTCATGACAAGTATGGTACATGGCATGGTTTGGCAGAAGCAACGACTCATATGATTTTGAGATCAGGTTAGTTTTGGTCCACATTATTTAAGGAAACTTTTGAGCACGTGCGCTCTTGCATGTCCACCAAACTAGTGCTAATAGAGAAAGACACCTAGTGATGTCGCTATAACCCATATAGGAGGTACACCATTTCATAAAGTGGGTGCTATATTTCATTGGTCTAGTTAACCTACCATCATCAACTGGATACACCTACATTTTTATGGCCATTAATTATTGTATGAGATGGACAAAAGTAGAAACTTACAAAAATTGCATTGCCAAGGTGGTCTCAGACTTCTTGGAGGAATGCATTGTTAGTAGATTTGGGATACCATTCACTCTTGTGTGTGAGAATGGATCACTTTCATATCAATATTTTTGATTCAATGGGCATTTGAGAATAAGGTTATTATCAAGTTCTCTTTGAATTACTACCTACAAGGAAATGTGGTAGCAGAATCTATGAACAAGAACTTGATCATAGTAATAAGGTGATTGTTGAAGGAGAACCCTAGAGACTAGGATACGAAACTAAAATATGCCCTATGGATAGATCAAGTGAGGGTCAAAAATTCTTTGGGGACTTCTTCATATTTGCTTGTCTATGGACAAGAATTAGTATTCCCACTCAACCTCAGAATTCCTATTTTGAAGTTCATGAGTTGATATGTTGAAGATGCTGACAAAGTACAAATTAGATTGATGAATCTTTTAGAGATGGATGAAAAATAGACAACTACATTGGAGCACATGGCTAAGCATCAAGCTATCATGAAGAGATGGTTAAAAAAGAGAGCCATGATAAAATCCTTTAGGATTTTCAACCTTGTTCTACATTAGGATAAGGAAAAAGAGAAATTGGGCAGCCATAGCAAGTTTCAATGCTTGTGGACCAGTCCTTATTAGATCATAGAAATCCTCAGAGAAAACACTTTTAGGCTCAGTTCCTTATAGGGGGAATTTCTTCCCTTACCAGTAAATGGGAAATTTTTGAAGCATTATTTTGAGGCCTCAAAGAGAAAAAAAAAAATTAGATTTTACTTTTGCAATTAGTTAGATTTTATTTGTGTAAGTGTGTTTATTTTCTGCAAGAGTGTTTGCTTTCAATTGTGTGTTTGCTTCTAGTTGTGTGTTTTCTTTTAAAGCTATGTCAATCATGGGGGGTAAAGGTACACTTAAGATTTTATCCTAAGGTATATTAATAACTACTCTTTTGGTTTCAATTTTAGGAAGAGGTATTTCTTTGTCAAAATATTTGGACGATTATGGGTCTTACACCAACTGAGTAGTGGAAGTTACTTGTAGAAATAGGGAAACTTTTAGTCTAAAAATTAGGATTCTAGACCAACAAGATCTCAACACTTTGCGAATTTAAAAATCAATTATTTTGGGTGTTGTCAAATTAAAGTAAAAAATAACAAGGGATGATCCAAACCCCAATTGATTTAGATAGGAGGGGTCTTCTTGAAGGATTGCTAAGATCATTGTTTGGCATGAGGGTTTCTAAAAAGGCCTAAAAAGAGGAACACAAGGGATCTTTATTGAAGATTGAATACAAGAAATGACACTAATGTCTTGGCTACACAGTTTAAGTGTAGTCAGGATACAAAAAAAAGAAAAGGAAGAAAAGAAAGGAAAATAAAAGAAAAATATGGTGTTAAGAATAAAGGATTCTAAAAGATCTAAAGTGAAAAAAGGATACATTTCTAAAATGAAGTATCTTCTACCAAAACATTGCTCCATCAAATAGTGATAATATGAACTACATGGAGCAATTATTTGAAAGTTGCTAGAAAATTAAAGAAAGTGATAGCCTACAAAGAGCCTTTGAACTGATTCTCTCATCTAGTCAAGCAAGTGACCAATAAGATAACCTTTGCAAAGATTTTTAATAAATGAGCCAAGAGGGGTGGAAGTGTTAGAGTAAGTTATTTATTACTCTAGCTGTTTTAGTTCTCTTAGGTGCATATAATTAATATTTTATATTAATTATAATGCGCAAACCTTTTGTTCACCTTTAAAGGTTGAACCTTTGTTCTTTTCATTTTCAATAACTTAGAATACATTTTTCACTCTCATATTCTTGAGAATGTGTAAGCTCTACTTTTTTCATTTTCTAGTTTCTCTTAATTGCAAGATATTTGCATGCAGGTGTTCTTAAGGATCTATGAAGTTGGTTTTCTCAACTTCTACATGGTATTAGAGTGGACCTGCTGCTTCCTCATCTGAAGATTCTTGAAGCCACAATTTGGAGTTAGAAACCCTAGCTTTTTTGGATTTTTTTTCTTCAAAAGTTTGAAGGGAAAAATTTTGGGGCACTTTGGGCTCAAACAGATGTCACCATTGGATCCAGAAGGCCATTTTCAATCAAAATACATTAAAAAAACTTGTTGTTTTTGGCCTCTGGGCAATTGGGAAATTTTTTTAGCCCCCTGGGAGGCCGTACAAACACATTTTTTGAGAAATTTTTTTTTTAAAAGTCAAAGAAGGGTTTAAAAAGGCCACAGCTAGGTGACCACCCAAGCACAACCACGTGGCCACCACTATGCAGCCCACACATTGCTACAACTAGCCATGCCCTCGCTGCTTAGCCTAGGCCAAGCCACCACTGGCTGGACACCCAACTGTCACCCCCACTAGTGGCTCAATCAGAACCTGCCACCTTTGCTAGCTGAGTGCCTATTTCCTCTACTCTAGCACTACTAATAGTTTTTCTATCGCTAACATCATTTTGTATTCTATTGATGTCATTTATTGGCAGTCTCACAACTTTTTTGATAGATGATGTCACTTTTTTGACAAATGATGTCATCCCTCTGTACCCCCTACTGATGTCACTTTTTGGCAAGATGACATCACTTTTTAATCACTGACATCATCTTTCTGACCACCAAATTTTTTCCTGGCAATGGCCGTACGGGTGTCAAATTTAAGCCCATGTCTATAATTTTCTAGAGAACTCATTTTTTAGACCTGTAGTCAGGTTTTTACTCATAACTTGAGCATACAGATGTACTTTTGCAATCCAAATAAAGAACCAAAAAGCTAACTTAGAGATGGAGACAATGGTGCTGGTTTCATTTGATTCAGAGTTTTTTTGAGCTTCCAAATTTGGTGTTGAAGTAGAGACTTCTATTTTCCTGTTCTCTGTATCTAAATTCTAGGTTCTTTTCTCATTTTTTGTGTTTTTCCATAGTTCTTTCTTTGGTTTTGGGGGATATATTTATTCATTGTGGGGGGGAGAATTTTCTATTCTATAATTTTCTTCATAATCATACCCTTCTACTTCCATCTTCTTCTTTCTCTCAATGTTAGATCCTTCTGTGATCTAGCTCATGCTACACAACTATCAAACCTGGAAGACATAGATGACTAGGCTTCACATGTCAAGAGGCTTATGGTCATGCCTGGATGCAAACCAACCTATTTTGTAGTACCCTCTTGAGGTTCTTCAACATAGAAACAAAATGGATGAAGCCATGGGACTGATTGCAATTAACATTTTAGATAGTTTATTGTTTCACTTGGATAGTTTGACCACTGCACTAGCTATTTGGACCAAATTCCAAACTTTGTTTGGCATAGTGAATGAGTTCTAGGCACTATAGCTTGATGTAGATTTGACTTCTCTAACACCTACTGATTTCCCCACCATTGAGGACTTCTTGATGAAGTTTGAATCTCTATACACAGTCTTCCAGGGATGTGGTATAAATAAAAAAGATGATGAGTGTATTTTTTTGATACTCTCAGAGTTGTGAGGATAGTATCAAATCTTTTCTTACACTTTCTACTTCACTATGGATGGCTTGGGTAACAAACATCAGATGCCTTCTTTTTACATATTTTGTGATAGGTTAAGTCCTGAGTAGTCCAAGCTCACTCAGATGGATTCACTTATAGGTTTACCATCACAGACATTACTTGCCAAGGATACATAGGAGCAGAAGCCAAAGTAGATATATGATTCCTCTTCTCAATACTCTACTTTTCCATCCTCATCTTCTAAGAAGAAGGAGAAAAAGAAGACTAAGATGACTTCCTATTCCTATTGTTAGAAAGGAGCTCATGATGAGGCACATTGTTTTTAGAAGAGATTTGATGGCTATGAGAAACAAATTGTAGATTTGCAAGCTCTTCTTCAAAAGATCTCTATTTCATACCCATCATGTTCTACCTCATAGGGGTCTTCCTTTCAGTCTTCATCCACCTCTTCAACATCTTTACTAGATTTTGGATAGGGTCATGCATTTCAAGCTTCCATTGCATCCCCTTCCTAGGTCCCTTGGATACTAGATTCATGTGCCTCTCACCATATGGCATTTTCTCAAGGGGTCTTCTCCTCTGTTGAGGCTTCTTCAATTCCTCATATTCTCATGGGGAATAACACTATTCTAAAAGTCTATGAGAAAATTTTAGTTCACATTTAGGATGACACATTCAAGATGTATTGTATGTTCCATCTCTCTTTGCAAACCTTCTCTCGATGTATCAGATTACACACAGTGGATCAGGGAAGATAGTTGATTTCATTGTAGATTCAATCTACATTCAAGATAGTACAATAGGAGGCCTTATTTCTATAGGGATACCACCCATCTCTACACCTTCTCACACTTTGGTCCACCATCTCCATCATCAAAGCATACTTCTTCTCTTTCATGAGAGCATCATGTGGTGCAGTTAGGACATGTAAACCTTTGTATTGTTCTTGAGTTCACCACACCACATCCTATTGAAGTCTTTTCTTCTTCAACTCTGCCAGAGCCTACAGCTCCTCTCATTGAGCCTTCAAGAGCACTTGTTATGGATTCTATAGAGGATGTTCATCTCCTCTTTCATGATAGTCTTAGCACCCCTACATTGGGGATTCATTTTCAGGATCCTCATGTCTACTCCTTTGAGCATTAGTTAGGCCTTCCTATCATTTAGTGGTTTCCTTCTTCTGTGACTTTTTTTATTTCACATTGGAGTTCCATTGGTTCATTCATTTCTACAAGGGCTTCATCATTCTGGGGGCGGCTTTAATGTCTCATTTCTCTCTCATGGGGGTGTTGTTAATGGTTTTGAGAGAGTCTCTTGAGCCATTTTCTTTTTTTTGTTTTTCATCTCTTTTTGGAGAGGGGTTTTTCCCACTGGGTTTTCTCCTTTGTCTCTAATTTATAGAGATTTCCTTGTATTGGGTACCTAATCAGGCCTTGTTGTCAGGACCCATTTTCTTGCTTTCATAGCTTTGCTAGGTTAGCTTCCTCCTAAGCTTCACTTAAGGTGGGTGTTAGAGTAAGTTATTTATTACTCTAGTTGCTTTAGCTCTCTTAGGTGCATATAATTAATATTTTATATTAATTATAATGCACAAACCTAGTTTTTTTCTCTCCTTTAGGGTTTTGTTCATCTTTAAAGGTTGAACCTTTGTACTTTTTGTTTTCAATAACTTAGAATACATTTTTCACTCTCATATTCTTGAGAACTTCTAAGCTCTACTTTTTCCATTTTTGGGTTTCTCTTCATTGCAGTATATTTGCATGTAGGTGTTCTTGAGGATTTGTGAAGTTGGTTTTCTCAACTTCTACAAGAAGATCATTTCCAACTTGTTAGAAAACTTTGATAGATTGTATCCTAAGATGAAAAAGGGAATGAATACATGAATCACACATTGAGCTTGAAAGTTTTGGATCCTAAAGTTTTGATTGCAAAGTCATTCAAAGCATGCTCGAGGTGTTCAAATTTTGGTTGGTGTTTTACACACATTGAAAGAATGTTTGATGATGAAGAAATGCCTTTGTCATTTCTTTCTTTTTTGGTGTTGTTTGTTGTGGTTCCACAATGCATGACCCATTTTCTAATTGAAATGGGGACACCCTAATTTTTTTCTAGATTCAGACCAATTTTGAGGTCCTACCTATCCCTAAGTTCATATCTCAAGTTCTAATCAAAGAGTCGAATAGTCAAAAAGTCAAAAGAAAAAAAAATGATTACACACTTGTACAACTTTGCAAGTGTGCCAGTGTACTCACCTTTGGTGATGCATCAATGTGAAACTATGCAGCTATGTAGGCATGCACCAACACCCCACCAAAGGTGGATGGAGGTTATATAAACCCCCACCACCCTCCAAACTTTCTATCTTATTTTCTTTTTTTCCTTTGCATACTCACTTCTTGACTCTGTGCCTCTCACAGAGCTTTGCACCTTCCAAGCATCGCACATTTGCACCTCCTTAGGTGCACATTTCTCACACCCACCTCTGCATACTCCAAGATCCAAATGGGTGCATAGTAGCACACCCAACTTTGTGCAATACTATGCACCCTCAAACCACTTTGCAAAAAATGACAAACACAACTAAAAAGAGAGGTGCACAGTTGAAAACCTAACTAGGTGCATAGCTATGCAACCCCCAACCTTCACATCACCCCCTAATGAAAATAAAAAACCTCCAACATATGAAAAAATAAAGGGGTATGCAGTTGTGCACCTAATTTGGTGTGCTTCCACGCACCCCATATAAACTCCCTGAACATGCGTAATGGGTGCGTAGTTCCACAACCACACCCACACATGCAAAGTCAAAACAAAATGGGGTGGGCAGTAGCATATTCAATCTGGTGTAGTCCTATGCACCCCCTAAAACACATTGTGAAGAACACCAAAATGAGGTGCATAGGTGCACACCTAATTTGGTGCATAGGTGTGCACCTTATTTTTTAATTTTAATTTTAAAAAGAAAAGGGATAAAGGTATTTTTTGCACTTTCATTGTTTTGGGTTTTTTCAAAATAGGACTAGTTGTTATCTTGTCATTTCAATTTTGAACTAATGGATAATTTCATTTTGTCATACAAATATAATGGCATTGTCATCTGGAGAGAAAATGGCATCAAAGCCTATGGTTTTCAAGTTCCAATGTGTCCCTTTGAAGTCAAGATTCCAAGATGGCTATTCTGAGATGAGAGATATAGATTTGGGACATGCCAACCTAGAAGATTTCTTTAAAAGTTGCAACAAGCCCAAGGAGAGATTAGCTTTAGTTTCAGAATTAATCTAATCAAGACTAGTGAACACATCTTTGCCCCCCAACATTAGTACAATTCTTAGAGCTCATAATGACACTAGCACAACACTCTATTCCTGAGGAAAGGGTGGTGAAGAGCATAACTAGAGAAGTTTGTCTTGACCTCTGACCTGAAAAAATTGAAAGGGTCTTTCATCTCCCTAAGGTAGATCAATTCATCAAACTTTCTTATGAGGCAACAAAAAGGTGGTATAGGGAACACTTAAGTGAGGCAACTAAGATCACCTAGTCCTCTTATCTTATTAAAAAGACTCCTCTAGGGAGGATAATAGGAAAGGTGGATATGACAAGGGGGTATATGAAGGAAGATATTGGATACTCTATCATTCTTTTGAGTATGGTCATGGGTCTATCAATAGCTGGGCACTTGAATGTCTTCATGGTGAATTTCATTGAGACAATCAAGATAGCAAGGATGCCACTTGGCTAAGCCACCACATTGAGTGAAAACTTGTGCAAACAACTAGCTATAGTCAAGGATGAGAAGAAGCTCTATATGATTTCATATATGGTGTATTTGCTAGCAGCAAGGGCAAAAAATTATCCTGGACTACATAAGAGGGGCAACATGCAGGATCCCAATGCCTCGCTTACATTGTCTACCCTTAACTAGTGAGGAAGAAGTTCTCAGGACAAAGAAAAGAGTACAACATCATAAATTATGTGTTCATATACAAAATCATCTAATTGATAGAAGGACACTATGCTAAAAGATTATCTAATGATGCAATAGCATAGATAACATCTCTTAGGGATTATTATATCCAATTCAAAACATTTGCATATCTATGGGTAGTTGGTGCCACTATCAACTCAAAAAAGCTCCCTAGATATCCTTGTGATAGACTAGTTTTGTTGAAAACTGCATGATAGATTGAATTTGCATATGAAAAGGTTGGGAAACAATGAAGACCGTGTTGGACATGGCCCCTAGTCATAGGATCATATCAAGTGAAGAAGAAACAAGATATTCTATCTTTCAAATGGGAGTGGGAGAAATATCCTCTTGAGATGTATAATTCTCCTAGGCCATATTTTGACAATATTGTGAAAGTTGAGAGTCTTGTGGGTAGATAATTTCACCATGAAGAGGCCATTGATGACCACTGGATGAATCCAACAAATGACTATGACGTCTGTAGTAGGGACTATTGTAGGATGACTTTGTATTTGGCTAAAAAGGCTTTGAAGGTTCAAATCCCTAAGGAGATAGTGAAGCAAGATTTAGGGGAGCTACTGGACCCTCTGTTCAACTTGGACAAAATTGGAGAGAGATCCATAATGAATGTCAAAGTTGACAGGGAAGAGAGTGATGATATTAATCATCAAGCAAGGCACATGATTAGGTTGACAAAGTATTGGATCAAGAAACCATTTCAACTTGATCCAATACTTGATACCATGATTTTTCATGCACAAGCCCGCCTAGAGAAAGGTAGAGGAATGAAAGTTACCATTCCTATCTTTGTGGCCCAATCTCCTACCAAGCTAGAAACAATATACCAACTTGACTACCCAGGTGGATACTATCACCATTTAGAGAGAAAAGGAAAGGGAAAAATAAAGAGTTCTCAAGAGTTCAAAATAGAAGAGGGTGAAGTGAAAGCACCTCCTCAGTAGTAGGAAACAAGTGTGCAAGGATCATAGGACACTAGGGCTTCTCAAGACTAGTCTAGCCCTCAATTGCCTCCATTTGTGCCTAGCTAGTCTAAAGAGGGTGAAATCCAACAAGTCTTTTTTCCTCCTACACAAGTAGAACTAGAATCCCCTTATACCTCCATGAAACATAAAAGGATTAAGATCCACGTGAAGGAGAGGAAAAGGGTGACTAAAAGAATGGTTCCTTGCCCATCTGTTCTAGAAACTATTCTTGAGAGAGAAGAGGAGGAAGAAGAGGAAGATGAAGAGGAGGAAGTGGCCATATAGAGAAGAACCCAACTATCTAGAGCCATAGAGAAAGAAAGGAGGAGTACCATGGTGACACTCTTTTCTACCCTAGAGGAACCTTTTGAATTTTCTTCTTCAAAAGATGAAGTACAATAGTGGGTGGATGGGAAGAATGTTGAGGGTGATGACTTGTTTAAAATGTCAAATTTTGACTTCATGCTCATGGGAATAGAATTGGATGGAGACAAGATCAAGGATTACCTTATAGGCGAACCCCAATAGAAAGACTAGACACAGATGCTACCAGAGTCACAAGGTCCTGATCTTACTCTCTCGTCCCCACCACAAGTCATAGTGGTAGATCAAGGCTCAGTTACTCCTGTGCCTCCAAATTTTGAAGAAGAATAGGTTCAAAAGGAACCTTCACAAAATGAGGATCCAAAACAAATGGCAGCTAGTGAAGTGTTGAAAGAAGGAAAAATGGTATAATATTCTCAACTAGCCTCCCAAGACATTGAGTTGCAAACTATAGGGTCTATTGAGACAAAAGCTACAAAAGAAGAGCCCTTACAAAGGGAAAGAACTCCAAGGAGGAGTGATAAGGGAAAGGAAATATCCAAACACACTCCTTTGTCGTCAAGAGGTAGGTCTTCAACTAAACAGGTTCTAAGGTGGCTCAGGAAAGAAATAATGAGAAGCATGAAACCATAATTCTAGGTAGATGAGGAGGATATTTTTGAGTTGGATGAGATTTTGAGTAAACCTGAGTCTCCATCACATGAAGTGAGACCATTGGCATTTGTCAATAGTACCCAAGATTAGGATTTGTTCACAAAAGTGGTCATCCCTCCTGCTGATATAGATAGAGAAAGCCTCAGTCCACAAGATTATGAAATCAAAGAGGTCATTTTTGGGAGGCTCACACTAGATATAGCTAGATTAATGGTGACTATGGAGATAAATGAAGTTTTCAAGAATATGGAATAGGAAGAGGTCAAACTCTAAATATTTTGAAGGAAAAAATGAAATCCTAAGAGGATACTTATTTGAAGTTGTTGATCCTCTAGACCCCAAGAACCCTGAGGAGACCTTAAACACTATACTCAGAGAAGGGGGAGGTGTGCATTTGGACCCATTTTTGAAATCCTGTCAAAAGTGGTGAGAAATCTTTAAAGAGAAGGGTGTTTTGATCATCCAAGGGAACCTAAAGTTACTACATGCTATCCAGGAAAATGTGAATAACATGGTAGCAATTTTGAAGCAGGATTTTAGTATGCTAGATGAAGTAAGGGCTTGAAGTAAGGACTTCCAAGTTTTGCAAGCCATAAAGGGGCAAAGGTATAGGATTTTGGTAGATTGGTATATAGGAAAAGAGTTATATTTGATTAATTATTGGATAGAGAATATTGGGGATAGTAATAAAGTAATGGAAACATAACACATGTAGATCCACAGGCTCAAGGACCAAGCACGAGAGTGAATTTTGGAAGCAGTGAGGCATTATAACGATGCATGTTTAGATATTTTTGAAGATGAGGAATGGGAGTTGTTGCCTATAGAGGTAGTAGTGGAGAATTTAAAGAAGATTTTTGAGGATGCTACTAATGATGAAGACATCCGACATGCTTTTAGAACAAAGGAAGCCCTATTAGAGTTGGATACCAAACTTGAGGATTTTGCTAAGACTCAAATTGAGGTAGACAACTATAGACAAAAGATCAAAGATAAATACAAGGCTCTAGATTTACCAAATTTGGCTAAAATTACTTAGATTATAGAGAAATTCAAGGGAAAACATCTAGACATAACTTTGGGATGAAGGGGAACAAAACCATAAGCTAAAATTTCAATTTTGATACTCAGTAAAATTTTGAGATTTTGGTACCCTGTTGAGGTACATAGGTCTATAGGTTCATAGGTGCCTAGGTCTGTAGTCCTATAGGTGTTCTTTTGTAGAGGTGCACCAAAAATTAACTGCCAGTTGCAAAAATAGAGCTTTCAATGCATCAGAAATGCATTTTGGCAACAATTTAACTTTGACAAACACCTAGTGAAGGATCAACTTCCATTTTTGACACTTCCAGACACTTCCACTTTGACTAAAGCCGTTCTTATTCTTCCTCCTCTCATAAATTTTTTTTTTGACATGCAAAGGCTCATGCATCCAATTAATAAATATAAAATGGATGGAATCTAGCTTAACACTAGTTAGATTGCTAGTTTGTATATAATTAGTTTTTTTATTAAATTAAAAACATTTTATTGCATGAAGATATCTCTCAATCTCAACATGAATTGAGGAGATGATTTCTTATAAATATTCCATTGTAATATGTAATTGAGGTTGCCATTATTTTGCAATAAAATTATGCTTTTGGTGCTCGCATTTGGAGTGTAGTGATTCTTGCCTAAATGTGTCATTATTTTATGAATTTATGTTCATGGAATTGTGATTGAGCCAAAATTTTATTGCTTTGTTTCTGGTTGTGTGATTCTTTAATTTTGGCATTTCCTACGATTTTGATGAATTTTGCTAACATATCTAGCTTGAGAAGAAATCATCAAATTATGCCTGAATAACTTTTCATCTTGGATGAGCACACTTTTTGTGACCTTGCGATTTGATGATGAGTGAAATATCATACGATTACTAAGTTTCTCACTGATGATTGCATCAATGGAATCAAGGAAGTGCTACTCTTATTTTCATTGGTTAGCCACCAATTTGTTTGAAAGCTTAACTCATAGATGTGTTGTTTTTCCATAGCTTATGTCTGTTAGGATTTCAATTTCATGTTATTTGCTTTAAAGTTTTTCTATTATTTTCTTTATTAACCCCCTTGTTAGAATAGGACTTCATACTAGTTGCATTATTAGATTGCATTCATAAAAAACATCAAATACAAAAACATAGTTCTTTTTTGGCATGTTTTATTTTGAAGCAGTGTGTAGGTTCTCCATCTCATCTGAAATCAAAATGAACCAGCAAAGGCCTCCTTGTGAAAAATCACATTTATCTTCAACTGAATGGATTCTAGTAGGTTACAAGATCACCCAGAACCTTGGAGTTGATTCACAAGATCAGCTTTTCAAGAGAGGAGTTTGCAAGAATTCTTATTGTTTAGCATCATGCATAATGACAACTCAACAAGATGTAGTTGAGGATAAATTGGATATGGAGTTCTCTATTTTGTAGAAAACTTTGCAGATTGCATTCTATTGATATCCAGTTAGCATACATGAAGGCTAGTAGAGAAGATATTTGTGAAATAACAAAGTATAAAGGAAAGATTGCAAATTTGCAAACCTAAGTGTGATGTTTGTGTGATCAGAAAAATATATATAGTATGTGAATTATAATATATTATTAGAAGAATATGATTTGTGATAAAGTCTTGTGAAGAGAAGAAAATGTAATATCAAATATTGAAGATATCAATAACAATGCAAATATTTTTGTATCTTTCTTTTGTATTGAAGAACTTTATTAGACATTGCATGTTTGGGTAGTGAGTTCATATTGCATATATTTGTAATTTTTATATAGCAACTCCTAACATGGTTAATAGCTTTAGCTAGATACCTTTGATTAGTGGATCATTTTTTGGATACCATCCCCACCATGGTTTTCCCTTAGCTAGAGTTTATCTGGTTAACAAAATATTGGTGTTATGAGTTACTTTATTGCATTTTTATTTTTATTATTTAAAATAGTTAGTTTACTTTCTATGCAAGTTATAAAATTGTTAATGATATCATGTTTTGGGGAAAAGAATGTGAAATACCAATCCACCCCCACTCTCAATATTTCCTATTTATAACAATTGGTATCAAAGTCCAATTACTTTGAGAATTTCTAACAACTTGAGTAAGATCCATATGGATATGGAAAAGTTATAGAAGAACCTATAAGAAGCTCTTTTGTAGATTAGTATTATTACTGAGGAAAGAGATTCTTTGAAAGAAATTTATGAAGATGCAAAAGGATACATTAGAAAGTTGAAAGATAAGATAAATAATCTCAAGTCCAAGAAATATCTAAGAGATTAGATCAATGATACTGATAAACTTTCAAGAGTGAAGAAATAAAATGAGATCTTGAAGATCAAAGTAAATATTACAAATCTAAATTTGTTGTTGAAGGAAAATGATAGTAAGATTGAATAAGATTTGAAAGCTGAAAATGTAGATATTGTTAGATTGTGGTGACTAATCAGGAAAGTACTGTGCATACTGTACAAGGAAGTAGCCAACATATGGCCGACATGTTATAACCCTAAAGCTGTTTAATACTTGTATAAAAAGGGCTTAGGGTTGGGTATTTTTATATATATGTGGTGATACAAAATTGGTTCTTGTGGCGGTATTGAGCTGTAAGGGATTACAGATTGTAATCAGGTTGTAATCACTGGATTGTAATAAGATCGGACTTTCTGTTTGGTGGACGTAGCCCAGGGATTGGGTGAACCACGTTAAATCTTGGTGCCTTGTGTTCATTTCTATGTGTTCTATTATTTTCTGTTATTGGTTATATTTGCATGTAGTTTTTATTTCTATCCGTGGTTTATCCTAACAAGTGGTATCAGAGCAAGGTTGTCTTTCAGTTATCCTCTGCAGGAAAGTCTCACGGTTAAGTGGGAGTCTCATAGTTGAGTGGGAGCGATGGCAGATGAGGGTAAGTTGAGGGTTGACAGGTTTAATGGGCAGAACTTCCAGTTATGGAAGATGCAAATGGAAGACTATTTATATCAGAAGGATTTATGGAAGCCGTTGGAAGGAAAAGCCAAGAATTAGGGAACTATGTCAGAGGCTGAATGGGATCTTTTGGACAGAAAGGCACTCAGAAGCATTCAGTTATGCTTGGCACCATCAGTGGCATTTAATATTACAAAAGCAAAGACGACAGAAGATTTGATGAAAACCCTAGCGACACTGTATGAAAAGCCCTCCGCTTCAAATAAGGTATTTCTCATGAAGCGTTTATTTAATATGAAAATGGCAGAAGGTGGATCTATTGCAGATCATTTAAATGAGTTTAATACTATTACTAGTCAATTATCTTCTGTGGGTATCAATTTTGATGAAGAAATTAGGGCTCTCTTGATTTTGTGTTCTTTGCTTGAAAGCTGGAATGGCTTGGTAATGGCGGTGAGTAATTCTGTTCCTGGATCTAGTACCCTAAAATATGATGATGTGATTGGTGTTATTTTAAGTGAGGAAACTCATAGAAAATCCTCAGGTGGATCTACATCAGGAAGTTCTTTAAATGCACAAAGCAGGGGCAGAATGACTGAAAGAGGAAGTAACTCTGGAAATCGTGGGAAATCAAGAGGAAAGTCAAAGGGGAGGAGGTCTCAATCGAGAGGACCAAATGATTGCTGGTACTGTGGGAAACCAGGGTACAAAAAGAAAGATTGTTGGAATCAAAAGAAAAATGAAGGAGATAAATCAGATGGAGACAAAGAGGCAAATGTGGTAAGTAACAAATCTGAAGAGGATGCTTTGCTTCTGTCTTTAGAGAGTGTTGATGATTCATGGGTTTTAGATTCTGGTGCTTCTTTTCATGCTACACCTCATAGAGGTTATTTCATTGATTATGTCCAAGGGGATTTTGGGCTTGTTTATTTGGGGGATAATGAACCCTGTAGATTGTTGGAAAGGGGAAAATTAAGATTAAGTTGTAGAATGGAAATCATTGGCTACTACATGAGGTAAGACATGTTCCAAAACTAAGTAGAAATTTAATTTCAGCAGGGCAACTCGGTGATGAGGGTTGTGTAGTTACTTTTAATGATAAAAATTGGAAGGTTTCAAAAGGTTCCCTTGTAGTAGCAAAAGGTGTGAAAGTAGGCACCTTATATCTTTGTATAGGTCATATTGTTCCTTCTACTTTGATTGTTTCAGAGAAAAATGAATATTCAGGAACAATTACTGCAGTTGAGCAGGGAGAACAAATAGCTGCTGTAGATTTTGATATAGCGCTGTGGCACAATAGACTTGGGCACATGAGTGAGAAAGGTATGAAAGTACTTCATTCAAGGAAAGTTTTACCAGGTCTAAAATGTGTGAATATGGATTTTTTTGAAAGTTGTGTGTATGGAAAACAAAAGAGAGTGAGTTTTGTAAAGACAGGGAAGGAAAACAAAAAGGAGAAATTAGAGCTTGTGCATATAGATGTATGGGGACCGGCTCAGGTATCTTCCCTTGGTGGCTCTCATTATTATGTTACATTTATTGATGATGCAACTAGAAAAGTATGGGTTTATTTCCTTAGACAGAAATTTGATGTATTTCAAACTTTTAAGAAATGGAAATGCTTGGTTGAAAATGAGACTGGTAAGAAATTAAAATGTCTCAGATCTGATAATGGTGGTGAGTATTGCAGTCATGAATTTGAAGATTATTGCTCCACTAATGGTATTCGTAGACAAAAAATTGTTCCAAGGACTCCACAGGAAAATGGAGTGGCTGAACGCATGAACAGGACTATAATGGAGCGCGCAAGGAGCATGAGGTTGCATGCTGGGTTGTCCTTACACATATGGGTGGACGCTGTCAATACTGCAGTATATTTGATTAATAGAGGTGCCTCTACTCCTTTGGGCTATGGTATTCCAGAGGAAGCATGGACTGGTAAGAAGGTGAGTTATTCTTTTCTCAAGACCTTCGGTTGTGAAGCTTTTGCTCATATAGACTCTGAAAATAGAACCAAGCTAGAAGCTAAATCAAAGAAATGTGTCTTTGTTGGATATAGCATTAATGAATTTGGCTATAGGCTTTGGAATTTTGAAAATCATAAAATTATAAGAAGCTGGGATGTCATATTCAATGAAAAAGTGTTGTACAAAGATCTGTTGCAGCAACATGAGAAGAAAGAAGATGATTATGTAGTGCTGGATGATACTCCACAAGCTGATGTTCCAGCCATTCCTCATGATGTGCAACAACTGTAACAACAAATACCACACACACCAATGAATGTTAGACAATCAAAAAGGCTGATTAGACCTCCACAAAGGTTTTCTCCCTCTTTGTATTCTATTTTACTTACTGATGCTAGTGAACCTGAAAGTTATGATGAAGCTGTGCAGGTGGATACTAAGAATCAGTGGGAGTCTGCAATGAAAGATGAAATGGACTCTTTGCTAAAAAATAAGACATGGGATTTGTGCAAGTAAAAAGGCTTTACAAAATAAATGGGTTTACAGGTTGAAAGATGAGGAAGGAGGTAAGAAAATATTTAAGGCTAGGTTAGTTGTAAAAGGATTTGCACAGAAAAAGGGAATTGATTTTGATGAGATATTTTCTCCTGTTGTTAAAATGACTTCTATTCGTACTGTTTTAAGTCTTGTGGCTACTGAAGATTTGCATTTAGAGAAGATGGATGTTAAAACAACCTTTCTTCATGGTGATTTGGATGAAGAAATCTATATGGCTCAGCCACAGGGTTTTGAGGTCAAAGGTAAGAAGAACTTAGTGTGCAAATTGAAGAAAAGTTTATATGGCTTGAAGCAAGCACCTCGGCAATGTTATCTGAAATTTGACAGTTTTATACATAAGCATGGATATAATAGGTCTCATTCAGATTACTGTGTTTATTTTAAGAGGTTGGATGATGATAGCTACATTATTTTATGTTTATATGTTGATGATATGCTTATAGCTAGGTCTAACATGGATCATATTAAGGGGCTGAAATGCCAATTAGCACATGCATTTGCTATGAAGGATTTGGGGGCAGCAAAACAAATCCTTGGTATGAAGATTTGCAGAGATAGGAAGAACAGAACATTGACGCTATCTCAAGCTGATTATGTTGAGAAGGTGTTGCAACGTTTCTCTATGGAGAATGCTAAAGCTGTCAGCACACCTTTACCTGGTCATTTGAAATTGACTAAGGAGATGTGTCCCAAGACACAGGAAGAGGAGGATAAGATGTCCAAGGTACCCTATGCTTTAGCTGTAGGAAGTTTGATGTATTCTATGGTATGCACTAGGCCAGATATTGCACATGCAGTGGGAGTCGTTAGCAGATATATGAGTCATCCAGGATTTGAGCATTGGAATGCTGTCAAGTGGATTCTCAGATATTTGAGAGGAACATCCAATAAGTGTTTACACTTTGGGGGCTCTACTACTAATTTACAGGGCTATGTTGACTCAGATTTGGCTGGGGATATTGATACTAGGCAGAGTACTACAGGTTATGTCTTTACTGTTGGTGGGGCAGCCGTGAGTTGGGTTTCTAGGCTACAGAAGATTAATGCTCTCTCCACTACCGAGGTAGAGTATGTTGCTGCTACAGAGGCAGCCAAAGAGATGATATGGCTTCAGTTCTTCTTGGAAGAATTGGGACATCCTTAGAAGGATAATTATTTGTTCACAAATAGTCAGAGTGCCATTCATCTTGCTAAGAATTCAGCTCTGCATTCTAAGACCAAACACATACAGTTGCGGTACCATTTCATTCGGTCAATTTTGGAGGATGGACAGTTAAAGCTGGAGAAGATACATACCAATGAAAATCTAGTAGATATGTTGACAAAGGTTGTAACAAGGGAGAAGCTGAACTCCTCTTCAGCTTCAGTTGGTCTTTTCGACTAAATGTGAATAAAAGAACAACAGAGTCCAGGGTGGTTTGATCTAGTGGGAGCCCCATGCGGTAGTTGTATTGCTACAGGATCAGTCTCCAAGTGGGAGATTGTTGTTTAGTGTGGACCCTGATCAGTCCCCAAGTGGGAGATTGTTAGATTGTGGTGACTGATTAGGAAAGTACTGTACATACTTCATAAATAGTGGGGTTTGGGGCATCGCCCTGAAATTGTTTTTTTTGGGAAGTAGCCGACATATTATGGCTGACATGTTATAACCCTAAAGTGGTTTAATACTTGTATAAAAAGGACTTAGGGTTGGGTATTTTTATATATATGTTGTGATACGAAATTGGTTCTTGCGGCGGTATTGAGCTGTAAGGGATTACAGATTGTAATCAGGTTGTAATCACTGGATTGTAATAAGATTAGACTTGCTGTTTGGTGGACATTGCCCAGGGATTGGGTGAACCATGTTAAATATTGGTGCCTTGTGTTCATTTCTGTGTGTTCTATTATTTTTTGTTATTGGTTATATTTGCATGTAGTTTTTATTTCTATCTGTGGTTTATCCTAACAGATATGAGATCCTATCTTACCGAAGTGACATTTGAGATCAAATCTAGAAAGTTGTTGTATGAAGAACTTGAGAAGTACAATGTTATTGTGAAAGGAGAGCTAACTAATTCTAGGCTACAACTTGAGAAGTTATATTCTAGTACTCAAATTTTTGATGAATAGATCTTTATATAGAGACTTTGTTATGATAAAATAGGTGTTGGACACCTTTGAAAAATTGAAGGATGATGATAGTAAGATTGAATAAGATTTGAAAGCTAAAAATGTAGATCTAAGATCCTACCTTATCAAAGTGACATTTGAGATTAAATCTAGAAAGTTGTAGTATGAAGAATCTAAGAAGTACAATGTTATTGTTAAGGGAGAGTTAACTCATTCTAGGCTACAACTTGAGAAGTTGTATTCTAGTAAAAATATTGATGAATAGATCTTTATATAGAGACTCTATTATGATAAAATAAGTATTAGATACCTTGAAAAAATTTATGTCAGCCAAGAATTTTGAAGTTAGAAATGAATCAAATCTTGTTATTTATTAGCCTAGACACAAGGAAGATAATCAAAACAAGATTGAGTCAAATCAATTTGATGAATAACCTAAGCAAGTTGAATCACCTAAAGAAGTAAGAAATTAATTCAAAGGTAGATTCTATGAATACAATAAATTTGGTCATATGAAAAGGGACTGTTCAAGTAATTCATTTAAACCTATAATTTATTTTTATTGTTATAATTTTCATGGTTTTGGTCATAAAGTAGTAAATTTTAAGAAGCCTAAATTTCATAATGGTAATAGGAATAGTATAATTTTTAAAGGTAATAGTCCTATAGAAAGAAGATATAATGAAGGAAATAATGGAATGAGAAGTAACATTGTATGCTACAAGTGAAACAACTTTAGACATATTGCTAGAAATTGTAGAGCACCTATCAACTAGTCTAGACCTAGATTTGGGAACAATGTACTAGAGTGTTAGTTATGTAATTATACGGGTCACATGAAAAGATTCCATAGAATGGACATGAGAAACATGAGGATTCCTAACTTCATAAGGAATATGAACCAAAATGTTAAAAGTAATGATAGTAATAGTGACAACTAGAGAGAAAATATGAGAGAACATGTAGAGGAATATAATGAAGTATTTGTCAAAGCCAAAGATCTAGCAAGTTCACATGTAGTATTAGATGTTGGACAAAATTATTTAATTGTATGTTTCCCTTGATGTTACAAAAGTTTCAAGTATATACCAAGAAATTAGTATATCTCAAGCTCACTTGAAAGTCAAAGGAAGTTGCAATGTATGACTAGTATCTTAGTCTTAACCAAGTTTAGAGTGAGTGTTAACTAAGCTCACTCAACTACCAAAGGGAGTTTGTAGGAAGATAGTATCTACCACACTCACTTGGTTACCAAATAAAATTTGGCATGGAATGAGTGCTAATCGATGTCACTTAGTTACCAAAGGAAGTCTGAAGGAAAATCTTTTCTTAGTGTTGACTGAGTTGAGTTGGCTAACAAAGGATTTTTCTATATCAATTTTGTTGGTTAGTTCTAGTCAACTCATGGGATGAATTGAATTTTTTTGAAATTATATTCAAGATGACTTGACAAGGTAAACCATATAAGTATAAGGTCAAGTTGAGGATTGAATTGAAGAAGAAGCATGGGATTGAAAAGAAAAATTAAGGAAGTAGAATAAGAGTTGACTGTACTACAAAGAATATTTTGATCAAGAAAGATCAAATTTTCAATCCAGATAAGAGATTAAAATCAAAAAATATAGTTACATTGACAATCAAGTCATATCATTGTTACTCTCTAATAATTTTAGCATTGAGTCAAATCTCTTAGCAAAGTTAGCTTAACAACTATTTTTTAAATCCTCTAACAAGGTGGCATTTCTAGATTGAAGTGTCTAAATCCTTTAATAGGGTCACACCTGATAGTGTGTTTTGTAAGATTTAATAGGGTTGGCTCCTAATAGAGCTCACTTTAGAAGAGTCAAAAGTAGTAACTAGTTGCAATTGGTGGTTTTTCCCAAATTGAGTTTCCACATTGAATCTTAGTGTCTATTGTGTTCATGTTTTTGCTTTATGATTCTACAACTAAGTTAATAAAGGTTAATCACCCTAAATATCATAAGATTTGCATATTCAATGTTAGCAAAGTAACAATGCTTATATTTAATATTAACTAAGTGTTTACCATTAACAATAATTCTTAGTGTAAACCAAGTTACTATGTTAACCGAGTGTTTAGTGCTTGCAGAGAAGGTTTAAAGAACCTAAGCTAAAGATCAAGATGTCTTATAGAAGGGAGATTCCTAAGTTGAACAAATATAACTTCCAAGCATGGTAGGAACTCATGAAGTTGCATTTGGAATCCATTGGAGACTTAGGCCTAAAATATCTGAACACCAAATATGTGGCACCTACTAAAACTATTACTATGGAAGAAATTATAGAAAATAACCATAGCATTATGATGAATGATATTTCTTTCACTCTCAACTATGCCAAATTTGATGAGGTAAAAGATTGTGCTATTAGTTATGAGATGTGGATTAAACTAAAAGATATCTATGGAGGTGATGATAATGTGAGGAGAACTAAGAAAAAAAGTATTAGAGGTTAATTTGGTTAGATGAAAATGAGAGAAGATGATAAAAATGCACAATAAAATGAAAGAATCAAAGCCAATGTTTGTGCAATCAATTCCTCAGATGAGAAAATTGATTATGTAATAGTGGTAAGAAAGGTACTCAGAACCCTTCTTCCTTTTTATGCCATTAGAGTTTCATCTATTCAAGAAATGAGATGTGATCCTAAGAATGATATAATCTTGGATACACTAGTGGTAAGGTTGACAGTATTTTAGTTAGATAATTTGATAATTATGTTCCTAACTCTAGTAACCTTGAGTCAGCATTCCAAGCTAGGCTATCACTCAAGAAGAAAGTTGCATAGTCTAATAGCAAGAAGTCTGATAGTCAATATGAAGATGGTTTTGATGATGATCTTGAAGTTATTGAATAATTTCTTGCAAGAAGATTTCCTTAAGGAAAAGGAAAGTACAAAGGAAAAATTCCTTTGATCTACTTTTCTTTTGAAGAAGTTTCTCACATTGCTACAAAGTGTCTAAAAAAAGAAGGAAAAGAAGAAGAGAAGCATGACAAGTAAAGAGGAAAGAAGGATTTCAAAAGCTACAAATACTACAAAGGAAAAAGGTAAGAAATCTTGTTACATGGCTAAAGATTCTGATAGTAGTGAAGAAGAAGAAATGGTTTATATTGTTGTTAAGCATGAATAAATGATTAGAATAATAAGATGTCCCTAATTTCTTATGTTAGTAAGATTGATACATGAATTATTGATAATGTTTTTTCTCACTACATGACAAGTGATCAATCTAAATTTGAGCACTTGGAACACTATGATGGTGGGAGTGTTAGATTTGGAAATGATGAATTGTGTTATGTGAAGGGAAAAGGTTGTATTGTACTAACCAATGATCTTAGATGTGACAATGCTTATTGGGCTAAAGGATTAAAGCATAATCTACTTAGTGTGGCACAATTGAGTGACAATGGGTTCTAGGTAGAATTCATGAATAGGAAAGTCAAGTTGTTGGATGGAAATGAAGATCTAGTTGGGACTTGTAATCAAACAAGAAGTAATTTATTCTACCTAGATCTAATTGTAGATTCATGTTTCATATCTCAAATACAATAAAGATGGTTATGCCATAAAATATCGTGTCATGTGAATTTTGATAACTTGGTCAACATAAGCCAAAAAAAGTGTTAATGACATTCCAAGCTTGAAGAAACATGATATGGGTATGTGCAAGAACTATCAAATTGGAAAGATGGGAAAGACATGTTTTCGAAGAAAAACTATCATTCTGAAGAAGCCTTGGAGTTGATTCATACAAACCTTTGTGGACCTATTGGCATACAAAGCTAAATTGGAGATAAGTACTTTATTGTGTTTGTTGATGATTATTCTAGGATGATGATATTTATGTATTTGAAGGATAAATCATAAGCTTTTCAAAAGTTCAAATGGTATTTGGATAGAGCTAAGAAGGAAACAAGAAAGAAACTAAAATGTTTAAGATTAGATAGAGTACATGAATTCATCTCTAATGAATTCAATGGATTCTACAATGAAAGAGAAATTAATAGAAAAGTATTTTCACCTAATACACCACAAAAAAAAGACATTAGTGAGAGAAGGAATAGATCAATTGATGCAGGGGCATCTAGAGGTATAAGGGCAATCTTGTGTCACCCAAAAAAATTTACTTAGACTTAGTTTCTGTTTCATGTGTTTTCATTTCTAGATACCCATTTGGGTCAAATAAAGGTTCCAACTCTCAACGTTCCACCATCAGTGTCCTAGGATAAGGTATTTGAGCACCTTGGGATATGTGTAAATGCCAAAAAAATAGGAGTATGTAATCAAGCCATAATTTTGGTGAATTAGAAGGTGTAAACTAGTCAAATTATTGTAATTGTAATTTAGAGCATTCCAAAAAAAAATCAAGACAAAAAGTCCCACGGTTTGAAAGTTATTGCAATTTTTCAATTTTTGGAGACTTCCTAAGAATGCTTCAAAGTTAGGTTATGGGCATTAAATGACCTCAAACAGGGGAAAAAAATGGGGTATTAGTGAATCTAGTCCATAGGGCTATAGAGCGCTTTGAGAGCTTTCCAAAAATGTAAACAATTCGTTAATCGAAGCTACGATTGAAAAGTTATACCTCTCAAAAGTTCAGTTACCATTTCTGGATTCTTCTAATTTTTTGCTGACTTCTAATGCAAATTCTGGAACCTTCTATTTGGTCGATGGATGCCAAAAAGCACTTTCTAGAATGTATTCCTAATCCTTAACCCTTTGGGGTCTATTTAAGAACATTTCTAGCATTGTAAAAGGTAGTTCGGAGTGGAGTTTGAGAGAAGGTACTGGGAGAAGAATTTATCTCCAAATTTATGCTATTGTAAGCCCATAGGGCATGTTTTGGAGTCTGTTTCTTTGCACTAAGTGTACTAACATATTTTCATAGTTAATAAAATTTTCCCCTTCCCTATTGTGTCCATTATGTGCTTGGGTTGTATCTCCATCAAGTGGTGTCAGAGCGGGTTTTCCTGAGTGTGTAGACAGAGCATCAACTGTGAGGTAGTTTGCACTAGGACTGTGTGGTTATGGGTTCGAGTTAAGAAGATTCCTCCATGAAGAGAGCATGGCAGAAGGGAAAGAGCTATTAATATTGAGGAGGTTAGAGCCCTCCAAAGGCAGGTCCAAGCATTGCAGGAGGAGCTCCGTAGGGGAACAAATGTTGGTGCAGGCGACAAAAGTGAGGACAACAATGAAGAAGAAGAAATTGGACCAGAAGGGAAAGTGGATGGGGAAGTTCTAAATAAGGCAGAGGAAAAGCTTTTTAGGGCCATTACTAAGTTTGGAAAAAGACCTACAATTGATGTGGGTGTATTTTCTAGAAATCTAAAACTAGATGAGTTGATCGATTGGATCAATGAACTAGAAGAGTACTTTGAGTATGAGCATATTAGGGATCCATATAGGGTTAAGTTTGCAAAGGCCAAACTAAAAGGCCATGCCAAAATCTAGTGGCAGGAGGTTCAATTGGAAAGAAATAGAAGAGGAAAGAAGAAGATCACAAGGTGGGATCGCATTGTGGACAAACTAAAGAAGCAGTTCATTCCTATTGACTACAAGCTTGATTTGTTTAAGAAGATGCATGGGTTAAAGCAAGCAGAAAAATTAGTCCAGGAATATATAGAGGAGTTTTACTAACTTTTAATTAGAGAAGGTCATGCAGAAGCAAATAAGGAGAAGGTTTCTCTTTATATTAGTGGGTTGCGACCTAGCATCCAAGAGGAATTAAGTCTGGTAAGAATGACCAGTGTTGAAGAGGCATACCAGTTTTCCCTACGAGTTGAAGAGAAGCTAAATAAAAGGTTTGAAGGGAGACAACGAGGGCATGGTCAAGGAGGAAGGGGTAGTGGTAGGTCATCTAGAGGTCGAAATGAAACCCAAAAGAAAAATGAAGATGTGGGTACTAGCAGGAACTAGAGGAATGAGGGTTTCAACTGCTCCCATGATCAAGACTTTGGAAAACAAAGAGGAAGAGGTAGAGGACATGGACAAGGAAGAGGAGGCTTCTGTGGTACCTATTTCTATTACAATGAATAAGGTCATCATGCCATTGAATACCCTCAATGACAAGAAAGGACAGATAGGAGAGCTAAGGGTCAAGCTAGGGTTGCTGATGTGGATGATGATGCATAATCATCACATTTAGAGGATGCAAAAAGAGGAGAGACTTTAGTAAATGAAAGGGTCCTACTAAGTGGTGAGATTGAACCAAGACAAAAGAGGAGTTTATTCCATACCAAGTGCAAGTGTGAGAATAAATGATGTGCTTTGATCATTGATAGTGGTAGCACTGATAAATTGATATTAGAGGAGATGGTCTCTAAGTTGAAGTTCAAGAGGGAGAAACACCCCTAGACCTATCAGATTGCTTGGGTGAAAGATGATCATAAGGTCCTGGTAAGTGAACAATGTTTAGTGCAGTTCAAAATTGGGAGTTACCATGATGAAGTTCTCTGTGATGTTATTCCAATGGATGTTTGCCATCTATTGTTGGGTAGACCATGGCAGTTTGATAGGAATGTAGTACATGATGGTCATGCAAATACATACTCTCTAACAAAGGATGGAGTTCACCACAAACTGAAGCCCATGAAAAAGGAAAGTGAAAAGGTATGTAGCAGTGCTAGGATTTTTCTTATTGATGGAAGGAAGTTTTTAGATGGCATGAAACATTATTGTATGTGCTATGCTTTGATTCCTAGGAAAGATAAAGAAGGTAGTAGTGAAATACCACTTGAAATTTTAGATTTACTAGGTGAGTTTGGAAATATCATCTCTGATAATGTTCTAGAAGGATTTCCACTAGTAAGGCAAATCAGTCATCAGATAGATTTAATCCCAGGAGCTAGTTTTCCTAAAAAGGTTGCTCATAGGATGACTCTTACTGAAACTAAGGAGTTAAATAGACAGGTTCAGAAGCTATTAAGGAAGGGCTTGATTCGAGAGAGCCTGAGTCCATGTGTAGTACCTATAGTACTGGCACCAAAGAAGGATGGAGAGTGGAGGATGTGTATAGACTCTCAAGCTATAAATAGGATAACCATCAAGTATCAGTTTCCTTTTCCAAGAATGGATGATCTTATGGACTGCTTGAGTGGAGCTCAATATCTCACAAAGATAGATCTCAAGAGTGGCTATCATTAGATATAGATACAAGAAGGAGATGAGTGAAAAATTTCCTTCAAGACAAAAGAGGGTCTTTATGAGTGGTTAGTCATGCTCTTTGGATTGACGAACGCCCCAAGCACCTTCATGCGGCTTATGAATGAGGTACTTAAAAAATTCTTGAGAAAATTTGTTATTGTCTGTTTGGATGATATTTTAATTTTCAGCAAGACTTTGGAAGAAGATTTATTGCATATTCATAGTGTCCTTGAAAGGTTAAGGGAAGAGAAACTATTAATTAATCTAAAGAAGTGTATCTTTGCAAAAAGGGAGTTGGTCTACTTGGGGTTTGTTATATCACCTGAAGGTCTCAAAATGGATCTAGAGAACGTAAAAGCCATCTTGGAATGGCCTACTCCAAGGTATGCTACTGAGATAAGATCATTTCATGGTCTGGTTAGTTTTTATAGGAAATTCATTAAGAATTTTAGTGGCATATGTGCACCCCTGACTGACACAATAAGAGGGGATAGAAAAGAGTTCAAATGGACTGCAGTAGCTGTGAGAAGTTTTGAATTGCTGAAGAAGAAGGTGATAGAACAACTTGTGTTGGCACTTCCAAAATTTAGAAAGGTGTTCCAAGTGGATTGTGATGCTAGTGGCAGTGCTATTGGAGCTATATTGAGCCAAGAAGGTAAACCTATTGCATATTTTAGTGAAAAATTGAATGATGCGAAGAAGAAGTATTCTATTTATGATCAAGAGTTCTATGCAATAGTTCAGGCCTTAAAGAAATGGAGGCATTATTTATTTCCAAAGGAATTTGTTTTATATATTAATCACTAGGCATTATAGTATCTAAATAGCCAAGGTAAATTAAATCAAAGGCATATGAAGTGGGTAGAGTTCTTGCAGAGCTATACATTTGTGTTGAAGCATAGAAGTGGAAAATCTAATAGGGTTGTAGATTCATTAAGTAGGAGATAGTTGTTTCTTACAGTAATGTAGATTGAAGTAGTTGGGTTTGATGAACTCAAGAATCTATATGCTAAGGATCTTGATTTTGCTGAAGCGTGGAAGCTTGTAAAGAACTTGTTGCTGTAGACAGAACCAAGTGACTAGACTATTTGATTTAGGATGGTATGTTATTCAAGGGCAGCCAATTGTGCATTCCAAGGAGTTCCATGAGGGAAAATTTGATTAAGGAGAAACACAGTGGAGGGATGGCAGGACATTTTGGTCAAGATACGACCATGTTCATTCTCAAAGAACATTATTTTTGGCCTCAAATGTCACAAGATGTGAAGAAGTTTGTACGGAATTGCCAGGTTTGTCAAGTGGCCGAGGGATTTAGTCATACTACTGAACTTTATCAGCTATTGCCTATTCCATCAAAGCCATGGGAGGACATAAGTATGGATTTTGTTCTTGGATTGCCGAGGACACAAAGGGGTAATGACTCAGTATTTGTGGTGGTTGATAGTTTCTCCAAAATGGCACATTTCATTCCATGCCACAAAAGTCATGATGTTGTCCATATTAAAGACTTGTTTTTCAAAGAGGTGGTAAGACTACATGGTCTCCCAAGGAGTATAGTTTCTAACAAAGATACTAAATTTGTGGGGTATTTCTGGAGAACATTATGGAAGAAGTTGAGAAAAAACTTGAAGTTTGATTCTACACATGACCCATAGACTGATGGACAAATTGAAGTGGTAAATAAAAGTCTATGCAATTTATTAAGATGTTTAGTTGGGGATAAGCCCAAGGAATGGGATTTGATTCTACCACAAGCAGAATTTTCTTACAATAACTCTGTAAATAGGAGTATAAGTAAATCACCATTCCAAATTGTATATGGAAGTAGCCCAAGGACTGTACCAAAATTGAGGAAGATAGGGTAAGGGGAGAGGACAAGTGCTGAAGATAAATAATTTGTTGAACATATCAAGCATCTACATGAGGAGGTCTGGGCACACATTACCAAGATGAACCAAAAGTATAAAGCTAGGGCTGATCAAAGGAGAAGACATAAGGAGTTGCAAGTAGGGGATCTAGTCATGGTACATTTAAGAAAAGAAAGATTTCTAGCCATTGCTTACAACAAGCTGAAGATGAAGAAATTTGGCCCCTACAAAATTTTAAAGAAACATGACTCAAGAAATGCATATGAAGTAGAGTTTCTAGATGGAATTCACATTTCTCCTATTTTCAACATTGTAGACTTAACAGAGTATGATGATGATGGTGTAGATGAGGAGATGATGTTAGAGCCATGTCCAATTCCTACTTCTAAGAAGGAGGAGATAGAGGAGATTCTGGATAGTCATGTGGGTAGGAGTACCAAAAATAGGTAGTATGAAGAGTATCTAGTCAAGTGGAAAGGACAGCTGATAGAGGACTCAAATTGGATATCAGTAGCTGAGGTTTCCCATTTGGGATTTCCTCTACCATTCATAAAGTGACAGGGACACTTTTCAATCTACCTTGGGTGTCTAATGTAGGAGCATCTAGAGGTATAAGGGCAGTCCCGTGTCACCCAAAAAAATGTACTTAGACTTAGTTTCTATTTCATGTGTTTTCATTTCTGGATACCCATTTGGGTCAAATAAAGGTTCCAACTCTCATAGTTCCACTATCAGTGTTCTAGGATAGAGTATTTAAGCACCTTGGGATACGTATAAATGCTAAAAAAATAGGAGTATGTAATTGAGCCATAATTTTGGTGAATTAGAAGGTGTAAATTGGTCAGATGATTTTAATTGTAATTTAAAGCATTCTAAAAAAAGAATCAAGACAAAAGGCCCCATGGTTTGAAAGTTATTGCAATTTTTCAATTTTTGGAGACTTCCTAAGAATGCTTCAAAGTTAGGTTAGGGGCATTAAATGACCTTGAAAAGGGCCAAAAAAATTTGGGATGAGCAAAGCTAGTCCATAGGGCTATAGAGGACTTTGAGAGCTTTTCAAAAATGTAAACGGTTCGTCAATCAGAGCTACGGTTCAAAAGTTATGCCTCCTGAAAGTTTAGTTACCATTTCTAGATTCTTCTAATTTTGTGCCGACTTTTAATGCGACTTCTAGAGCCTTCTATTTGGTTAGTGGATGCCAACTAGCACTTTCTAGAATGTAATCCTAATCCTTAACCCTTTGGGGTCCATTTAAGAACATTTCTGGCATTGTAAATGGCAGTTCGGAGTGGAGTTTGAGAGAAGGTACTGGGAGAAGAATTTATCTCTAGATTTATGCTATTGTAAGTCCATAGGGCATGTTTTGGAGTCTGTTTCTCTACACTAAGTGTACTAGTGTATTTTCATAGTTAATAAATTTTTCCTATTTCTTATTGTGTCCATTCTGTGCTTGGTTTGTGTCTCCATCATCAATCATGGATTGTGCAAGCAAACTGATGATAGAGAAGAATGTTGCTATCAAATACTGGAAGGAAACAATCAACACTATAGTTCATACCTTGAACTGAGTTTAGTTTAAGAAGGACTCAAATAAAAGACCTTTTGAATTGTGGTATGATTATAAACCAAATGTGTGTTATTTCAAAGTATTTCAAAGCAAATATTATATTATGAAGAAATCAAGAAAATTAAAATTTTAGGTTAAAGTGATGAAGGCATATTATTGGGATACTCCAATAAAAATAAAGAAATCAAATGTTTGAATCTACCTACTCAAAAAGTTATAGAAAGTGCACATGTAAAGATTGATGAGTTTGCAGAAGATTCTAAAGAAAAAAGTAGGAAACAACCTAAAGACTGGAGAGAATTTTTTTACTATGAGCTTGATACTTTACCTAAAGTTTAAGAAAATGGCGTCTTCACCACTTGAGTTACTAAAATCTCCAATTCAACCTGAGTCATAGTTAGAAGGACTCGAGTCATAGTTAGAAGGATCCAAGTTTCACAAAGTGCAAACTGATTCATAAACAGTTGGACCCGAGCATGATTCAAAAGATCATGGTGAACCTATTGAATTCATAAAGGAGCATAGACTTGCTAGATATGTAGAAGGCATCATGCACCTAAGAAAATAATTGGATATTAGTTAGATGGTACAATGGCAAGGAACAAATTAAAAGGTACATGTTTGCTTACTAATTTTGAACCTAGATATATCAAAGATGCATTAGAAAATGAAAGATGGATAGAGGCAATGAATGAAGAGATTGATCAGATTGAAGGGAATAAAACTTGAACTCTTGTTGCTAGACCTAAGGACAAGAATGTAATTGGCACAAAATGTGTATTCAGAAATAAGCTAAATGCGAATGGAGAAGTTTCAAGAAAAAGGAAAGATTAGTTTGCAAGGGTTATGCTCAAGAGGAAGGTATTGACTATGGAGAAAATTTTTCTCTTGTTGCTAGACTAGAAGGTGTTAGAACACTCCTTGCATATGCAAAACATAAAGGATTGAAAGTATATAAGATGGTTGTGAAATCATCATTCTTGAATGGAATCTTAGACTTGATGAAGTTTTCATCGAGAAACTAAAAGGTTTTATTGATCCTAACAAAATGGACATGGTGTGTAGACAACACAAATATTTGTATGGTTTCAAACAAAACCTAGAGAATGGTATGAAAGGTTACATAATTATCTCATAGTGATTAGTTTTCAAAGAATTAATGATAATAGAAGCCTATACATCAAAGAAGGACCACATAAGAAGATTGTGTTCGTATAAATATTTTTGGATGATACATTATTTACTGGAAATGATCATTTGTGCAAAAAAAATAATGTGGAAATGAGTAAGGAATTTTAAATGACAATTTTGGGAGAAATAAAATTCTTTGTTGGCTTATAAATTTAATAGATGAAGGATGATATCTACATTACTCAATCAAACTACATCAAGGAGATATTAAATAAATTTGGAATGGAGGATTCTAGACTAGTTGGAACACCCATGTCTACTAGATATAAGATTTCCAAAAATGATGATTCCAAGTAGATAAATCAGACTACATATAGATCAATGATTGGAAAACTTTAGTATGTGGTACATACAAGACTTTATATAGCATTAGCAGTTGGTATGGTGGCTAGATTCTCTACTAATCCTAAATAAAATCATATAATGGAAATTAAAAGAATCATGAGGTATCTGAAAGGTACTAAGGATTATGGTTTGTTGTATAAGAAAGGAGGAAACTTTGAATTGAAGGCATTAATTGATGTAGATTGGGCAGGAAGTGTTGATGACAAGAAGGTCACTAGTGGTGGCTTGCACAAGAAAGAAGCATAATTTTATCTTTTAGTCTATAATAGAAGAAGAATATGTTTCTATAGTGGTAAATTATTCCAACATTGTATGGTTCAAGTAACTATTATCAAGTATGAATAAGGGGATCAAGGACTTAGTTGTTATCATCTGTGATAACATCAATGCAATCAACATATCCATGAATCTAGTGATGCATACCAAGACCAAATATATTGCAATAAAATATCATTTCTTGAGAGAATTGGTGCAAGAAAAAGAGGTAAGGTTGGAATATGTGAATAAAAAAGAAAATATTGTAGACATATTCAACAAGTCATTGCCTAAGAATGCATTTTTGTATCTAAGAGGTAAGCTAGGGGTTATTCCATTGTTTAAATCTCAATAATCAAATTTTAGTGATGCATCAACCAAACATGTTGAAGATTAGACAAGTTGATGTAGTATTGTTAGAGAAGATTGCATATGAAACTATATGTCAAGGTACGTGGAAACTACATTGATTTTTTTCTTTGGCATGAGATGTTAAAGAGGGAGACTTTTCTATCATATATCAAAGAATTTTTGTGAATGTTTGAGATATCAAAGAGGGAGAATGAACTTGAGTAGATATTAAAGAGGGAGAGTTTGCTATTGGAGTCATTGTAATCAAAGATGAATGATGGAGGGAGTTAACATTGATAGAGGGAGTTCTCATGGATGAGAATTAGAATGAAAGTAAGGATATTATCCTTAATTCTAGGTTTCTCTAAAAAAATTATGTATCATGAAATGTTGCGTTGCCATCAATGCCAAAGATGGAGATTGTTGGATACAATCATTTTTAATTGTATGTTGTCTTTAATGTTACACAAGTTTCAAGTATATACCATGAAATTAGTGTATGTCGAGCTCACTCAAGAGTCAAAGGAATTTGTAGTGTATGACAAGCATCTCAGTATTAACCAAGTTTAGAGCGAGTGTTCACCAAGTTCACTTGGATACCAAAGTGAGTTTGTAGGAAGATAGTTTTTACCAAGTTCACTCAATTACCAAAGGAAATCTAATGGAAAATCATTTTTGAGTTAGTGTCGACCAAATTGGGTTGATTGACAAAGGATTTTCCTATATCAATTTTAATGGTTATTTCTAGCTAACTCATGGGATGAATTTCATTTGTTTGAAATTTTATTCAAGCTAACTTGACAAGGTAAAACATATAAGTATAAGGTCAAGTTTAGGAATGAATTAAAGAAGAAGCATGGGATTGAAAAGATAAATCAAGGAAGAAAATTAGGAGATGACCAAGCTGCAAAGAACATTCTGATCAAGAAGGATCAAGTATTGAAGCCAAAATAGATATCTATGAAAAAAAAATATAGTTGAATTAGCAATCAGGCCATATCATTGTTATGCTCTAATAATTGTAGTAGTGAATAAAATCTCCTAATAGAGTTAGCTTAACAACTATTTGCCAAATCCTCTGTCAAGGTGGCTTGTCTAGATTGAAGTGTCTAAAGTCCTCTAACAAGGCCACTCCTAATAGGATAAAATAAGTCCTTTGATAGGGTCACACCTAATAATACATCTTGTAAAATTTAACAGTATTGGCTCTTAACAAGGCTCACTTAAGAAGAGTGAAAAATAGTAACTAGTTGCAATTGGTAGTTTTTCCCAAATTGGGTTTCCAAGTTAAATCTTGGTGTCTCTTGTGTTCATGTTATTTTCTTTATGATTCTATAACTAATTTAATTAAGGTTAATCAAACTTAATATTATAAGATCTTCATATTCATTGTTAACAAGGCAAAAATGCATATATTCAGTATTAACTGAGTGACATTCATTCTTAGTGTAAACCATGTTACTGTGTTAACCAAGTATTTTAAGTGCTAACTGAGTTACAACAATATTTCAATTTCAACATAGTTTGGTTTTTAATGACATCTAAAGGGATCTAGGATTTGTTTCTTTGGTAACTCATTCACCCCCCCTCTTAGTTACTCCTCTTACATTTCCAAAAATTGGAATGTCAGTCAAGTGAAGTAGCTGAAAGAGGATTGAAGTCAACTATAGTATTAGACTAATTTCCCAATCAAGTTAAACACTTTAATAAATGAATTAGCATTAGTAGAGTAGAAGAAGTATTAGAGAATTAGTTGATACTTTCATAGTTGATATAAGGTAGAGAATAAAGTGAAGAACCCATGGTTAAGAGTGCATAATATTTGGAGTTCATATTTGAGTGTGCAAAGCAAAACAAGCTCACTAGTAAATAGTAACATTTTTTTACAGATTGTGTACTTGAGTAATTAATGTGGAATTAAATTGGATATGGTTTAAGGGTAAAAATCAATTGACTGATTACTATTCAATCATGGAAGAGTTCAATAAGAGATATGGAGTGTATTTAAGGTGAAATTTGGAGCATCCTAAGAAGCAACTTGAATCAAGCCCTAGTTTCATGAAATTAAGGTATTTATTATTCGTGCATTTCTAATTTGAAGTTTCAATTTGAAATAATGGAAAACCCAAGATTATGTGATGTTAGTTAAAGGTCTAGATAAAAATTTAAGAACAAACCCTATGTTTCATTGGAAGTTGACCCTCTAGGATCATTTTCACAAGTTCTCAACAATGTTTTACATGTAGAGGATATTTGGGTATACATACACTATAAGTCTAAAAGTATTGGTGAAAATGACATTCACAAGGACCTAGTTATAGTTTGCAACAATAAACTATCACTTAAGAAAGGGTTTGATTATTTGGATGAGTTGAACATCATGAGACATATGTTTTACATAGATTTTGACAACCATGAATGGACAAGAATCATTTTAAGAAGAATTCACAAAAATATATTTTGGGTAGGTGACATACTTATAATGATAGACAATGACATGATTCAGAAACTCACTAAACTTAGTAATAAAGGAAGAAATCTCATTAATGAGAAAAATTTAAAGAAGATAGTTGAAAGAACTTTGAAAATCAAGTCTATAGGGAGAAATATGATGTTAGACTTTGTTAGGATAAACCACAGACAGAAATAAAAACTACATGCAAATATAACCAATAACAGAAAATAATAGAACACATAGAAATTAACACAAGGCACCAAGATTTAACATGGTTCACCCAATCCTTGGGCTACGTCCACCAAACAGCAAGTCCGATCTTATTACAATCCAGTGATTACAACCTGATTCCAATCCATAATCCCTTAGAGCTCAATACTGCCGCAAGAACCAATTTCGTATCACCACACCTTTGCCAAGAACCCTGTGAGTCCTCAAGATGCAACCATCTCCACACACTATGAAGAAAACCATCTCCACATACCATGAAGATAACCAAGAACTCCATGAGTCCTCAAGATCTAACCATCTTCAAACACCATGAAGATAACAAGTGCACCATGCAAATGTCAAAGACGCTTTTGCAGCAATAGGATCTAAGACAAACCTTCAACATCTGCAAACACTCAATAAATATATCAATGCCAACAACTCCCACTCAACTATAGTACCAAGTCACCTATGGCATCATAAAATCCATCTCCTATATGAAGATCCAAATCAAACTAGGAACTAATCCTGCACTGTCACCCCATCACTATCACAAGCTCCCACTAAACCATGTATCCAAGCTGTCCATGACATAATGATGAAAAAAAAATACCATCCTCTAACCATGAGAATCAACCAAGGCATCAAACTATCAAAGAACTCAAAGTGCACATCATGAGCTCCTCAAAAGAAACCAAATAACTATGATCCTCAACCAAGAAGATATACCACCATAACTGAATTAGAAATCCAAGCTAATGAACCTCAAGGATGTACCTGTATATCCAATCATGTCATGCCAAAATCCATGACACCATGATCACATCCATGAACTAAGCATCTGGTTCTCAATATGTCCAACCTGTCAGCATAGTCAACCACAATCCTCCACCATGACTATACCTGGTAACAACATCTCATCCCTTCTACATGAAGAAAAAAAAATCATGTGACTTAAGGCATAGACAACCCAAATCCAAGCCACCAATCTAAATATGCATCAATAATGAAAGATCAATGGGCAAAGACAACCCATAACCAAGCTATAAATGCAACCTATAAGTATAGACCGCTTACAACACTGCACAACTTGTAGATCCAACAAGTCATCATGCATATTCAAATCCAAACATTGATAACCATATCATCATGAGACCGATCTGAAATATGAACTGAGTATACAATGACATCAAAACTTAAATCTTCCAATGCCATAGACTCACAATGTTACCATAGTCAAAATATGTTTATAAACTGTACAGATCAATATATCAACAAATAAATCATGCCAAACCTACACCAAATCTAAACCAATGTGTAGAGCTCTCCAAGAGCTTTCCGTTGACTACTCGAAGTCCAAAATCCGACTCTGTATGCCCAAGTTATGTCCTAAACTGTGCTCAAAATAAATAACATCTAACTTTAGGGCTCTTAAAACCTGACAAAATCTCAAAATCATAGAACCAAACCTACACCATGTTGTAGTGCTCTGAATTAGCTTTCCAACGCCTATAAGAACTCTAAAATCCGATATTCTGAGAGAAAGTTATGGCCATTTTACTAAGACAGTCTTTTTACCATTTTCAGTACGATTTTTCATTTTTAATTTTTTTTTTCAGTGACGAAAATTCCGATGGGATTAAATTTGATGGCCATCATGGGCTGAAACCAAAAAAAATCTTTCATTTCCTCTGAACATGGCCAAACTAGGGCATACTATATATCAAAATTTATGGAAATGTCGACCCGGATCCAATGGTGAGGTCTATTTTTACCCAGGAGGTCATTTCTGCATGCTACCTCCCAAAACCCTCATTTAAACGAAACATCCGAAAAAATCATTTTGTCCAACAATTTCACATGCCCAAATCTTTTAACATCCCATCATAACAGAAAATCCAAAACCCTTAGATCTGCAATAAATCATTCATATATCTTGCCCATTTCTTTTATCCTTTCATGCATTCCCATGGATTCAATCTAGGGTTACAATAATAAAACCATAGCTCTGATACCAATTGTTGGGCCCATAACCCATAGGTGGTTAATTATGTGGTGTTCCATGTTCACTAACAGTCATGGCTTTTGGTGCAACGGAAAATGGGCCCAACAGACTTGATAAATGTTAGATTTATCAGTAAGATAATAGGTTATAATATGAATTATAGTTCAAGGATTAACTCAGTACCTGTTGGATTCATCCATGCAACATGCCTAATGATTGTAAAGAAGGAGAAGGTAAATATGTGTTAATTACTCAAGCAACAAATTTTGGACAACATTAATAGAATTAAGAGGGCTAAGAATGCATCATTTAGATTTGAATAATTCATAACACATCTATTCTTCCAAGTTATGAGGAAATTTTGTAGTATGCTAGATTATGAGTGGAATGAAAACAAATTCACTATGAACCTAATAACTCACTACTATAGGAAGCATTCAAAGGATAGGATAACATAGGACATCACTAGAATGATGAAGATTTTCTAAGAAGAAATGAAACAGAGATATAGAATCTTTCCATCACTTGTTGAGAAATATAAAAATGATGTTATATGTATGGAACTAGTAGAACCAAGGATCAATTTCAGTGATCTTATGGGATATGAAATGAAAAAATAGCTCATTGAAGCATATGTGAAGATCATTCTTAAGTTAGAGAGAAATAATAAATGTCCTATATGGGGCACTTATGAAGAAAAAATTAAAGAAGTCAACACTAAACTATACAACAAAGACAAAGAAAAGGGTTGAAAATTAGAAAATAGACATAATTCTAAAAGAATCGGGTATGAGCAGAGAGGAATACAAGGAAGCTATGGTAAAATCTCTTGCAATGAAAGAAAGTGGACAATTAGAGATACTAATTACTAAGCCTTTAGAAATTGGAGGTATAGTAGAAGGTGTAACAACACAGATACCTAGTGCACCATATTCAATAGTGTCTCAACTGCAACCATAATTTGTACCACCTATTCAAAAAGATGAAGATGATATTAGTATTGTGCATGTAGAATCATCCACCCCTCCAAGAACAATGAAGTATCCAAGGTTGCAAGAAGTTAACAAGGTGAAAATTGAACCTCCTAAATAGAAAAGAGTGAAGAAAATGGCTACATGACCAAAGGAGAAGAGAAATACTCTTCTTACTTATAAAGGTACTTAGAGAAGAAGGACTCAAATTTTTTATTCGGAATTAGAAGAACCAGATAAGGAAGATGCAAAGGTAAAGAAGGTAGAAAATGTGAAGATAGAGGCAAAAGCATTTGCTAGAAGAAAATCATGGAAACCAAGGGCTGAAACATTAAATAATGCTATCATAAATAAAGGAAATTTTTTATAGTTGAATAAGTTCTATGATTTGTATAGTAGTTTTGAGAAACTTGAATTAGAAAATGTTGCAATAAGGCATTTGATATAGAATGATAAGAAATTTTCTAACATACAAGCTCTTATTCCAAAAGACTTGTATGGAAGACTTGTAAATAGAAAGCAAAGGGTAGTAGAGGAGGACAAGAAAATCAAAGAGAATCACATAAGGAATTATTTTGAAGTGACTAGTGATTAATACTTGCTAAGCTTACTGGGTAATCTTCAACCCTATATCTAAAACAAGAAAAGAGCCATCCTACTTATGGGAGGAAATTATGAAGAAGAAAATTGAGAGATAGAGACAACACTTGTGTATAGATGATGTTAAACATTAACGAATCTAGTTCACAAAAGGTTTTAGAAGAAAAGAAGAAGAGCATTAAGATAGAGGTAAAGGATATAGAGAAACCTATAGTAGAAATAAATATGGTGATGATAGAGGCAACTACAACTCTACAAGTAATAATTTCTATTGGCACTATGCAAATAGACAGTGTAAGAATAATCTTGGACATAGAAGATGATCCTTGTAAGGATTATGGCCCATCCATTAGTGACAATTTGGTGAGCTACACTAGTTCTGAGAGTAAGGAAGAAGATGAAGAGGAAAAAATGAAAGAAGGAGAAGAAGAAGAAGAGTTAAAGAAAGAAGAAGGAAGAGAAAATGAAGACAGAGGAAGAAGAAAATAAGGAGGAAGAAACCAAAAGGAAAGAGGAAGAAGAAAAAGAAAAGGAAGATAAAAAGAAGCTCAAAGAAGAAAATAAGAGAAAGGAAGAGCAAGAAATAAAGAAGGAAGAAGAAGAAGAAAAGAAGACAAATGAAGAGAGGAAGAAGAAAGAAGAAGGAGGAAGGGAGAGAAAGAGAAAAGATGAAGATGCAAGAAAGAAAGTGAACTTAGTTCTAGGTCACCACTCTCATTGGAGGCTTTGATAGAAAAAAATCTAATGATGATGATGATCATAAAGGATTAACATCATTATTGAGAAAATTACCTGAGAGGAAAAAGAAGGTGAGGAATCTTGAGAAATAACTAGATGAAGTATCATAAAAGATACAAAATGCAATCACAACCAAGGTAATAGACACATACCCAAAAATTAGAGAAAAGGAATTGGTGAAATATTTTGAAAAATAACTTAATCAATTATATAAAGTTACAATGACAAGATAGAAGGAAAACATAATGCTCAAATAATTGATATAATATGCAAAAATATTAGAATTTATTTGGTAATACTTGACTCTATATATCTACAATGTTTCTTGTCCTACAAATTCATCATAGATATAAATGAGGAACTAAGCAAAACGTAGAAATAGTTACAAAAATTTTTGAATACTCCACTATCCTCAGAAAAAGGTTGAAGACTTAGAGTCCAGAATTGAAAAGACTTCTGATGATATAAGTCTAATTGAGTTGAGGAGAGAAATAATCATAAAGAGGTTCTCTTTTTTAGAGAACATTTGGTACTAAAGATTGACAATGTGTAGAATCAAATAGAAGAATTTCTTTAGACAAGGACATCATTTGAGAAGTTTGAGTACTTAGATTTGAATACAATTGAATTAACATCCTATGGACTATGAAGCTTGACTAGTCTATTTAAGGAAGTCAAGGATAGATGGAAGAAAGTGTTTGAGGATATGAAGGAAAAAATTGTAGATTGTATTTTCATAATTTCAGCTTGAAGATAAAGGTAAAGCAATTTTGACATGTATATATACTTTGACAACTTTATTGTTTATGTCAAAGGGAAATTGCATAGGAAAATTGTATGTATAATGTATATTAAAGGGGGATTAGTAATAAAGGATTATAGTGAACAGGGGGGGGGGGGGAGATATTTTAATAAGGAGTTATAAGGAAAAGATGGTATAAATATTGATCATCCAAAAAAATTAAAAATTGTAAAGGCCACAATTTTTCTGGGACTTAGCCAATTTTCCCATATGTTGTCATCAATACCAAAGCAGAATATTGTTAGAAATTTGGATAGGTTAGTCATTATGATGTTCTTATTTGTTAAAAAATATGAGTCATATGAAGTTACCATGTTATGTGGATAAAGTTTTGGGATATGGACTTAGAAAATTGTCTAAGTGCTATACAATTTATCTATCATAGTAGTTAGAGTTTTAATCAACACAATTTGCAAAGGAAGAACTAGAATGTTCACACTTACCTTGAGATACTATAGTATTTCATGATGACATGTATAAGAGAGAATATTTTTATGAACAATACGAACAAAGTTATAATGATTTCACCAATTATAGTATTGGACAGGCATAACAAAGAAAGATAAGAAAATACATATTTTGTGTTAAGGAATTATTTTATTTTCCAAAATAATTACTAAAATAATTAGGGATGACATCCTAGATGTAATTCTAAGTGCAAAAGAGTTAATTTTCTATCTTGATAAGTGTAATAAAGGTATAAAGGCCGATAGAGAAGTTATTTGTGAAATAATAGGGTATAAAGAAAAGATTGCAAATAGTGATGTTTGTGTGATCAAATGAAACTATATAGTATGTGAATTCTAATGTATGATCAGAGAAATGAGATTTGGGATAAAGTCTTCTGAAGAGAAGAAAAGTAAATATCATATATTGAACATATTAGCAGCATTGCAAGGGTTTTTATATCTATCTTTTATATTGAAGAACTTTATATTACATTGTATGATTGGCAAGTAGGCTTGTCTTTCATAAATTTGTAATTTGTATATAACAACTCCTAACAAGTTTGAGGCTTCTAACAAGGCCAAAGTCCTCTAACAAGTGATTCAAGGTGAGAGGTGTTAATCTTGTTCTTATAACAACATTCTATAACTAAGCTTCTTCCAAACCCATCCAACATATTGCCATCAGTCCCTTAAGACTCTTACAAGTCTAGAGACTAGGTGATTGGTCTTTTCCTCATGCTACACTCACCTCTACCAAGTATCTACACCTCAATCTCCACAATACCCAATCGACTGTCTCTCACACCACAAAACACCTCCACTACCTTACACCCTCCAAGATCTTTCACAACACCATACTCCAAATTACTTCCAAAGGCTCAACTTACTACCAATAAAGTGAAGATTTAGATACCAAATTACTTTCAAACATCTACCAATACTAAAGGAAGATTTAGATACCCATTATTAAACTCTATCAAATTCCAAAATCTTAGGTTCTAACTTGTTCAATAAGGGATATAACTCATAGGCCGTAATCTAGGCTAATAGGCCTAAAACACATACTCAACTATAAAATCTCAAAAAATCTTAAATAACCCTACCAAATGAACCTAAATTCATCATTACCTTACTAAAATCTTTCTAACTTCCAACTTTTGGGCTCCTAGTTGTTGAGGAGATTATTAAATTTTCAAACCCTTATATTCATGAGGGTTTCACTATTGAATATGGTAACTATCCTTTAAACTTCCATAATTTCCAACTCTTCTCATGAATTCTCCAACATCCCAAGAGTGAATTCAAGCCTTCCATAATATAGATAGATTCCAAGTAAACCATTGTCATATTTATTGACTTCTATATTATTATATTACAGATCCAACATATGATGCCTTATATATCCTTGGCCATCTCTACCATAGGAAGTGGGGTTATATTGTGAACCAGAAAAATGGTCATCTAAAACATCATAGAAAACATTTTCATCCTCCCTAACTTCATACAATGAAATATCCAACCAAAAATGGTACTGCACTTTGACAGTGTACAATATTTACTATCTACAATAGAGAGTAATGATACTTGACAACAACCCAATGATACTAGGTGCATCAGTATTCATTCTAGACTCCATTACATCATAAAATAAACCTATGAATTAAAGGAGAAGATACTAGGACAATAGTCTAATACTAGAGTATAAGAAAAAATTTCACAAAACAAAAATAGGCTTTTATTATACAAAATCATATATTATGCTCTTCACCTTTCTTCTCCACATATCCTCCTCCCTCTCTTCAACATGACAATGTATTCTTTCTATTCTAACATGACCTTTCACCTCCTCTAAGGACATGTCCATGATTGATGACTTTCCATCTTCCAAAACTTGTCATTTTTGCAAAAAAAATGCTAACGACAACTTCTTTGACAATTTTAAATTTTTTTGAACATTTTGAATTTTATGCTTTCACATGCTTTCTTGGAAACCTAAATAGGTCCAAATGCTTGTTATGGCCTTCTAACTTTCCATCTATGACCTTACATGGCTCTTTCCACATTTTAACTCTCTTTGACCCACACTTCTTAAAACATGAACTTGGTGACCATGACCTTAATTGAACACTTAATAACATTAATTGAAACAACTAAGACACTAACATATGAAGACTCAAAAACATAATAATCATGACTCCAAATTCTATGGAGATGGTCAGGGTGCTCCTATACCAACAAGGACTGAGACACTATACAAATGTAGTAGACTCCTAATGGGGTCAATATCTTTAATTAGATACTTTGAACTAATGGACCATTTTTTAGGTACCATCCTCATTGGGGTTTTCTCTTGGCCATGGTTTCCCTAGTTAACCAAATATGGTGTTATGAATTACTTTATGGCATGGTTATGTTTACTATTTAGCATAGTCAGTTTACTTTCTTATGCAAGTTATAATTTTTAATGATATCCAGTTTTGGGAAAAAATTTGTGAAATACCGATTTACCCCTCACCATCTTAGTATTTCCTATTTCTAATAGTGTGTGGTTATATATATATATATATATATATATATATATATATATATATATATATATATATATACGTGTTTATATATATACATACATACATATACACCCACTCAGGGCCTAGCCTAGCCTTGAACCTTGCTGAGGAATTATGGAAAGTGTGATGTACATTTCCCTGATCAGTCACCATAAACTTAAAGTCTCTCACTTGGGGATTGATCAAGCTTCACACTAGATAAAAATCTCTCACTGGGGGACTTATTGTTGTACACACACACATATATAAATTTATACACACACACATATGTACAACCATGCATACATACCTATATTTATGTATGTATATATGTTTGTGCATGTGTGTGTGTGAGTGTATTCTCATGATAAATAGTTGACTCCATAATCAATAATTGAGATTTATGACATTATTATTGAGTAATTACTTATGCCAATTGAAAGTGCATACACACATGAATAGACTATTCACATGTAAAATCTAATGTGGGAAAAAAAGATGAAAATATTATTGATAATATGGAATAATTTTTTTAAAAAATTAGGCTAGAAGCCAAGCAATGCAATATTGTTGATATTTAGGAACATTCCCAAGGATCTAACATAACCTAATAGAACTTTCACAATAAGTATAAATTTTCATGTTGATTCCAAAGAATTGTACGACCTTTCTATGAGTTTAGATTAAAAAATTAAATCTAAAGCATCTTGTAATCGAGTTTTATGAACTTATCATCTAATTCAATAATTCACACTTCTTATTATTCCTTATCTATACTGCACAACCTTTTTACATGATGCACACAAATTTTAAAATTTCCTCACTTGGTCTTTTACTAAACTCATCCTTTCGCACTCATATATTTAGTAATCCATTAATCAAAAGAATATACAAGGGTAGCCAATATGATATGATCATTTTTAATACTATGTTGGTAACCATGAGCATAAATAAACAATCCAATTCGCCATAGAATTTAAAGGGGACATAATATGTCTTCTTCAATTGATATAGTTTAAGTAGATGCATCAAAATATCCTTCAAAATTGAACACAAATGTGAGACATACATGTTTTTTTAGGTTACTATTTTACCCAAAAGTATTATGAAATACACAATGCATTATTAAGACCAATAAAAAATACTATGATCATGTCAATCTCTTAACACTTTTCTTTCCCCATATCCAAATAAATGATAATCAAATCCAATCACCACAAAAAAAAGTATCATCAAATAGATAATGCGTGCATCAGTATTGAATGTTCGACAAAAAAAATTCACATGTAGAGAAAATTGTCAATTGATATCTAAATTAAAATACCAAACAAACCACATTATCATTTCCACTAAACAAAATCTCCCAAAATGAAAGTGTGGAGAATTATTTAATCTGATCTTATCCCTTTTTTTTTTTTGGAAAATGTGGATGAACCTACCATATATAAATATATCAAATAAAAACCTAGTTGAAGGGCTCCATAGGGAAATAACTAGGAAGAAAACCCCATTTCACTACCTAATTACAAAAAAGATATATCCAAATAATTGTCATTATCCACTAGAAAATTCACCTTTCCTTAAACATTGCTAACTTTTTAGAAGATCAATGAGCCCCTTATTTGAACTAAAACAATTTGTTGTATAATGTGTTGGCATTATGATACATTTTTGTCATTAGTTACAACACTTATTGGATTCTGAATGCTTACCAAGCTCTCACCGGACATTCCTTTGTAAGCCAAGCTTTACCTAGTTCTCAGTGTTTACCGAGTGATCGAAGTAAACAAAGAAGTCAGTGTTTACCGAGTGATCGAGGTGACCAGAGCAGCCAGTGTTTACCGAGTGTTTGAGGTAAAGAAAGGAATTAGTTTTGACCGAGTGAAGATGTACTTAGTATTGACCGAGAACTTCGTGATAACCGAGCTCCTGAGGTTATCAAGGAAATTAATTTTACTGAGCTCAGACGGTTATCAAGGAAACTAACTATCACCGAGTCACAAGGTTCTATCGAGTGTTTCCTTTGATCATCGAGCTACAGTTCAGATAGAAGTGTTCACCAATTGACATCTCTTCTACCGAGTCTTCAGTGGTTACCGAGTTCAGAACTAATCGAAGTGTTTAGTATGGACCGTGCCTTCACTTCTACTAAGTGCATGACGATGCTGAGTAACGCAGTGGATGCCGAGTATCAGAAGGACACCGAGTCAGTTTAGTGAACCCAAGTTTTTACCTTGGGCCGACTTTGTATAGAGATTTGCACTTGTTGTTTTGGCCGACCTTGCATGTATTATTTATTTGGATGGTATATATATGCAATGTATTGTATCATTCAAATGTAATGGTAATGAATGAAAATGTGAAAGTGAAAGAAATACATGTGTGCGAAAGTATGTGTGCTGAGTTGTGAAGGTATTCAGCAAGGTCAAGTTTTGGAGCAGAAAAGTTTTATCTATCACATCAAGGTGAATCAGAGCATAGCGGATCTTATCAGCAATCAGTTGTAATCAGATCCACTATTTCATTCTAACAGGTGAATTAGTTTTTGTAAATCCTTTAACAAGGTAGACTTAACAGTCTTTTGTAAATCTCCTAACAGAGTGCATACTTTATTGTATGTTTGTAAATCCTCTAACAAGGTGGATCTAGCAATCCTTTGTGCTCCTAACAGGGCAAATCACCAGAAGTGGTCATTGTAAGCCTTAACCGGCCAACTTCATACTGCAGTAATGAAGCTTTGTGGGTTTCATCCCCACCCCAGTTTTACTTTCTATTTGGAAGGTTTCTGGGTCACCAAATCTGTGTGTTCAAGTGTTGCAAATGATTTTGTTTCATGCTTAAAATAGGTTACTTGGATGAATGGTGAATATATCAGTATGCAGTTTTATTGTTTGAAATTTTAAAAGTTACTGATTCACCCCTCCCCTCTCAGTAACTTGTCATATCTTGAATATTTCCAACAATTGGTATCAGAGCAATAAGGTTCTCAAGATAAAAGTTTCACAGCTTGAGCAAAGATCAAGGACAATGGAGATATTCAGACTTGACAAAACTATTGAGAATGAAAAGCTAGATTTGAAAATGGCCATGGCTCAACTCAATGAAGCAAAAGAGCATCTTTCACAATCCTTGAAAAGAAGAAAAGAACTTGCAAGGCAAATGAATGACCATCAGTATGTTGAAGAAAAGATTGAAGATCTCTCACCATCAAGTAGTTCAGATGAAGCTGACAAAGCAATCAAAGAACTTTTAGAAAAGAATGGATCTCTGCAGGAAGAAGTAAGAAAGCTCAAAAGGGAACAAGAAATCCAATCCATCAGGCTATGTGAAATCTTGGAGCAAAGGAACAAGGTAGTTGAAGACTTAGAGGTAAGGAATAATCAATCCTCTTAGCTTGAAAATCTTGTAACTCAATTATCTAATGCAAATGAAGAAATTATGAATCTAAGATCTGAGAATGAGAATTTGAGAAATGACTTAATTACTGAAAGGAAAATCAATGCAACCTTACAAAGTGATCTAATCTCTGAAAAACAAGTCAATGAGAGAATGGTAAAATCTCAAAAGGACATGGATCAATTGAATCTGCAAAATGAAGAAAACTTTCATAAACAAAATGGTAAAGCAGGCCTTGGATACAAGGAAGAAGATGAATCCTCCAAATAGGGTACTCAAAAGAATCAAAGACCAACTTGCAGCCACTGTGGTAAGTTAGGTCATACATCTAACAGATGTTGGAGCAATGGAAAAGGCAAATTTAATGGAAAGTGCTACAATTGCAATCAGTATGGACACAAAGCCAATGAATGCAAAGAGAAACTGAAATTTGAAGGTAAATGTCACAAATGCCAAAAGCAAGGTCATAAGGCATCACAATGCAAATCCAAATCATTTAATCCAGCTGAACAACTTGTCAAAGCAATATTTGGTTGGGACTACAACACTTGGTGCAGATGTCATTATTGTGGAGAATATGGTCATACTGGCATAAACTGTGCAAGGCATCACCTAAGAAAAAGGGATACCACTGTAAGATGTTATACATGTACAGAACTTGGTCATATATCTAAAAACTGCATGAACATAAAGAAATTCGAGGATGAGAAGAAAATCAAAGTAGACAATATTCGGAAGCAAATGAAGCAGCAATGGATTCCTAAGTCTACCGAGCCAGATAATTCAAGTGATGGAATGGTCACTCAAGAAGTGAGTGACTCTACCATTTCCAATTAAGACTCATCAGGATAAGACCAGGACTGTATCTACAAAGCAATATCCTAAGCAGTCCTAGAATGAAAATATGATCAAATCAGTATTTCAGATACATTAGGATCATGGTCGGTACATGAACTTACCGAGCTCAGTCGGGTGCAATAAGGCTTCTTTCACCAAGTTGCACTTACCGAGCATGGTTGGTTCTTCTCTTACCAAGTTAAGGTCGGTTTAACCTATTTTCTTTTGGTCACCGAGTTACGAAGTTTAAGCCGAGCTAGTGGATGATAGTCTGTCGATCGCAGCTACCTTCGTACTGAACATTAATGGTGAATTTTTCATCAAAAAGGCAGATTTCGACCTCATTTTTCACTGCGAATTCGAGATTTACACAGAAAAAAAAAAGCTTTCAAGCAAGTTCAAGCGATTTGAAGAAATTTTCCAGCGAAGTATTCTTATGAAGCCTTTTCACTCACTGAGCAGCAATGGCATCCGCAAGCACCAGCAGTAGCAAGGCGAAGAAGGAGAAGAAGAATCAGAAGAAGAGCAACCGACAAAGAAGAAAGGCAAGGTAATCATTACCAAGCCCAAGAAGCAGCCTACTGTAGTATTTACTCGGAGGACAAGAAAAGGTATTCAGGAACCTGTATTGGTCAAGCCTGCACCTACATTCGAGCAAAGGCTCAAATCATTGGAAGAAGGAGCTGGCATCACAAATTTCAAGGCATTGAAATTTGAGACAAGGACTGATGTAGAGAAAATGCAGATTGAGGAACTGGTACTTAAAAAAATGGGAAAATGGAAATACTCCCCAGACCAGATTGCTCCTCATATCTCTAAAGAACTACTAGAGAGAGTACAGTCAAGATAGGAGTTAGCCACCAAGACGGTAAAAGATATATATGAGCAATCCCTAAAGAATCTTCGGCCTAGTCTCACTGGAGCAAAGGTAAAATCTGAATTGAAAACCTATGAAGGTAAAATGATGATCAGATTCCACACTTGTTTGATTTTGATCAAAGATATAGAGCATGTTGTAAATGATGCTACAAACATGTGGAAAAACATCTATCATCTACATAAGCCCAGTGTAGACCCAGTAGAAATAAAGGATGATGACAACAGCAGCAGCAGTGATGAATCAGATAGTGCTCCATCCATCACAGTTACACCAGGAGAGTTGCATGCAATGATGGAAGAGAAAGAGGAAGAAGACAAAGAGGAAGAAGCTGAAGAGGAAGATAAGGAGGATGATCCGGTAAAAATTGCAGCAGTAGTTATTGCATCCCTTCCTCACTCCCCAGCTAATCCTATGACATCATCAAGGTTGGAGTCAACTTCAACAGGTTCATCTACACTAGATTTACCATCTACACCTACCATATCTCAGCTCCAGGTATCATCAGTGGAAGTGACTACCACTTCATCTACCAAGCTGCATCCCTCTTCATCTACCGAGTTGGCCTCCTCGACTCCATCATCATCAGTTGGTATTGCTGTGAGTTCTCCAATTTTGACTACTCAAATTTGTTCTACAATTTTGTCGCCATCTACTTCAGGCATAGTGAGCTTAGATACTATATTACCGAGTGTATCACCATTTTTGGCCAGTACTCAAATTTTTTACCCTGTACATACTCCTATTGGCACTCAACCCTCAAGCATCCCAGTTTTTACTTCTAGTCCTTCTGTCTCTACTGTTGTGTCTATTCCAAAGGTCAAACCAGTCATCTCAGAAGTCAAACAAAAGCAACCATTAAGACTTATGATCACTGGAAAGGAAATTCCTGAAGACATTGACTTGGACACAGAGATAGTAATTCCAAAGATTGACTTTGATAATGCTACCATTGAAGAAATGAGGTATGCTAGTCAACTTATTGAGAAAAAGGCTACTCAGATGCAGTTAAGATCAGAAAGGGATAAGGAATACAAGATAATTGAGGATGCCCAGAACATAATTACTGAAGCTATAGGTGTTGATGTTGATACTTCTCAACACATTTTGATTCAATTGGAAGAGGCAGTTAATAAATTCAATGAAGATGCCTCTGGACAAGAAAAGCTGATTGAGCATGTAGCAAAGAAATTTGATAATAAGGTGTTGGGGCACATTGCCCAGAACATTGCAATAAATTAGGTTGCATTAACCTCAGTTTTGGCAGATATGAAAAATTCTTTTAATAATGTAACATCTCTTTTTGCTAAGCTTTGTGATGTTACCGAGTACACTAAGGGAATAAGAGAGAAACTAAATAAAATTGATGAGGATCTGAAGGTGAGCGCACAGAACTTGAAGCTTGACCCCAGTTCAAGCTCATCTCATCACCTCAGGATCAAATTTTTGTCAGAGAAGCAGGTAGAGCTATTGAGAGAAGAGGCAAGGATTCGATCTACATTGATAGATATCCAAAACATGATCCTTCCCATCATGGATTCAATGCAGAAGCACATTGCACATTCAAAGACATTAATCCATGATAATAACTTCTCCATTGTAGACCATGTGATTGAACTTTCGGCTGAAGTTCAAGTAGCTCTTTCCACCTGCAAAATTTTGCAAGAGAATTGGGATAAGACTCTCCAGCTTATTCTTTAGGTACATTCAGAGTTCATCTCTCATTTCGGTGTTTCTATATAAGTATATATATTCTTTTATTCTTTGGCATTATTGTCAAAAAGGGGGAGATTATTGTTGGATATGTATACTATGGGTGAATAAGTGTTTTCAGAAAAATTGTACAAAGGAAGATATATACAGCTCATGTAAATACTGTATGTACATTCTATGGGGGAGTTGTATATAATGAAGCTATGTATATTCAGAATCAGTCATCAGCATGTCAGATAAATTTTGTCTCATAAGTGTTTTTGTCACTAATGCCAAAGGGGGAGATTGTTGGCATTATGATACATTTTTGTCATTAGTTACAACACTTATTAGATTCTGAATGCTTACCGAGCTCTCACCGGACATTCTTTTGTAAGCCAAGCTTTACCTAGTTCTCAGTGTTTACCGAGTGATCGAAGCGAACAAAGAAGTCAGTGTTTACCGAGTGATCGAGGTGAACAAAGTAGCCAGTGTTTACCGAGTGTTCGAGGTAAAGAAAGGAATCAGTTTTGACCGAGTGAAGATGTACTTACTATTGACCGAGAACTTCGTGATAACTAAGCTCCTGAGGTTATCAAAGAAATTAATTTTACCGAGTGTTGGTCTGACTTTTTCTGCAGTAAAAAAATTTTCAGTTAAACCATAGAAAAGTCAGATGTTCTATGTCTAAGTGAAGTATAAGGTTTTGGATAAACCATCTATAAGAAGTATTCACCATATAAGCCCTATATTCATCCCTATTCATAAATGGTCGGGCGCGAAATTTTCAAATTTCAAAAGAAGCGAATATGCTTTCGTATTCCTTTTCCTTTCTCCCGGGTTACCTTTCTTCCTATTTGTCCCAACCGTCAGATCCGATTAGATCTACCACTGGCGTTACCTTGCTATTGAGAGTTGCATGCTCATTAAGTATAGCGAGATAGCGAGTGTTGAGTTTTTAAGCGATGGGACCATGAAGTGAAGGTGCGGCGATCGGAGATTTGCTTATTAAATGCTTTATTGTGCAGGTACACTTTGCAATTCGCCACAAAAAGGGAAGGAGAAGGACCCACTAGAATATCTGACATCAGAGCCGGAATGTTGATTTTTCTGGAAGTTTTGCCACCTCGCTATCGGAAAATTCAGGCACTTCACCGTTAGCGAAGTAGCGAGGCCACGTGAAAATCTAAAAATGATGACATTGCATCTTGCTTGTATCATAATTACACCAGGTGGCATGACCAGTCATAAATACTGTTGTCAGAATCAGTTTTAATTAACAGAAGTAATTACTGGGTACCCCTTGCTTTTTTCCGGCATGGAATCCTTTTAAGTGCCGAAGCTCGCTACTTCGCTATCGGAAAATTGAGGCGCTTCACCGTTAGCGAGTTAGCGAGGCCCCGTAAAGTGGCAAAAGATCGGCAAGATCTTTGATGACGTGTAATGACAGATGACTGTGATAAATTTTGACATGTGCTAGCTATGAAGAGGTTCGATTCTCATTAATATCTACCTGACTAAATGTACAATAAATCTGGAACGTCAGCTTGAAGTGAATCAACGAAGCTCGCTACCTCGCTATGAAGAGTTGCAAGGAAGATAATTTCAGCGACATAGCGAGTTGGGCCCGCCACCTTCTTTCTTAAGAAGTCCTGTAGCATATCTTTCGATCATTTCTTGTTCCGATCAACAGTTGTCGCCGCCTCGTCATGGCAAGGTGCTTTTTCTTTATGCATAACGAAGTAGCGACATGCTGACACGTGTTCTCCATCATCAGTGGGTCTAAATGTAAGTGCCATCAAAAGAAAGAATTAAGTACGTGGCAAGCTCTCATTGGGTAAAATAACTGACATGGCAAATATAACTCCTAGTTGTTCTCTTTGTACCGCATGATCGTAGGATCTTTGAAGATCAACGACACAGTTTTAAATAAAAAATGCAGTGCCACTCTCTATATTAATTAGACAAGAAAGCTTCGTCCGTGAGGAAAAATAGAGTATAATACAGAGAGATTGCATCAGTTTCATTTCACGCGAGAAAATATTTGAAGCCATTCTTGTGCAGAAGCTATTACTGAAAGAAAAGCGTGCCAAGGTTGATAAAAATTGTCAAGTTATCTGTTCGCTGAAATTTTGCAGGAATACAAAGGAGATTTGAGACAGAATTCAAGTAAGTAAAACTGCCATCATCTTTGTGAGCTTTTAAGTTTTAAAAAGGATAGCCCAAGATGCCTCCTAAGAAGGGATTTACAGGAGTAGTAAACTACCTGGATAGAAATGTGCATGATGATTTGCTTGAGTTACTTCCTGAGTCCACTGTAGAAACGGTGCAAGTTAAGAGGTTAACCGCACTCAACCCTAGGCTTAGGGTAGCTGATGGATTGTATGATAAGGGTAATTGGGTCCGGGATGCTCAAACTGCTCAAACTGGTTTGAGTTTATTCAAAAAATGGTTTGCAGAGAGGAAGTTATATGCCCCTCATGCCAATATATGGAATTTTGATCTTGGGAAGCTTGTTGTTCCCAGCGTGTTTATGGATTTTGACCTGCTTGAAGCCATAGCAAAAAACTATGACCAAGCCACTAAGGTAGTGAGAAGAATAGATGGTGAGGCTTTAGTTACCATCAGTCCCGAGGAGATTAGGAAGGTTTTCAATCTGGGACCTCTCACCATGTATCATGTGCCCATTAATCTGATAGATTTAGAAAAAGAATATATATCCAAGAGGGATGTAGTTAGACAGGGTGCACTGAAAGCCCACATAGGCCAGATTGGAGGCCTCCCAACCATAACATCATCTTCTAAAGAGCCCTTCAAGAAATCATGTTTTAATGCCAGGGCAGTGGAGATATATAGGACCCTGTGCAGAGTCTTCAGAGAGGGAGAAGAAGACTTTATTCCGGTGAGCTTCATGTATATGATCACCCAAATCTCTTCTTTTGGTGTGGAAATAATTTTTGATTTTGCATCTTACTTGGCAAATGAGATTCATCATGGATTGGTGGGGATTGCACAGGGCAAGGTGGAAAAGGTTTGGGGTCAGTATTCCTTACTGATGCATATGTTTCTTTTTAAAGGGGCCACTTATTTTGGTAAAGAAATGGTTTTAAATAGAGAACAAGAAGGGGAAGCACTGCCAGTCCAATTGTGGAGTGCAAACATGACCTGGGAAGCAGAAAATGCTAGCTTCGTTAGATTTGATAGGCACTTTGCCTCCAAACTAAGGTGCCTCTTATTGAGTGATAATCCCAAAATCCCTAAGGCATTAATGCACCTTGTCAGGCCTATGGACAAAACCCATAATCTAAAAGTTTCACATAATTGGGGAGATATTATCCCATATTCAGTCTCAACAGTCATCAGGGTCTATGGTTTCAAAGGAACACCCCATGTGTTACCCTATCAGGTACCCTTGAAGGTAGGGATAGCTGAATTTTTGTGGCAGTTGGGAGGAGTGGAGGAGGCCTTTTTGCACAAAAGGGGGACAGGATCAATTTTTCCTACTTGTACTATAGCCCACTAGTTTGTGATAACTAAAGAAGGGTGGGTCTTCTTCCATAAAATTTTGGATCAATATAAAATGGTAGTGTCTCACTCTCGTTTTTGTGATACAGAAGGTTTCTTCAACTCTGCCCTTAGATTGAGAATCAAGCTTCGTCCAGTTCAGCATGAATTCTATTTCCCTGAAGATGTAATAAGAAATGAATATTCTCTCCATGAGCAAGAAATAAAGAAAGAAAAATGGAGAGTCTATTCAAAAGTTTTGGAATTCATTAATTGTTTTGATAAAGATTTCAGTCCTCTTAGTAATGCTGCAAACAATGCAGATAAAATACATAAGCTCATGAGTAATTTCTCTGAGATAATGGAAGTAATGAATGAGAAGAAACAACATTTTATTAATTCTTTTCCAGATAAAGCCAGAGAAATTATGAGAAAATTGGGTTTCACTCCCAACATTGGAATAGGTCCACTGGTGGTACGGAAGAAAATAGGATATACTATTGTCCGACAGCAGGTGCCCATTGTGCATAAAGAAAAATAGATTGTTGGATCCACCAGCACTGTCCTAGAAGAAAGACCCCCTGAACCTTCCCCCAAAAGAAGGAGAATAATAAGGGAGGAAGAATCCCCTGATAAAAGTGGCTCACCTTCTCAAACCCCAATAAGAATTGAGGAAGAACAGCTCACCAATGAGCAATTCGAACAAATGGGGTCACAGGGAGAAATTTTTGTTACACAAGCAGAGATTGATGAAGGGAACCCTCAGGAACCCCCTGTACCAAGTTTTGAATTAACTACAGCAGATTTCAGAGGAAGGGAATTGGACCCTATTTTGGAACAAGCCAGTTAGCATTTTTTGTCTGATAACAATTTTGTAAGATCTAGGGCTTTCCATCAGTTTGCGTGGAGAGTAAACATGCACATTTTTGAGCAAAGGTGCAATAATATGAGAGCAGAACATCCAGAAATGGATGAGACCTCCATTCAAAATCTAATAAAGGAACAAATGGTGCAAGAGTTCCAAAATATAACCCCTGATGAGGGAAGACAGATGGTAAAAAATGCTAATGTTTTATTATTGCCCAATTGGGACATTGCTGACGCATTAGTTTTTAATTCTGTTTCAAATAATTTAGGACTCCAGGATCCAAATAAAGAGGAATTCTTGGGTACAGCATTCAGCAATGATCAAGCTACCCTTGTTATGTGGTCCCTGAGAAGAGGATCCAGAGTTATTTCATCACAGCCTGATGATTCAGGATTGACAGGGAGTATCATTGTAAGAAGAGTTGCTGACACTTCAAATGTACAGGCAGCCCACATGAATGTGGATTATTCTAAATTTTCCCTGGCTACTGTGGAAAGAGAAGAGAGGGAAATGATTGATATGCATAATAAATATGAAATAGTGGTGGAAGCCTATAATCAAGAGGTAAAAAGGAGAATTGAGTTAGAAAACAGGGTATCTCAATTAGAAAAGGTACTTGGAAAGAGAAAAGTGGGAGAATCCAGTACACTAAGAATTGCATATCCCCCACAGTCATCTGTGGGATTAACCCCTATTATTGAGATACTTGACACCCTTGAAAGACCCCAATTCTATACTGCAGAGGAATTTGAAGCAGAAAAAACCAAATTGCATGAGTGGCAGATAGAATTTAGAAATCAGCAGGAAGAGAAATGGAGGCAGGGTGTAACATATTTGAGGGATAAAATACAATGGTCAAATTTTTATGATCAGTTGACAAGGATTGTAACCCTCATAGATGAGTTAAATAAAGAAAAGAATGGACTAGATTCTCTTGCACAGAAGTGGAGACAGAGGAATAATGATGTTACAATTATTTGTATATCTACAGTTCAAATGCCTTATCATCAGGTTGAGAGGATTTTTGATTTATTGAATCAATTAGATAATTTTGAAAATAAAAGAGATTCTTTACAGAGGAAATTGACACTCTGTTTTTCAAGATATCTTGCTAAAAAATTCACCCTATTTCCTTGTGCCTTAGAATCTGTTGATACAGTAAAGGAAAAAGATAAATGGAAAAAGGAAATGGATGAATTATTCAATAATAGAATAACAAACATCATTAGTGAGACTGGCCATTGGTTTTGGGGAAAGACAAATGAAGAGCTGGTAAAAATACAATTATATTATGCTGATATAAGAAAAGAATTCGATGATTTAGAAGAAAATGCCAATTCTTTAATAAAGATACAAAGAGAAACCCTAAGTTTTGATTGGCCAGATGATGATACTTTCAATAGATGGAAAGATCAGTTTAGTGAACAGATGTCAGGAGAAGATGACGAGGAAGATGTAAGAGTAATAGTTACTCTTGTAGTCAGCAATGATGACATAGAAAATCCCCAGGTTAAAGTGATTTTGCATGTAACAGAAGATGATACATCACTTACAGACCTTATGGGTATGTACTCTGAAGATGAGGAATGATTGCGAGAGTAGATCATAACAACCAAGAAGCATAACAGAAAGGGACCCGCCAAGAAGTGCTGTTGTAATCAACCTTTCTGTTATTCTTGTTTTTGTTTTTCAAAAGAAGGACACCTGTCACCTTCTATAGCCTGAAGCTTGTTGCATCCCACATTATTTAAGTGAGATCCCAAGGCTAAAGATGGGTCTGAATTTGGTTTTCACTAAGTATTGTGCTTAGTTCTGTTTTTGGTCCAAACATTTTGGGAAAGAAATTTATAGTATACTTTTTCTGTCAAAATTTCTGAGGTATGGATGAATGTAGAAAGAACTGTGCTTCTTCTCTGAAGGTTTTTCTGGGTCTTTTATAAAGGATATACCATTTTCAAAGGAAATGAATACAAATTATGAACTGTCCCCATATCTGTTCTTCTCTGAATTTTGTCTCCTTTTTAATACTGAGCTACCTTGATGTTGTGTGAGTAAAAGCTTATGCAATTGATTGCAATTTAGTAAGATTGTACATCCATTTGTTATTGTTGTTAATTCAATGGATTAAATAAAGACTTTGATGAATGTGATGAGGTTGCTTGGGTGTTAATAAGGATTTTTGAATGATAAATTTGGGTAAGAATTGCTGATGAAAATTCGTTGCAAGGCAACAAATTAGATCTAAGAATTTACTTGACTCTGAATTCCCAATGGATTAGGCACTGATCGAAAGTATTTCAGCCCAAAGGAGAAGTATATTATAACTAGCTTTTTTCAAAATACATCATAAAATCAATTTTCACTTATCTTTCCTGTAAGATTTTCAAAGTTGGCCAGCACTTGCTTGCATGGATTGTTTTAGCTTCATTTAGCCATTGTTGTTGGAAACATCTGCAGAGCTATAGAAGATTTCTTGGCCAAATCTGTTCAAGGGATGTGTTTATCAGTTATTTACCTATATGTTTGAGGATTTAGAGATGAGAATCAAAATGAAACTAAGGATAATTCTCATACAATTATTCCATCTTTGAACCATCCCCGGGTGCACCCGCCCTAGTTTTTACAGAGCCAAAAGAGTAGAAAACCATCTAAGGTTTTGTTGAAGTTGGGCCCTAGTACTTTGCATATGCAAGTGATAATGAGAATTGGCTATTCTTTAGGTTGTGTATGTACTGATATCTAGGTACTAAGCCTTTTGTTGCCTAGTAGTTTTAGCACTGTTAACATCAAAATAAAACACCAACACCGAGCTCAGACGGTTATCAAGGAAACTAACTATCACCAAGTCACAAGGTTCTATCGAGTGTTTCCTTTGATCACCAAGCTATAGTTCAAATAGAAGTGTTCACCAAGTGACATCTCTTCTACCGAGTCTCCAGTGGTTACCGAGTTCAGAACTACTCGAAGTGTTTAGTATGGACCGTGCCTTCACTTCTACCAAGTGCATGACGATTCTGAGTAATGCAGTGGACGCTGAGTATTAGAAGGACACCGAGTCAGTTCAGTGAACCTGAGTTTTTAACTTGGGCCGACTTTGTATAGAGATTTGCACTTGTTGTTTTGGCTGACCTTGCATGTATTGTATCATTCAAATGTAATGGTAATGAATGAAAATGTGAAAGTGTGAAAGAAATACATGTGTGTGAAATTATGTGTGCTGAGTTGTGAAGGTATTCAGCAAGGTCAAGTTTTGGAGCAGAAAAGTTTTATCTATCACATCAAGGTGAATCAGAGCATAGCGGATCTTATCAGCAATCAGTTGTAATCAGATCCACTATTTCATTCTAATAGGTGAATCAGTTTTTGTAAATCCTTTAACAAGGTAGACTTAACAGTCTTTTGTAAATCTCCTAACAGAGTGCATACTTTATTGTATGTTTGTAAATCCTCTAACAAGGTGGATCTAGAAATCCTTTGTGCTCCTAATAGGGCAGATCACCAGAAGTGGTCATTATAAGCCTTAACTGGCCAACTTCATACTGCAATAACGAAGCTTTGTGGGTTTCATCCCCACCCCAGTTTTACTTTCTATTTGGAAGGTTTCTGGGTCACCAAATCTGTGTGTTCAAGTGTTGCAAATGATTTTGTTTCATGGTTACAGTAGGTTACTTCGATGAATGGTGAATATATCAGTATGCAGTTTTATTGTTTGAAATTTTAAAAGTTACTGATTCACCCCTCCCCTCTCAGTAACTTGTCATATCTTGAATATTTCCAACATAATGGGCCTTCGACTATATACAATCACATCCCAAATTTGAAAGGAAATCTATAACAAAATTTACTTCCTAATATATATGAGATATCATATAGATGTCAAAAGTATCCAAGGGTCTCTATATTTGGACAAAAATATATGTCAACTTATGATTAAAAGTTGTCCTCTTAATACATGCTTGAATAATGACCAATGAGTCACCTTTAACATGAACTTGTGAGATCTTTAAGGTGCTGGCTAGAACTAACCCATGCAATAAAGTTGTGGCTTTAGCAATATCATTGTGCCTAGTGGAATAGCTAAGGATTTCAAAGAAATTAGGATCCCAAAGTGATTTCTTAAATAGATACCAATACTTGATTTCCCCAAGTTTCCTCTCAAAGCTCCATCAAAATTATTTTTTATTAACTCCATGCTCAGGGGCGAACCATTTGATCTTAGTCCTACCCATACCTCACACATTTCCATTGAGATGCAAGATGGTTGGGGGAGAAATAAATTTCCACTACTTAAGCATAGAATCATCCCAAATGGAAAAGAAGATACAAAAAGAGTTATTCTTAATGTTAACTAAAACCAATTCTAAATTTGACTTTTCAATGTTTACAAAAAAAACATTCATTGAAGAGGAAGAATGTCTAAAGTTTTTCTTATTTATTTCCCACCAAATTTCCCAAACAATAATAGATGGAGAACATTTCCATATAAAGGCTAGGACAGAGTCCAAGTACAAATTTGGCCAAGTCTCAAAGAGGTCCCATAGTGAGATATGAAGCAACATAAGAAAGTTTAGCTTTCTCAAAACAAAATTCCAATACACTTGTGCAAACTCACATTGAAGGAATAGATGAATTGTATCCTCAATAAATTTGTAACAAAGCAAGAACTTAAATAGTTTGGCAATATTAAATTTTTCTAGCCTATCACTAGTCAATGGTCTCTTTCTAAGGGCAATCCATGAGAAACAACCAACTTTAGGCAATGTACAATCATTCCAACAATAGAAAAATGCTCTCCTTTTTATCCTAATATCCACAACTCTACTAATTACAATTGATGTTGCCTTGACCAAATATTTTCCATCATGTGTCAGGTCCCTAAATACATTTTCCTTCTAATTTTGGAAGAAGACCTGTCTATCTTTGAGAATTTCCTTAAAACATTTAGCAGTTGAATCGGGGATAGGGAGTAGGCTGAGATCTTTCCATATGGCTAGTTGAGAGTGAGGCTCCACCTAATTGACATAATGATTTTTTTTTTCCCTTAATAGGTTTTTAAAATTTTCATTGCCTCTACAAACTTAGGGATCCTAATAAGTGGGGGGAAGCTATTCCAAGATCTTATCCTGTCTTGGTAGTCAACCTTATTCTAAAATAATGAAATATCATATCTTCATCTTGAAATAATAGTTGAAAACCTTAAAAAATGATAGTGAAATATTTACATAACTTAGTCATTATAATCAAAACTTAATCCATATTTACCTCACAAAAAATGTTTACAATGTTCTCCCATAAAATCCTCAAATGGTCTTTCTAGAATATTCGTGCTTGTCATGCTTCCATCTTCTAGATATAACTTATACTACCTTAGGATCATCATTAGAACCTTTGAATACTCAATATATACAAATTAGTTTCCTTCAAGAACATATCTCATAACTTCAAGAATCAAATAAATATTTCTAGATATCAATTGATCTATTCATTAAATATATTTCACAAATTATTGGTATATTTTTAATCACTTGATATCTTCCTAGAAATAAAATGATTCAAAAGATATAATATAATTTCCTCATATGTATATTTTATCTCCCACTCACATTTTGTATCTTCTTCATAATGGAAAATTGTTTTTTTTTTAGAATTCTTTAAATGGGAATAAACTTGAAAGAAATAGTAAATACTAAGATTGGGGGAGGCAGGGTGGGGGGTGGTGGTGGTGGTGGTTGCTAAGTCAACATTTTACCAACATTTTCCTAACTATGTATACATTTTATAATCTTACAACATGCACATGAGATAAAATTTAAAATTAAACATAACAGTATCACAATAACACCATTATTTGTTAACTAGGGAAACCCAAATGATCTACTAATCAAAAGTATCTTGTGAAAGATATTGATCCTATTATTAGTGTAATATATTTGTGTAGTGTCTTGGTCCTTGTTATAGAACCAGGCCTTTTTATAAGCCTCAACCCTTTTAGGAGTTTCTATTATGATTACAAAATGTATGCAAGATGCACCCACTTCCAAAACATGCAATATACAATGATATTCTATATACAAAGAAATAGATACAAAAACTGCTTACAAATGTTGATAACTTCAATATCCGATAGATCTATGTACCTCACTTTACAATTTTTGCATGTACTATCTTTACTGCTCTCAAAATCAATGTTTGCATCACATTTATAATACTTGCTCATAACTTCACATTTCCAAAACTATTCTTCATACCATCACATGTGTCCCAAAATGTAGAATTTTTTTTCTTCTCACTTAGGGTTAACATATAGGATTTTGTTCCTAATTATATATGTATTTTTTTTTGCAAAAGAAAATAATTCATTAACTTAGAATATCCATTTCCTTAACTCTATCATGTTTTTTTTGTGCATACCTATGATCTTTAAATCCTTAATAACAATGTTTGTACTGATTATAATGACTTTTTCACTTGAATGATGATTCCTCATACTTTTTTCTAGCTTTTACTAATTGTGAACTTTCCAAAATTTTGTCTATCAACTTTGCAAGACAAAACTATAACCCTGCTAACAGATAAACTTCATAACACTTGGACAATTTTCTAAGTCCTACCAAAACTTCATCTTCATAATCTTCTCACTTGATACTAAATATATTTTTCCATAAATGAAAACTCCATTCTTTCTACCTAGACAAATTTCCAAAAATATCCCCCTTTTGTAATGATGGAACCATATGGGAAAATTGGCTAAGTCCCAAAAATCAAAATCTCAAAAATTGTGAAGTTCTTCACATGGATATTCAAAAATTCAAAATGTGGATCATTTTCTATTTATACCATCTTTGATCCTTATATCTCCTAATTACAATAATCATATTACTCCTCCTTTAATTATACTTCTATCTTATATCTCCTTTTACATATTGCATAGATAGTTGTCCATGCTTTACTCCCCCTTTGACATCAATGACAAAGGTAAGTCAAAAACTATATACAAATCAAAATTTGGATCTACCATTCATTCCTTCATGTTGACTAGTTTGATATGCGTGAAATGAAATCTACAAAGTTAATCTTCATGTTATTGAACTCCTTGTCTCATGTGTCTTGGACTGCTTCAAATATGTTGATAAGGGTTCATAATCCATAAGATGCAACTTCCACAACATTCAAGTCTAAATACATGAACTTTTTATAAGATTCCTTGACCTTAAGGCACTTATCAAGATTATTTTGAGTATGATTGATCTTCAAAGTGAAATGTTTTCTTAGAAATAAAATCCTCTTCACTATCCTCTCTCTTTTCACCTCTATCAAGCATATTTCATCATTGACCTTGCCAATTCTTCTCTCCAAATCCTCAATCTTCACATTTGGTGACTACAATTCATTGACAATGCCATGTAACATTGTTTGCCTCCTTGTTAACTCTTCAGTGATGTATTGGATGAAATTGTATGAAAAAGTGCACTATTCATACTAATTCTTTCCTTCAGCTAAGTATCTACTTAACTCTTTGATTCAAGAGTCAAGAATTACTAAATCATTCTTGATGTTCTTGAATATAGTCTCAAATAATTGTGCATCATTCTTAACCTATTCCTATGTTGATACAATTTCCTCAAGCATACTAAAGTGATTTTCAAAGACTCTAATTACTTCTTCATCTTTCTTATCAAGATATGATTCTATGACTTTTAACTGAATGATAACCTGCAATTTATTTGTTACTTAAGTGAGAAATTTTTGTGTCCTCTTTATTCCCTTTGTTTTGTCCATGACTCTGCTAGTTGCAAGCATTGTTATCTAGTTGAATATATCTAAATTTATATCTCTAGTAGGTGTCAAATATGCACTTCCTATCATGTTGGCTAAGAATAACTCCATTGAAGTCATTGATGTGCTTGTACTCAAAATCTTAGAACTAGGTGTCTTAACTAGGGTAATTGATTGAATTTGCATAAGTGTCATCTTGATCTTTGTTCTTCCTTTCCTTCTCTGCTATTGATTTTCCTCATTATTTTCCCTTTCCCTTTGTTACTTCTTGCTACTAGGGATAATTGGCATATGTCTCTTTCTTTTCTTTACATGCTTTAAATGTAGTGAAAAATGAGATGTTTCCTATGTAATTACTTTCCAACTAGCTTGGAGTTTATGATCAACTCTCTTTAGATCATCTTCTAGAGTAGCCAAATATTCATCCTTATTTTGATATTTTCCTTTCTTCTCTTCAACTATCTTTTTTTGATCTCCATGGTTCTTTTCCTCATCATCAAAACTTGTATAACCTACCAAATTATCAAGACTCATGCCATAATCCTAAAAAGGGTCTTCTATTTATTTGTTTTGATATTTTTTTCCATCAATATTCATGGTAGTGATGGTGTTATTTATGTCACCTTTATGACTTCTTACTCTTTGATCTCCATGTCATCTACTATTGTAATTGATGTAGGAGATGAAGACTATGTTACTCTATCTAGAAATGTGGTCTCTTCACCTTTTCTAGGTTCCAAAGTAGTGATATTATTTTTTCTTTAGAATTATTTTGCACTTTTGTGTCCTTATATTCATCTTTTGGTTACTCAACTTTTGTATGATCAATTAGTAGTAAAAAAATCCAATCTCACCCCCTAAATCTCTTTTCAATTAATTTCTCCATTAATTGTGTAAGTATTTACAAATGAAAAATATATTCTCAATATCTAGTAAAAAAATTTCTCTTTGTGCATATGAACTCAAAATCTTATGCATACTTAACCATAGCTTTCTCACATCCATGTCTATCTCCTATTAGCTATGTAAAACATAATTTTTTCTCCAAGGGTTCAAATAATTTTCTAATGTTAATTTCCTTTATTTTTTATAAAATAGGTTGCTCAAATAGATATGGGTTGGTTTGCGTTAGCCAAAATACCCTCCCACCAAAAGATCAAATTCAAATAATAATCCACTTAGTGGTCACCTAAGGTTTTAATTTAGTATTGGTTTATTTCATATTATGACTTAGAAAGGTTTAAGTTGTGACCTTACAATTTTCATACTCATGGTTGGTTGAGTGCTAACTAGGATCAAGATGGCAAGGGCGTGATTACTTTGTTTTCTCCCAATTACATAGCTATGTTAACACACTATGGTTTAAGTCATGATGGTGTAGAAAGAGAAAGTCTTCAATGCTTCAAAGATATATTTTTCACCATTAGATTTTTTAAATCTACAACTAGCATATGATTGTAATAGGTTAAGAAATGGCTAAGGTTGAGTTACAATCAAGCGATTCCCCTTGTTTTTCTTGGTCACAAGGGTTAGAAGGGAACCTTAGGTTAAGGTGGTGATGATGTTGATGTGGTCAAAATATCATCCTTCGCAGGGTCATGATGGTTAATGAAGAATGCTAAGAGCAAGTTGTGAAGGAGTGATAACCAATGGGTCGTAGTTTCACTAAAAGAAACTGTTATTGAAGGAAGGTGTTGGTGAGGTTGTGATTATGGATTACGTTGAATTTTTGATATAATGGTAGAATTTTAAGAGGTGTTTGGTCCATGTGGAAAGGCTTGATGGTTAACTCTAGTTGACCAAATAACATGACTAAGTTTGGCAAAATTAACAATAGTAGAAGAAGTTCCTTGATGATGAATCCAATCTTTTTTTATCTCCTACAACCACTTTTAATCATTTCCTAGGTCTAATAAATGCTAAGAGATGCTCTACTACCACCTATTGATCCATCCATTTGGTTAGAAGTTAATGATCATTGTTCCTAACCTCTCAGAGCTTTGTTTGGTGAAGAAGTGATTTTCTCATATATTGATTTGTGCCATGATCAAATCTTTCTAGTTTTGGCAGTGATTATTCTCTACAGATTTGATTGTAGTGATTGAATTTTGTCTTATGATGGAAGGTAAAAGTTATGCATACACTATAAAAGAAAATTTTGCACAGTTTGTTAGAGTTAGATCTTCTCTATTTCTCTAGTATTGCCTTGAAATGCTACTATAAATTCCCTCTTCACCTCTGAGTTATATGACATCCTGTCTTATCTCTTTCAACCATTTATGTATTGTGCAAGCTTTGTTTGACTCTCTTTGGTGTACTATGAATATATATAATCTTTATCTTTGTTGGCTTGTGAATGATAAGAAGTGAAGCATCTTTTTCTTGTGTCACTCATGTGGTTGTTTGATCTATATGCAATAAATAGATTAAAGCAAGCCTATACATACATATATATATATATATATATATATATATATATCTAGACTATCATGATAATGGTATTGTGTGTGTATGGGTAAAGATTGGTTTGAACACCCTATTTTGGTGCATCACCTATTTAGAATAGATTAGGTAGTTACTTTCATGCATTGGTTCTCTCTTTTATCTTTAAGAATAGTTTAAGTGCATCCTATTAGTAAAGGAATCCAACCTTCTCCATAGACTCAACCTCATAGTTCAAGTCCCACAACTTGGACATTGTTTCCATGTTTCATGAGGTTGTCCTTAAATAAAAACTCTAGACAAGGGTGCATGCTTTTGGGACAATAGTTTTTGGCATGCTTGGGTTGCACTATAATTCAACATATATCAATTGTTGAGGCTATACCCCACTTTTCCATTTGTCTTTCAAGAGGCTTCACTGATCAAATAGGTGGTTACATATCTTTTGATTGGTCATGCATGTCTTTTAGAACTAGATTTGGAACCAAAGCTTCAATTAGAGTAGAACCATTGGCCCTCTGTCATATTGAACCCTACACCCTTAATCTCATCAATATGAACTATACCATCCTAGAAATAAATGAAAATGATATAGCAAATGAGCTAGCCACTTCTTTAGTTGATACACCCGATTTCCTCTTAGATGAGTAGGCTAATTCATATCAGTTTGATTCTATATCAAAAACCTTGGATATAGGCATAGGTACCTATTGTATATCAAAAAAGGATGCTCTTGTTCCCAATTTAATGAAAGCCAAAGAAGAAACAAGTAGGATATGGAGCATGTATTTTAATGGATCAAGAAATAAGAATGGATTAGGGGCTGGTGTGATGTTGATTTCTCCTACACCAGAAAGGTACTACTTCTCATTTAGGCTTCTATTTAGTTGTACTAATAATGTGGTCAAGTATGATGCATTGATTCAAGGTCTCTTACTTGTTCAAAAAAGAGGAATCCAAGCATTAAGTGTATATGGAGATAGTGATTTGGTGATCAATTAGGTGAGGAATCAAAATATTACTAAGAATGGTTTTCTCAAGTCTTATAAGCATATAATATTGGATTTTCTTGAAGGTTTCAATGTATTTAATATTCAAAGCATCCCTAGGAGAGGAAATAGACATGCTAACAAATTAGCAATAGTGGGTGCATCTTATAATGTTCCAAGGAGCATCAAAGATGAGAAGAAGTAGAAGATTAAAGCAATGCTCAGACCCACTATCCCTAATAATGATATCAATTGGCATGTTTTTGAATCTAATGCACAAATTGTGAGTTTGTTACAGAATGAAGCAAAGTTCTCAGATAGAAATTAGATAAGATTTCATGAACAATATGGTGATCAAATCATCAACCTCAGCTCCACTAAGCTTCCTAAGGGTCTCATTACCTTAGAGAGTGTCTTCAATCATGATGATCAAGCAAGGGATAGAGGCATGAATCTTGCTATGAACAAAGGGGGCCATATTGCAACCATAGTTGCTAATGGAAGGATGCTAAACATGAGAAAGGTATGTTCTAAAATTGAGCAAGAAAGTTTTGTCCATCTATGTCAAGAATTTAATGATATATTTTCTTAGACATATGATGATTTAAAGGGTTTTAACCCTAGTCTATTTCAACATACTATAGATCTAGTGGATAATGCCAAGCATGTTAGGGAAACATAGAGGCTAGTAAACCCCAAGATTGAACCCCTAATGAGAAATGAGCTGTCCAAATTAATTGATCCCAATATCATTTTCCCTATTAAGCACTCCTCTTAGGTGGAAAACCTTGTCCCTATTAGGAAAAATAGTGGAGAGATTAGACTATGTGCAAATTTTAGGGATCTTAACCAAGGCCCCCTTATATATCATTATCTTCTTCCTTCTATGAAATAGATATTGTCCAAAGTTAGTGGTTCTGAGAGATTCTACTTCTTGGGTGGATTCTCAGGATATAATCAGATATTGGTCAAAGAAGTTGATAGATATAAAATTATTGTCACTACCAAATGGGGAACCTATGCCTATAGTAAAATGCCTTTTGGAATAACAAATGTAGGTGCCTCCTTTCAAAAGGAAATGGAGATGGCCTCCAAAAATATGATTGAAAGGTTTGTGTTAGTCTACCTTGGTGATATCATAGTATATTCAAAGGATGTAGTAGTGTATTTTGGTCATCTTAGACAAGTGTTTAGAAGGTGCAGAGAGTATGGAGTATCCTTTAATCCAAGAAAGTGTGTCTTTGACACTAATCAAGGGAAATTATTAGGACATATTGTATTTAAGGATGGTCTAACCATTGATCCAGAAAGAACAAAGCCAATACTTGCCCTTTCTCTTCCTAGTCACAAGAAAGGTCTCCAAAGTTTTCTTGGTATTATAAATTTTGTGAGAAGATTTATCCCTAATCTAGCTACCATGGTGAAACCTCTTACACCTATTCTAAAAAATAATATGGCCTTCTCCTGGACTAAGGATAGCTTCATCCCCTACTCCCATTAATCCAAATTTTGATAAAGATTTTATTCTTTACACCTTAGGTTGTGAGTCAAGTATTTCTATTGTTTTGGCTCAATTAAATGATAAAAATGAAGATCAACCTATTGCTTTCTTCAGTGAAGGACTCAAAGAGTATGAAAATAAGTACAACTATGTGGAGAAACAAGCCCTTGCAATCATAAGAGCCTTCAAGAAATTTAGACACCTATTGTCTCATAACAAAATACAATCGTTGGTTCCTCATGCAAGTGTTAAGGACATTCATTTGGGAAAAGATATTAGTGAGAAAAGAGCTGGTTGCATTACTATGGTGATGGAGTATGATGTGTTCATCAAGATTACCAAACTAGTAAGGGGGAAAGGATTTTACTAATAGATGATCTCATATCATGAGCCTGAAGAGCAAGTTGATATGGTATTTTCAAAACAACAAGAAGCAATAAATGATAATCCAAGGAGTTTGATGGATGACATGAAGACCTTCTTAGCTAGAAATGGATATCCTCAAGGGTTGGATAAAGCTAAAAGAAGATAGTTTAGACTGTAGTCAATTCCTTATGCTATGATTGATGATGTTCTTTTTAGGAGGGACTTCAATGGAGCCTTGCTAAGATGTATTGATGTATAGCAAGAAGAAAGGATGGTTAAAGAGCTTCATGATGATTATGATGGTGACCACTTTTCAATAAGAACTACTACAATGAAAATTATGAGAGCTAGTTACTACTAGACATCCTTGTTCCATGACTATCATAGACATATAAGGAAGTGTGCAAAGTGCACTTTGTTCTTAGGTAAATGAAGACTTGTAGCCCTTCCACTTCACCCCATCTAGGTTGATCAACCTTTTACCCAATGGGGATTGGATTTCATAGGCCTTATCAATCCACCTTCCAAATCTAGTCACAAATAGATTCTAGCTACAAAAAATTATTTTACAAGATGGATAGAGGTAGTAGCCTTGAAGGACTCTACAGAAGCTTCATTTGTGGAATTCTTTAATGGAATTATCACAAGATTTGGTGCTCCTTCCACCATGATATTAGATAATGCTAAATCATTTGTAGGAGCTCAAATTTGTGTATGGGAGGTTGATCATGGTATTTTCTTGAGAATATATTCTAATTACTACCCTCAAGGTAATGCCTTGGCTGAGTCATCCAATAAAAATTTGATCAAAATCATCAAGAGGACTATTGAAGATAACTAGTGGTGTTGGCATCAAAAGTTGAAAACAACACTTTGGGCTGATAGAATAACACCCGAGAGAGCCATAGGAAATTATCGTTTCATGTTAGTATATGGTAGTGAAGTTAGGCTTCCTATCTCATTAGAATTTCCTACTATTGAGCTAGCTCATCAATTGGAATTAGTTGAAAATGATGCTATGTCTATAAGAATGGAAGATTTGATGGAGCTAGAGGAGAAATGAGGTCAAGCAAGACAAACCTTAGAAATACATCAGAAATAGATGAAGAGAAGCTTTGATAAGAAGGCTAAGGTTAGAAATTTTAGAGAAGGTGATCTTGTGCTGAAGTGGGATACAAATAGAGCAAAAGCAGGGATGCAGTCAAAGTTTGATACCCTATGGAGTGGTCCCTATGTAATCATCAATTGCAAGAAAGCCAATGCTTTCCAATTGAGTAGGCCTAATGGTGAAATTTAACCTATTACAATCAATGGAATATATCTCAAGCCCTATTTCTAATGGAAATAAATGTTCATATACATAGTTAGAGTAGTTTTGCTTTCTGTTCTTTCCTATTTTCCAAGAAGTGCTTGGGCACATGTTTTGTTTTGTAATAGAGAGTTTTGGTTCCATTTTTGCAAGTTATAGAAGAGAGGCATGTTTTATGGCTCAAAATGTAGCAGAAATCATAAATTTGATGAGTTTCATGGTTCCAGAGACTCCATAGCCCCATGGATCCTCTTATGGTCACTTGCTATATAGAAAGTAGTCTTGCATCCTCTCTGAGTCGCTTAAAATGTTGACCAAAATGTCCTCCAACCAAAAAATCAAACTCAAATAATAATCCACTTAATGGTCACCTAATTTTCTAATTTAGAATTCGCTATATTTCACATTATTCCTTAGAATGGTTTAAGTCATGACCATGTGATTTGCATAGTCACAGTTGGTTGAGTGCTAAGCTAGATCAAGATGGCTAGGGCATGATTGCTTTGTTTTTACCTGATCACACTATTATGTTAATGCACTATGGTTTAAGTCACAATGGTGTAGAAAGAGAAAGTCTTCAATGCTTCAAAGATATATTTTGCACTGTTAGATTTTTTAGATCTATGACCAGTGCATGACCACAACAGGTTAAGAAATAACTAAGGTTTGAGTTGCAATCAAGTGATTTCCCTTGTTTTTCTTGGTTACAACAGTCAAAAGGGAACCTTGAGCTAAGGTGGTGATGGTATGGATGTAGTCAAAATCTCAACCTTCTCAAGGTCATGGTGGTTAATGAAGAATGCTAAGAGTGGGTTGCAAAAAAACTATAACCAATGGATCACGGTTTCGCTAACAAAAACTGCTATTAAAGGAAGTTGTTGATGAGGTTTTATCATAGATGGTCAAACATAAAGTATAAGTTGAATTCTTGATAGAATGGTCGAATGGTAAGAGGTTTTTGGTCCACATGGCAAGGCTTGATGTTGAACTCTAGTTGACCAAATATCATGACTAAGTTTGGTAAAATTAATGATAGAAAAAGTAGTTCCTTGATGATGAATCCAATATTTTTGATCTCCTATAACTACTTTTCATCATTTCCTAGTTTTGATAAATGCAAAGAGATGCTCCATCAATGCCTATTGATCCATCCATTTGGTCAGAAGTTAATGATTGTCATTCCTGACCTCTTAGAGTTTTATTTGGTGAAGAAGTGATCTTCTCATGTATAGATTTGTGCTATGATCAGATCTTTCCAATTTTGGCAGTGATTATTCTCTATGGATTTGATTATAGTGGTTGAATTTTGTCTTATAATGGAAGCTAAAATTTATGCTTACATCATAATATTAAATGTTGTACTCTTTCTTAGGGTTAGATTTTCTCTATTTCTTTGGTATTGCCTTGGCATGCTACTTTAAATTCCCTCTTCGCCCCTAAGTTATATGACATCCTATCTTATCTCTTTTAGGCACTAAAGTACTGTGCAAGCTTTGTCTACCTCTCTTCAGTATGCTATGAATATCTATAATCTTCATTTTGTATCTTTGTGGGCTTGTGAATGATAAGCAGTGAAGCAACTTTTCCTTGTGTCACTCATGTGGTTGTCTGATCTATATGTAGTTAATATATTAAAGTACGCCTAAATCCATATATCTTTGGACTATCATGATAATGGTACTATGCATGTATGGGTAGAGATTAGTCTGAAAACCCTATTTTGGTGCATCACCTCTTTAGAATATGTTAGGTAGTTACTTTCATGCATTCCTTCTCCCTTTTCTCTTCAACAATAGTTTATGTTCATCCTAATAGTAGAGGAAGCCGACCTTCTCTAGTGACTCAACCTCATAGTTCAAGTCCCATAGCTTGGAGGTTTTTTCCATATTTCATGAGGTTGTCCTTAGATAAAAACTTTGGACAAGGGTGCAAGCTTTTGTGACAACAGTTTAAAAAAATAGTCACTTCAACTTATTTTGACGTGTTTCACTCTATTTGTTTTCTACACAATCTTGTGAACATATTGGAGTCTTAGCCTTAAAAAATGTCTCATTGAGATTTCCTACATGTTCTTTCACATGTTCTTTCTAATTGTTGCTACTATTATCATTCCTTCTATCATTTTTCATATTCCTTCTTAAATTTTTTGTTCTCATGTTATTTGACATTCTTTCATTGTTCATCCTATAAAATATCATTGTGTGTCCCATATTGTTGCAAATGTGACATGCTATCACATTGTTTTTGTTAGAAACTAAAGTTCGCCATTATAACTAAGAGGGGGTGGTGAATCCTTTATCTAGCTATTATAAGAATTATCAACCTTATTAATCCTTATCCATATGACCAATATAATCAGCAACCATAACAAGATACTTTTTGTCACAAAAGCTCGCACCCTTGTCGAAAGTTTTTACTTAAGGACAAACTTGTGAAACATGGAAACAACCTACAAGCTATGGGACTTGAACTATGAGGTTGAGTCTCTAGACAAGGCTGACTTCCTTTACTATTAGGATGCACCTAGCTACTCTTGGAAGGGAAAAGGGGAGAAGACATGCACAAGAAACTAACCTAATCTATCCTAAGGAGGTGATGCACCAAAATAGAGTGTTCAAACCAATCTCTTCCCATTCATGCACACTTGAACTATTATGACATTAGAGATATATAGATCTAAACTTGTTTAAATCTAATAATCACATGAAGATCAAATGACCAAAATGAATAACACAAGGAAGAAGAGAGTTCACTCATATATCATTCATAGTTCAAAAGAGATACAATCATGCAAAATGAAGATAGGCACCAAACATTGAATAGAGGCAAATAGATCTTACATAATCATCAATGGTTGAAGGAGATAAGGTAAATATTATTAGATCTAAAGGAAAAGCAATTTACAATGAAATTAGAGAACAATATAAGAGAAAATAGAGAACAGTTGACCCTAAGAAATAATTACAACTTTGCTTTTATAGTTGAAGGATAACTGAGATATTCCTAATCAAAAGTTACCCCACAACCACTTTCATCAAGTCTTTTGAGAACAATCAAGATGATCCAAGTAATAGATGTAAATTTGGTACACTTTTAGAGACATGAAAATCATTGAAACCTTGACTAGAGCAACCCTAAAGTGATAGAAATGATGCCAATGAATGCCAAAATTCCTCAAAATGAGAAATTAGGGGGTGGAAGGAATGCCTTTGTGTCATTTCTATTACAAAAATAACTTTGGGGTGGTTAGGGTCAGCCCTATTTATCTCCTTCCTAACTCAACAAATCAAAAAAATCAACTGTCAAATTGGGTCCTACAACTAGTAATCACCATGTGGACTAGTAATATCATTTCATTTTTCCAACTTGCAAAGTTCTCATGAGTTTGACTACTTTAATCAACTAACTGTGCCACCCTTAAAACTTAACTATGATGACTTAAAAAGCTATTAACCTTAACTGTGATGTTAACTTTTAATTTTTCATGCCTTTCTTTTTGAATTGGACCCACCAAGACATGTGGAAAAAACTCACTATGTCGCTATAACTAAAGATTGATCATTTTCCCTTAGTAGCATAATGAGAGACATTAATTTACTGAGATTGGATGATCCACACAAAACTACAATATTGTGACCTTATCAGCACCTCCAACCAATGAGAACGTCACCTTTTGCCAACTTTTTTGACACTGATCTACCTAATTTGTGGCCCACAAAAGAAAAGGGACCCACCTACCACATGTCAATCACTTGCTTTCTTGCATTATTAGAAAACCTCACATCTTGAGAAAGCAAGAAAGTGATAACCCTCAATTGATCTTGATCTAATGGTGAATGAAAAGTTCACCTTTGACAACATTGACTAAAGGAAAAGGGGCCCATGGTGCTATGTGGAAACACGTCACTTTGTTGCTATGAAAAAAGGGACTACATTTTCTGATAGCTATAAAGTGACAAGCCTCAATCCTTTTGCATCTGACAGTAGATTTTTGGGATCAAAAAGATATTAAATTGTGCATCACTTAGAAAATAAGAAATAACCCAAGGTTTATAAGATTTATTTGCATTCCCTAATTTGAATATTCAAATACATGTGACCATTATACTTTTTAAATTCAAATATTTACATTTTGGCAAAGGGTGAAAATAGCCAACAATTCTAGTGACTCAAGGGGGATGTAAACCTACTATACATGGACCAGTAGCCTACACATCCATTGGGAAACAAAGTCATATAAATCATGAATATCCACCCAAAAAAACCCTAAAATCATAGAAAGATGCCCAATAAAACCTCAAAACTGCTCTCTACAACTATAAAACAAGAACTAAAACCTTCTGCAACAACCATGTGCCCATGCACTTCTTAGAAAACATGAAAAATAGAAAGAAGAGTAACTTAATATGTACATAAAACACTCATTTCTATTAGAAATAGGGCTTGAGGTATATTCCATTGACTAGAATAGGAAAGATGTCACCATTAGGGCTACTTAACTAGAAAAAATTTGCCTACTTGCAATAGATAATCACATAGGGACCACTCCATAGTGCATCAAATTTTGAGTATCTCCCCAATTTTTCCCTATCTACGAGAAATCTTGAACTTAGCCTTCCTATCAAAGGGCTTCTTCATCTGTTGTGGGTGTGTTTCCATGGTCTATACGCCCTGGTGTCTCTTCTTTTCTAGCTCCATCAACTCTACTATACTTACATACATAACATCATTTTCAGTTAGCTCCAATTGATGGGCTAATTCTAGGGATAGAAGCTCCAATGAGATAGGAAGCCTTTCTTCCCTACCATAAACCAACATGAAAGTTGAGTTTCCAATTTCCCTTTTAGGTGTTATCTTGTCAGCCCAAAGGGTTTTTCATAAATTCTAATTCCAATACCTTTGGTTATCTTCTATAGTCCATTTTATGATCTTGATCAAATTTTTGTTGGAGGACTTGGCCAAGTTGTTGCCTTGGGGGTAGTAATTATAAGAAGTGCTCAAATATATACTATGATCAATTGCCCATGCACAAATCTAGGCTCCTACAAATGATTTTGCATTGTCTAAAATAATGGTGGAAGGAGTGCCAAACCTTGTGATGATTCCATCTATGAACTCAACAACTAAATTCTTAGTGGCATCCTTTAATGCCATTGCTTCTATCCACCTAGTAAAGTAATCTGTAGTAGCTAGGATCCATTTTTGACTAGATCTAGAAGAAGGATTGATGAGGCCTATAAAACCTAATTAACATTGTGGAAAAGGTTGATAAAATTGCATAGGATGAAGTGGGAGGGGTACAAGCCTTTGCTTACCTGAAAAGAAAACACTTTTGTCACATGTTTTAACATCCCTATGGAAATCATTGAACAAGGATGACTAGTAATATCCTTCCCTCATTATCTTCATGGTAGTTGTTCTTGCTGAAAAGTAGCCACCATCAGGACCATCATGAAGCTCCTTAATTATTCTATTAGCTTGATTTGTATAAATGCACCTTAAAAAAGCTCCATTGAAGTCCTTCCTAAATAGGAGACCATCAACTATGGCATAAGGAATAGACTACAATCTGAATTATCTTCTTTTTTCCCTATCCAATCGATAAGGATATCCATTTCCTGATAAGAAGGTCATCATATCATCCATCCAACTCCTTGAATTATCATTTCTTACTTCTTCTTGTTCTTCCAATACCATAGCAACTTGCTCATCTAATCCCTGAGATGAGACCATCTTCTTGCACAATCCTTTCCCTCTTACCAACTTGGTGATTTGAATGTTCACATCATACTCCATCAACCTAGTGATCCAACATACTCTTTTCTCACTAATATCCTTTCTTAAAAGGAAATCCTTCATATTGGCATTGGGTACTAGCAAATGAATCTTTCTATGTGATAGAAGGTGCCTAAACTTCTTCAAAGCTCTTATAACTACAAGGGCTTGCTTCTCCACATAACTATACTTGTCTTCATACTCTTTAAGCCCTTCACTAAATAAATCAATAGGTTTCTCTTCATTCCTATCATTTGATTGAGTCAATACAACATAAATGCTTGACTTACCTCCTAAGGTATAAAGAATGAAATTCTTTTCAAAATTTGGATTGATGAGAGTGAGGACTAAGGCTATGGCTTCCTTAATCTCTTCAAAACTTTCTTTCCCTTCCTTGGTCCATGCAAAGACCATATTCTTCTTAATAATAACTATAAGGGGTTTTAGCATGGTAGCAAGATTAGAAATAAATCTCCTTACAAAATTTATCCCACCAAGGAAACTTTATAGCTTGTTCTTGTGACTAGAAAGAGAGAGAAAGTATTGCCCTTGTTCTCTCTAGATCAATGGTCAGCCATTCTTAGATACAATGTGTCCTAACAATTTTCCTTGATTAGTAGAAAAGAAACACTTTCTTGGATTTAGGGATACTTCATACTCTCTACATCTAATGAATACTTGTCTAAGATGGCCCAAATGATTTGCTACATTCTTTGAATACATTATGATATCATCAAGGTAGACCAACACAAACCTTTCAATCATGTTCTTGAAGGCCATCTCCATTTCTTTTTGAAATGTGGCATCTACATTTGTTAGTCTAAAAGGTATTTTACTATAGGCATAGGTGCCCCACTTTTTTGTGAATGCACTCTTATATCTATCAGACTCTTTGACTAACACCTAATTGTAACTAGAGAATCCATCCAAGAAAGAGAATCTCTCTAAACCACTAACTATAGACAATATTTGTTCCATTGAAGGGAGGGGATGATGATCTTTGAGGGAGGCTTGGTTAAGATCCCTAAAGTCTATACACAGTCTAATTTCTTCACTCTTCTTCCTAATGGGGACAAGGTTTTCTACCTAAGAGGAATTCTTAGTAGGGAAAATGATATTAGCGTTAATCAATTTGGATAGCTCCTTTCTCATTAATGACTCAATCTGGAGATTCACTGGCCTCCATTTTTTCCTAATAGGTTTGACATTATCAACTAAATCTATGGTATGTTGAAACAAACTTGGGTCAAAACCCTTTAAATCATCATATGTCCAAGAAAATATATCATTAAATTCTTGACATAGATGAACAAAACTTCCTTGCTTAGTTTTAGAACATACCTTACCCATGTTCAAGGTCTCTCCATCAACAACCATGACTAGTATGTGATCATCCTCACTTTCATCAAGGTTCATGTCTCTTCCTCTTGCTTAATCATTAAGAGTGAAGGAACTTTCTAAGGTAATCAGACCTTTAGGAAATTTTTTGAAACCGAGATTGATGATTTAATCCCCATACTAATCTTGTAATCTTGACTAATTTCTTTTCAAGAACTCTACTTCATTCTTCAAGAAACTCATAATTTGTGCATCAGATTAAAATACCTACCAATTGAAATTATTATCAAGAATAAAAAGCCTAACCTTCACTCTAACCTACTACTTCCTCTCATCTTCAAGGCTCCTTAACACATCATAAGATGCACCCACTGCTATAAGTCTATCGGCATGTCTATTTTCTTTCCTAGGGATCCTTTAAATATTAAATGCATTAACAACTTCAAGGAAATCCCATACTCTATTTTTATAGGACTTGAGTAGACCATTCTTGGTGACATTCTTATTTCTCACTTGATGGACAACCAAATTACTATCTCTATATACACTTAAGGCCTGAATTCCTCTTTTTTAAGCAAGTAGGAGACCTTAAATCAATGCCTCATACTCCACCACATTATTGGTACAACTAAATTGGAGCCTAAAGGAGAAGTAGTACCTTTCTAGTGTAGGAGAAATAAACATCACACTACCCCTGATCCATTTTTATTTCTTGATCCATCAAAGTACATGCTCCATATCCCACTTGTATCCTCTTTGTTCTTTATAAGGTTAGGGACAAGAGAATCCTTTTCTAGTATACAATAAGTACCGAGGCCTATCTCCATGGTTTCTAATGTAGGATCAAATAGGTATGCATTAGCCCACTCATCCAAAAGAAAATTAGGAACCTCTACCAAGGAAGTAGCAGGCTCATTTACTATATTGTTTTTGGCTATCTCTAGGATAGTAAAATTCATATTGATGATATTAGGAGTGTAGGGATCAATATGGTGGAGGGCTAGGGGATTTTCTCTGATTGAAGCCTTAGTTCCATATCTTGTTCTAAAAAAATGTATGACTAGTCAGAGGATATGTAATCACCTATTTAGGTAGTGAAATCTCTTGAGAGACAAATGGCAAAGAGTGGCTTGACTTCATCAACTTATATATCTTGGACTATAGAACAACCAAGGCATGCATGTAGGACCATTTCAACATTCCTAAGGATTCCTACAGTCTTGATGGTACTACTATCCAACTACAATACATCTCTAACAATGGGCTCATATTTCATTTCTATGACATCAGCTACACACTTGGGAATTATTGAACTACTAGCCCCTGAATTAACTATGCAATTGTGGACTAGTTTATCCCCTATAATCAAAGAGACATTAAATGGAGGAGGTATAACTTTATTTCATGTCTCTCCTTCCTTTTCTAGTTGTACAAGACTTGTGGCACTCTCCATGCTAGATGGTAGATCCTTTGGTTGAGTTCTCTCAAATTCTTGCTATAGTAACTTCATCTACATATGTATAGTAGCAACAACATCCCAATTAGAAATATTCACTTTTGTATTCTTCATCTATTCTACCACACTAAATGATGCATTAGGTGCTTTGGTAGAAGCCTTGGGAGCTACATGTGTAAGAGGTGTAGATGAAATAACTTGAGGTCCATTCTTATATCTTCTACTACTATCCTATCTTTATTGATTGAGGAGCATTGGATTGATCAATTATTTCTTGTACATGAGGTATTGCATTTGATGTTGAAGCTTGATTAGGAGAAGGAGGAGTAACATTTTCATCAACTTATTTTTCTCCTAGTATTGTGAGCAATGGAATCTTAGTTTACATGACAATGCTCTTCGACTCGGTGATTTGTGAAGGAGCAATCAACTTATCATTGCAAATGTGAGGCATCTTTAGATTGGTTTACATTATATGATTGACCTATTGTAGGATCTTGAGTGGCCAAAGCTAAATGGGATTCAGCCTTTTGACACATACAATAGGCATAAAAGTAATTGCAGGAGGAACAAAAATCTTGATCTTGAGCCATATTGTTCTAAGGGAATAATACCCTACTTTGATCTAAATTTGAAGTGAAGTTATGACTATTCTACCTATTCTAATCAAAAAGAGTATTCCCATGATTATGAAATGGAGGCCTACCATTATTTAGAGTTTGATATTGCAATTAAGGAGCCTTGTTACCTCTCTCCAAAGTCACTACTATCTTGCTTGGTTATACAGAAGCTACCTTACAACTTCTTCTCTTGACCTCATAATCTCATATCTATGTTCAACATCATAGACCACATCATCTCCTTAATTTCATCCATTTCATTTGAAGATGTGGAATCTTGAGAGGCTAGAGAAAGGGGTTGTGATGTGGAACATGTGGGAATAGTTGCTATTGTTGGTTGGTGTTTTGGGATATTAGAGAAGAAGGGCATAGGAGGCCTTGGAGCTAACTTACTTCCTTGTATCAAGATATATTTTTTCCTTTGTTTCTATTTCATAAGTATTAGGAAATGTATCTCCACCCATAGTTTTGATTGTGGTGGCAATATCACTATTAAAGGATTTGAGGAAATGCAAGAAGGCATTACCAAGGGTAGGCTTTACTGAAGTAGGTATTCTATCCCATTTATTTTGAAGTTTGTAGTTAAAATTAATCATGTATTCATGGGGACTCTTTTTATAGTAGGCAACTATTCTAAAAATGAGAGATGGTCACTCTTATCCTCAAAATGTTTGCATAGGGCTACTCCTAACCCATCCCAATCTATTATAGAATTGTGAGGCAACCATATATACCATTGCAATGCTTTTCCTTTCAAGGATGAGGGTAAAAGCCTGACTAGAAAATCATCTTTAGATATTCCATGTATATTACAAATATTTGTAACTACTTGAATATGTTCTAAAGAGGAAATAGAATTTTCACCAGTAAACTCAAGTATACTATTAAGAGCAAATACTAGTATTTCTTGTCTTTGGGCCAATAGGAGAGTACTTCCATCATTAAAGGTGGCAAAAGAATGAGCTCTAGCCATGTAAGCAAGTGATCTATTGATAATGAGTAGATGGTATTCTAGTTGAGATCTAATAGCATAAGGAGTGCAGATAGATCTTATAGGTGTATGTGTTACTAGTACATTCCTAACTGGTGATAAAGATACTTTAGTCTTTCTTCTTCTAGGATTGGAAAATGAAAGCTCTTGGTATTGAAACTTACCTCTAGAAGATGTCTTTGTTTCAACTTTGGGTATGAATAACCACAACTATAGTCTGAAACTAGATGTGAATAATGTAGAGTCACCAAGTTTTTTGTGGAAATGGGCCTCTTGAAGGCCTAGAATATTGGGTGTAACACTATCTTCTCAACATCAACATGAAATTATTCTCTTTTGACACTAGTAGACTTTGAATTTTTTTGAATATTAGTCCCACCAAGCATGAAAAAAGCTATTGCCACAAAAGCTTGCACCCTTGTCCAAAGTTTTTGCCTAACGAAAACCTTGTAAAATATGAAAACAACCTCCAAGATGCGAGACTTGAACTATGAGGTTGTTAGTGAATAGATTGTCCTTCGAGAAAGTATGTGCAAATCTGACCCTGAATGCCCAAATGAAAGAACAAATCGACACCAACAGTTGGATAGGTTATTATTAGATTAATAACCTTCCTTTGAATTTTATAGGGTACAGCTCCCCATATGAAATATTCAATGAATCAAATGTGAATTCTTTTACTAGAAAGAATAAAAGGATATCAAACATCTACCCATAAATACAACATACATGTGTAAACTTAAAAGACTACCAGAAAGTATTAACAAATGACACAAAGTTCATTTGCATGCAGCGTTACAAGGAGAATGAAACCTGAGAAAGCAAGAATCAAAGCTTTAAAGACAATTTGAAATCAAATATATTCAAAAAGCCATGACATAAATGCATTTAGAGAAAACTGAAAGTCATACAAAGATAACACTTAGTAGAAAGAAAATTGCCCGGACTCAAAGTTCTGGCATGCAATTATCTTCTGAGTCTCCCTCCTCTAAAAAAGCTGAAACAACAAAGTTCTCATTAAATCATACATCTAAATCACTAACTAAAAGGAAACCTAAATTCCCTATCCATGCATACATTCAAAATCAAAATATCCCCTGTTTTCTAGCTCACAGTTTGGAAAATTAAACAAAACTTTGTTCTTTCTCTCTCAGTAAATGAAACTTTTGATCCAAATCCTCTGTTCTAGAGCCCAAAGTCTACAAACCTAGCAGAAAGTGGAACCCTTTGTGGTTTGAAAATACCTTCATAAATAGCTGGTTGATGTGTATTTTCAGTTTGCATAACTAATTGTTGGAATTTGACTATCCATATTCCTCTTCTTATGTTCTCTCATTAATATTTTAATAACCTTATAAAACATTGATGCAAAAGTTTTATAAGGATAATTTGACATATTAAATGAGACTTAAACAAGTGGCACATGATTACATTATCCCAATATAAAAATATTCTTGACGTTGGTCGGATTCAAAATAACTCTGTCAGCAAAAATGGGTCTCGGTGCGGGAGGCATAACTATATATCCCACTGTTGCATCTTGCTGAATTTTGGATATGTTATCCATATCCTAGTTCTCCACATTCTCACCAAGCTTTTGAAAATAATGCCTAAGTCAAAAGTTATAGATCTCTATTTGAGGGTCTATATGACTATCATAAAATCTAACTTGCTGAATTGAAATTCCCTACTGATCATTGGACACTATTTTGAACATGCCTCCCTATTAATAGCATTATTTTGATGCAATAAATCTTGTTACTCATGAAAAAAATGGTAGCATAAAGTCTCTGAGGTGAGGATGGGTTCTAACAAAGGCTTCAGAATAGTCCAAACAATTTTTGTGTTGAATTCTGTCTACAAATGCTATAACTGTATTTGATCACACTCAACAGTTATAACATTCTATGAGCATCATAGAAAACATGAGGCTTTGACAATAACTAAAATCTAAAGCTTCTAAATCTAAACAGGTCAAATCCTTGAACTATTGAACTATCTTAAACCTGTCACATCACACGAAATTTTTTGAATACAAAATAAGCCATACTGAATCAACAAGCTCATAGGATCATTTGAACCCATTCCAACAAATTAAACCACTTATGACTGATATCCCAAGACATATGTCTACTTCTTTAACCACTAAAAATTGAATTGATATGCCCATAAAGAACTTGGTAAATTTAATGAAACTTTTCGTGAAATTTGAATCTGAACTCAATGATATCTATCCTCCTACACTGGATCATCGAATTTGATGATATTGAGCTTGAATCTTGTTTCTGAATCTACATATCAAAATATTGAACCACTTCGAGCTTTTGAATAAAGGAAACTTGAAGATTTACCATGATGGTATTTTGTTTCTTTGACTAGGGTTCCTTCCTGAATTATGGCCTTTGAACTTCTACACTGAACCAAAATCATGAACTGGGGCTAGGCTTTGAACTTTTCTGAATTAACAAATCTATGATTCGAACCTTGAATCTGAATCTGCAAGCTGAACCAATAAGCCACCTTGAACTTTTGAACCATCGAACCACTTTGAACTACTTCAAACCTCAGTTCAAAGTGGTTCAAAAACTTCAAACTTGAAGTTTTAAAACTATGACCATATCAGGTACTAACAGGAGCTCTAGCTGCCGGACTGATTTTGATGCAGAATCAGAGAACTCTAGCAATCTCTAGGAGAGGAATAGTGCCTTGACCATTGGACAAATAGAGTCAACAGGAAAAGAAAATTGGGAGCTACTTGCAGAGAGGGTGGAGGGGAGTAGGGAAAAACCACCAAACAAAGCCAACAACCAACACCTAAACTACCAGCAGGCACGAAGCTTGCACATTATTCAACTACACTGTACACAACAAAAACTTATTTACAATTATTTACAAAGGTAGGAAGAGACCTACCATAAGAACTAGAAGAGAGAAAGGAATCAAGTGAAACCATTTACCGGCTGAAAGAAATAAGAGCCTTTTTGAATCAGCATAGTGTACCTCAACGAAACAGCTCCAAACCATCGCTTGATGACGACTCCTTCAATGCCAAACTTTGAACTAGCAATGTACATACACATGCTGATCCAACATTCCTTTCCAAATAGCCATAGCTCATCATAATACTCTCCTTCACTTGAGATTTGATCCTTCACATCTCCAAGTGTAGATTCCACTCTAGGCTAAAAAGCATAAAGTTTAAGAAGCTCACTAAAAGATGATATGCAACACCTGGAAATGCTACCATGAAGATTCAACTCTTGCACATGGTCATGATCAACTTCCAACCATAGTGACACCTCATCCAACATAGGATTAGCCTTTGAGTATCTATTTTGTTGATCTCTTTCAAGAACTAAATTGTCATCCAATATGCCACAAACTCCATCTCTTTCTTTTTCCAAAATGCCATCACATGTTCCAGCATTTCTTCCATAGTCCAAATCAGCAAAGCCATGTATAGATGAATGAAAAGGAAAATTATCAATGAATACTTTATCCTCAAATTGATTTAAACAAGTACCTGAGGCATCATCAAAGAAATGGTTTGGCTTGAGTGCTAACAAGATTGTGTTTATGGTTTCTTCTTCTTTATTAAAAAGAGTGTCCTTCAACATACTAGTCAGATCACTACTCGATTGAAAGTCAGTTTCATACGTCTTCCTCTCAACAAGAAATTCAGCAAAAATATCTTCATCCAAAGGCATCTTTACCCCATCTTTATGAAGAATCAAATCATCATTAAAAGGGCTAGTTTGAGAGAGGTCTCTCGGCTGAAGATATAGCAAGAATTCATCCACGATTTCTCCTTCTTGATTAAACAATGTTCTTCTCCATGCCTGAGCTGGTAAATCTACAAACTGATTATTGATTTCAGCACCTTCATCTTTCATGGAAATGGAAAGTTCATCTTTAGGCTGCATCTTATCTTGAGTCCTTTCATCAAGGAGGCTTTTCAAAGAGAGGTGATCAATATCAAAGGTGAAAGACTGAAATTCCAATGGAAAATTGTCTAATTCCTTGTAACTAAAAGCCTCTGAAACAAGGTGACCATTGTCACTCTTAAAACTGAAACTTTCAGAACATGTAGAGAAAAATATAGAGGCACCTTCTTTAATATCAGTAGTATTAATAGGATTTGTTGCTGCATTATTTCTAAAATGAAAATATTTTGGGGAAGGTTTGTGCTCAGCATTCACATCCACCAGACTAAAAACTTCACAATCCATCATGACATTAAAAGACTTGTTTTCAAACATGGCATGACTAGAAAATGTTCCAACCAAATCTTCAGGCAAACAACAATCAGCATGACCCTCAGCTGTAAAATTTTCTCCATGCATAACTATCTTCAATGGACTGTCATTCTTTGAACATGGTTCCTTGCTGAAATCTTCCACAATTTTTGTAGGTGAGCATAATATACTTTCATTGTCCTACATACCTCCATCATTTATGTCTTTTAACTGATTCCCTACCACTACAATGCTGTCCACATTTTTATTTTGGCACATAAGAGGGAAATCAGATCCTTTACTCACTTCTTGGGCATCAAGAGATCAACTATCCTCATGATATGAAATCATAGGCAAAGACTTGATACAACTATCCATAGCCAATGAAGCCAAATGAAAAGAAGCATCATCCTTTTTTCAATACACTCAAAATTTTCATCAACTCTAAATGATGATGGGAAACCTAAAGTCTTTACCTCAACTTCAGGACTTACTAGAGATGATGTGGAGATGGGAATCATATGTGGCTGAAAAGCATCAAGATCTTCATCATCTTGTCGGCTTCCTGTTCCTTCTTTACCAAGATCCTCTTCCTACTTGTCTTCCACTTTAGCTATTTCTTCCTTCTCACATGCATGTCTTTCTTTTTCTAGATCTTGCACTTGGGGTTTCTTCTTTATGAGGATGGCACCGTAAAAGGATTTTAGCCATTCTACTTATTTTACAACCTCTTTAGTTAGCTCTCTGATAGGATTATCTTTGAAAGGTGGGATAAAGATGAAGATTTCAGAGGTATCTCCATCCTTTGCTGGAATCCAATCTTTCAAGATTTATTCATATATAATGAATACGACTGGGTATTCTTCTTCCATAGAGCCGTCAATCTCCTACAAGTAGAGATAACCATAAAACTAAGGAAATAATGTTAGGCAATGATCTATTTTTCTTTTTCCCAGTAGAGTCGCCAAAAATCTATTAGTGAATAGATTGTCCTTAGAGAAAGTACGTGCAAATCTGACCCTGAATGCCCAAATGAAAGAACAAATCAACACCAATAGTTGGATAGGTTATTATTAGATTAATAATCTTCCTTTGAATTTTATCAGGTACAACTCCCCATATGAAATATTCAATGAATCGAATGTGAATTCTTTTACTAGAAAGCATAAAAAGATATCAAACATCTACCCATAAATACAGCATAGATGCGTAAACTTAAAAGGCTACCAGAAAGTATTAACAAATGACACAAAGTTCATTTGCATGCAGCGTTACAAGGAGAATGAAACCTGAAAAAGAAAGAATCAAAGCTTTAAAGACAATTTGAAATCAAATATATTCAAAAAGCCATGACATAAATGCATTTAGAGAAAACTGAAAGTCATACAAAGATAACACTCAATGGAAAGAAAATTGACCAAACTCAAAATTCTGTTATACAATTATCTTCTGAGTTTCCCTCCTCTAAAAATGCTGAAAAAAAAAAGTTCTCATTACATCATACATCTAAATCACTAACTAAAAGGAAACCTAAATTCCCTCTCCTTGCATACATTCAAAATCAAAATATCCCCTGTTTTCCAGCTCACAGTTTGGAAAATTAAACAAAACTCTGCTTTTTCTCTCTCAGCAAATGAAACTTTCGATCCAACTCCTCTATTCTATAGCCCAAAGGCTACAAACCAATAGAAAGTGGAACCCTTTGTGGTTTGAAAATACCTTCATAAATGGCCGGTTGATGTGTATTTTCAGTTTGCATAACTAATTCTTGGAATTTAACTATCCATCTTCCTCTTCTTATGTTCTCTCATTAATATTTTAATAACCTTATAAAACATTGATGGAAATTTTTTATAAGGATGATTTGATATTAAATGAGACTTAGACAAGTGGCACATGATTACATTATCCCAATATAAAAATGTTCTTGACGTTGGTCAGATTCAAAATAACTCTGTCAGCAAAAATGGGTCTCCGTACAGGAGGCATAACTATTTATCCCACCTTTAGATCTTGCTGAATTTTGGATATGTTATCAAAATCCTAGTTCTCCACATTCTCACCATGCAGATTTTGAAAATAATGTCTGAGTCAAAAGTTATAGATCACTGTTTGAGGGTCTATATGACTGTTAGAAAATCCGACTTGCTTAATTGAAATTCCCTATTGATCATTGGACACTATTTTGAACATGCCTCCCTATTAATAGCATTATTTTACTGCAATAAATCTTGTTACTCATGAAAAAAATGGTAGCATAAAGTCTCTGAGGTGAGGATGGGTTCTAACAGAGGCTTCAGAACAGTCCAAACAATTTCCGTGCTGAATTATGTCTACAAATGCTATAACTGTATTTGATCACACTCAACAGTCATAACATTCTATGAGCATCATAGAAAACATGAGGCTTTGACAATAACTTAAATCTAAAGCTTCTAAATCCAAACATGTCAAATCCTTGAACTATTGAACTATCTTAAACCTGTCACATCACACAAATTTTTTTCAATACAAAATAAGCCATACTAAATCAACAAGCTCATAGGATCATTTGAACCCATTCCAGAAAATTAAACCACTTATGACTGATATCCCAAGACATATGTCTACTTCTTTAACCACTAAAAATTGAATTGATATGCCCATAAAGAACTTGGTAAATTTAATGAAACTTTCCGTGAAATCTGAATCTGAACTCAATGATATCTATCCTCCTACACTGGATCATTGAATTTGATGATATTGAGCTTGAATCTTTTTTCTGAATCTACATATCGAAATATTGAACCACTTCAAGCTTTTGAATAAAGGAAACTTGAAGATTCACCATGATGGTATTTTGTTTCTTCGACTAGGGTTCCTTCCTGAATTATGGCCTCTGAACTTCTACACTGAACTAAAATCATGAACTGGGGCTAGGCTTTGAACTTTTCTGAATTAACAAATCTATGATTCGAACCATGAATCTGAATCTACAAGTTGAACCAATAAGCCACCTTGAAATTCTGAACCATGGAACCACTTTGAACTACTTCGAACCTCAATTCAAAGTGGTTCAAAAAATTTGAACTTGAAGTTTTAAAACTGTGACTGTATCAGGTACTAACAAAGGTTAAATCTCTAGAGAAGGCCAACTTCCATTACTATCAAGATGTACCTAACTACTCTTGGAAGGGAAAAGGGGAGAAGTAATGCACAAGACATTAACCTAATAAATCCTAAGGAGGTAATGAACCAAAATAGAGTGATCAAACCAATATCTACCCATACATGCACACTTGAACTATTATGACATCAAAGGTATATATATTTAGACTTGTTTAAATCCAACAATCACATGCAGATTAGGTGACCAAAATGAATAACACAAGGAAGAAGAGAGTTTATTTATATATCATTCATAGGTCAAAAGAGATACAATCATGCAAATTGCACATAGCCACAAAACATTGAAGAGAGGAAAATAGAGCTTGCATTGTCATCAATGGCTGAAGGAGAGAAAGTAGAATATCATTAGGTCAAAAGGCAAAGGGAATTTACAATGAACTTATATAGCAATATCAGAGAAAATAGAGATGAGTCAACCCTAACAAAGAATTAAAACTTTGCTTTTATAGTTCAAGTATAACTAAGATATTCTTGACTGAAATTTACTCCACAACCATTGCCATCAAGCCTTTTGTGAACAATCAAGATGATCTAAGCAATAAATATGATCGGGTACACTTATAGAGACCTGAAAATCATGGAAATCCTAATTGGAGCAACCCTAAAGTGATAGAAATGACACCAATCAAGGCCAAAATTCCTAAAAGTGGACAATCATGTAGTGGAAGGGATGCCTTTGCATTTTTTCTAGTGCAAAAATAATTTTGGGGTTGTTGGGGTCGGCTACAAAATCCTATTTTACTCCTTCCTAGCTCAACAAATCAACAAAATCAACCATCAAACTAGAAAGAACCCTGTGGACTAGTAAAATCATTTCATTTTGCTGGATTTCAAAGTCCTCATGAGTTTGACTACTTTAATCAACTAACTATGCCACCATTAAAAATTTACTATGAGGGCTTGCAACACTATTAACCTTAGCTATGATGTCAACTTTTAACTACGCTTGCCTTTCTTTTGGAATTGGACCCACTGAGACACGTGGAAAAACCTTTCTATGTCACTATAACTAAAGATTGATCATTTTCCAATAGTGAAATAATGAGAGACATTGATCTACCAAGATCGAATGATCTAGATAAAATTAAAATATCATGACCCTGCCAATACCTCCAACCAGTGAGAATGTTGCCCTTTTCTAACCGATCTGACATTGATCCAACTCACTCATGGCCCACAAAAGGAAAGGGACCCACCTACCACATGCCAATTTCTACCACATGCCAATTTCTCACTTTCTCGCATTGTTAAAAAAACCTCACATCTTGAGAAAGTGAAAAAGTGACAACCCTTAGATGATGTTGATCTAATAGCAAACGAAAAGCTCACCATTGATTGCACTAACTCAAGGAAAAAGGGTTGATGGTGCTATGTGGAAGCATGTCACTTTGTCACTATGACAAAAGAGACTGCATTTTTTGACAATGATAAAGTGACAATACTCAATCCTTTTGTATCTAATGGTAGATGAAAGAAGGACCTAAAAAGATATTAAATTGTGCATCACTAAGGGAATAAGAAATAACCCAAGGTTTAAAAGATTTATTTGCATTCCCTAATTTGAATATTCAAATACATGTGACCATTATACTATTTAAATTCAAATATTTCCATTTTGGTGGGAGGGTGAAATTAGCCAACAATACTCATGCACAATAACACCAGATATGTTAACATGGGAAACCCTAGGGGTGATGGTACCCACTAAGTGATGTACTAATATAAATATTCCTTGTCAGAGGATGGACCTTTTCAAGAGTCAATGATATAAATTCAATACATGTCACTTCTTTTTTGGAGAGTTTGAATCCATGTTATGTGACTCCAACATTGTTAGCTATTGTATCAACCTTGTTAGGATTTGTATAAGGAAGATGAAACCACTACCCAAATAGCTTTAGGGGCAAGATCATCAAAATCACTATCAAATGGATCTCCATATTATTCCTTGCTGAATAGTATAAATAAATTGTACTTGTACTTCCTCTTCCTCTATCTTGTCAATCAAACTTGTGATCTCGATAGAAAATCACCAACTTCACATCCAATAATCCCCTGGATTGCTTACTTGCATTTACTAGATACTTCACATATGTCTCCACAAATTTGCATCCTATTCACACCTTATCAAAAGGAAAATAAACTTTCTTTATATGATATCCTCAAAACAAAATCTTTAGTCAGCCTTGAGGTTTGACCAATTAATTATAATAGGACCACATTAAGATAATTAATTATATTAAAATTACACAAAAATGTCGTCTCATAGTCTTTACAACTTCTAACACATGCAACTCCAACACGTGCACACTCCCTAATGTCATCATCACACTATCTATTGCAACTATATAACTTTTCATATCACGATTCTATCTCTATAAAGAGATATAAATCAATCATCAAAAATTTCTTCTCAAGAACTCTACCTTCTTTCTAGTCTATGTAAATCAAGCATATTATCTACATTTCTTTTAGTTAATTCATGTGCACTTAACCTCATCATCAGGACATAGTTTAGAACATGTCTTTAATTGTGCTTGACTTGACCATTTATTCTCTATCTGACTATGCTAGTCTTCATAGAAATATTGCTATATTGACATCAATGAAAAACATAGTCATGAATGCAACATGTCAAAAATCTCCCATATTCTCTAGAAATGCTTAGGATACTCTCCCAAAGGAGTACCATCAACATTCATTCTAACAATCTCCCCATTTTGCATTGATGACAATATAGATGAAAAACATCTAACTTTGAAGAATACCAAAACAACACTCTTTCACAACTATTAATGTTCTCTTATTTTTAAGTCCTCTTCATCAGTAATATCTAAAATTTTTATCTAGTGAGCTTTCTCATTCTTCCATAGATTAGCATTAGCTACTCACACTCTAAATCTCAAGAAAAACTTTCAACTTCTCCCCCATTCAATGTATCTCCCCATTGACATCAACAATACTTTCTCTTAATCATAAATAGGAGATTTGAATCTCTCCCCCATTGAGGGATCTTCTCCCTATACATGGTACTCCTCTATGAAACATCTCCCCCATAGTAATAAGGAGATTTTTTTCATGCATAATCTCCCCCATTGACATCAATGACAAAGGCTTCATTATGTCAATCATCTACTCCAAGACTTTAATCAACTCGAGTGTCCAAAGTCACTATTCTAGTCCAACTACCAAGAGTCCTAGATGACTTTTCTCATCTCAAAAGCTTTCCCATACAAGAAGCACAAGCATTCTCTCATGTCAATCAATAGTTCTTGGTACCACTAGGCAAATAAAATATCTACATCACCTACTCAAAATTAGGTAGGGGCATAAACTAAAACATACCTCGCAAGTACTCAACTATATCTTTAGGCAAAGGATTTGTAAATATATTTGCAATCTAATCTTTTGTACTAACATGATCCAATCTAATTTCTTTCTCTGCAAATTTCTCTCTTAAAACATGATACTTAATAGATATATTCTTAGTCTTAAAATGAAACACATGATTCTTAGACATACTCATCATACTTGTGTTATCAAAATGGAAGATAAAAGGTTCTAAAAATTGCATCCTAATGTCCTTTAACATTTTCTTCATCTACATGATTTGATTACAATTATTTGTTGCTGCAAAATACTCTACTTCAGATGTACTATGAAATACAATCATATTTTTTCTCATCCAAGAAACCAATCTTCCTCCAAGGAAAAATTCTCCACCACTAGTGCTCTTTCTATCATCCACACTACCTTCCTAATCCACATCAGTATAAGCACATAAACTAAAATCACTTGATGTATCGTAACAAAATCCATAATCATGTGTACCCTTTAAATATCCAAATATCCTCTTAAATGTTTCATAATGAGATTCCTTAGGATTAGATTGAACTCTTGCTACTATCCAAACAACATTTTATATATCTAATCTAGTGTTAGTTAGATATTGCAATCCTCCAATCATTGATCTGTACTTCTTTTTCTTAACTATTGGTGTCTCATATTTGTTGGATAACTTGTGACTAGTTATCATAGGTGTACCAACAAGATTACTATTGGTCTTAGAATGGTTTTTACATTTAAGTGTCAATACACTTAACCACTTTCTACAATGAAGTTGAGTACACTATGTATGTTGAGCCAGTGTATGCTGAGTGACTTTAGGTTCTGAGCATTATATAGGTGCCAAGTGATATATAGGTGTTGAGTCATAGTTGATTCTGAGAAAGTTAGAATGCTTCATATGTCGAGTGAGCCAGGACTCTACATGTGCCAAGAAAGATAGAATGTAATAGGTGCTGACCAAACTAAGATAGTATATGTGCTGAGCACCAGTAGTCCAATATGTGCCAAGTAACATAGAATTAGCATATGAGTTTTTACCCTTACAAACTCAGATGTAAACCATTTTTGGAGCTGACATAGAAGGATTTTGAAGGAGAAAAAAGATAAGGACAAATCTTTTGCATTTCCTATGCAATCAGCATGCAACGAGTCAGAAAAATGGAGAAGGCATGCAACCAATGAGAAAAATGTAAGAAATGAGCAGGAACATAAGATTTAATATGGATCATAGATCCATACCTAACCCTAAGTCTTCACAATCTTTAAAAGGAGGAAAAAAAACCCCATTGTATGTATGGAAGAGAATATTGTATGGGTAACTATAGCAAAATTTAGTGTGAAAGTGTGAAAGACTTGGAGGAACAGAGCATCAATTACATATCTAGTTGATCTGAACAAAGAAAGTGATACGAATAGATATTAGATCAAGTGAGGATCACATCAAAGTGAGCAAGTCAAGTGCCTAAAATTAGCAATTGAAGATTGTAAGTAATCAGGTCAAAGGTTTCTAATACTCTGTAGCCATTCTATTAGATAGTGAAAACCCTATGTTGATAGGTTAGCTTAACAACTATTTTGTAGATCCTTTGAAGAGATGAATAAATCATTTAACAAGGTGAAATTTCATGTAAAGTGTTTATAAATCCTCTAACCAGGTCACTACTGACATAGTGTAAAGCCTTTAATAGAGTAGGCCTTTCATAGGGTAGACCATTAGAAGTGGTCAAACAATTATTGCTATAGTGATTTTTGTGGGTATCATCCCCACCCCAATTTTACCTTCTTATTCCTTGAGGGTTTTTGTGTTACCAAATTTGGTGTTATCTATGTTATTGCATGTATTTTATTTATGTTCACTTAATATGTTTACATTTATGCATCTTATTTTCAGTTATTTGATTTAAAGGATTAGAAAAAGGTACAAGTGTGATACTTTTGATTCACACCCCCTCCCAGAAGTACTTTTCCCATTTTGAAAATTTCAACAATTGGTATCAGAGCACTAGTTCTTACAAGGAGAAGCCTAACAACTTAGAGAAAAGGTCTGAAGATGGAAGTCTTCAAACTTGGGAAGATCATAGACAATCAGGTGATTGATGTACACCTCACTCTATACAAATTGGAAGAATCTGGAGAAGATTTGAGAAAGTCCTTAGGATATAGCCATAGCTAAAAATGACATGCATGACAAGGAGATTGATACCACACAAGTGTTTTCCAATGGAGTTTCCAAGGAATTTGATGTAGCAATAGCTAAATTGATGGAAAAAAGAGAGAAAAAGATGAAGAAATCGGGATAGTCAAGCTTGAACAAGAATCACAAGCCATAGTGCTTTGTGAAGTGACTGAACAAAAGAAGAGAGCCCTTAAAGACAAGGTCATGATAGAAGATGACAAGAGAAATCTTACCAATAGACTAGAGGAGAAGAAAATTGAGTTTGAAAGAATCTCAAACATGTAGCTTAACACCTTAAGCAAGATGATGAATGCTCATCATGAATTGAATATTAAGGACATTGAGATAACTACATTGAAAATACAAAATGAACAATTTTTGAATGAATTGAAAAGGGAGAAGGGGATAGAAAAAAGCTTCAACAAACCCAATAAGGCTATCAAGTACTTTGAGAAACTACTAGAATCACCAAGGGCTAGTAATGATACTTCAGGACTTGGTTACACTAGCACTAAACAAGGGGAATCATCAAAGACTGCAAAAGAAAGAAGTAACAAAGGTAAGAACAATAAAAATACTTTTCATTTCTATGGTAAAAAGGGGCATACCTCTAATGTATGTAGGAGCAAGAATAATCATCAGCATGATAAGCCTAAGAAAGCAAGCTTTTGTCACAAGTGCAAAAAGCAAGGACATCAAGCACATGAATGTAGAACCAAGACCATGAGGACACCAAGATTTTAAGGTCACTACTACAACTACAAAAAATATGGACATAGAGCATTTGAATGTAGATCAAAGCCTATGTGGACACCTAATCAGCTTGCAAGAGGAAACAACCATGGTCATCACTACAACTGGGATTACAACACCAGGTATAGCAGTCACTATTGTTAGGAGTATGGACACATTCCTAAAAATTGCATAGGGACACATTTCAGAGGGAATTACAGTAGATAGTTAAGTAAAACTACATGTTTCAATCACTTGAAGACTGGTCATATCAGCAAAAATATCCCAACAAAGTCAAAAGCACCCAAGATAGAATTCAACAAAGGAAAAGAGAAGGTTGATGTTGAACAAATAAGAGGACAAATGAACAAGACTTGGAAAAAGAAAGATGAGTGCAGCACATTAAATAGAAAGATCACTTCACTAAAGAGATCAAGTGATCATATCTCATCCAATTAAGCAAGAATAGGTGTATGGGGCTGATATACAAAGTTATATCATACATTAGTTCCAAGACAAAGAAGTACTGCAAGGAAGAAATCTACATGAGCAAAGATGCCAAGTCAATATTTGAAGTTTTTGCAAATACTGTCGAACTCTCCTTAGATGCCAAGTAAAGCTGAAATGGATGCTAAGTTTCTAATAGCAACCAAGTTGATAGTTGAAGTCAAGTGAAGTGGAAAATTAGTGTAAGTTGAGTAAACACAATACAATGGGAGCTGAGTCATGGTAAAACCTTCAAGTGCCAAGTTTATAGTTGTATGCATGAAGCATTTAATGGTAGGTTTTGATAGGTATAAGGTTGAATTTTGTTCATTTTTACGCTATTCAAACATAGAGCAAAGATGAAAAGATTGCAGGAGTGATCATACAAAAACTTTGAAGCCATTTGCATCAATCTCAACAACAATTCAGCATACATTTTAGTGATCTAAGGTATTTATCAAGTGCCGAGCTACACAGAGTTAAAGTTTTTAATACATTTAAACCCTAGTTCACTGTAATGGCTTCTATCTCAAGAAATACCAAAGGAAAGGAAAGTCACGAGGTCCAGTTAGTTAGTAAGGAGGTAAAACAACCTGAGTTTAGCCCAATCTCCAAAGTTGCCTATAGAAATAACCCAGCTGGTGCATTATCTATCATTCCGCCTAAAGTTGTCATGGTGCAAGATGTGAGAAAGTTTTATAACTACAAGATAGGTGTAGTAGGTGATCTAGAGATATTCCAAGCCTATGAAAAATTGTGTGAGAACAAGATTTTAAAGGACAAATTTTAAATAGTCAAGAAAAAGGGTTTGACCAATGCCCTAGTTTATCCTATAGGATTCAAAACTGAATGGATACAGATTCTTTTAAGAAAAATTCACAATGGATGTTTATGGCTCGAAATAGGACCAATAAAGATTACAAAAAGGATAGTTCATAGAGTTATGGGTTTCCCAACCCTAGATCAGCCTAAGACCCTGCACAATGATTCCAAAGAGATCATTGAAAAGAATACAGGTGCCAAATGTAATAAGAGGGGTATGACTATTGATACTGTAACCAATCCTCTTTTAAAATAATTTTTAAGAGTAATATCCCATAAATTCTACCAATCCAATAGATTAAATAGTGTGCCATGTATAGCTATTGATGTAGCCTACAAACTGGTAAAGAAAGATCACACATATAATCTATCAAAACTTATGTTGTAGAAAATAAATGAAAACCCTGGAGCAATAAGGAGATCAAAAGGTGCTCAATGCAAATTTGGTTCAGTTCTTATGTGTATATTCTTTTATGTTATGGAAGAGTTTCCTTCTATTGGAAAGGTGAATTGGAACCCTAACAAAACTATAATTACACAAATCAATGAGCTCATTGATCAAATGGGTGACAATTTTGAGGCTCAAATGACAAGCTACTTTGAGGATTTTAAGAAATCCATGAAGCAAAGGGTGAGAATACTAGTTTCCCTAGTGGAAAAGCACATAAATGACATATGCTTCTTGGTTGACATTGACAACCCTACATCTAGGCAACAATACCAAGAGTAAGATGGCTAAGGCCATTGGGATATGAGCTTGATATAGATGAAGCCTTAGTAGCAATCACAACATTGCTTGCATAAGATATAGATAAGAAGGCTCCTCACTTTGGAACATATGATGCTGTCAAATTCAAAGTTGAAACTAAATTGAAGATAGCCTCTATTATCAAGAAGAAAGATAAATTAGTAAAGAAGTTAAAGAAGAAATTTGGAGAAAATATTGAAGGAGAAGCAGGTGGTGAAGAAGAAGAAGAAGTAGAAGGAGAAAGTGAAGAAGAAGAAGAGCAAAGGCAAGGTCCAATTGAGTTGACCCAGGGTTTAGGAGAAGACAAGAAGGAAGATGCCAAGGAAGAAGAAGCCAAGGAAGCACCTACACTATTTAAGAAAAAGAAAAGAAAGGTAAAAACTCAGCTTCCAGATCAGCCCAAACCCAAGAAGGTCACTAAGCCTGCACAAGTTAAGCTAGCTCTAGCAACAAGGGCTACTACAAGGGCATCCACACAAAACACCAAGGAACAATAAAAAGAGAAGAAGAAGGCCACTAAACAAGCTGATGAAGTGCCAAAGAAGAGAAGAAAATATGTGGCACAACCAGACATAGATGATGAGGAAAGAACATAGTCAAAGGATATCAGCCAATTTAGAGTGGTAAATCATCCTCCCAAATCCGAAAAAATTTGTGAAAATGTTAGGAATGCAGATTTGAATGACTTGGAAAAAATTGATTTCAATAAGCTTAGTAGATAAAAACAAAAAAAATAGAGGAATGAGTATATGCCATGATGGCTGAATTTAAGAACACACCTCTAGAGCTAGATAATACCATGCCTAGAGAACTATATGAGATAATTGAAAATAAATGGCATTATTGTTTGAAAATGGAAAAGGAGATCAAGGAATCTACCTTAGCTAAAGTAAAGCCTAGCATGACAAAAGGTCAAATAAAAAAGGCTAATAAGAAACATGGTGGAAAATTTGTACCTAAATATAGAGCTTTCAACATCCTACAAAACAAGACTGAGGATGTAGTGAATAAATCCACACAATTGTGGAAAACAATTTATAAAATAACTGAGGACAAGCAAGAAGAAACAAATAAGGTAGAGATCACTATCAAGGAAATGTTGGAGGAAAATAAAATAGAAGAGAAGAAAGGAGAAAAAGAGAAGCAAGAGGAAGAGAAGGAAGCAACAACCAAAGAAGATGAAGAAAAGAAGAAAGAGGAGGAAGATAAGAAAGATGAGGAGGATAAAGAAAAAGGTGAGGAGGAAGAAACAAAAAAGAAAGAAACTATGGCAACAAATAAATAGTAGAAAGAAGAGGAACAGAGTGTGCAAGAAACACAAATGCTACCTCCTAGCCCTCCTCATATAACAATCACACTTGCGGACACAATAATCATTAAGCATGTTCCTAAAAATTCAGCTCAAAACATCAATCCCTTAATTATAGAGGATCTCTCCAAGATCCTTCACCAATCCACTCTATATGCACAATTATGCATAAGCCCTATATTGGTGAGTGTAGATGAGCTACAAAAGGTAGTAGTAGAACAAAAACAAGACAAGGTGAAACCACAAGGACCACCTTTCACCTATATAGCTAATAGCACAAAAATTTTGATGCTTCGACCACCTACAACAGAAAAAGATACCTCATAGAATCCAAGCACAAAAGAAAAGAAGTTTGATGAGAAGGAGGATGCCTCAAAAGAAAAGGAGTAGGCTTCCATTCAAACATTGGTAGAACTACCAAAAATTGGCACTCCTACAAAGACCCTTCAGAAGCCAAGCACTGAAGCCATACCATTGCAAATCTCAACTCTAGGCTCAATTTCAATTAGAGTAGCCAGGGTGCTTCATTATGGAGACCTTGAGCTAGATGAAGACATAGTAATACCTATTTATGACTCAAGGACTATGATAATGGCACAAATCAGTAAAATGCAAGATGCATTATACAGAAGGAAGAGGCAAGAAATACTCAGAAAAGAGTACAAACACAAGCAAGTACTACATGAGATTAAAGACAACTTTATGGATGCCTTTAGCTTGCAGTCACTAGATGAAGCAAAGCCCATAATAGAACAAATATCTGGTATAGTTGACCAAGTGACTAGTGAAGACTAGGATACAAATGTTAAACTTATGGAATGGTCTAAGAGGAAATTTTAGGGGAAAGTGAATGAGAAGATATCAAGTGGTATAGCACTTGAATAGGTTGATTTGGCCAAGAAAATGGACAAGGTCAAATCTATGCTTGAGAACATTTTCTCATTGTACAAGAAGGTGTGTGATTTTTCCAACTTCACATAAGAAACAAATCAATTGAACTTGGAAAGAAATTTGAAGATTTTGAGCATGCAATAGCCAAGGGATCCAGCTCAAAGTGAGAAGCATTTTTTCCAATTGCTTCACACTCAAAGAGAGTTAGTTACATTAGCAAGTGAAGAGGTCAACATAAAGGCCAAATTAATGTAGATTCAATCCTCCATAACTTCATACTTGGAGGTCCTCCACAAAGAACAAGTCTATGTGGAGACTATTTGAAAGGAAGATCCAAATCTTTTTACATTAGATGGACTTGTACATCTTGCTATAGAGATTGCCATCCATCACAAGTCACTAGATATTGCTTTGGAGAATTGGGATGTAGCTCTAAAAATAATAATGGAGGTAAACAACACATTTTTGGAAAAAAATATGGTACTACTCCTTAGAACCCTTTGACATAGCTATCAAAAAGGAGGAGATAGATATAATGTTTAAGGGAAAAAATAATAATATGGAAGATATGACAAAGGGGGAGATAAGTCATAATGTGTAAATAGTATGGGTAAGAAATAATGTTTTGCAGGGAGATATGAATAAAACAACACACAAGTATATATTACAAATATAGAGCAAAGGCAAAAGAGTATCAGATACATCAGCACAAGAATTTTTGTTGCAAGAATTTCAAGGCACAATTAGCTTAGGGGGAGTTATAAGGTATTTTGAAATATTGTGCATAAGGTACTCATAAGGATAGATTAGTAATGTTTAGTTAAGTGTTTTTGACACTCATGTCAAAGGGGAAGATTGTTGGTCTTAGAATGGTTTTGACATTTGAGTGTCAACACACTTAACCACTTTCTACATTGAAACTGAGTACACTATGTATGCTAAGCCATAGTGTGTGCTAAGTCAAATTTCCAATAGGTGTCGAGCATTATATAGGTGTTGAGTGATATATAGATGTTGAGTCACAATTAATGTTGAGCAAGTTAGAATGTATCATATGCCAAGTGAGCTAGAACTATACATGTTCTAAGAAAGAAAGAATGTAATAGGTGCCAAGCAAACCAGGATAGTATATGTGCCAAGCATTAGTAGTCATGTATGTGCCTAGTAACACAGAATCAACATATAAGTTTGTGCCCTAACAAACTTAGATGTAAACCATTTTTGGAGCCAACATTACTCAGCACATAAAGGACTACTGGTGCTCAGCACATATACTATCCTACTTTGCTCGGTACCTATTAAATTCTATCTTTCTTGGCACATGTATAATTCTAACTCACTCGGCATATGAAGAATTCTGACTTGCTCGACATCAATTGTGACTCAGCACCTATAATGCTCGACACCTAAAGTCACTCGACACCTATTGGAAATCTGACTCAGCAAACACTGTTGCTTAGCATACATAGTGTACATCTTGCTATAGAGACTCCCAACTAGCACAAGTCACTAGATATTGCTTTGGAGAATTGGGATGTAGCTCTGAAAATAATAATGGAGGTAAATAACACATTTTTGGCAAAATATGGTATTACTCCTTAGAACCCTTTGACATAACTATCAAAAAGGGGGAGATAGATATAATTTTTAAGGGAAAAAATAATAATATGGAAGATATGACAAAGGGGGAGATAAGTCATAATGTGTAAATAGTATGGGGGAGAAATAATGTTTTGGGGGAGATATGAATAAAGCAACACATAGGTATAGATTACAGATATAAGGCAAAGGTAAAAGAGTATCAAATACATCAGCACAAGAATTTTGGTTGCAAGAATGTCAAGGCACAATCAGCTTAGGGGGAGTTATAATCTATTTTGAACAAATTTTGAACAAATTTTGAAATTTTGTGGATAAGGTACTCGTAAGGACAGATTAGTAATGTTTAGTTAAGTGTTTTTGACACTCATGTCAAAGGGGGAGATTGTTGGTCTTATAATGGTTTTGACATTTGAGTGTCAACACACTTAACCACTTTCTACATTGAAGCTGAGTACACTATGTATGTTGAGCCACAATATGTGCTAAGTTAGATTTTGAATAGGTGCTGAGTGACTTTAGGTGTTGAGAATTATATAGGTGCTGAGTCACAATTGATGTCGAGAAAGTTAGAATGCTTCATATGCTAAGTGAGCTAGAACTATACATGTGCCAAGAAAGATAGAATGTAATAGGTTTTGAGCAAACTAGGATAGTATATGTGTTGAGCACCAGTAGTCTTGTATGTGGTGAGTAACACAGAATCAACATATGAGTTTGTGCCCTCACAAATTTAGATGTAAACCATTTTTGGAGCCAACATAGAAGGATTTCGAAGGAGAAAAATGCAAGAAATGAGCAAGAACTTAAGATTCAATATGGATCATAGATCCATACCTAACCCTAAGTCTTCACAACCTTTAAAAGGAAGATGAAAAACCCATTGTATGTGTGGAAGAGAACAATGGATGGGTAAACTATAGAAAAATTTAGTGTGAAAGTGTGAAAGACTTGGAGGAACATAGTAGTAATTTCATATCCAGCTGATCAGAACAAAGAAAGGGATAGAAATAGATATCAGATCAAGAAAGGATCACATTAGATGAGCAAATCAAGTACCTAAAATCAGCAATTGAAGATTGTAAGCAATCAGGCCAAAGGTTTCTAATACTCTGTAGCCATTGTATTAGATAGTGAAAACCCTATGTTGACAGGTTAGCTTAAAAACTATTTTGTAGATCCTTCAAAGAGGTGACTAAATCCTTTAATAGGGTGACACTTCATGTAAAGTGTTTGTAAATCCTCTAACCAGGTCACTATTAATACAGTGTAAAGCCTTTAACAGGGTAGACCGTTAGGAGTGGCCAAACAATTATTGCTACAATGATTTTTGTGGGTACCATCCCCACCCCAATTTTTCCTTCTTATTCCTGGAGGGTTTTTGAGTTACCAAATTTGGTGTTATGTGTGTTATTGCATGTGTTTACGTTATGTTCACTTAATATGTTTACATGCATGCATCTTATTTTTAGTTATTTGATTTAAAAGATTAGAAAAAGGTACAAGTGTGATACTTCTAATTCACACACCACCCCCACCCCCTCTCAGAAGTACTCTTCCCATTTTGAATATTTCAATAGATTACAACTTTCCAAGCCAAATATTTTCAACATGTCTTTCAAATACTTTGCTTTTGATATGAAAATACCATCATTTTTTTGCAAAATCTATAAACCTAGGAAAAACTTCATATCACCAATCGTACTCATCTCAAATTCATTTTTCATCTCTTTAGCAAACTTATTACTTGCTTCATCATTACCACCAAACATTATGTCATCAAAAAATATCACAATGATCAATAAACCATTCACAATTTATTTCAAATATAAGTTAGATTTACCTTTAGCAAATCCATGCTTTGCTACATACTTATCCAACTTTGCATACCATGTTCTAGGTGAATACTTCTTTCTTCAATATGCATATCATGTATTTTCCTTTTGTTAAAGGAAATCCTTCCAACTTCTAAATGAAAACCTCTTCTTTAACTTCATTCATAAAGCATGACTTAACATCAATCCAATACACTTTAAACTTCTTACTTGTCGCATAAGCCAAGAACATTCTTACTGATTCCATTCTAGCTATAGGGGCAAATGTTTCTTAATAATCTATACCTTCTTCCTATGAATATCCTTTGCATACCAATCTAGCTTTGTTCCTCAAAAATTTATCTTGTGCATTCATCTTGTTCCTAAATACCCATTTAGTTCCTATGACATTCTTGTCTTTAGGTCTAGGAACTAATCCCCATATCTCATTCTTTATAATCTAATCTAGTTCTTACTTCATTTCTTGAATCTAATGATCACCATTGCATGACTCACCATCGCTCTTAGGTTCAACTTGAGAAATTAGACATAATTCCTAATTTACTCAATTTCTTGTCATCACTTCTTTGTCTTTTCTTCCAATAATATGTTATTTGCGGTGATTCTTTGCCAAATTCTTGTTAGGTGTAGGAATTTACTTCTCAACCATTATTTATAATCTGGGTTCTATTCTCTATTCTCCTCTTTTCTCAACAATTTATACATTATCCAACAAATCATTGTTAGACTCAAAGAAAACTTAAAAGTTTTCATGGTTAACATTTGGATCAACAATAGTCACTAAAGTTGTCTCTTCTTTTACTTCCTATTTCTTAACCAATTCAAGCTCATTATCTTTATCATCATAGACATTGAATAATAATTCCATAATTGTTTTAAATTTTCCATCATCATTAGGCCACAAATTATTTGTAGTTTTTCTTAATCTCTAAAGACATGTTGACCAAAAATGACCAAAATCTTCACATGTCCAACAAATGAAAAATTTGCATACCTTCTCACTCTCTTTTCATAAGAAGATAAATACCTTCCTTCATCTTCTTATCTTCTTCGGATCTAGATTTTTCTTTACTCGTGCTTCTATTCTTTTTATGCACCAAAAAGATTATAGATCTAGAAACTCGATACTCTATTCTGTACATAATTTTGATATCTCACCAAGTAGATCCATCTTTTGAAAATCACAATTACCTCCATCTAACTTAGGAATTTATTTTCTAAAATGAATTTCCATTGATCTCCCAAAGTTGTTAAGCTCTCTCTTCAAGGACTTGAAGCTTTAATACTAATTGTTAGAAAGTAAAGTCCACCAATATAACTTAGAGGTAGGGGTGAATTAGTTATCTAACTATTATAAAAATTATCAATATTACTAATCCTTAACTATATGAAAAATATAATCAACAACCATAACAAGATACTCATACACAATAACACTAGATATGTTAACTAGGGAAACCCTTTTTCAAAAGGAAAACCCTAGTGGGTATGGTACCCACAAAATGATGTACTAATATAAATATTCCTTGTTAAAGCATGGAACCTGTTAGGTGTGAATGAAATATAGTTAGTAGATATAAGTCCTTATTAGTGTTGGAATTCTTTTAGAATAACTGAGAGGGGGGTGATTCAAGGTCCAGATGTACAAATAAAACTTTTCACAATTCAGTGAACCATAAAACATTCTTAACCATACATGCCTTTATTGTGTGTTAACTAAAACTAATATGTTACTATTAAATCAATTTGAAGAAATATAAAGCATGAAATACAACATGTCCATCAACACATTTGACACAATGATTTAATGTGGAAACCTAATTTGGGAGAAAACACTAGTAACATGCTACTCCTTTTTCACTCTTCTAAAGTGATGCCCTATTAAAGGCCAACCTTGTTAAAGGTTACAATACACACTATTAAATGTGACCTAGTTAAGGCATTTCAATCACTCTATTTTAAGTGAGCCTTGTTAGACGACTTTAGTCCATTCACTTGAAATACCACCATATTAAAGGATTTACCAATGATTGTTAAGTCAACGTTACTCCAAAGAATTTACTCTAGGCTGATACAATTATTAGAAAGTAGTAGTAGAGCTTTGATCTGATACAACTTACAACCTTACTTGCAGATTATAGATCACTATTTAGTCCTCAATTCTACTTGGCTTCCAATCTTTGTAACTCTAACAACTTGTTCACCCTTCAAGCATTCATCCTCTTTAAGCCTTCTTTCTTAGTACGCCATTGTAGACCTCTTCTCTTGGGTAACTTGATGAAGCAAAACCCCTTTTCTTCTCCTTATCAAATTTTTGCATCAAAACTCCCAAATTCTCTATTTCATGACCAGACATTCCTACATATAGGAAATTAGAACACTTTTCCCACTCATTATCCATTACCAAAATTAGGGTTTTCAATGGATTAGGTAGGATACAATGTATCTACCCCTTATCTTTTTTTTTTTCTAGAAACTTCTCCTAAAATCCATTTGAATTTGATTCCATAATAGGTTACATAAGATTCTATGCCACCAACTCATCAATCTTATCTTCCTCCTAATTCACAAGTTCCAAGAAAATAAACTTGTCATTTTTTATTTGGTGAATCTTCAATCTTTGTCATAATGCAGTAGCTTGGTATTATCAATATTTTGATGCTCAACACATGCTATGTTACTCAACATCTACTATAAAATCATCAGCATCAACTAGAGTTTATTGGTGCTCAACATCAACTAAAAATTACTCAGCATCAACTAACTTGCTCGGCATCCACTAGAATTTTCTTTCACTCAGCTCCAACTGAATTTTTGCTCAGCTTGCACTAACTTTGCTCAACACCTACTATCCATTTGGTCAAGCTTGGAAAATGAACTTTGTTTAACTTTATTGTTCTAAACTTTCTAAGTGTAGCTAGTCATTTTTTAACCTCAAGTAGATCATTAATACATTATGTTATCACTATCTTAACTGATTCTTACACTTCAATACATAATCATAACTCAACCTTTCCTTTAGGTACTTTTGTTACATCTTGTTGATCAAATCCTCCTCATCAATCAACTAAGTGACATTACTTGAAACATATAAGCAATTTTCTTACTAGCATGTAGTAGGTTTGACATCAATGATAGAACAATGATTGAAACACACAGTCTTCTTCAACAATCTTTCTACTCAAATGATCTTTTCAATCATATAAAAATAGTTAGGAGACTTTGAATCTTTTTAGGAGATTCCAAACCTAATAGGAGTTGTGCCAAATCTCTTAGTAGTTGTAGAAGGCTGATGAAACCACTACCCAAACATCTTCAAGGGCAAGATCACTGAAATCAATGTCCAACTAATCTCTATATTATTCCTTGTAGAATAATAGAAATAAATTGTACGTATACTTCCTCTCCCTCTATCCTATCAACCAAAATTTTAATCTTGATACCATATCACCAACTTCATATCCAATAATCCCTTGGTCACTTAGTCATATTTACCAAATACTTTTTGTATGTCTTCACAAATTCACATCCAATTTACACCTTACCAAAAGAAAACTAACCTTTCTTTATACCATGTTCTCAATCCAAGTTGGATTCAGCTCAAATCGTGGCATCTCAATGATTCAAGAGAATAATTTCTTTCAATGCTCATTGTTTGATGCACAAGCATCTTGGGTTGCCTTTAAATCCTTCTTATTTTGTTCATTTTGGTAGATTTCACCAAGTTTGCAGTGTTAACCAACATTCAAGTTTTAGTATTAATCAATAGTTTTAATTGATTTTTAGTATTAACTAATAGTGTTAACCGAGTTTTAGTATTAAGTAGTAGTGTTAACTTAGTTCCAATGTTTATTGAGTGTTCCTCCATGTGGTGAGTGAACCTAATATTTTATTATGCTTGGTTCCTTCTTTGATTGAGTTTGTCTTTGATTGGTTATTAGGTTGATCCAATTGATGTATTTAATTTGGATCATGATTTCAATGATAGGATCTTATCTTAGGATGTGTATAGACCATTTTAAGGTCGACCTTTCTTTTATATAATGATCTATAATCTATTGTAAGCCATTTTAAAAAGTATAAGTAGGGTTTAGAATGGGTTACATAGAACTTAGAGATTTTAGAGCATATGTTTTTGGAAATGTAAATTTGAAGCTAGATGTATTGCAAATTATTGTTATTTGGTTCATATGATTGGCCCCTTTTCTTATTATTCAAACTTTTCATCCCTCCCTAATAACCCTATCGACACTTTCCCTTAAAAGATTAGTTCTGCCTATGCACAATTCTATTGGGGTGACCTTTGCACCTCAATAGAACCCAAGAGAGTCTGCACCCAGCTGCCCTTCTATCGGTATATTCTTGTAGGGGCACCCTACATTCATAAGGTATGTTATGTATAGAATCCAAGTAGGTCCTCTAGATCTTTAAGTTATAATTTTATTAGGTCATAACCAAGAAGGCCTTATAGTTGGTCATGTATGTTGATAATTTGATGAAACTCTCTCTCTCTCTCTCTCTCTCTCTCTCTCTCTCTCTCTCTCTATGGTTTTGTTCTCTATGTATTTTTCTTCAATTGCATTTGGATAGTTAGGCATGCCTTAGGCCCTAGTTGTTCATTTCCTCCTTGCATCAACTATTCCTCTTCATCACTTTGATCATTCACTTTATTTTTCTTCTTCCTCATCCTACTTTGAATAGTAACCAAATTTAAGAAATCTCTCTTCATGATTCTAACCAAAACCCTACACAAAGAAGAAATAATACTACTAGAAATTTTTTTGGTGAGGGTAAGAATTAATATTCTTAAGGGCAACCAATTTACTCTAGATATTTCTTATATGATCCATATTCTTGGAAGGAGTATCCTTTTCACTCTTAGGGACAAGAAAAAAGGAAAAATTATCAACATTATTATTCTTGTCTAAAATAAAGGAGATACACAACTTATTTACAATTTAAATCAAATTAATATTTATATCAATAAATTTTACTTTTCCTATTCCCTCGACTCCTCCATTTCTCTTTAAAAATTAATATTCTTAGAACTATTAGTAAACTCATCATCCTTTGGTTCATAAATTAAAGTAATTCTAGCACCACCTAGTCCTTAACATTTTTTCCCTTCAACTCCTTTTTAATGAATAATTCAAAATCTTTTCTCCTAAAATTATATCATTCCTTATGACCTCTTTATTATAAACCTCCTCTATGCCATCTTCATCCTTGTTGACATCAATCATAGGGTTCATTTTCTTAGTCCCTTTATCATTTATTGTTGGTGGAAGCTATAATTGGAATAATTTTTATATTTTCATTGATGTCAAGCCTTATTGGTAAGATAGTTTCTACCTAAGTAGAATGACATCTCAAGATTATTGATGAGGAGGATTTGAGAAGAAGAGATAACAAGAAAACCTGGTGGAAAGGTTGGGTACTGTGGAATTACAATGGGCACTTGGTCATTGGAATTTGACAAGATAATATGTTGTTTAATGATTACTCTAAGTGGAAAAGATACTTGAGGTTGAATCCTAGTAGAGATGGTCAATCAAAGACAAATTCATATGCTTAATTGAGAAAAAGAGAAGAAGATTAAGGAATTTACAGTAGAAGTTGATCAATGCTAGTGTCAACTAAGTCACATTTATGGCCAAGAAGAATAAAGTCTCAATGAAGCATTAGGAAATATTTGAGTGAAGATAGTATAAGTCAAGAGAAAGAGTTTGGTAATGACTAAGTTGTTAGGTAAAAGAGTTTAGTAATGACTAGTTGTCTAGTGATGAACTTTATAACCATTGCATTAGTTAAAATACTTTAATTAAGGTTAACTTAATAGTCATTTGTAAATCATTTAACCAAGGTGAAATTCTAATGAAACATTCTTAAGCCTTTTAACTAGGCCATTCAAAATGGGGTGATTAAATCCTTTAATATGGTCACACCTAGCAATGTGTATTATAACCTGAAATAGGGTTGGATCCTAACACAGCTCATTTTAGAAGAGTCAAAAATTGTTAGCATGTTACTGGTGGTTTTTCCCAAGTTGGCTTTCTACATTAAATCCTCATGTCATACTTATGTGAATGATGTTTGAGATGTTTTATTGTTTAATTTTTTACATTTTGGAAGTTAGTTACTATTGGGATAGTGACCTATATGTTACCAAATGTTAAGTTTCTATATAGATTGATATATTTAAAGAATAAATTTGAGTTGTTAAAAGAGGTTAAAAGTTTGTTTCGAAAATCTAGACCTAATGACAATTAATTCACAACCTTACCCTCGTAGTTATTCTAAATCCATTGTAGTATTTGGTATCAAAGCTTTTGGTTCTTGTAATGAAACTTTGAAGGGACTTAAAGATAAATATCAAGATGTTTAGAAAGAAGGTACCCAAGTTAAACAAGGATAATTTACCTACATGGAAAAGCTTGATGAAGCTACACATTACTAGAATTGTAGATTCATCATTATACTACTTGGAGCATAAATATTTAGTAGTACTAGTACCTATGATATCCCAATAGATAAAGGAGAAACAATAACACAATCATACAATGTTTGAGATTGCATTTTACCTAAGTTACTTAGTGTTTGATGATATAAAGGAATGCACTACTACAAATAAAATGTGGGAAAAGTTGGCAAATATTAATGGAGGAGACAAGAATGTACTAACAACCAAATAAAAAATCTTGGGAGGAAAGTTTAATGGCATGAAGATGGAAAAAGATGAGAACATTTCCTGGCAAGTTGGAAGAATCAAAGAAGTGGTGAAAGTTATTAGAGCAGATAAGGAAAAGATCAATGATGAGACTTTGACTAGTAAGGTTTACTTCTTATTTATGCTAGTAAATTGTGTGCAATACAAGAATTGAGATTGGAGTAGAGACCCTTTGTTATATCAAATTAGGTTACATAGGTGTACACAAATCCATTCTACAACAATACAATCTAGGGCTCCATGATATGATTCCCAGTACCCACACTATCTAGACTAGATCAATTTCAAAGTCTAGAACATGTCCTTGAGGCTTAACAAGAAACAAAACTTAAGATATATGTTCTAGGGATGAAATATATCCTTCTTCAATACTATATGGAGTTTGCAAATATTTTTTAGAACACAACTCCATAATAATTTCTTAGGACAATCAAACTATGCACCCAAAACTCTAGAATAGGGCTACAAGGAGAAAATCAAGATTTGTGAAGGAAAAATTCTTGGAACTCAACCAAAGAAAGTATTAAACACCTTTAGACACTCCAATTAATTAACCAACAACCCTCACCAAGTTTGGACACTTGACCAATCCCCTAACTCAAGTTGTTTGCAAAACTCTCCTAAAACTAATAAGGCTAATTAGGTCTCTTTTATAAAGGAAGTACAAGTAATTAAACATTTATTCCAACTAAACCTATTGGAATATGTTAGGGACATGTCATAACAGCTAAATCCATGTTCTTTTGTTTCTATTCCACCCTTGGGCCAAGTTGTGCTAAAAAATCCAAAGATGGGTAGTCACATTTAGATGCCTATCTAGAGGGTTTAGTAGTTACTCCCAACATCTCCTGACTCCTAATATAAGACCCAATTATTTTTAAAATAAATCCACCTCCCTTTCTTTCCATCAAGGCTCATAGTTTTCCCATGGTGGAATCTCTAGGAAAGAGAGATTTTCTCTCGAAACCCTAGTTAGGGCCTTCTTGCAACCAACAAGCAATCAAATTTTGTTTTCTCTTAACAAATATGATTTGAAGACCTCAAAAAAATTGAAAAACCTTTATATAAAATTTCTTAAACTCTTCCAATCCTTTTAGAGTCTCATATAAATCTATACAATTATGTACAAACAATTTTTTCAGGCAAAATTAGTAGGAAAACGATAGATTTTATTGATTTCAATGCAACTAGTACATTATATTTTTCTCTTATATGTTGAGAAAGGTTTCTAAACTTTATTTATTCCATTCCCAATTAATTCTGACTAATAAAGGTGGTTGTGAATGCTGGGATTCAAAAAGTTGCATTTTTGCACAAAAGTTGCATTACACAACATTGACAACTTTTTCCAAAATGTTGTCGAATGTCTCCAAACTTTACTAAACTTTAATCCTAGACTATAAATAGGATTTTATGAAGGTTTTAATCATAATATAGACATTATTCAACCTCCTAACTACTTTATCTCATTTCTACCTAGGAATTGCCCATAAAAATGACTATGGTAGACAATTAGGTTTATAACACACCTAATACCTCCTTAACTTACAACCTAGGAATTATTTCTAGCATTGGATTCTAGTTCCAATGAATACCCTAACCATTTTCTTTTTTGATCATCTAGATGTGCTTGCAATGAATGGAATTGAGGGTGCTCCTACACCATACTTGTCATATCCCCATTTAAAGATAGAATTTTAATAATTATTAGATAATACAATGTTATTAAATAAATAATAAAGTTATGTTACGAATAATACTAAAATATAAATAATAATAATAATTTAATCTATATTATTATTAAAATAATATTTAGTATGATATTTTAAATAATTACAAATAATAATAAGATTTCAATGAGAAAAGAAATAAATAAAATTAAATACAAGAGAAAATATTGTAGAAAGTATATTAAATTTCTAAATAGAATTTCATAATAAAAAATAATAAACACAAGTAAGTAAGTAAATAAATAATATAACATAGAATGATATAAATTAACTAAATCTAATGAAAAGTCAAGAGATATTTAACAAATAGACACAACTCCTTAAAATTAAGATATAAAAGGGAGGAGAATTTATTTTAGAGAAAAAAAGGAAGAGGAGAAGAGAGGAGTTCAAAAAGGAAAAGTGGAAGAGGAAAGTAATATCATGAAGAAAATAAGTGACTTTTTGGAAAGGTATGATGACATTGAAAGGATGTGAACCTTTGAAAGGGTCATAATTATGAATAGTTGTGACTCTTCAAAAATATTGTGATTATAAAGTCAAATTAGAAGCATCGCATTCAATAGTTAAAAAAATCTAAAAATCAAGGAACACTAGGATAGGTTTCTCCATTACCTCCTTCTTTAGCATTTGGAAAGCCTATTTTTCATCTTTGTTCCACCCAAATTTAAATTTTTTTCCCACCCTTGATGGTCTCAAGGATAGGAGCACACAACTAACTGAAGCCCATAATAAACTTTCTATAGAAGGAAGTAAGGCCATGAAAGCTTTTGACTTCACTCATGGTCCTATGAGAAGGTCAACTCAAGATGGATTCCAATTTCTCAAGATCCATTTTTATTTTACCTTCTAAGATTACAAATCCCTAATAAATAAGTTCTCCCTACATAAAAACAGACTTGTCCAAGTTTATGAAAAGCTTTTCTTCATGCAATCTTTTTAACACCAAGTTAAGATGTTTTAAATGTTCCTCCTTACCCTTACTAAAAATAAGGATATCATAAAGATATACTATGATAATTTTTCCAAGGAATGGCTTGAGCACTTCATTCACGAGTCTAATGAATGTGCTTGGGGCATTTAACAAGCCAAAATGTATCACCCTCCATTCATAAAAACCCTCATTGGTTTGAAATGCAGTCTTCCACTCACCACCATTCCTAATCCTTATTTGGTGATAGCCACTTTGCAAGTCTATCTTGGAATAGTACCTTGCTCCCCCTAGCTAGTTCGTTAGGTCTTATATCCTAGGCATAGGGAACCTATAACTAATAGTGATGTTATTTATTACTCTAGAATTAATGTACAATCTACATGTACCTTCCTTCTTAGGGGCCAATAGGGTAGGTAATGCACAAGGACTGAGTCTTTTTGATATCAATCCTTTATCTAGGAGTTATTTTATTTGTCTTTTCATTTCTTAATTATACTCTAAGGTTAGTTTATATGCTTCTTGATTAGGTAATATTTCTCATATGATTAGATCTATATTATGTCCCTTGTCTTTGATTGGGGGCAACTCACTTGGAAATTCTTTGGTGATAATGTGTTTAGACCTTTCCAATAGGTCTACAACCTCCTTGGGACCTACATGTCTCAAAGGCTTTACTTCACAACCTTCTTAGGTGTATCATCCTTAGGCAAAATGACTAGGGTATAGCATGGAGCCTTTTTCTGCTTCACAACTTTTAGAAATTCTTTTCCATCTAAAAACAAAATTTTAGGATCTTTTTTCTTCTGTAGAATCTAGTAAGCATAAGAGAGATACCTTTTCACCTTTGTGGTTGATGGTATATGTGTTAAAATTCCCATCATTGTGTGCCTCCACATCATATTACCATGCTCTCCATAATAGAAAATGATAGACGTCCATTGGTACAATTGTTGACTAGGTGGTCAACACCTCCTTCAAGGTTTGCGACATGACTTAACCACCTCTCATGGATCTAGTAAGTCTATTTTTTGTATCAATCATTGATAGCTCAAGATTTTGGCACAATGAAAAACATACCAACAATTGTTATCAAAGCCTCAAGTCATGGGTTTGAATCTCGGGAGGTCTACTTCATTTTTTCAGTGCATAACACTTAGTTGGTATAGAGGGGGAGATTGTTGACTTGGTGATGAACACCTCCTTTGAGGTTCAAAATATGGCTTATGTAGTGCCTCTCATGTTTTCAATCTATACCTTGTTTATTTTGATTTGAGAGATATTTATTACTCATGTTATTTGTATTCTCAGATGACCTCATGGTCAGATGTTATACTTTGCTTTTAGTATCATAGATGTTAGACTACTATGCTATTCATTTTATCCTATCTGCATCATGATGCCATTTTAAGATGCAGTATGTTTTATGATGATATCTAGTTATTTGGTATGTGGACATATCTTTGATTATGTTATGTGGTGGATTTAATACTATGGTTATTTACTTTATTCTTGTTTCATTATACTTTATGCGAATGTGAGTGATGCAAATGAATTATTTTGGTATAATTGAATAAACAAATAAATTAGGTATTAAATAAATTTATTGCTTCAACTATAATATTATATGCAGTTGCACTTGATCATGTGTTTTAGCATGCAAGATTTATATCCCTAACACTAGCACATGGAGTTAGTGATTTATCTATTCATTTTACCAATGTCGTCCCTATATGGTCAATGCATCTTATATAAATGTTTAATTAAACCTTCCAATGATTTGTTAAATTTAGAATCATTTGCATTATGTGATTAGACTAGTGAGTATGCCTTTGCATTTAATATTTTGCATTATTGTGAATTTGTTAAGGCTTTAAGTGATTTTGGGTTTTCAAAATTTAGATTTAATTTTTTGCAATTTTTTCATAGATGAATTCCTATTACTAAGAATAGTCTATTTTCATTTGGGTCAATTTAGGGTTTAACTAGGTTGGATAGTTATTTACCCTAATTTATTATTCACTCAAAAAGTGAATATGTATGGAAAGAGGAAATTAATTCCTCACTTCAAACTTTTTCAATTTGGAAAATTAAGAGATTTTTCTAAAATCCTTTTCTATTTATTGTGAGAGCTACAAGCTTGAGATCTTTGTGAGGATGGACTTGTTAGATCCAACTCCAGGAGAGCTTGCCTTGCCACAATTTTTGGCCATATTTGTGAATTATTTATTTTACCTGGCTATTTTCTATTTTAGCCCTTTTTCCTATCAAGTAGGGCTCTCCCATTTTCTTATTTTAGCTCAGTTTATGGTTATGTTCCTAGTAGCTATTGTTTAGGAGGCTAAGAACTAGTGTTCCCACCAATTTCTATTTGTTGGTTCTTCCCAATTGGTTGGGTATCAACAGTTTCCCTATTTTTGGGATGAGAGTTCAAGGTTTTGCACCATTATCCTAGTCATTTTTGCATATGGTTTTTGAACCCAAATTTTATTTGCATTTTATGGCTTTTGTGCCATAAGACCAAATGGGTTTTTATTTTAAATTTTTCCAATCTAGGGGTTTTTACCTCATTTTGCATGCCACTAAGTTTCCTCAATTTTTCTTGGCATGATGATATTCATGGACCTAGATCATCCATTGGGATGCTAGTTAGATCATTGGTATACTTTTATGTTGCATTGGGTTGTGTGTCACATCTATCCTCTCAAACTATTTTTTCTTGAGTGATATTTTTCTTGTGTTCTCATCCAACCCTTGTCTTATGATCTTTGTGATGGTGGTATGTCACACACAAGCATACATTTGCATGAATTTGTCTAGTGACTTGCAAGGTCCAATCTCCTAGTTATTTTATATGGGAGTTATGTTCATTGGGGTTGGGTTAGGAATATGCATGCCTATGGGCACTCATCATGTGATGAGTATGGGTATGTAGGGTAGGAAGTGGAGGGGCTTCTCTCATAGCCTTGGTGTCCATTTTATAGAGGGTTGGAGTAAAGGAGTTTCTAAACAAGTGATAACTAATTTAATTACTAGGTAATAAAACTAAGATAGTAAAAAGTGTCATCCTTCATTTTGATTTTGAGGATACTGTGCATTGGACTTCAAGGGAGTCCCTTGACCGAGTTTCTACATTAGTGTGATGCATCCAAGGGAGTCCCTTGAGAGTGTTTCTACATTTAATTTGGATTGGGAGTACAAAGCACATTATTCTCCACTATAGCCCCTACATAGTTACCCATAGAGTGTTTGATCAAGACTTGTAGTACTTGCATTGTCTCATGTTCTTGGTTTCAGCCATCTTTACTATTTGGTGTGAGTGTTAGCCATGGAAGTTTTGTTTATGTGTGTTTGTGGTTGGATCACTATCTCCATCATCATCACGAGAGTGGACCTATTGGTTTCACATGGTTGGGAGGCATAACTATGTATACCATTACTGGGGACTAGTATATAGAGATAGTCTTTTGTTATAGTGCAATCATTGCTTGATGTTTTCACTTGGTACTTCAAGTTCTGGAGTATGATTTCATGTTACTATGCTTTCATTGGAATGTTTGGATATCATGTTTATATGATGTTAGTTTATTTGATGCATTCAAGTATTATGATGTTTAACATATGATTAGGTGAGGAGTTTGATTAGTTGGAATATCTAATGTTTTTATACTTTTTAGCATGTTAGATTTTCATGTTCTTATGATGTAGCAAGTTTTAGTTGTGATGTCCTCATAAGATAGCTTCGATGATTTGGTCAGTATTTTGGGATGCTATGCATAGGGGATGGCTAGGACCTTCAAGGCCTCATGATGATATTATGGTTGGAAGGAATAGCACACAAGTTTGGTTATTCTTGCACATTGCAATGTTGCTTCTATACACTATAATATTGCTTTCAATACATTCTTTTACTACTATATTTTAGATGGTTGTTGTAGTTTTCCTCATGTAGTTTAGTATTTGAGTACTTATGCCTCAATTTGTGGATGAGATACTCCCCAATGTGGAGGAAATTTATTTCCTATCTTTTTACCATATTGTTTTCTAGCTTATTATTTTAGATCCTCGTGTGAAACTGCACTTTCTCACATGAAAGTGCAAAAGTTCATGTGGTGTGCTAAGTTTTCTTGTGTCATTCTTGGTAATTCCTCATGCAAAACTCCACACCAATTTTGGATGTTTTGGCTGCTAGGCCAAGTACATCCTCACACCATTTGGTGCATTTCCTCACATTAAAGGTAGTTTCTCACATAGCATGTTGTACTTGCTTGTGTGAGATTTTTGTTTTCTTTTGTCCTCATGTGAAAAATAGGGGGCATCTCCACTAGATTTCAGGGAATTCCTTTTGGTGTTTTAAGTACCCTTTGGGTTTGCTTAATTTTCCATGCCTTGACAGATCTGAGATTATTTTTTCTATTGTCATCTTTGGTCTTTATTTCTCCATTTGTGTGCATCAGCTTGGTAGTGGCATTTGGACATTCGTTGGTTGCCAAAATTGTGGTTAAGTCTTCCATTATGATCTTTGTGATCCTTGTATTTTGAGTTTCATGTACATCCATACTTGTTTAAAAAAATTTATATTGGCTTGTATTGAATCCTTATTCCAAGGATCTCCAAGTGGGGCATTATAGCTTATCTACCTCTCATGGATCTGGTAAGTCTAGTTTTTGTGACATTCTTTGATAGCTCAAGCTTTTGGTACAACAAAAAACATAACAACAACAATACCATAGAAAAATTTGTCCCTATACTTTCAAATATGGAATTGCACCCAAGCTTGCTCCTCTATGACTTCTTGGTACTTCTTTGTAAGCCAAGACACCTTATAAGGGTTTGGATGTGGTACCCTCCTCAGATACTAAGTTTTCAATAGACCCAATGTCAATCATCATCTAACAGACTTTTTTTCCCACACTTTCATGTGGTTCTAAATAAATTCTTCCTCTAAGGTGGTTCATGAGTGCTTGAAGCATTCAATAGTGTCTTCCTCATCATAAGGGCTTCTCCATTCTTAGGTGCTACATAAGATCCTTGGGCTTCCTCTTATTCACTATCCTCTTCCCTAATTAGGTTTTCTCTCGTAACAGTTTGATTCTTTGCCTTTTCATGACACTTAGATTCCAAGTACCCTATTTGGTTACATCTATAACACCTTGGAGGTCCTAATGATCTCCCTCCAAATCTCACCCTCGAGTCTCATCTTCTTCCTTTATGGGATCCTCTAGAATTTCTCTCACTAAAGGAATTATCCTAACTGGTCTCCCTATAGTCTCTAGGAGTTTTTCCTCTTCCACTTGTTCCTCTTCATCTATTGCCAAAATCTCTCTAGCTTCTTCCTTTTCATCCTTGGTCTTGTTTTCTCTTAAATTTTTCCACCACTTTTAATGCAAATTGAAAGCATGTTTGAACTGTGTTAGGAGAACATAGACTTAGTTCATCTTGGATATTCATCCTCAACCATTGCATATACCTAGCATTTTTGATACACTTTGGTTCCACCAATTTGGACTCCATAGTGAGTTTATGGAATTCCTTAGTATAACTAGAAACATCCATCTCCTTTTTCCTTAGAGTCTGCCTCTTTTTATGAAGTAGAATCTCATAGTCCTCAGGAACATAGGATTCCTTTATCAAGGTTACCATATTCTTCCATATACTTATCTAATTTTTGTCCATCTTCACCCTCTCTACTTGAGTGAAATTCCCCCAAGTTAAGGCAAATCCCTTCAACTTGTATTATTCTATCTTCACCTTCTAATGCTCTAGTATATCTGCATAGTCATAGAAACTAGTTAGTGCATCAATCCAATCCATCACTTCTTCTAAATCTATCTTCCAACTATAGACATGAAGATCAAGTTTAGTGTCCATGGTCCTTGTCTCCATGGATTTCAAAGTCTTTAGGAGCAACTTCTATTCTTTAGGGATCTCTTCTTCTTCCTCCTACCAAGGGGTTTCCTTGTCAGTCCCCTTCTTCTCATTCTTAGAGTTACCAATGAATCCTTTCTAGACTTGTTCATTTTTCAATCTCTCTCTTCATTTTCTTCCTCTCAGCATCATTCTCTTTCACCACCCTTAGTATTTCAACATTTTTCATTCTATTAGGAAGTTCACTTTAATTTTCTTCTCCACCATTTTACATGGTTGCAACTTGTCTTTCTCTAAAGATCTAATAAGTTGATCTGATACCACTGGGAATAGAGACCCTTTGTTATAAAAAAATTAGGTTACTTATCTATATACAAAGCCACTCTCCAACATTACAACCTAGGGCTCCACAATACCCACACTAGCTAGACTAGATCAATTTCAAAGTCTAGAACACCTCCTTCAGGCTTAACAAGACACAAACTTAAGATAAATTTTATAGGGATTAAACATAACCTTCTTCAATACTATATGTGGTTCCCAAATGCTTTTTAGAACATAACTCCAAAATACTTGCTTAGTAAAATCAAACTATGCACCCAAAACTCAAAATAGGGATACAAGGAGAAAATCAGGATATGTGAAGGAAATATTCTTGGAACTCCAAAATAGAAAGTCTTAAACACCTTTAGACACTCAAATCCATTAACAAAAAACCTTCACCATGTTAGGACCCTTGACCAATCACCTAACTTAATTTGTTTGCAAAACTCTCTTATACCTAATAGGGCTAATTAGGTCTCTTTTACAAAGAAAATACAAGGAATTCAACACTTCTTCTAACTAAACCTACTGAAGTACATTAAGGACATTTCAAAACATCCAAATCCACATTCTTATGTTTCTATTTCATGATTAGGCCATGTTATGCCTCAAAAGCCAAAAAATGGACAGTTACATTTAGATGCATGTCTGAGGGTTTAGCATATATTCCAACATCTCTTGCCTCTTGATTTGATACTTAAAAATCCTTAAAATACACCCTCCCCCATTTATTTTCACCAATGCTTAGATTTTTCCCATGGTGGTATCTCTAGGAAAGAGAGATTTTCTCTTGAAACCCTAGTTAGGACCTTCTTGCAACCAATAAACAATCAGCATTTGATTTCTCTTAACCAATATGACTTGAATATCTTAAAGAACTTGAAAAAACTTCATATGAAGTTTCTTCAACCTTTCCAAGCCTTCTCATGTAAATCTGTACAATTTTGCTCAAATAGTTTATCAGGCAGAATTAGTAGATAAACAACCTATTTTATTGATTTAAATGCAATGAGTAAATTAGATATTTATCTTCCATGTTGAGAAAGGATTTTAAAACTTATTTATGTTATTCCCAATTATATCCAACCAATAAAAGTGGTTGTGAATGTTGGGATTCAAAAAGTTACATTTTTGAACAAATGTTGCATTATGCAACATTGACAACTTTGACAACTTTTCACAAAAAGTTGTCAATTATCTCCAAAATTTTCTAAAATTCAATCTTATACTCTACCTAGGATCTTATGAAGGTTTCAATAATAAAATATCCATTATTCAACCTCTCAACTAATTTATCCCATTTCGACCTATAAATTGACTATAAAATGACTAAGGTAAACAATTAGGTTTATAATAAACCTAATGCCTCCTTGCCTTACAATTTTGGAATTATTCCTACCATTGGATTCTAGATCCAATTAATAACCTAAACCTTTTCTTTTGATATTCTAGATGTCCTTTCAATTGATGGAATTAAAGGTTCTCCTGCACAACAGATGTACTCTTTGAAATGATATAACCTTGGATAGTTTGGTTGGTATACTTGCTTATCAAATTTGATAATTTTACTACTCCTACTATTGGATCTACTTCCAAGTTAAAATTGGTTTTACACAAGTCTAAGAAGAAGAAAGGAAAGTATGAGGATAGTGATAGGGAATAGTCTGATGCTAATCTTGAGGATCTTGAAGCAGTAATTACTAGAAGATTAGCAAGATGAAAAGGAAAATTAAAAGGTAAGTTTCCTAAAATCTATTTTTCATACAATAAAGTTGTTCATGTTTCTAGAAGATTTCTTGACAGAGATCACATGTATAAAAGGAAAGACAAATTCAAAGGAAGAAGAGCTAGAAGAGACACCAAAGGATACAAATACTAAAAGGGAAAAGGTAAGAAATACTATTATATTACTAAAGAAGAAAGTGATAGTGATCCTGATGGTCACGATGAAGAAGTTCTTTGTGTTTCTATGAAATATTATTCTAATGAAGATGAGAAAACTACATATATTTCATATATGAGTAAAGGTGATAGATGGATCACTAATACTAGTTTCTCACTTCATATGACTAGTGATAAAAGTAAATTTGAAACTTTAGAACATTATAAATGAAGTCATTTTAAGTTTGGTAATTATGCACCATATCTTGTGAAAGGTAAAGGATCAATAAGATTGATTGACAAGATCAGATATGATAATGATAATTGGGTTGAAGGACTCAACTACCATTTCTTGAGTGTTTCTCAGTTGAAAAATTTAGGTATAAAGTTGAATTTCAGTACAAGAAGGCTAAGATATATGATGGTTCTAGTGAATTGGTTAGAAGTGGAGATCAAAAAAGATGTAACCTATTTTATCTAGACCTATCTAATGACACATGATTTTTTACACAATATGAAGATATTTGGTTATGGCATAAGAGGCTATGTCATATGAACTTTGATAATTTGGCAAGAATTAGTAAAATGAAAAGAGTAAGAGGGCTACCAATATTGAAGAAACTTGATAATGTGATGTTTAAATAATTCCAATTGGAAAAACTAATAGACTCTAGTTTCAAGAGCAAGACCTATACTTCTAATGATATTTCAATGTTGATTCATACTGAGCTTTGTGGACCTATTGGAGTGAAAAGTTTTTGTGGTGAAAAATATTCTATTCTATCTATTGATGATTACTCTAGAATGATGATTGTGATGTTTCTTAAAAGGAAATGATAAATTTCAATTGTTTAAGTTGAATTTGGCTAGATTTGAAAAGGAAATGGGTAAAAATGTTAAGTCTTTGAGATCTAATAGAGGAGGTGAATTTATATCTAAGGAATTCCACACATTCTACAATGATATAGGAATCAAGAGACAAATGTCTAAACCAAGGACACCTTCATACAATGGTATCTACTAAAACATTGATGATGGAGAAGAATGTTGCACAAAAGTACTAGAGAGAAGTTGTAACAACTATACTTTATAGCTTGAACAAAGTACAAGTTGAGAAAGGTACATATATCAAACCTTTTGAGTTATGGTATGGATATGCAATTAATTTGAAATATTTCAAAGTTTTTGGAAGAAAAATTAATATACTAAAGGATAATAGACATGGAAAAATTGATGTAAACAGTGATGAAGGTATATTCATAGGATATTCCACTAATATCAAAGCATACAAATTTTTGAATTCTAACACTAACAAAGTTGAGGAAAGTGAAAATGTTAAAGTTGATGAATTAAAAAAGAAATGAAGTGGGATGTAAGAAGGAACCTAAAGATTATGAAAAATTCATATACATTAATGAAGGAGATCCCAACACTTTATCTAAATCCAAGAAGAAATTTTTCAAATAGCAGCATCCACAACATGTCAAGTCACAAAAATAATGTGTTGAGTATCAAGAAATTGGTGTTGAGAATCAGGAATAGAATTTTGAGAATTAGGAAGAGAATCTTCAGCATTAAGAAGTGATTGTTGAAAAACCAGAAGAAGAAGACAAAATACAAGTTGTACTACTCAATGTGAATTTAAAAAATGAACCTAATGAACCAGTTCAAGAAGAAAGAAGACAAGATTCTAATTTAGAAAATTATGTAAGAAGACATCATTCACTAGATCAAATTGTTCAAGACACAAATTCAAGAGGTATGAGAATAACAATACTGAGAAGTGATACATGCTTATTATGTGAATTTGAACCTAGACTATTCAAGCATGCACTTGAGAATGAAGATTTGATTGCATAATGAATGAAAACATTTAGAAGATAGAGATGAACATGACCTAGACATTGGTACCTAGACTAAAGGACAAGAATGTTGTTGATACAAAATGGGTATTCAGAAAAAAAGATGAATGAGAAAGGTGAAGTCATAAGAAACAAAGAAATATTAGTTTGTAAGGGATATGCACATAAAGAAGGAATCGACTATGGAGAGACATTTTCCCCAGTTACAAGGTTAGGAGTGAAAACTTTTCTTTTGTAAATGCTACTTACAAAGGATTCAAAGTGTATCAAATAGAAGTCAAATCTGCATTTCTAAATGAAAAACTAAAGAACAAGTCTATATTGATCAACCTAAAGGATTTTTTGATCCAAACAAGAGGAATATGATACATAAGATACACAAAATACTCTATGGATTGAAACAAGCCCCTAGAACATAGTATGAAAGGTTACACATATATTTGGTAAATATTGGTTTTCTAAGGACTAATGATAATGGAAATCTATACTTGAAGAATGAATATAGAAAAAAAACACTCTTAGCTGACATATTTGTGGATGAAATCATGTTTGGAGGACAAGATTCATTGTGTCAATCATTTTCTAATGAAATAAAGAAAGAGTTTGAGATGTCTATGTTTGGAGAGATCAAATTATTTGTTGGCTTACAAGTGTATCAAATGAATAAAGGTATCTACATTAAACAATCAAAATATATCAAGGAGATGAAAAAATTTTTTGGTATGGAAGACTCAAGGCTAGTTAGAAAACCTATGGCTAATGGACATAAAATTTAAAAGAGTGATGATTTGTAGATGTGAATCAAACCTTGTATAGATCAATGATAGGAAAGCTACAATATTTTGTTCAAAATAGATTAGATATTGCATTAGCATTTGGATTGTTTCTATATATTCTAAAAATCCAAGAAAAATCACATGATCGTTGTAAAAAGGATACTAAGATACCTTAAAGGATTATGAATTGTATTACAAAAGAACACAAAGCTTGAAGTGTACACTAATGCAGATTGGCTAGAAATTTTGATGATAGAAAGAGCACACGTAGTAGAGATTTCTTTTGAGGAAAGAGATTGGTTTCATTGACAAGGAAGAAATAGTGTTTCATTTCCCAATCCATAGCAAAAGATGAATATGTAGCAGCAACATTTATTTTTTCTAACATAGTATGGATCAAGAAATTTTTGAAAGGAATGAAGGAAGAGATCACTGAACTATTTGGCATGTTTTGTGATAACACAAGTTGTATACATATATCTAAAAATCATGTCATACACACCAAGACCAAGCATATTGCTATTTATCATTACTTGAGAGAGTTGGTACAAGACAAAGAAGTGAGATCGAAGCATGTGAATACAAAGGAACTAATGGTTGATATATTCACAATAGTTTTACCCAAGGATTCTCATGAATATCTAAGAGGTAAATTTGGATTTATTCCCTAAGTAAGGCTGCATAAGCTAAGATAGATATTTGAACCAATTTTTTTTATCAAAATATCTTACAAATTAGTGTAGAAGGTCACACTTTAGGAGATTCCTAAAGCTTATGCGAAGAATGCGAGGAGTTTGAGCTGCAAAGTTAATATAATTACAACCATAAGAAAGATGAGAGAGGGAGAATCTAATTCAGAGAACTGACAAATAAATATCTACATGTTGAAGATGTATGAGAAATATTTAAGTGTCTTTGGCATTTTTGTCAAAGACAGAGATAAATGAATCAATTACCATAAAATTGAAGTAGTTACCATATAAGAAGATATCTATTAAAGAGGGAGTTGTTAGTTGTCTACACAATTGATGTCTAGAGTTGTTGCCTATCAAAGCTACTTAGATGCAAATTAGAATGAAAATAGAAGATGAGATTAGGAAAATTGTTGGAAACTAACATGAGAATCATAATGAAACTAAGGATATTATAGAAGATCTATTAATAAATACAAAGGGAGTTGATTAAATAAATTCAAGTGTTTTGGGTTGGATGGTAAATAGAGGTGTTTCCATCAATGCCAAAGAGGGGGATTGTTGGAAGATACAATTGGAACAATTGTTATATTATCATGAATGTCAAACCTTATCAGTAGGAAAATATCTACGTGAGTAGAGTGCCATATCAAGATTATTGATGAAGAGGATTTGATAAGAAGAGATAACAAGAAGACCTAGTGGAAAGCCCAAGTTATGTGGAATTACAATGGGAACTTCATCAGTTGGACTTTGGACAACATAATGTGTTATTTAATCATTACACTAAGTGGAGAAGTTAGTTTAAGTTGAATCCTAGTAGAGATGATCAATGGAAGAAAAAGGCATGGATAAACTTAGAAAAAGAGTATAAGATTAAGCAACTTATAGTAGAAGCTAAGCTATGCTAGTACCAAGTGCTAGTTATGGCCCAGCAAAATAAAATGTTGACCACGTATCACTAAAAGTTTGAGAAAAGAAAATATAAGTTGAGAAAAAGAGTTTAGAAATGAGAAATTTTTCTAGTAATGGTTGAGGCCAATGAACATAGTATTGGCAAGTGTCAACATTTTTTAGTTTGTGAAGGAATTGAGATTCCCAACTAACACAGTTGAATTTTTAGATTGGTCAAAGTTCATGAAGGATAAGAATTAGTGATATGGAGTATTTAATGAATGATAAAACATATTTTTCCTAAGCATGGATTCAAAGAGAAGTTTTGATAAGTATCTAGAAGGAGAAGAAAAAAACACAATGATGGAAGGATTCAATAAATCTAAGCTAATCCTAAGATCAACAATGATGTTTAAGGAGAAACATATCAAAGAAACCTATTTTAGGAGGCATAAGGATAACCTAAAGAGGTTAAACAAGTTGCTAATTTTGTTGAGTGGAAAACTTGAGAAAAAGGTTGTGACATATGGGGCATAGCAGAGGTAAAGAGTGATTGATTGAATGATTTTCCAAGAAGATTAGAGATAGTGATGGAGACATGAATGGAGTCCAATAAATGAATTAGTAGATGAGCTAAATTTTGATATATATTTAGATAGTGAATTTTATTGATTAGATCAACTTGTATTAGGTTTCTAACCATTGTATTAGTTAAAATCCTTTAATCAAGGTGACATTCTAATGACATTTTCATAAGCCCTTTAACTAGGCCACTCTTGATAGGACGATTAAATATTTTAATAGGGTTCACTACTATATCTAGGGTCTAATTGTGATGGTAACCCATCACCCAAGTGACACATACAAGAATTGGCTCCTATCAGACGAACATCAAACTTTTTCCATCCCAAATTGTGATGGCAAGGGCTTCCATTACAATTGCGATGCATAAAGTTGTCATGAGTTGAAGCTAGAAGGGTCAATACATTGTCACAATTGCAATGGCTATACCATAGAGACTTCGTCATGTGTGCAACATTTATGTGACAATTATGATGTGGGTCTGATGACTAGTTATCAAACTTGTCTATCACAATAGAGACAAATTTTTGTAGCAATGTTGTAGAACTAATGGCTAGCTGTCAAAATTGCAATGACAATGCAGTATAAAAATATATGGAATGTGTGACTTGGAGAGAGTGCTTTCCTAACAAATCTATTTCTAAAATTCAATTTTGGTTATGAACATTATCAGGAGACTACAATGCTCTTACCCCTATAACTACTTTTCCTATTATTTTAATCTTTTGGGAGAGGCTAGATGATTCTTGTGACTATCAAACAAGGATCATCCAGTCTCTCCCAAAAGATAAAAAATAATAGGAAAACTAGTTATAGGGGTAAGAGTGTTATAATTTCCTAATAATGTTCATAACCAAAGTTGAACATTAGAAATAAATTTTTTATTAAAGAACTCTCTCCAACATCACACATTCCATATTTTTTTTACTATGATTGCAAAATTTAAAGTTACTAGATTGATCTTGCCCATTGGGAGTAGTTGATTATTCATTTTATTGTACCTAATCTAATCATGTTTCTACAGGAATTTAAAATCAACCCAACAAATTAGTAACTAGACCGATGAATCATAGTGACAAAGGCATAAAATCTATGACTCAAGTCCTTAAGAAAATAGAATCAAACAATGAATCATTTGAGAGTGTATTGGAAAAAAGGGAGAAAAGAAGAAGATATGATCATGAACATGATAGTGAAAATAAAAAGTATGGACATACTAGAATGAATTTAGAGAAATATAATAGTTAAAGTCTACAAAAGATTTAGATAAGAGGAATGAGATTTATGGAGGTACCAAAGATGATGATATTATATGTGATGTAGTGATAAAATACAAGAACAAAGATATTGAAAAGAATTTTTATGATCATAGAATTGGTAAGCATCACACCTTTGTAAAAAGTCAAGATGATACAGAGCCTAGAAGGGTTGAGACAATGGGAGAAAGAAGTAATTGGGGTAGAGATGCTGAGAGTGATAGGAAAAAAGTACGAGGAAGACAGTAATAAGTATGATTGTTAAATCAAAAATTATAAAAATATAATAGTCAAAGAGTGTTTGCACAATCTTGCAAGCTCCTTGAGATATTATTTTGTACAATTTAGTATGTACATGGTATGAGATATATTTTCTCTTTCTATAGACATGTTACTAAGAAGTAAAAGGTTTTATACTTTAGTTTTCCATAGACTCATAATCTGGTATGGTAGGTTATATATTAGAATTTTGTAATTGCAAGATTTAATTTTTGCTATATTTCAAAATAGATTTCTATTTGTAAATTGGCCAAACAATATTTTTGTGATCACCATTTTGAAAATAATTATAAGTTTGTTTGATTAATATCAAAAATATACCTCACTTAAAACTTCATTTTTACCTTAAATGCATCATGCAATGAGACATTCTGTTTGAAAAGTTCTTAAGTTATTCAAAGTTATCTTCTTGTTGGTTAATGGTGGATTAGAATGTATCTAAAAGGAAACACTCATTTTTTCAAGGTTTCATGTCAAACTACTTGTTACTTGTTACATATAATGTCTTAAAATAGTTAAGTGCTACCTAACTATGCCCAAGACATTTACACACTGGAGGCATACTCTACCTACCAAGCTACCTACATACCTGTATCCATGGGATCAAGACATTTGAACTACTCACTCTAATGAATATCTAGTCTTGGTTTCTAATTATTTTGATTTAGTTGTATTCCTATAACCACTAGTGGGATTTACGCACCTAATACAACTCTTCGCCATCGTACACCCACTCAAGTGAATTAGGTGGTTTTCTATAATTACAATACTATAATACCCCAATGCAACCTTTGTGTTGTAGTTTCAATTTAATATAAGGTTAACCTATATATGTCCTAACTCACTCCTTATATAGTTATGTTCAAAATATTGTGACAATAATCAATGTGAGAAAAGCTTGTTTAAAAGCACATATTCATTTTATTAAATGTAAGATTGATTACCTAAACATTGATATGTATATAAGCATGGAAAGTTACCTATAATTTCATGAGATCAATCTTTAGAGTACTTGGAATGTCCTCATTGCCTCTCGCTACTCTCAAGGGAAGTTCATCTTCATGGCTCATGAGAAATTCATCACATGGGTACATCTAGGAATTTCCTCATCACCTCCTACATAAAATGAAACCAATATTAAAAAATTCCCCCAAGAAATAATAATTCAAGTGAAATAAACACATGAAAAATGAGAGAAAGAAAGATAAATATACTTACCAATAGGTGTTGCCATTACATTTGTAGCCATGCTACTTGTTGAGTGAGTTTTATTGTTTTTTGTTGTATCAAGATCTCTCTAAACATACATACATATAAACAAAAAGACACATATATACATATACATATGTATATATATGTATATACATAAATACATATATACATAAATACATACATTCATATATAGAGATCACAAGGGCACAAGAAGTAGAAGCAAAGATCACATGGTAACAAAAATGAAATCCTAGATCTCCACTGATCTCCACCTCTTTTGCACGTAGCTCTCCACAATCAATCAAAATAAATGAGGAATGATTAATATCATGTTTTCTTCTTTTTTTGTTTATAATACATATATACATACATATATACATATATAGATATATACATATATACATATATACATATATACATATATATGTATATATGTATATATATATATATATGTATATATGTATATATATATATGCATATATATATACGTATATCAATATACACACACACACATACATATATACATAAATACACACATGAAAATAATAATGCACTTTCTAAGAGTTTACTATTGTTAAAAAATATTAATGTTTTATAAGAAAATGTTGTTGAAATAGTATAAAAATTGCTTGACTTGAGAGGTCCATAGAAAACTTGAAAGCTGAAATTGATTTTGATAAAGATATTATGGGAGCCATTGGATAGAATCCAAGAAAGTGTTATGATAGGTACTATGACATTGGAAACACCAGTTAAATTGGTCTACTTGTTGAATAATTTGGTTGATTACTTCATTATTATATGATCGAATGGTAAATTTAGTTATTATTTTGACATACATGAAAACATTATTATTATTCATTATTATAACATACATATATGAAAACAAGAATGCAGTTTCTAAGAGTTTACAATTGTCCAACAAAATCAATGTTTTACAAGAAATTTCCCGTAAAGAACTATTAGCTCAAAAGGAAGAAAATGTTGTTGAACCAATAGAGAAATTTCTTGACATAAGAGTTTTGCAAGTGAGGGTGTTGACCAATCTTGAAAACTTGAATGTTGAAATGAAAGCTATTGATGACTAAATAGCTATGCTAGAGTTACAACAAAATATGAAGTTGATTTTAGATAAGGTAGAGGAAAATTATCAAAAAAATTGATAATCAAAATTGAAGACACAGGAGTGAAGGAGGAGTGGGTTTAGAAAGAAAAGATGGAGCAGCTTTAGAAAGAGATTGCATGACATAAACAACATCTAGACAATATTGATGATATTATGGGAGCCTCATGATTATGGAATTTACATAGAAGTAGAACTTGCTTCTTCAACTAGTTACACTCAACTCTTTACTAAAGTTATTCTTTAGGAGTGAGAATATCAGCTACAAATTTTTGGGAGAATTCAAAGATGGACAATCTCAAACCATTTTGACCTTGATTTTGGTGCTCCAGCCAACAACATGTACCTCTCAATGATTTCAATTTTCTACAAGGTAAGGGATAATATGCATGGTTCATCTTATTCAGTGATCATACACAAATGAAGTTGAAGCTTATTGTTTAGCGAGTTTGAAGTTTTGAGGAATATAAGTGATTTGACGTTGTGTTGTGAGTCCAAAATCAAGGAGATCATTTATCTATTGTTGTTCTTTTAAGTGGTGATAAATTTAAATCTTTTTCAATGACTTAGGAGGGAGCTCATCAAGCTATGTGCATTATAATGGAAAATAATATAAATTCTTTGTCAAAGAGAAAAAATAAAAATTTCTTGAACACACGGTTCTACCAAAACCAAAACAAAAAAATAACATCCAACACTACTTTAGATTAGCATACACAAATACTACATCTATAGTAAAATATTGAATACAATTTTAAATCTAAAATTATTCTTACTAAAAAATCTAAGTGAAAGCCATCCTCTTTTAATCATAAATCATCTTTTTCTTGTTGTTACAAGACTATAATTTTGTTACACATTTATACCACTTAAATTCAATTATATAATTTAAATTTTAGAAATTAAAAAATCTCTAATTATTTATTAGCATTTTATTTTATTAATAAAAAATATTATTTTTTGTAATTAAAAAATAATCTTTAGGTTTACAAATCTTAAAACTCTATTTCCTAAATTATCTGTAGGCCCTAGATTGAGATGCATTGTTGTATACATCAGACATTGTGGGGAATATGTTTGACTACTACAACCTCAGGTCAAGGGATTCTTTGTATTATTTTTGTCTGGTCATCAAAAATAGTTCACTGAAGAACTATTAATTTACAAATAGTTAATCTAAAAAAATGATTTTTAAAAATAATCAATAGTCATGATCCAATTAAATGATGAAATACCATGCACCCAAATAAATATAAATAAAAGCCAAACTTGGAAATTTTTAACCTGACAAAAGGGGAAAAAAGAAAGCAATAGAGCAGAAATGATTTTAAGCTAATCATTGAAGAGGCATGTCAAGTATACAGATGTATTTTGTAAAATGTCAATCATGACATTGGTATAGTTGCTAAAGAAGCAAAAAATAAAATTTGGTGAAGAAAAGAAAAAAAATACAAATATATGATGTGGGAAGAAGGTGCCAAAAAAATGACATCACCCTTACCCTCCATTGTTGTCATAAAGACTCCATGTAGATTGTCGCTGCATGATCAGTTATGTAGCACCCATTTCTGCAAACAATTTGATGAACAATCTGCAAGATGAAAAAATATGTAAAGACTAAAATTCTCATGATTAAGAAAAATAAACATGGATCTAAATACACTGAAATTTTGATGTATAATGAAGTATATGACGTAGGGGTTTTACGTCTCAATTTACTTTCTAAATTATAATGAAGACTATACTGGCAACTATTATTTGATATTCTTTTAATGTATACAAAGGTTGTAAACAAAATATCAAGATATTCTTCTAGAAAATGAAAAGTAGAAAGGTTTTTAACTCAAAAATCCCATTCCCTACCATTTTATACCATCATATGTTTTAAGACAATATATTAAAAAAAAATTGTAGAAAGAAATGAGACGAACCTAGATTTGCACCGAGCCATGAAATATTGAGCATTAACAAAATACAAATCAGCTTCAAAATAATTTGTATGCAAGGGTGACTATAGAAACTAGATAAGAAGCTAGTATCCACAAAATGATATGTGAGGAATGAAAATAAATGTGAAGCTTCTTAGCTAACAACACTTCTTAGTGACAACTCATCAATTCACCAGTGTGGACAAGGCACGCGAACTGTTTGATAAAATGCTACCATGATAGTTGTTAAAAGGATTGTCTAAAATTTTATTCAAAAGTCAAATATTGGTAGACATCACATTGGAACTAGAGGATATCATGCTCACATGGAATGGAGAAATATTGTAGAGGCACCATAGAGAAGGGATGCATGAATCATTTGTTGTAATGTGACAATAGAGAGGTTATCCCATCAGATGGATAAAAAGTGGAGTGATAATTACATAGAATACAATTATCACAGAATATGCACAATATGGAAGCATAGACAAGCACATGAAAAATTGGGCAAGAGACCTCAAGAGACTAATTTATTTAAAATTGATTGGTCTTATGAGTAATATTCATATAAAATGTTGCTTGCAAAAATACCATGGAAAATTGTATTTGATCCTACTAGATGGGAACAATTGATTGTTCATTTTATTGTACCTAATTTAATGATTGTTATACATGAATTTGTAATCGACCCACCTAATTAGAAACTAGACCCAATTTACTAGGTTGTGGCTAGTTTCTTTCTAAAAATATCTTCTATGATATGTTTTTGTAAAATTTCTTATGCTATCCTTTTTTCTTGGTCTGCATTATTTTTGTGTAGGATATTGAGGTAAGTCACTTAGCACAAGTTGAGTGAGTTTCATTGTTTTATTATTTGAAATTTGGAATATGTATACAGGTGGATCAATTTTTCTATTATGCTAAGATGTAATAAGCATGTTAAAAAAGATCTCTAAATATACATATATATAAGAGAATATAAAGAGATGCCTATTTAGAAGGAAAATAAATGAAAATTTACATAGCCTTTGAAGAAAATGGTAGAGCTAGGGCATGCCAACAAAATCATAGAGAAAGGTCACAAATATCACAAGAGCATGCTATGGCAAAAAAATTACATATTAAGGTCATGATAACAAAATCATAGAGCAAGGACATGACAAAAAAATGTAGAGATCACAAGTGCACGATAACAAAATTGTTGAGCAAGGGCATGAAAATGAAATGCAGAGATCGCAAGGGAAAAATAATAATCATAGAGCAAGGGCACGACATCAAACTTTAGAGATCACAATAAATGATAATGAAATATAGAGATCACATAAATGAAATGCAGAGATCACAACAACAAAGGGTGCGGCAATGTTCACATCTCTTCACCCTCATACAAAGCTCTCAACCCTCTTTCATGAGCAAATCTCCACAATAAAAACAAATGGGGAATGGTTTATGTCATTTTTTTTGGTTTAAATAGTCATGGGGTGTCTTAATGATGACACCAACATCAGTATTGTGACAAAATTGGGGACAATTGTAAAAAATAAAATGAAAATCAACACAAATTACACCATCATCTCAAATTTCCTTTGCAATTTAACCCCAAATGTTGTAGTAGTCTCACCTAATAGTGTGTATTGTAACCTTTCACAAGGTTGGCTCCTAATAGAGGTCACTTCAGAAGAGTAAATATTTAATAGCATGTTACTAGTAATTTTTCCCAAATTAGGTTTCCACATTGAATCCTGATGTCGTACTTGTGTGGATAATGATTAACATGTTTTACTATTTAATGTTTTACATTCTTCAAGTTGGTTATGATTGGGACAATGAAGTGCATGCTATTGAATGTTTTTGATTAGGAAAACAGGTTTTACAGGGATCCTGAAACCCAAAGTTTTACAACATAAAACAACTAAAACATAAAAAACAGAAAAAAAAGCTGCCTCAAAAGGCCAGAAACAAAAAGGCCCAAAGCCTAAGAAACAAAGGCCAGGAACAGAGCCTGGTAGGTAGACTAGTGTTCCTTCTTTTCCATTGTCTATAGGGTTTCTGCAGCGTCACTTTCCTTCTGGTTGGCCTCTTCCTCTAGTTGGTCACTTTGCATGCTATTGAATGTTAAGTTCCTATAGAGACCAAGATATCTAAAGAATGAATTTGAGTAGTTAAAAGAAGTTAAAATTTTGTTTGGAACATCTAGACCTAAGAATAATTAATTCATCACCCTCCTCAACCCTCTTAGTTTTTCTAAACTCTTCCTAACATTTTTTATATACTTTCATATGGGTAGGTTTTCAAGGAGGAGCTTGTATTTAAACAAGGGTGGTAAAAAGAAAAGAATCTTTGTGATGAACTTTGGCAATCATAGTTTTAGAAGATTTATCCTTCCTCTGACAATTGAGTTAGGGTTTTCAAGTAATGAGTTTCTCTAAATGGGCTCAATGCAAATATATATATTAGAAGGATCAAAATTTTGATTCAACTTCTATTGAGGGTAAAGTAGGAGCTAGATCTAAAAAGAATACATAATAATATTATTACTAAAACTTGCAACAATATCTCAAAGATGGTCTTTTTAATTATGATCCCTGTTAGAATTTGTGAAAACAAATATATAAATAAAAATTTAATGAAAGAGTTACATAAAACAATGAGAATTAAAATTGACATAATAATTATAAGAGACCAATTTCTGATGTAAATGCTCAAAGGCATAATGCATTCAATATTTCTTAATGTTTTGTATGATAAATTTGATATATAAATGAGATATATAGAAAGAGGTAGCATGCTTATATAGGCATGAGATGGGAGTGTTGGAAATAATCCAGACTAACAAGGTTACTGAGAGGGGAGGGGTGAATCAGTAACTCTAAAATTTTAATTCAATTCTGCATAATAATATTTTTACCATTCCTCCATCTAATCTATTGTATGCATGAAAAGATAAGCATTTATAACACATGAACACACATATTTGGTGACCCAGAAACCTTCCAATTAGAAAGTAAAATTGGGGTGGGAATGATGCCCACAAAACTTCAATACTACAGTATAAAGTTGGCCGGTTAAGGCTTACAATGATCACTTATGATGATCTGCCCTATTAGGAGCAAGTAGGATTGCTAGATCCACTTTGTTGAAGGATTTACAAACATACAATGAAGTATGCACTCTGTTAAGAGATTTACAAAAGATTGTCAAGTCTACCTTGTTAAAGGATTTTAGGAAACTGATTCACTTGTTAGGATGAAGCAGTGGATCTGATTACAACTAATTGCTAATAAGATCCTTTGTGCTTTGATCACCTGATGTGATGGATATATCTTTTCTACATCAATGTTGACCTTGTTGTATTCCTCTGTTCTGCTAGTGATTCGCTTTCCTCTTTTCAAATTATTACAACACAACACAACCAACAATATTCAATATCTCACCATTTCAAATGATATATACCATTCCAATATTTACACTGGCAAGGTCGGCCAAACACAAGTGAACAAGAATTATTGAGTCGGCCAGGTGGTAGAAAACTCGAGTTCCACAAATTGACTTGGTGACCTTCTGATACTCAACATCCACTACAATACATTGCATCATCATGCACTCGGTAAGAGTAGAGACACGGTCCATACTAATCATTCTAAGTAGCTTGGAACTTGGTAACCATTGGTGACTCGGTGAATATTGTGTCACTTGATAAAAATTGAATCCATTGATAACCTTCTTCACTTGGTAAACATTGATTCCTTTGTTTACCTTGGTCACTTGGTAAACACTAAGTTCTTTGTTTACCTTGATCACTCAGTAAACACTAAGTTCTTTGTTTACCTTGATCACTCGATAAACACTAAGTTCTTCTGATGACTCGGTATGCACTGACTGCTCGGGGAACACTGTTCTGCTCGATAACCACTAACTTCTTGGAGAACACTATTCTGCTCGATAACCACTGTTCTTCATGGTAACCACTTACTACTTGGTAAATACTACTAAACTTCCCATATACTCAGTTTCCAAAGGAATGCTTGGTATCAATTGTTTACCTGCAAAATTTATAAGGTAACTATTGAATGCTCGGTGTGAACTGTAGACTAGGTGATGAGCTCGGTAAGCATTCAGAATTGAATAAATGTTGTGACTAATGACAAATATATCATAATTCCAACAGGGAGGAACCATGGATGAGATTGAGACAAGTGTCTCAACTTGGAGGATGCAGAATCTTGATGGAATCAACCACCTACCATCCACCTACAATCTAGAAGGGTAGTGTCCTTGAATTTGAATTAAACAAATGCAACATTTTTAGAGTAGTTGGAGTCAAAGGCATGACTCAAAAATGTCTTCCTAATGATAATATTCAAAAAATATAATTCCTCCTATTTTATGAGTCCACCTCAGTAAACTTAATAGAAGAGTGAAATGGAAAATAATTATTTACTCTAACAATCCCTATCATGATTTTTAATTACTTTTTTATCCCTTAGAAATAGACTACTTTAATTTTGAGAATAAAAATATTTGTGTTATTTTTTATTAGATACTTTAGTTTCTAATGATATTTTCATGTATATTATTAGTGTATCTCTTTTACCTCTTCTAGCCATTCATTTAGTTTGTATACCCTTATAATGACAATTATTTTGTATGCTTGTAAAAATCATGTGACTCATTAAGTATTAGCATTAGATGAAAAATTCAATTTAATATAAGTTCTTAGGTGGTTGTATTTCAATTGAAAATTTGAACTTATTTGATTGTTCCTTGAAGTTTTGCTTCCTATGTAGCTATTTATATTATTTGAAAAACCATTAGATGATGACTAAGTTGTAATTCTCTGAGATGACATAATTTCAATTAGAATAATTCTTATTAAATTATGTTCCATAATCATTTTACATTTTCTATAAGTTATGGCTTTTGTTAATAATTATTCATTGTGGGAATTTTGGTTTGGTTGAGGCTTGTGCCATTTTTAACATGAACTATAGAATTTCCCTCTTAGTTCATTTTTGGGAATGTTGGGATCCTTTTACTTATTATGTAGAAAAAACTGGTAGAATATTTGATAGTTTGTTTTCTCATATTAAAATATTCCTCAAGGCTTATTGTAGAAAAATATGTGCTAGGAAAAAATATAACTACTTTGGATCAATTTTATCATATTAGTTTCTTACAATATGTATGAATTTACACTTTGATGAAGAAATGGCTATGAAAATTTTGTATTCATGAATACAACAATACTCTTATAACCTTAACTTGATAAATATTTCTATAATTATTCATTCTTTCTTGGTGATTTTCCTATTTGGTATTTTGTTGATTTATAAAACATCATGGATAATGCACTAGTACATTTGATCCCATTTTTAGACCAAAATTTTTGACCATCTAATAGAATGGGGTCAAATTGGTCATTTTATGCAAGGCAACGTATATAATTTTTTTAACTAGAAGCCCGTGTTGGTCAAAATTTTGACCAACACGAACTTATACACTATGTCAAAATCCAAAAAAAGCTCTTTGCCACGCCCTAATGTCAATCTTGCCGCATGACCAGAAGAAAGGCTGTGGATGTGCAGTTAATATTTATCATTTACTGCATTTTGTGGTGCTAGCAGAGGAAGGGTTTGAAGATTACGTGCCAACAGTATTTTACTGCCAGTGCCAACAGCATTTGACAACTTCAGTACAACCTCCGCCAGAACAGTAAGGAAGCTTTCAGTAATCAAAACTATATTTGCATTGCTTAATGTGTATGTTTCATATTGCTTCCGCATTGTGTATCATAGCGTTGTATAAACTTTTAAGGAAAAAAATAGTTATAACTTAATAGCTTAATTTATGTCGGCTACCTGAGAGAGGTGTCACAATAGCTGGATCATAGTGTTGCTTAGTTTCAATACATTATGTGAAAATATTAACAGTGATGTGCTTATCATATTTGTGAAATGGAAAAATAGTTTACCTTCATTTATTATTTAGTAATTGAGTGGTATAAAAGTCAAGACATTACATGCTCCTTATCAATTTACAATAGGCCATTCATTTCTTATCAATTTAGACAAAGGCCATCCATTTGAATAGATCGTTCATCTGAAAGGTCACTTTATGTTCCATCGTCCAATTATTCCTTTCACTATATCACTAATTGTCACTAATTGTCAAGATTATGACTAATTATGTAACATTACAAAGTTTACCCTCCCATGAAAATTTTTGTAAGCATCTCCATTATTTTTCCTTGAGATTTCTCTACATCAATGTTCCCCTTACTACACTGTGGTATTATATTGCTGACTTCATGCATCTAGATGGGGCTAATTTCAATTCGGATATCCATATCGAGGTTGAAAATTGTATGTTTTATTAGATATTTGGTTCCCAATCTCTTAGATAAATTCCAGTGCCATCCATCATCCATGGCAACCCTCAATAATTTCTACTAGTTGTATCCTTCTTAAAACAGTTAGGAATACCATAAACTTGATGATGTTACCCAAATTATTTTGGATCTAACAAAGAAAACTCTCTATAGAAGGCCATGACTTATCACTTGAACTAGGAATTCCCAAGAACAAATTATCAATTCCACACAATTGGGTTTGGTTCTAACAAATTCTTTGGAGATGGGAATTTGTATCTCCACTCCCTCTTTGTAGGATTTTAAATTTGATTCCACTATCACACCTATGGGATCTTCCATTCTTTTATTATTTCATCTTCCAAAATAATTTTTTTAGAGGAAATTAAGATTAATTGAATATATATCAACAATCAATTTACACTATTCCACATATAATGATAAGGAACATTTGCAATAGACAATCAAAATGAATTTGATAATGTTGGAATGGGCTACAATTAATATTAATGTTATTACAGAAGTTGTGTGATACATAAAATGGAATAAATAAGATGCTTATACAATAATTCTCTTTACACAATGTTTTTGACCTTTAATTCCCCAATTCATGGCAACCTTAAACATAAGAGTTTCCTAACACTTGTGTAATAGAACTTGATGCTATTATACTCTGCAATAGAACACATCAAAGTCAATAATCATTGAAAGCTACCAATTTTAACAACTTGAGAGAATTCTAGGTCAGAGATTAGTGTTTTCTTTTATTGTTTTATAGGTTTGAAATGTCTATAACCCAACCCCCAACTCTAATTTGGGTGAATTGGGAGGAGACTAGTCAATAATAAATAGGCCCACATCTTATTTTAAAGAAGAATGACCAAATTAAAAGTTAAATATAAACTTACTGATCATATTCAATATTGATTGTCCCTGTTGTGGAAGTAGCAATATCTCTGAAGGCATCAACAGAGAGTTGGAGTGTTCCATTGCAGTTAGAAGAGTAGTAATGGAGTATCTTGACAGTAGTGGAATTGGTGTTGTCTGAGCATGGATTTTGTGAGATTTGATTTGTACCACTGAGACATCTGACACTGTACTATCTCCCACAAGCTGCTTCATTGTCCCAAATTGCATCACTCACTGCTGCAAACAGATTTCCAACTGGAAACTGCTTTTCATCATTCCCATAGCATTCTGAGGCTGCCAACAATTTTTGTTTCACAAAACATTCCAATATGAATCTAGTGATTAAATTACTTACCAAATCTTTACAATATCTAAGTCTATCATTCTCATTTCAAGATCCCATGACATTTCAAATCCCACACTATGGATTTATTATCAGAATGTAAGCTCTCAATTTTTGATATCATCATTTCAAAATCACACTCTATGATCTAAGATCTTTAATTTTTAGAACCTCACTTCAAATGAAATAACGAATTTCAAATCATGTTCTATGATTCATTATAGTAAAGTTTGACGCTTGATTTTGATATCGACATTTCAAAATCACACTCTATGATCCAAGATCTCTAATTTTCATAACCTGGTTTCAAACAACGTTCTATGATTCATTATCAAAAAAGTTAGATGCCTGATTTTGAGTATCTATATTTGAAATCACATTGTACAATCAACATCCAAAATACTAGATCCAAAGTTTTTAATATTAGTATTCAAATCATACTCGATTATTCATCATCCAAATAGATCTATAGATCTCTGATTTGAAAAAATCGAAGTTTCAAAGACAACAATAAATGAATTGAATCAAAAGCCAAGAGAGAAGTAGAGGGCAGTAGAACTTACGAACATAAGGAGGAGAATAAAAAGTAGCCGTGCCCACATCTCCCAAGCACCTGTAAATTGCAATTGCAAAGAAACTCCATAGAATTGTGATGGTTCTCATTTCTATCACCATGGCCATTCAAAGCTTAGTTGCACAGAGCGTCCATTACAAAGTTGTTGAATAGAGTGAATGAATGGTCAATTTCATTAAGATTCCATTCAACTATTGCAGCTTCATGGAGAATACATGATGATCTGGGATGTCGTGATGGAAGTGGATAAACAAATGAATTGAGCAATGTGGAACCTTCGAGTCATTAAAAGCCATTGACTTGACTTGTGAATATATCATTCAATTCCACGCTTGTGGCCACCATATAAACGCGTCTAACACGTCCTCTAGGCTAGTTTTACTGTTTGAGTTCTAGCAACATTTGGCAGCTTTAGTGTAACCTCTTCCAGAATAGTAAGGTTCTATCTCTGTTATATCTCCTTCTTTTTGTTGTTCAGCACATCATCTTCAATGTATTCAACCTCATGTGTCACCTTTGTCATAATCTCTTAAATTTCTAAATTACTAACCTCATTGGCCATGAAGTTATTTTGATTGTGCTCTTTATCCTCAGGAGTAGTGTCAAGTGTGATAGGAATTCATAACATATAATTTTCCTCAGGGGCGTGTAATAGATCACCGAGTTGGGATAACTCATCATCCTATTGAAGATATAATGCAGGGTGAAGGCTTGGATAATTTTGTTGATGCTCTTGTTTTAAAATGGGAAATGGATGCAATTGCATCTTTTACTAATACCACTTGATACTCATGGTAAATTCTTCTCATAAATTTCATCACCAGGCTACAATTTTCAATAGTTCCAACAATGTCTTGAGGATCAAATCAATTGCTTGGCACTAACTCGTACAATTCCACATTTTAAAGTTTTTGTAGCATTTATTGTATCACTAAATATTTACACTTTAATCAGTAACCTCCATGCATGCCAAATTAGTTTCAACCATAAAGCAATTTATATCTATATACTTCTCCACAACTAACCTAGGTATTGTATGCATATATTTCATCTCTATTTGAAATTCCTTGAACAAACCAAGCAGATCACAAATAATGTCACCTTTGTATTACATGTGGTAGTGCTCAGTTACCAAAGCATTTGTTGGTACATAATTAGTCAAAGCATGTGGGTGCATCTTTCTTTTCTTCATTACAAACATAAACATTTTAGTTTAATCCAATGGCTTTGCTCAATCATTTATTGCTTAATCGTTTAATATTTAATGCTGATCATATGAGCCTTGTAATATCTAATGCCATAGAACTTTAGGGCCATCAGCCAGTATCCCCACATTCCATATGAAATCATTTGAACATAGGGAGATCTCCAGAAAATAAATGATTTTAGAGATAACTAAAATAAATGTGAGTACTTCAAACTTATCATAAGAAGGAAATCACTTATTATTTTCTTTTTTACGTTGTGGATGATTTCAACTTTCAACTTCACCAAAAGACCAAGGATATGTTGAAATATTTCACTATTTTGAATGCAATTGTAGTCAGTATATTCTAGGTTTAAATGTGTCAGATTATAGCAATTCTAATTTTTGTAGATACATTGTTGGATATTTTTTGTGTAGATATTTTGTATTCAACATTTTGATTTTGTTGATAAGTTATCCTTCTCTAATTAACATACTCTTTCAGATGGAAATAATTAACATACATTGTCTATAAATCCACATTTTGAAAACATCTATGCCTTCTAGAAATTATAGGATCATTTTAGTTACATTTGAAAATAATAATCAAGAAAAACCATATGTGCAGATATAAACATTAATCACAAAATTTCCAATTTATTTGCAGATATATTTTCCTGTGAAGAAAGACCACGCTTGACAATATGAATGCTGAACAAAATGAGACAATGGCTGTATTGTGGGCTTAATTTCAAAGAAAACCTAATAAATGTTATTGTCCTTGCAAAAAGTGTAAAGGGTTAAAGACTCGAGGAATTCTAATCACAATAGCCCAAAGTCATTGTAGGCAACATGGTCATGTTGAAGGGGGCCATGATTTTTTTCCATTGCTGAATGTGGATTTCGTATTGGAGGAACATGGAGGTGTGAATATCCAAGCTGAGGATAACACTCTCATGGAAGAAGATGATAATGTGCCAGAAGACATGATTGAAGAAGATGGTATTGGGACAGGTGATGAAGAGGCTCACAATGATGGTACTAGCGAATCTGATAATGATGATGAAGATGGTCTTGATATACCTTTACTTGAGAAGGTACACGAGCCCTTATACGAAGGCTCCCAAACAACTCTGCTCTCAGCTATAGTGTTGTTGGTGAATTTAAAGGTTATGAATGGTATATCCAATGTAGCAATGTCACGTATGCTAAGGTATGTCATTTTTGTCATCTTCAATGTTAGCATACAATTACTATTCATTATATTAACAATGCATATTTGTTGTTGTAGGTTGACTAGTGAGTTTTTGTTACCACCATCAAACATTTTGCCTCGTTCGTACTAAGAATTATCTAACATTATGGATCAGATTGGAATGAAGTATCAAACAATACATGCATGTCCCAATGATCACATTCTATATCATAAACAACATGAATTTGCAATAGAATGCCCTAATTGTCATAGTAGTAGATATCAGTCAGATCAAATAACAAAAAAAGTGCCTCACAAGGTTCTTCGGTACATTCCCATTATTCCATGTCTTCAACGGTTATTCAGGTGTGCTAACTTGGCACAATTTATGGATTACCATGCACGCAATAGAAGTCAGGATGACATTATGCGAATGCCTGCCGATGGTTCTGCATTTAAAGAGATAGAAGAAACATGGTCACATTTTAAAGAAGAACCTCATAATCTGAAGCTTTCATTGGCAGTGGACGGTGTTAATCCATATGGAGATATGAGATTTGTTTACTCAGTGTGGCCTATTTTTGTTATTAACAATAATATTCCTCCTTGGATGTCCATAAAGAGGGAGCACATAATGTTGTCAATGGTTGTGCCAGGTATTTTTTTCATTTTATAGTTATCTAAATTAATTTATAAATAGTGCATGAAAATGGTCATAATAATAATGTAATGTTTATGTTCATTCAATTGCTAGGTAAATACCAAGTTAAAGATATGAACGTGTATATTGAGCCCCTAATTGATGAGTTGTTGAAGTTATGGAATGGCATCACTATGTATGACATCTCTAGACTGATAGGACATCGACAATTTCAATTCCATGCAATGCTTGTATGGACAATACATGATGCCCCTGGGCTAACTCATTTTTTTGGTATGTTATATTGTTAATATCACATATTTTTGTTCTGTTATATTGCTTACACATTACTATCAAATGTTTAAGTTGCGCATGATAATTGTACATGATCCACTTCTACATGATCTTTTAGGTCTTCAGACAAAGGGAAAATTTGCAAGTCCAGTTTGTGGTCCGAAGATGAAATCTCGTCATTCGAAAACTTTAAGAAAGCAGGTGTTTGATGAGTTTAGACACTTTTTCCATAATAATCATAGGTATCGAATTGCTGAAAAATATCTTTTCAATGGAAAAGAAGAGACATCATCAAGGCCACGAAGAATGACACCTCATTTATGGAAGTTGGAATATGATCGACTAAATTGTCGAGGTAATATCCAATTTGTCGTTCAAATTTTAAAATTTGTATTTTGATATTGTCTTATATTTACTAATGTTGTAATTTATTCTTGTGAAGGTCTTCAAGGCATCAATGACCAACTTCCTAGAGGAATGAAAAGTTATCCTACTCAATTTAGTAGGTTACCGTACTACAAGGATCTCCCAATTGCACATTTGTTTGATGCTATGCATATTGGAAAGAATGTAATAGAGACACTATGGAAAATGTTGGATGGAAGCTTTTAGTGTATATATATATATGTTAAATACTAATTTCTTCAAGTTTATTGACTACGTTTAATGCATAATCAAATTTTGAATTTAATATCCAATTAGGAGGACTTATTTTCCTTAATGCATTTAGAATAATTTATGGTTTCCCTTCTATGACTAACTTTCTTATGTCCATTTCCAAGTTAAGGCTTAGACCTTCAATCAATGCCTCTAATTCTAGTAGATTATTAAAGAACAACCCTAAGGGCTTGACATGTTTAATAATCCAAAAACCTATGTCAGAATGTATCATACATCTTAATCCAACAGGACCTAAATTTCCTCTTGAGGCCCCATCAAAATTGAAGTTTTTCCAACCTAATGGAGGAGGTTCTCATTTGCAATCTACCCCATCTTGTTATTTATTCTATAAAATGTCAATCATGACATTGGTATAGTTGGTAGAGAAGCAAAAAAGAAAAATTGGTGAAGAAAAAAAGAAAAAAACAAATATATGATGTGGGAAGGAGGTGCCCAAAAAATATGACATCACCCTTACCCTCCATTGTTTTCATAAGGGCTCCATGTAGAATGTCACTGTATGATGAGTTCTATAGCACCTATTTCTATAAATAATTTGACGAACAATCAATAAGATGGACAATTATGTAAAGACTAAAATTCTCACAATTAAGCAAAATAAATGTGGATCTAAATACACATAAAACTTGAAGTATAATGAAGTATAAGACATAGGGGTTTTACATCACAATTTACTTTCTGACATATAATGAAGACTATACTAGCAACTGTTCTTTGATTTTCCTTTTAATGTATATAGAGGTTGCAAACAAAATATCGATATTCTTCCAACAAAAGAAAAGTAGAAAGGTTTTTAACTTCAAAAACCCCATTACCAGCAATTTTCTACCATTCATATGTTTTGAGATGGTGTATTAAAAAATAAAATGTAGAAAGAAATTAGATGAATCTAGATTTGCGCCATGCCATGAAATATTGAGCATTAATAAAATACAAATCAGCTTCAAATAATCCATATGCAAGGGTGATTGTAGATATTGGATAAGAACCTAGTATCCACAAAATGATATGTGAGGAATGAAAATAAATGTGAATCTTCTTATCTAACAACACTTATTAGTGACAACTCATCAATTAGGCACTATAAACAAGGCATGTGAACTGATTGATAGAATGCTACCATAATATTTGTTAAAAATATTGTTTAAACTTTCATTCAAAAGTCAAACATTGGTAGGCATCACATTGGAACTAGAGGACATCATTCTCATGTGGAATAGAGAAAGCTTTAAGAGGCACCATAGTGAAGGGAGGCATGAATCATTTATTACAATGTGTCAATAGAGAGGTCATCCCATGAGATGGATAAAAAGTGGAGTGGTAATTACATAGAATACAATGATCATAAAATATGCACAATATGGAAGCATAAACAAGCACATGAACAATTGGGAAAGAGGCCTCAAGAAACTAAAAAAATTGGAATTGATTGGTTTTATTAGTAATATTCATAAAAAATGTGGCTTGCAAAAATACCATACTATAATGTGGCTTGTAGAAATACCATGGAAAATTGTATTTTATCCTACTAGATGGGAAAATATAATTATTCATTTTATTGTACCTAATCTAATGACAGTTATATAGGAATTTGTAATCAACCCAGCTAATCAGTAACTAGACCCAATTTGCCAAGTTATGGCTAGTTTCTTTCTAAAAATATCTGCTATGATGTGTTTTTGTAAAATTTCTTGCAAAATCTATCATTTTTTCATGGTCTATATTACTTTTGTGGAGGATCTTGAGGTAAGTTACTTAGCACAGGTTCAGCGAGTTTCATTGTTTTATTATATTGATTCTAGAATATATATGCAACTAGTTCAATTTTTTTATCATGCTAAGATGTAATAAGGACCTCAGAAAGATCTTTAAATATACATATGTAGAAGGAAATATAAAGAGATAGATGTTTTTAAGGAAAAGAATGAAAATTTACATAGCGCTTAAAGAAAATGGAAGAGCTAGGGAATGACAACAAAATTGCAAAGCAAGGGTACATATATTACAAGGGCATGACATGGCAAAAAAATTGCAGAGCAAGAGGACATCAACAAAATCATAGAGCAAGGAAATGGCGATGAAATGTAGAGATCACAAGGGCATGGCAACCAAATTATAGAGTAAGGGCACAAAAACGAAATGCAGAGATCACAAAAACCAAATTGTAGAGCAAGGGCATGACATCAAACTAGACAGATCACAATAACAAATTCACAGACTAAGAGCATGGCAATGAAATGTAGAGATCATAACAATGAAGGGCATGACAATGTTCACATCTCAAATTCATTTTCACATAAAGAGCATCTTGAAGGCCCCTCAAAGCTCTTTTTAATAAATATATCACTTTTATAGATTCCCTTTTGCAAAGCTACACAAGGAAAGATTCCTACCTTGGGAAGACACATTGCATCCCAACAAAGATTGAGGGGAATATCTATCTTTTCCCATCAATGATAATTAATTATCATTTGATATCCTCCTTTGACACTAAATTTCCTTCTCTTTTAGGAAACTCAAATTAATTTATCCCTCTTAGCTTTGCGATTAACTTGTCTATTTTCAAGAAATTGTTTATAATTTATTTCTCTTGAGTTGACAAATTTACCTCTTCCATGGATTTCCACTTCCAAACTTCATATTGGTCATCGTTAACATTTTTTTGTAGTTGCTAACTTGATTTCCTCATAAATTGATTAGAGTATTTTAAATATTAGTTGATAAGTTAAGGCTATTGGGTGGAGGAAGCCCATCCCACTAATCTTCCTAAAATAGAGCATCATGAGCTTGGCCAATGTCCCAGATAAGATACTTGGATATAATAGGATGGTAGAGCATCAAGAAATTCTAAATTCTTTATCGTTTAGGCAAGTTCCTAGTACAAAAAAAAGATAAAGGATCTTAGCTATTCAAATATTCATGAAATAAAAAAATTTCGCATTTTCTTTCATGTTCTTGATACATCCTCCAAATTAGTTTTTCTCCTAGAGCTTCATTTCTCTAGCTCTACTTCTTTATACCTAAACCTCCATATTTTTGAGGTTTGTATACAGTTTCCCATTTGATCAATGGTTGTTTCTTCTTTTCTTTTGTGTCTTGCTAGAAGAGCTTCCTTAACATTCTATCTAGGTTTATTTTTACACCCATGGGAACTGGAAGATACAACATTTGGTATGTATGAATGGAAGAAGAAAATTCCTTGATCATGGTTGTTCTTCCATCTGTATCTGACCATTTCCCTTTTTGGCTTTTCATTTTTTGTCTAGTTTTTCAAATATAAGATTTTATGTTTTACCTTCCCTCGTACCATTTTTCCAATTGAATGAAAAAATATTTATAGGGAAAATTTCATTATTATATCCCATTGTATTATAGATATTTCTTTCTATTTTGGGGGGAGTATTGAGATAGAAAACCTATGATTTATCAGAATTTACTTTATGTTGTGATTCTTGTTGGAAATGATTGAAACGATCATGAGGGAAACTATTGGAAATGATTATATGGAACTGGTAAAGAATGTTCTCAATCATTGTTTTGTCATTGATGTCAAACTTGCTACTTGCAAGAATGAAAATTTCTTTAGTGATCCAAATACTATCAATTGGTTGATTGACAAGGAGGAGGCAATCAATAAGATGTAACTAGAACACCTAGAGAAAGGTTGAAGTTATGATGTTGTAATGAAGTACAAGGATTAGCTAAGCCATTGATGAAATAATGTACTGATGACATACTCTAAGACACAGAGAATGGGCACACTGAAACATATCAAAGATGTAAGGTTTTAGCTAAGTCGTTTGTAAAGCCCAACTAAGTTCATTAGAGAGAGGGAGTCAAGCAAGGTAGTAGGTGCCAAACAAATTCCTAGTTGAAGCTGAGAAAAGTTAAACTTCAAGTGCTGAGTGAACTTTAGATGTCGAGCAGAGTCAAGTGCCAAGCAGAATCAAGTGCCGAGAAAATACAAGTGCCGAGCAAAAATAGATACCGAGCATTAGTAAACCAATAGTGACAAGTAACACAGAGATGTTGAGCATCAGTAAATCAATAATGCCGAGTTGCTGCATTATTTTGAAAATTGAAGATTCGTCAGATCTAAGCCAACAAGGTTGTTATTTAGAAGTTTGTGAATTAAATGGAAGATAAAAATGATGAGCTGGTGGCACAAAACACCATGTAGAACATTTTTTGGAAATTACAACTGGAGTTTAGATGAACTTTCTAGATAAGAGCAAGATATGGGGTAGATACATTGTATCTTACCTAATCCATTTGAAACCCTAAAATTGGAAAGGGAGAATTGAGTGGCAAAGACAAACCAGATTTCTATTTAAGGAGTCATAAGGTCACGAAGCAATAGAGAGAGAGAGGAGGTCAAGTATGAAAGCATAATAGTGCTGAAGGAGGTGCTAAAGAACAAATAGCACAGTTACTCTGCTTCAATAGATGACCACAGATATGATTGCATTGGTATGATGAGTAAGAAGACTCAAGGAGATGAAGCTTGAGATGTCAAGCTGCAAGAACTGAAGTGATTAAAAGCCAAGAAAAAGGATTGAACTGAAGAGTGATCTAAAATCTGCAAAGTATGTTGTAAGTTGTATCAGATCAACAATCCATTATTGTTACTCTCTAGCAATTGTAACAGATAGTTTAAATCCTATGGACTTAGGTTGGTTTAGTAGCCATGTTGTAAATCCTTTAACAAGGTGACATTCCAAGTGAATGTTCTAAAGTCCTTTGATCGGACCCATTCCTAACAGTATGGTGAAATCCTCTAACAAGGTCACATTTAATAGTGTGTTGTAAGCCTTTAACAGGGCAGGCTTTTAACTGGGCATCACTTTAGAAGAGTGAAAATCAAGTAGCATGTTACTGGTGGTTTTTCCCAAATTGGGTTTCCACGTAAATCATTGTGTCATGTGTTGATCTTGCATGTTTTACCTCTGCATGTTGATTTGCTATAATTTGTTAAGATGGTTGATTTAAGTTTGGATGGATGAAAAGTGTATGAATTCATTATAAGTAGTGAAAAAGTATTATTAGGGCATTTGGACCTTGGATAACTGATTCACCCCCCCCCCCACTCTCCTCTGAGTTATTCTAAAGAATTCTAGCATTGATTGCCTCCTTGTGATTCTTCCATATAAGTTTTAATCATTTTTTTAAAGTTATGAGCCTCTTCCATCATACTTCATCCTATAAGGATAATGTCATGTGTTAATTATTGATCTATTATTTTAGGCACTTCCTCTATTACTATGATTTATTTAATTCTTCCATTTGAATGTGCTCTTTTTATGGCTCTACCAAATGCTTTGTCCATTATGATAAAGAGGAAATGAGGAATTGGGTCTCCTTTCCTAATACCTCTAGAAATTCTAAAGAAACCTTCAAGTGAGAAGTTAATGAGTGATATTTTGGGAGTTGCAATATAGTTATATAGTTAATATATCCACTAGAGTGAGAAACCAAAGGCTTCCATACTTTTACATAAAAATCTTCAATCTACTTTATCATAAGCCTTATGAATGTTTACCTTCAGTAGTATACATGGTTCTTTCTTGATTTGAGTAGAACTTACTATTATTGGATAATAATTATACCATCAAAGATGGACCTACTAGAAACTAAGTCAAATTGTTCTTTTGAAATTAGTTTAGGTAAGACTATTTATATCCTATTTTCTCATTCTTTAGAAAGAGTTTTATAGATGTTGTTACAATAAATTTATGGGCCTAAAGTCCCCTAGCTCTTCATGTTCTGATTTATTTTGGATAACACTAGAAAATCATTATTAATCTCAATTAAAAGAGATCCTAGATTTTGGGTTGCGTTAATAGCCTCCCATAGATTGTGTTTTGAAATATCTCAATATTTTTTAAAGAAATACGTGAAAGCCATCCAGACCTAGAGATTTATCTCAATTGTGATTAAAAAGAACTTTTTAAATTTCTTCTAAGCTGAATTTCTTATTTAGATATTTAAATTATCTTTTGTTGTTAATAATTTGGAATGTGTAATTTCATCTTGTGTTGAGATATTAGATTATTAGAATGTATAGTTTTTAATTTAACATTACTATTATAATATCTTGGAGTTTATAAAAATAGATTAGCTTAAATTAGCTAACTTCCAACCTTATTTTCTTTAAAGAATTGATGAGAAAATTTTAAAAATGATAAGGCATTTTTATTAAATTACAATTAATATAGATGCTAAGTAAATATTACATGGTGCACAAATAATATAATGATGAAAAAATGTCCAATGCCAATGTACACATTGATGAGAAATATGGAGGACCAACTCACTATAAATATTCTTATAGGTATTTGTCACTTGTTCATTTTCAACATAAATCAATCAAATAACGTACACAATTAGTTGATTAAATCATGTTAACATTAGCTAATTAGACATTTTAATTGATTTAGTTAATGAAACTAGTGTCAACCATCACCTCTTCATTTTAAGAAAGAAATTTTTTTTTTTCCTTTCAAAATAGACTTCATCAAGATTTGTCTACTTAAAATTCTTAGAAATCTTCAATAAAATCATGATTTCATTGTAGTCATCCAAACAATCAATCAATTAAAAGACCAACTTTAAACACAAATTATCAAATAAAAAATGAAATGAATCTTAAATCATAGTTATCAAAACAATAACAAACTTAAACATTCATTCTTATCTACTTTAATCCAAATTCATTTTAATGTTTAATTTCGACCACAAAATTTAACTAATTAATCTCAACCCTCCATGTAAGAAGTTGGACCTTCAACAAAAAATAGAAAATCTCATTTAATCGTATAATTTATCTAAAACATGTATTAACTTGAGATTTTAGTAATAATATAAATTTTCACCTACAATATATAAAATGACCAAAAATCTCTAGAAGAGAGGTAAAATAAGTTCTCACTATTTATCCATATAACCACTTAAATTAATCTTATTTTTATTATCATGTCACCTCAAAAGCCAATCAATCAAATAAATTATATAATTAATTAGATGTATAGTACTAAATATATATTCTATTTATTCAATTAAACCACATTAACATTACTCAGTTTAAGCAACTATTAATTTAATCGACTAAGGTAATTTAATGTCATCCATTATCTTTTCATTAATGAAACAATTACATAAAATGATGAAAACAAGGTAGAAAAATGTTGTACACATCTTATTAAGTCCATCTAAGTTGTTAAGAGAAGGTAAACAAAGGATGAGATTTGGGTGGCGGCTAATCCTATATAACTTTAAGAGGATTAATGAAGTTACTTTCATGACCTTACATTTCACTATCTTGTAGAAATCAAATTTTATATATTTAATTAAATACATTAGCATTACATATTTTAATTAACTAAATTAATGGCATGTCATTTATTTTATTTTTATTAAAAAATAATTACATAAAATATTCATCATCTATTTACAAAGTTAAATCTTAAATCAGACCATCATTTCATATTACTCATCCAAGTCATAAAAATATTTCTCACCTTCAAATTTAAACTACCATAAATTTACCTCAACTCCATCTCAAATCTAGCTATCAAATCAATAAAAAACTTAATTTTTTTTTTCTAACAAACTTATTTTTTTTTTTCTATTATTTCAATCTCAATTCAAAGAAAATCAAATTCCAACTACAAATAAATTTCAAACACAAACTATCAAATCCGTCATACTTTATCCTATAAGGATGGTGTCATGTGTGAATTATTGATGTGTTATTTTAGGGACTTCCTCTATTACTTTTATTCATTTAATTTTTCTATTGAATGTGCCTTTGTTATGGATTTTCCAAATGCTTTGTCCATTATGATAAAGAGGAAAGGAGAAATTGGGTCTCCTTTCCTAATATCTCTAGAAATGCTAAAGAAAGCTTCAAAAGAGTAATTGGGTATTTTGGAAATTGAGATACAGTTATATATTAAATTGATCCACTAGCGTGAGAAGTTAAAGGCTTCCATAGTTTTACATAAAAATATCCAATATACTTTATTGTAAGCTTTATGAATGTCTAACTTCATTAGTATACATGGTTCCTTGTTTATTTGAGCAGAATGTATTAGTTATGAGATAATAATTACACCATCAAAGATTGATCTACTCAAAACTAAGCCATCTTGTTCTTCTAAAATTAGTTTAGGTAAGACTATTTTTTATTCTATTTTCTAATGCTTTAGAAAGAGTTTTATAGATGTTGTTACACAATTTCTATGGGCCTAAAGTCCCCTAGGTTCTCATGTTCTTATCTCTTTGGGATAACTCTAGAAAGACATTATTAATCTCAATTAAGAGAGATTCTAAATTTTTAGTTACCTCAATAACTTCCCATATATTGTAGCCTAAAATATCCTAGCATTTTTGAAAGGAAAAGGCTTGAAATCCATCCAGACCTAGAGATTTATGTGGATTGAGATTAAAAAGAACTTCATTAAATTCTTCTATTGTAAATTTATTATTTAAATATTTATTATTTTTTGTTGTTAATAATTTGGAAAGTGCACTTTTCATCTCATGTTGAGATATTAGATTATTAGAATGTATAATTTTATAGTTGGCAATGTTATTTTAATATTTTGGAGTTTATTAAAATAGATTAGCTAAAATTAACTAACTTCCAACCTTTTTTTTATGAGAATTGATCACAAAGTTTAAAAATTTTTAAGGTATTAGTATTAAATTACAATTAACATGCATGTAAAGTAAAAATTATATGGTGCACAAATAATATAATTATGAAAAAATGTCTAATGTGAATGTACACATTGATGAGAAATGTGTAAGAAAAACTTATTATTTATTCTTATTGTCATTTGTCACTTGTTCATTTTCAACATAGATCAATCAAATAAAGTGCACAAATAGTTAATTAAATCAGGCTAGCATTAGCTAATCAAATAGGTTAATTGGTTACCAATACAATGTAACATGCAAAAGAAAATAAAACAATGGCAACCAAGCGGGAATGGTGACCTCTGAGAAGGAATACTGGTTTCGATGGCTTCTTGGCACCATGGTTGTGTGGAAATGGGAGCAAAATAGGTAGATCTTCTTAGCAAACACTAGGGTTGGAACACATTGGCAACATTGGTGATGGTTTTAGAAGATGGAATTATGGAGCATGGAGATAGCCCTTCAATATCTCGAGGGAAACACAAACTAATGCGTCAATGTTTACATGAGGGAATGGTTTTCATAAAGGGCATAAAGAAGCGTTCTCATAGAGGCCTAGGTGGATAGGGAATAAGGCTTCTAAATGGAGTAATGGTCACTTCACGAATCCTCAACCATTCAACTTAAAGAAAATCAAGAGCAAATTCTTGTGGCCAAAACAAATGATTCAGAGGAGTATGGTGGATATTGGTATGTGCTCTAAGACCCAAACTAGTAATGTTTGTAGGGTTTTCACTCTCCTAGTTCAAAATCTTTCATGAAGTGAATCGGTTAAACAATTACAATGTAAGGCTTTATTCTTAAAATGGTTAGGGTCATGGCCATCAGTTAAGAAAATTTAGGATTGGTTGAAAACTCCTTTGGGAGAGAATATAGTATTGAAACCCGTAGCTAATGAATTTTACTTGGTTATTTACCCTACATTAGAGGAGAAAAGGAGCATGTTAAATTTAGGTCCACATATTTTGGATGGGAAAGGATTTTATATGTGTGATTGGAGGCCAAACTTTAATCCAATTAATGAGAAGGTGAAAGATGTCTTGATTTCAGTTTATCTAAAGAATTCGCTTTGGGAATACAAGGATGAGGAAACTCTAAAACTGATAGGGGACAGTTTAGGAGTTTATGTCAAATCTGAAGAAGCTTTAGATAAGAATCACTTGTTTCAATTTTCTAGAATACTGGTTAGGATGCAAGAATGCTATATAGTCCCAGAGGTTTTTGCAATCTGCACCCCGAAAGGGGAATTCTCTATCAATGTAGATGTGGATTATGCAAATCATATTTCATCTTAGGAGGATATTAGTAAAGGGAAAGGTTAGGCAGATAACCTATGCATTGATATGGAAAAATTTATAGAGATAAAATGAGAGATCATTCCTCCTTGGTCTATTTTCTTTGAGCAAGAAATGATTTTTATAGAGAAAATGGAGGTTGAGCTTTGGGTGGATTCAGAGAATAACACAATTGAAGGCAATAGAAATTTGCAAGAAAGTGAGTGTGGTCATTGTGTTGATCAGTCAACGCAAATAGTGGCTAAAACTCCCTTTTCATAAATTTTCAAAAGCCAAGATGTTGAGCAGGCCCCAATTTTGGATCAGGACCTCTTAGTTCTAGCCAGATGTGGAAATGTCTTTGGGGAAAGTAATAAGGAAAGGGTGGTGGAGAGAGCCCTAAAGCCTCAAGAAGAGCTATGTGCTCCTCAAGATGTGGTAGAAACTAAGAATCATGAAGCTAATAACATGTTGGATGATGATAACTTTAAAGATATACAAATTTATCCTATTTGAACCTTAGACTCCTTCTTGGATAGTGAGAAAGGAAGAAATAGAGATACTCTAGCCTCAGATTTAGATTATTCTGGTGATGAGGTTTTGGAAGGTGATGATTGTGGGATTTTACATTCTTTAGTGATGGAGGCAAAGAGATCTATCAATATGACCCCTTCTGATATTAGTAAACCAAAGATTTCTAAAAAGAAAAAAAGAGGTCCCAAGTCTGCGAGAGTCAAGCTTGCAATGCCTGGAAATGCAGCTAATCAAGCCAAATTGTTGAGATCAGGAAGAGGATATACCTCTTCTCAAAATAAATGAAGCTCTTTTCATAGAATGTCAGGGGCTGCAATACCCCTGACAAATTATGCTTGATCAAGAAAGTGGTTAATCAAGCTAAGGCAGATGTACTTTTCCTATAAGAAACAAAGTTAAGTGGATTTAGAAAAATCTTTCTTTTTGAGAAGCTTAATTCATGGAAATACTTGATGGTAGATGCTGATGGTGCTTCTGGTGGTTTGGGAATTTTTTGGAAAGAAGCTTCAGTGAATGTTTCCTTGGTTGACTCTAGTGCTAGTTGGCAATTGGCGTTGATTTCTTCATTTCAGCTTCAGTTGAGCTTTTTGGCATTTAGTATTTATGGGCCTTGCCAAAAAAACTTGAAATTACAATTTTGGTCTTCTTTATTTGAGAAATTGGTGCAATGGAAGGATAGGTTGTTTGTTTTAGGGGGAGATTTCAATGCAATTTTATCTCCAAATGAGAAATTTGGGGGCTCGGTTAAACTGCATAAGAGTCATCAGGGTTTTCTTGATTTTGTGTTAAGTGATAATTTATAGGATTTACCTTTCATAAATGGTTATTTTACATGGAAAAATTAGAGGAAAGGTTTTACCAATATTGTAGAGAAAACTGATTGACTCTTATTGGGTGGTGATTGGTGCAGTACAGATTGGTTATGTCAAGTAGAAATTCTGCCCCTCACTAGTTTAGACCACTTTCCTATTTGCCTAAATATTAGGAATGAGTCAACTCCAAAGCAAGCTCCTTTCATATTTGAAAATATGTGGTTGAGGTTTGATGGTTTTCTGGGTTTAGTTAAAGGTTGGTGGTTAACGACTCCTAGTCATAAAGGTTCATGTGCTTTTAAATTTTTCAAGAAATTGTAACACATAAAAGAATAGCTGAAAGTGTGGAATAGAGAAGTCTTTAAGAACATATTTGTAGAAAAATTAAGGCTGGAAGACCAATTAGAGGAAGTGAATAAGGTAGTGATGCAAGGAGGAATGGATGAGGCTTTATTTTCGAGGGAACAACAGCTTAAGAAGGATTATGAGGAAGCTTTATATAAGGAAGAAATATACTGGAGGCAAAATTCTCATGAAATCTAGCTGAAAGAAGATGACCAGAATACTAAATACTTCCATAACTCAGTAAAGGAATGAAGATCATCCAATAAAGTGTTTTCTATCAAAAATGATAGGGGGAGACTCTTACGGATCATACCCAAATTAATGAGGAAGCAGTTAGATATTTTCATAATCTTATAGGATCCTCTCATAATATGGTTGATGAGGAAGATCGTATGAAATTGTTCGATGGGGTACCAAAGCTAATTTTTGAAGATCAATATAAGAAGCTTTGTCAGTCGGTCTCTATGGAGGAAGTTAAATCTGCTTTATCCTGTCTAGGAAAGGACAAGTCACAAGACTCGGATGGGTTTCTAGCCCTATTTTTTCAAGCAACATGGGACTTTTTTGGGTAGGAGCTTTGGGAGGTTGTAGAAGAATCTAGGAAGAAGAAATTTGTGTTCAAAGATTTGAATAATACTTTCTTGGCTCTTATTCCTAAAAAAGGTGAAAGGGAGACCTTTAATGATTTTTGACTTATTGCTTTATGCAACAATGCAACACAATATATAAAGTGATTTCAAAGGTTATAGAAAATAGGCTGAAGTTGGTGCTTTCAACTATCATCTCTTCAGAATGGAGTTGATTTTCTCTAGGAAAATCTATTTTTGAAGGCATTATTATTGCCCATGAAGCAATACACAGTTTGAGAATGAATAAGGAGTTGAACATGTTGTTAAAACTGAATATTTGTAAAGCTTATGATAATGTGAATAGGAAGTTTTTGATGAGAGTCTTGGAACATTTTGGTTTTAATGATTCTTGGTGTAGGTGGATCTTTTCTTGTATCAACTCCCATCGCATTTCTATTTTAGTCAATGGCAATCCTCAAGATTTTTTTGACATGGAAAGAGGTATACGCCAAGGTGACTCTTCTCTCCCCCTCCATATTTATTATTCTTACAAAAGTCTTAGGGTGAGCAATATCCAAGGAAAGAAGGGATGGAAGATGGAAGGGATTGAAAGTTGCAAGGGGTGTCATTTCTGTTACACACTTATAATTTGTTGATGATAACTTTTTAATGGGGGAAGCTTGTGTTAAGGAGGCTGAAAGTATAAAATTGGTTTTGGAGGACTACAAAGGTAATAGGGCAATGTGTGAATTGGCGTAAATTAGAAGTTTTCTTTTTTAATACAGCAAGAAAGGTCCAAAGAAAGATATTTCGAGTGCTGGGGGTAAAATAAGGGGTGCTGCCAAATAAGTATCTAGGCATACCTTTGTTTTAGGTTAGAAATTGTGTAAATTTATGGAAAGAATTAATTGATAGTTGTATTAAAAGGTTGGATGGGTGGAAAGGGAAATGGTTGACCTTTGCAAGAAGAATTTTGCTCCTCCAAACTATCATTTCAGCAATCCCAACTTACTCTATGAGTTGTTTGAAGATCCCCATGAGTAGAGAATGCAGAAGTTTTTATGGAATGGGTCTCAAAACAAAGAGAAAATCTCACTAATTGCATGGGAATCTTTGTGCAAGCCAAAGAAAATTGGGGGAGTGGGCCTTAGAAGGTGGAGAGATGTTAACAAGGCATTAGGAGAAAAACTAATATGGGAAATGTATGAAAAATCGGATTAGTTGTGGGTAAAAATTTTACAAGCTAAGTATCTAGATTTTAGGGAGCCTCTATGCATTCTAACAGTGAGAAACCCCCCTAAAGGTTTAGCTGGTTGGAATTTTATGCTTGAATGCAAACCTATTATCACTAATCATAATTTATCTTGGCATGTTGGGAATGGGGAAAAGCCTTCCTTTTGGCATGATTCCTAGAATGGGTTAGGCAAATTGGAGTATATGGAACGACTGGATAACTTGATTCCAGAAATGGAGGAAATGTGGGGTAAAATTGTAGATTTTTATGTAGAGGAAATACATTCAGAGATGGGCTCAAGCTGGGTATGGAAAGATCCTTTGAATTTAGAGATATCAGATGAGCAGAAAATAAAGCTAAAAAGTATTTTTAGTGAGAGGCAGTTTTTTTATGTAATAAGGAAGATAAAGTGATTTGGTGTGCTTCTAAAAGTGGTTGCTACTCTACAAAATTGGGTTGCCAGTTAAGTGGAGGAGTGCATAATTCTGAAAGGTGGTCTTATAAGCTCTGTTGGAACAAATTATGTATGCCAAAAGCTAGTGCTTTCACATGGATTTCTTTACAAGGTAGAATATTAACTGATGATAGAAGATATAAATATGGATTTTTTGGTCCTTCAAGATGTATGCTATGTATGAAAGCATTGGAAACTGCAAATCATTTATTAGCTCAATGTGATTTTGCACAATGTTATTGGGTGAAGTTGAAATAGCATCTACGTTGGCTGGCCCCTCTTCCTGATCTGGTTAAAGGTATTTTCCAATGTTCGACTGAACATTTTCAAAAATCCCTATATTCTAATATTTGGAAAGTAAGCGCAGCTTTGGTTATCTGGGAGATTTGGAAAGAGCGGAATAGATGCATTTTTAAGGAGAAGATGGAGAATGTGGATAGTGTTTGGAATAGAATTCACAGCTTCATTGAGGAATTTATTAATGCTAATGGTGTTCCTCAACACCTAAGAAAGTGTTTCAATCACTTGGATAGTCAAATTCAAAAAAAATTGGATAGGAATTAATATTAAATGGACTAATGATGGGGATTTGAATAGGATCAAGAAGGTGGATAGAAAGGAGATCAGATGGTGAAGACCTAAAAAGGACCAGATCAAAATTAATTTTGATGGTGCATCTAAGGGTAATAAAGCAATCTTAGGTGCTGGAGCAATAGCTAGGAATGACAAAGGTGAAATAATTGGGTTTGCAGTGAAAAGACTGGTAGATGGATCTAACAATCTGGCTGAAGTTGAAGCAGCAATGCTTGCAGTATCCTTAGGTAGAAAATTAGATGTTATGAACCTACATTTGGAAGGTGATTCAAAATTGGTTGTTGATGGAATTGTTAAAGGGGCAACAAAAGCATGGTTTTTTTAGAATCAGATTCAAAAAAAAGAGAGATGTTAAGAACCTTTTCGAATTTTAAGGTAAGTCATGTATACCAAGAGGGAAATGAAGAGGTGGATAAAATGGCTAACTAGGCAACTACTTTTAGTTGCATTTAATGTAGCTAAGGTGGATGATCTACGTACAATCTGAAAGAAGGTTTGGGTTGGTGGCAAATTTTGGATCACAAGATATGTCAGTCATAATGAATGTTTATTGGATTCAAAGAGAAGGTGGCAAGTGGCACATAGTACATTTTGCATAGAGGTTTTTGGTAGAATTTATTGATCTGGATAGTGATCATATGGAGATAACGGCAGCAAGCTATTAGTAAGTATTCAAGATGTAATATTTTGCATGTGTGAAACTTCATTAATAGAGGTTTACGAAGGTGGATTCAAATCAAAGTGGTTCCTTGTAGTCGAGTTGTTTTTGTTGCAGAGTAGAGAAACACTGCAAAATGGAAGCAACTTTTGCACTAGACTCCAATAGGGAAATGAATACCTTCAAAGGGCTAGTGAGTAAGGAATGAATGAAGGGTCTCCTTAAAATCAAAACAAAGGCTATGGTGGAAGTGGTTTTGCAAGTGGTTGGGTCGCAGTTTCAAGAAAGGGAAGTGAAGCGACACTCCAACCTAGATATCATAGCAATGGTGATCGCCTGGGGTCTAGAGCTGAACAAGCCGGTTGAAGAGGTGAGACACATGGCTAAAATGTTGTTTGCAAATGATATGCTCAGCAGTTTGGACTACATACAAAACTAGTCAGTACCCAAAATAGAAGCAGATCTTGTGGAGTGTTTTGAGTAGGAAGATGAAGGTCGAAGGTTTGGATACATCCCATTTCTTAGGTGGAAAGTGAAGGCCAATAAGCCCTCCTTATACAAAGCAGAAAAAGATGCCTAGGAGTTGATGTGGGAAGAGATCACCAAGTCTGAAGGAAATATGTCTCAACCAAGGGATGAATGGGCAACCTTTCCCCATCGCAAACGCAACCCACAAGGTCACCAAGTGTCACTAGAGATAGGCAGGTGATATCAATGTTGAGAGGAGGATTCGATAGTGAAGCAGGCAAGGTGTGGAGGTAGATGCAAACATAGTAGATAATGTTTTTTGTAGTAGGATACCTTGTAAACTGATGATAATCGGGATAATGTCGAGTTGGGCTATTTTTTGTTGTACGAAAGAATAGTAGGCAAGAAAGGTAGTATTAGGAAGATATGGAAAAGGTGTTTTTTGTATGGAATGAGGATATATAAGCTGATGTATTTTGAATATGTAACTTCTACTATTTTATTAATATATAATCAAATCATTATTGACCAAAAAAAAAAGTTACTTGGTTTAATTAAAGAAACTAGAGTTAACCATCACCTCTTCATTTTTTTTAATAGAAAAATACATTTTTTCTCAAAATTGACTTCATCAAAATTTGTCTACTTAAAATTCTTAGAATTCTTAAATAAAATTATAATTTCATTGTAGTCATAACAATCAATCAATTAAAAGACTAACTTTAAACATAAACTATCAAATCAAAAATAAAATGAATCTTAAAATCATAGCTATCAAATCAATAAAAAGCTTAAACATTCATTCTCATCTAGTTCAATCCAAATTCAATTTAATGTTTAATTTCAACCACAAAATTTAACTAATCAATCTCAACTCTCTATGTAACAACTTGCCTTCAATAAAAATAGAAATTTTCATTTAATTGTATAATTTATCTAGAACATATAAGCTTGATATTTCAGTAATAGTATAAATGTTCACCTACAATATATAAAATGACCAAAAATCTATAGAAGAGAAATAAGATAATTTGTCACTATTTATCCTTAAAACCACTTAAATGAATATTGTTTTTATAATTATTATGTCACCTCTAAAGCCAACCAATCAAATAAATTGTGTAATTACTTAGATGTATAGTACTAAAATATACATTTAATTAAATCACATTAGCATTACATTATTTAACCAACTATATCAATATCATGTTATCTATTGTCTTTTCAGAAAAAAACAATTACATAAAATATTCATCATCTATTTACAAACTTAAATTTTAAATCAGACCATCATTTTGCATTACTCATCCAAGTCATAAAAATAATTCTCAAATACCATAAATTTTAAATAAATCAACCTCAACTCAATTTCAAATCCAACTATCAATCAATAACAAACATAAAATTTTTGTTTTCCATTATTTCAATCTCAATTCAAATAAGATCGAGTTCCTAACTACCAATATTTTTTAAACACAAACTATCAAATCCAAAATGAAATCAATCAATCTCAATCTAGCTATCAGATCAATAACAAAAAAATTGAACTATTTCAATCTCAATTCAAATAAAGTTTTATTTCAGCCACAAACATGATGTAATCAATCCTTGTTATCGGTAGATTGATGTTACACCTGATTTTTTGTGTATCCACGAGTGTAAGTTGTAGTCATGGAATATTGCGTTATTTAATGACTGTACTGTCCAAACATATGGTTGTGATGCATTTATTTAAAATATTGCCCAATTAGAACCAGTTGTTTTACTAAACTTCCTTGGTCACCATTAGTGATATATATTCAACCAGGTTTCAAAACTTTTCACAATCCTACTGCGTGTTGACAGCCACAGTACAAATTTGAACATTGTTTATTTTCCTTTTCCGCTCTTTAAAACCTTCTTCAGATTTGTGGGAATCTGCTTAAATTTTACCAGACAGAACGTCCTCATCAAAGACACGTTTAACTTTGTCTTACTAGCCCTAAAATACTTAAATCTGTCAAATTGTAGAAAGATATGGACTTACACAATCTTCTATATTCATTGATTCAAGAGGTCGTTTATACTGTATAAACTACACCAAAACAATACGTATGAGATTATGTTCCAGATTTACAGCAAATGTTGGATTTTTCAGAAAAGAAGAGCTAAAAGATTAAATTAATTATTTAAAGTTGCATAAAAAGTTGTATGAAGTATAGAATATTTGGTACAAGTTTAATAAGATAGGGAAGAATCAATATATAAGTTTTGAGTAATATTTAATATCTTTAAAGTTTTTACTATAGAATTTTAGTATATATTTAAATTCATTTATTGTTCTATTCTATTATAATATTGAAGACCTTTGGAACATAACAAATGGCCAAAACAAGGTGGAAAATATGAAGAGTATATCTTGTTAAGTCTTGTATATTTCCAAGAGAAGGTAAACAAAGGATGCCATGAGGGATGGATGGATGGAGTTACTTTTGTGTTCTTACCTTTCCCTCTTAGAATGAAACTAAATAACTATTGACTACAACAAGTAGCATATGACTATTCTAAATGGTTGTTGAGGTGCATACCTTAGTTTAAACATCTTATTTATCCTTGGGCATCCTATATAACTTTGAGAGGATTATGGAGTTACTTTCATGTCTTACATTTCATTATTAGCAGAAAATTAAATAAATATTGAGTATAACGAGTTAGATTATTATAAATGGTAGTTGAAGTTTATACCTTAGTTTAAATATCTTATTTATCTTTGGGTATCCTATGGGACTTCAAGAGGATTAATGGAGTTACTTTTGTGTTCTTACTGTTGGTGTAATTAAATATTCACTAATTACACTTACTTAAGCTTACCTAGGATAATGCACTTCATAGTAGTTTGTGATTGAGACACTTAGGAGTTTGCAGCTCAATTAAACACATGGTGTAGGAGAATTCCACTCTAGGTGGTCATAGTTGTTATCTCATTCAAACTTTAGTGCACTTATCACTTTATCATCCTCATCATTGCACATACTTCATTGCATAATGGAGGATGATCCACCTTTGGTGGACATGTAATTCCACCTTGTGTGGGTGATAGCTTATCTTCTCCTTATCATTGTCTCTTATGCCCTCTCCTATATAAGGAGGCCTATTATGTACATTTTAAATCAATCCATTAGATGTCAATCAAGTCCATTATCAATAATAGCATTCTTGCATCTTCATGCAATTGTTTTGCCAATCTCTTGTGGAGGTTATCTTAGTCTTTCATTTGATCCTAGGGGTGTTGCAGAGTCGCCTAAAACTCTAACATGGTATCAAATCTCTCATGGTGTGAAGACCTCTTCTCAAGAAGTGAAATCTTGGCTTGATTCATTGTTGCTGTAGCATTGGCAATTTGGACATCAAAATTTGGAGGAGATTTTGGGAGTCGTATTTTTTGACCACCTATTGTAGGCAAATATTGGAGCTTTCTAGTGAAAATTAGAGGTTGGCATCACGTAGAGAAGGTCCAAAAACCCCTAAATAAAATTTTGTTTCATCCAAATTGAACATCTAAGGCCAAATCTATAGCCATTTGATTTTTGAAGGTGCAGCAACAACGATTTGGAAAAAATAATTTCAAAGCCGATTTGCAAACAACGATATCTCCCTCATATGGACTTTTTTTTTTTGAGCAATTTTTTTTGTTTTGGAGTAGAATTTCACAATCTACACAATGGTGCAGGTGATTTTGGATCTCTATCTCTGAGATTTTCTAAAAATTGAAAAGCCCATTTTTTTGCAACTTTCAAGGCTTTATTTGGGCACATCTGATCACAATTTCAAGTGCATTTTTTTTTAAAGTGTATAATTTTTCCTCTACTTTCCAAGTCTGTAATTAGATTTTAGTGATTTGGAGTGCACATTTTACTTTCAGAAATAGATTTTTTTTGGCTATATTTACACTTGGTGAATACTTGAATTATCAGTTTATTTTAGTCATTTGATTTCAATATGGATTTTTCAAAAGTTCCATTACTCACTCCCTATAACTATCATGAATGGGAAAAAATAGTTTCTAATGAGTTGATGAGTATTGGATTACTTGGAATGATTCTTGGACACGATCTAGAACTAGCTCAAGGTGTTGCAGAAAGGAGAAAATGGTTTGATAGAAGGGATAAAGTACTTGGCTCTCTTAGATCTACCATCTCTAATTATTTGTTATATCATATTGTATCCTATACACATCCTCATGATGTTTAAACAACATTGGAGGGGATCTTTGGTAAACCTGATAGAATAAGAAAATTCAAATTGGAGAATGAGCTTATAGGTCTAAGTCCATGTGATTTTGACAATATTTAAGACTTTTTCTCCAAGTTCAATTTTATTAGATTGGAGCTTTCTCATTGTGGTTTTACTAAAGATGATGATCAATTGATATTATCTATTCTTTCCAAGCTAAGTCTAGAATATTCAATCTTTGTTTCCACATTCTATGCTACTATGGATGCTCTTGGTATTGCATGTACAAAATGCCTTCTCTTCATGAATTTGTAGCTCAACTCACAAGGGAATAAGAAAATTTAGCACACATAGGTCAATTGAAGCCTTCCAAGTATCAAGTGTTGGTTGCAAATGACTCCTCTCCAAAGGCTCCCAAAGTAAAGGGAAAAAAACAACACAAGGATCCTAAGAAACATGACAAAGGTGAGGACTCTCTTTTAGGATATAATATTGAATCCAAGTCCTCTTCAAATAGGAAACATCTAGAAGAAAGAGAGATTAATGTTCTTATTGAAAAAAGTTAGGACATGATGAGCATAGATGTTTCCGTAAGAAGATTGATGAACTCACTTACTTAAAAAGAACAATATCCAGCTGCCCTCATCAGTGTCTACTCCTTCTTCTACACATTAGGCAACTTCTACATCTACATCTGCATCATCATTCAAAGGAAATGGACAAGCACTCATTGCTTCCACACATCCTGAGCAAGGTAAATGGCTTTTTGATTCAGGTGTATCACATCATATGGCATTTCTATTGATATGTTTTCTTCTATTGAGCCTTGTACTTCTTCACATTTATTGATGGGTAGTAATACATACATGAAGGTTTGTGGGAAAGGTTGTATTCCTATGGGAAAATGTACATTTAATGATGTTCTTTGTGTACCATCCTTGACCACTAATCTTCTTTCCATTTAGAAAATTACTCATGGGGCGCAAGGTAAAATTGTTGAGTTCACTCCTGATTATGTTTATATTAGGGACATGGAGACTAGAGATATCATAGCTATGGGAGTTGTTGATCATACATCATGCTTGTATTCTTTTGCACATTTTGTTGATAATAATTATGATAATCATGATGTACCTAACCCTTTATCAAGGGTAAATAATTCATGTGAGGAGAACATTAGACACTTGAATCATTTTTGTTCTTGAGACAAGTGTTGAACTTCCTACTTCTCCACTTGCTTCTTTAGAAATGAGCTCTACTATTCAAAGCAATGATCTTTATGCTTTAGATCTTGTAGTGTAGGATGAATTCCTGGATGCTCTTTCAGATGAGTCTCATAATGCAGATGTGGTTAATACATCTGAGGGAGTTTCTCTTTGAGAGACTTCTTCACCTTCTTTAGAGATTGGATTTCTAAACTCTTCATGTTCTCCTAGTTTTTCACATCTCATAGGTCAGCTTGATGGTGTGACAAAATCTTTGAGCTTAGAGACACTTATTCAGTCTTCGGAGATGCATACATGGAGACCTTCTTCCTCCTTCCTCACTTTTTACATGGAGTGGCTTCGTCATCATTTGATGTCTTTATCTCTTCCTAATTGGAGACATGTTTCTTGTAGGCATTAGATTATATTTTTCTTGTAGGTTCTCTTCATCTACATTGGAGCTTCTTCATTATGGGGGGGATACCATATCTTCTTATTTCCTTCCTATGGTGGGATCATTCTTCGTATATACATGATGTATGCATTTTTGGGGGGTCTTGAGTACTCCATCCATCCATACATCTTGTTTTCATCTCTCTTTTTGGAGAAGGGTTCTTTCCATGCGAGTTTCTCTCTTTTTCCACTTTATGAGAGATTACATTTCATGTATTGCATTGTATATTGTACATGGGTAGCAAGGACCCATATTGCATTGTGAGTTTAAGTGCATTCCCCTAAGTTGCACTTAAGGGGGTTGTTGGTGTAATTAAATATTCACTAATTACACTTACTTAAGCTTACTTAGGATAATGTATTTCATAGTAGTTTGTGATTGAGACACCTAGGAGTTTGCACCTCAATTAAACACATGGTGTAGAATAATTCCAATCTAAGTGGTCATAGTTGTTATCTCATTCCTCCTTTAGTGCACTTATCACATTATCATCCTCATCATTGCTCATACTTCATTGTATAATGGAGGATGATCCACCTTTGGTGGACATGTGATTCCACCTTATGTGGCTGATAGCTTATCTTCTCCTTATCATTGTCTCTTATTGCCTCCCCTATATAAGGAGGCCTACTATGAAAACTTTAAATCAATTCATTAAATGTCAGTCAAGTCCATTATCAATAATAGCATTCTTGCATCTTGATGCAATTGTCTTCCCAATATCTTGTGGAAGTTATCTTGGTCTTTCATTCATGTTGGGGGTATTATAGAGTCACCTAAAATTGTAACACTTACATTTCACTATTAGAAGAAACTTAAATAAATATTGACTATAATGAGTTACATATGACTATTTTAAATAGTGGTCTAGGTTCATACCATAGTTTAAACATCTTATTTATCTTTCACTCTTTCTATAAGGCTTACAATGGATCTTTCATTTGAAGGAATTAATGAATTATTAATGTTATTATTATTTGGTATCTTGCGTATTATTCATTTTAGCAAATTCGTATCTAAAAGATATTTGTCATTTTGGTTCTATGTAGAAGGTCACTAAAAAATTGAAGCATCATTGAACATAAACCCTTTAATTATCAAATAACTACACGATCCACTGATGATTATAACTTGTAACATGAGAGGTAACTAAGTTTCATGTAGATGTGTGTGTCTATATATATATATATATATATATATATATAAAATGTATGCATGTATATATGTATTTGTACATATATATGCCTAAAAGCATATGTGTGTGCGTGTGTGCACGCACATGTGCGTTACCATTATATATTATCATAGATCATAAAACAAATTATAGCATTTTATACCCTACACTTATTTGTATTACTATATTTGTCTCCTATATAATTCCCTTCTCTAATTCTATACAAATAAATTTATAGTTGCAAAGGATAACATGGATAAGATATGATAATAATAAATAAATATTTATAGAAGTGTACATTATTTGATATGACAAAGAAATGAAATTGAAAATATTGTTTGAATCAACTAAAAAACTTAAAAATGAAGTTTTTTAAATATTATAATACTCATATCCATGAAGTTATGCTCAAAGAATATTGAGCTTCACATGATTAGACCTCTTCTTTTTTGGAAAATAATTATTTTATCTCAGCCGACAATTGTTCAAAAGTAGCTCAACAAAAGGTTCCATATGGAATTAAATATAGATATCCTTTAATAATAAAAGATCAAAATATTGATAAATATAAGGTAGCACACAATTGAGATGTAGGGATGAATTATTTGTGTGCAACACTTCAAACTATAGAAAACCCTTAACCTTAAAAAACAAATCTAATATGAAAATTAGAGAATAGATTCACAACACAACATGAACACCAATATTTTTGCATGGAAAGCCATATTAGGTGAAAGGTCATGGTGGAGTGAACACATACCCTAAAATTCCCTCATATCAAATAAGTCATTTTTACCTAAGAGAGACTTTGGACATAATATTTCAAATAAAATATTAAGGAAAACTAGGGTTATTATGGAGTATCATAAAATTAAAAAACTATCTAGCAATTATCCCAACATTTATCTATAAAGGATTCATACATATATCATTTGATAGATCTTTTTAGTTTATTTAAATCAATTATTTTTTGAATTTACAAATTAGTGAATAATACATCTAATTTGTTTTTTCTAGTTTCAAGAATCATTACCGTACCATGTGAGGATCCATCTACATTATCTTCCCTTATATCCTTTTGCAACAATAGAATATAACATTGTTGGTTGGTGAGAGTTTTACCATTAGAAATTATTTATTCTAATGTGGATTTCATTGAACAAAAATGATGTTTTCTATGATATATCTTAAATATGTTCCTCAACTTATTCAAGTTATTCTAAATCAAATAATAAATTGCAAAAAGGTTTAATGATCAATTAAATTTCACATATATAAACTAAATTTCACCATCGTTACTTAATTGAATTTCACAAATGAAAAAAATAAACAAAATTTAATATCGAGGCTATAATTGCAACTAAAAATCCAAATTTTAGTACTTGGTGATCAAAAGGTTTGTAAGCTCCCATAGTTTTAAAATGACTCATGAATGATTATTTTCCTTTAAATCTATGTTAAATTTATATCTAATTTTGGATTAGAGATTTGATTCTCAATTGGATATATATTACTTCTAATCATGGATATTTTAGGAAAATAAAGAAGTTACAATAACATTACACTATATATTAATCTATGTGTGTGTGAGAGAGATAGTTATTAGAAAACATCTGCCAATGATAGCAAAAGTTACCTATCAAACATTGGTGCACACATCATTTCAACTTTTTATCTAGTTTAGGGATTGAAAACTAATTTTCTTTTCTATTTCTAAAATTCTTCAACTCATCATTTAATAATCCATGATCTATATATTGTTCCTTTGTGGCATCTCACCATAATAGATAATAATAGTTTTGGTTGTTGAAGGTTTTAGCATTAGAAACTACTGGCTCTAATATGGACGTCATTAATAATAAATGGGTTTCCTATAATATAGTTTTCATATGCTCTTGAAATAATCTAAAATATTCTAAATCAAAACCAAGATTGAGGGAGAGTTTGGTCAATGGATGTTTTGGACTATTACTTATGACTTAACTAATTGAAGTTCAAATTTAAACCAAATTTTTTTTAATAACAACTAATCTACAAATTATAATTCAATTTATAATATCTAATTTTCCATTTTAAAACTTGGAAAATAAATCCACATGGTTCAATTTGACTGTAAATTAGTTGCAATAAATACGTATAAATTATTAGACATATATCTCTTAAATTTATAAATAGATGTCAAAGGGTTCTTGAAGCTATTGTGGGAGAAAATTTCTAGTGGTTGGTGATTACTTCTTTTATAAATTGATAGGAAACTAACACCAAATTTTAAATCAGATATCTTATTGGAAATTGGATATCTATTACCAATATCATATAATACTTTTTATATTTGTATTACACAAAATACACACATTAACACATAAAAATACATATTTTCATGTCTATCTAGTAATGCATCACCGTAAGAATCCTTGGAAATAAGAATTAAACATTTAAACTAACATTTTTTTGTCATATAAGTCATAAACATAGTTACAAATTTATAGTATTCTCAAGTAGAAGACTCGTGTAAGGAAACAAATATTTCCAAATGATTCATTACCTTCTAATTTATTGATTTTCCATCTAGATGATTAACATACAAGGTTCATTCTATTAACCATAGTCGTACAATTGATATGGAGTTAGCTTTAATACCCAAGTATGAGTTCCTAGATGGTTATACATACAAGTTTATTTCCAACTTAAAATATTGAGATAAAGAGATGACATAATCAACTATCCCACAGAAGGTCTAATAGTCAACCTTTTATGGATTGGACAAATGAAACTCCTGAAAGGTTGTTTGAAGCACTACTTTTTACCTTACAAAGATGAGGAAAATCTTTGACTATTTCTCAAATGAAAATTTTCATTAGCAGGGTCTTGTATAAGAATTTTCACCTAGCTAGACTACACGACTAACAAATGGAAGCTAGTTATTTGGAAAGAAGATATAATTGTTGGTTGCACAATTAACAAATGGAAGATGGAGGATTTCGATTGTTTTTATAGTATAATCTAGGTCATGTCAAAGTGGGAGACAACCAACTTCGATCTCTCATATCTTGATACAATTTAGAAGAGAGAAAAAAATTATGAAAAAAAAGAGATAATTCCTCTTGGAAACACAAACAAAAGTAATCAAAGAAAAACTAAGAATCTCATAATGCATATCAGTAACAAGCAAGGCCTTAACAATAGTATGAATATTAATGGTGAGACTAGCTTTTCCTTGTTCCTTCAAACCAAGAGATGGCTACCTCATATCATCTTTCATTGCTCTTATATAAATAGACTTCAAATGCCAACATACTTTAACAAGTATAAAATCAAATTTATACATAAAACTAAATTAATTCAAAAAAGTGCAAAACATGTAATCAAATTAGATTCTCAAATTTCAATTATGAAAAGCTTATATAATTACTTATCCATGGTAATGCTCAAACATTTTATCATTTCTAATTTTTCATAAATCTAAAGATCGGTCCTCTTAGATTAAAATAGAGTACTTTATGCTCAACGAAAAAAATTCATAATTTTTTGGGTGGACAATTGATCCACTTTATTTGACATTAAATGGTTCTATATAATCATGAACATTTAATTTTTCAAAACTATGATAAGACATTAAATTTTATTGAAAAATAAAGAAAAATAGAGATTTAGACTATTATAATGATAGTCACAAAGAGAAAGATAAATTCAAAGTTTAAGACCCTGATAATTTTGATGGATGATAAATTTCCTTCAATATTTCTATGTTTTCCACTCTCGAGCCACTTCCCAAGAACCACTGCCAATACCCTGGCCCCTTTCTTCAATTTTAAGAACAAGTTAATAATGCATATACTAAGAACAATGGAAATTAAAATGGAAAACTAATAAAAACTATTTGATAGAACATACATGTAAATTCATGGAGGGTATCAATTGAGTAGAAGGCCTACCTGATTTATCTAAAAAAACTAGGATAGATATCATTGGCAGGATAAACAAGCAAGCAACATTTCAACTCTTTATGGCTAAGGTAAATGTAAATCTCAATATAGATAATCAAATTGTTAAATTTGATCCAAAAGCTTAAATATGGAGGCTTAGAAAAAAAATGTTACTGCATGCATCAATTTTACTTGCTCACATGCCATTCACAATGAGGGCAGTGTGGACTAATTTTAGGTGATTTATGTTGGATCCACTAACCCTAGTTCCCATAGTTTTCTGCCACTAGTACAGTGTAATATTATAAATTACCACTCTGATATCCATCCGACAATTTTCCTTTTCAGGCATGTGACAAACCTCTTCGATATTAGACTTGTGTGAGATCCATCTAACAATTTTCCTTCTCTAATATCTATCTAATAATTTTCAGGCATGTGAGAACTTTTTGCCTATTGTGTGCCACAATAAAGTCAGACAATTTCCCTTCTTGGATATCTAACAATTTTCAGACATGTGACAACTTTTGGGCTATTGTGTGCTACAATAAAGAAGCCTATCAGCTTAATTAGTCTAGTGACATGCAACAACTTAAATCAAATTAACCAAGGGTGTAGACAACTCATGTATCCCAATATGATCACTTAGAAAGCATGTACATGAAGATCATATTCATCAAAATGACATACATAAAACAAATAAGAAAAACTACATATATAATACACACACTCTCTCTATATATAAAATTATTTTTTGTCATAGCTGCATTATTAACGCTTGAATAAAATGTCCAAACAAGATTTTGATAAATAAAGAAATAGAAAACACAAACAAAATTTCAACCAACCTAAAGAAAATTTACTGATCTACTAAAATATCATAATACTGTATATGAAAGAAAAAGAATCATATAAATTATACCCCACACTTATTCGTTTAACTATTATTCTCTTACAATCCCTATCTGAAATCATGAGGAATAAAGATAGATAAGATATGATAGTAATAAACTAATATTTATAGATGTTTGTATTGATTGATAAGACAAACAAATCAAAAGTGCAAACATAATTCCAATCAGCCAAAAAATCTCAAACCCCACATTTCTAATTTTATCCATTAACCCAAAAAGAAAAACTGCATTCCTCAAGCTTAAAAATATGTATTGAGAATATCGAACTCCACATGATTGGACCTCCTTTTATGGAAAAAGATGATTTCATTTCAATCCAACAAACATTCAAAAGTAGTTGAGCAGCAAGTTACTTATAGAATTGAATATAGATCTTCATGAACAACAAAAGACCAACAATCAGCCACTTGCCCAACATCTACTTAGATCTGTATGACAGAAAGGAGCTCCAGATTCAATTTATCCGCCATTACTCTACCATATAAGATTATATTGTCCTTATAAAGGAATCCCATCTGAAGAGTAACATGCCATATATGATAGTATTTACCTTATAAAGTAGTGTCTTATATCTGAGAACATTTCCAATAAGGGATACTGTTTGAAAACAAGTGGTGCAGAAATACACAAGTTTCAGTCTAACGTGATGCAGTGCATTGGCAGGCCCACTGAATTGTCTGCTATGTTGAATACGGTCCAGAGGGGCGGTGGGCAGTCACTTTCTCACACACGACAATAGAAATTCCTGCCCGCCACAAGTTTATAAATAATTGGGATGTCCATCAGTGAGTAGAATTCAAAACCCTAAAAAGAATAATTGGCTTAACCTAATTTAGGTACCAATGTCCACATGTTTCTCATAACATGTCCCATTGAATGATCATGGACTCAAGATTCCATGCTTTGTTTTCGATTCCCTATCATGTCTCCTGCTTCGAATCGATGGTTTATTAGCATCTTGAATTAAATAAAACATCCTTCGTGATGGTCTATTATACATTTGGAGGGATTTGGTGGTGAAGATGAATGGAATGAATGTTTATCTATTTAACTTTGAATGGATATGATTGTGAAGATGCATAAAATGTATGATTATCTTCTTAACATTGAGTGGATTTGATGGTATAGAGGGAATTTAATGGTGAAAATGGATGATTCAAATGCAAAGTGTTAATACTTTATAGGAGATAAAAAGCATTTTGGGGAATTTTAGGATATTAAAAATTGCTATAATTTTAATATATAGGTTGTAAGTGTTAAAATCAATTTTGGTAATTTGAGGATATTGAAAATTGTTATAAATTTTAACATATAAGTCATAAGTGTAATGTCTGAGATGAATAGTACTATTTTCTATAATATTTGTATTTTGAAAAAGATTGTCAAGGAGAGAGAGGATAAACTCTCAACGAAATTGATTATGATGTTTTTCTAACTTGAACATATTAAGGGAAGAGGAGTAGTTATAATTCATATTTTGTTACTTTTCACTCTTTGCTCATCCAACCCCTCAATTACTAACTTTAAGAGAACTAAAAATAGCATAGTTCTAAAAGCTTATTAATAAACACAGTGCATACCAATAATGACCCACTTGTATCCTTAGTAGTGAGAATTTTTTAGTGACTACTCAATGGTTTGTGTATAACTATCAACAATTTTTGAGGTGTTTGAAGTATACACTTGGTGGGGAATATTTAAGGATTATCAAGGGATACTTTGAATTAGCATATTTCTATTCTTGCACACAACAAATCCCATGAATTGTATCATTCCTATCTAGAAGAATGAATAATAACTATGAGGAACTAGATTATAAATCAAGGCAATCAAGAAATCACAAAATTTGATATACCATATCGAATCTACCAGTGCACAAAATCAGCTATAACAAGTGCTAGCATATGTCCCATTTCATTTTCAATTATTTGACAATATAGAACATTATCATGAGATATACAAACCCTGTGTGTGTGTGTGTGTGTGTGTGTGTGTGTGTGTGTGTGATCAGACAAGGAATAGTTTTTAAAGCAAGACATTTTCTACTAAAAGCAAGTTGGATTTGGTTAATATAAATCTATGTGGTCCTTCAAATATAAGAACAAATGGTTAGAGATACTTCATTCTTTTTTTATGATTATTATAGAATGATGTGGGTTGCTTTTATAAGAGAAAAATTTGAAGCCTTTGATTATTTCACTATTTATAGAGACATGGTAATGAACATGAGTCTACATTGAAGGTAAAATGCCTAAGGTAAGGTAGAGGAAGATAATTCGCAGTTGATAAATCTAATTCATACGGTGAGGAGAAAGGTATTTTAAAATAAACTTCAACCGTTAGGACACCACACTAAAATGGTGTAGTACAAAAAAGAAATAAGAAAATTCTAGAAAGAATAAGAACCATGATGGTTGAAGGAAAGATTCTACACTTTCATTATGGATACATAGTAAATACTACCATAAATACTGTGAAATAAGTTCCAATAAGACATTGAATATAGAGGAACAAGAAAACTAGGCTAACACTAGCCAAATTTAGAATAAAAATTAGAATATAGAGCAAGAACAATTCTCTGAGATTGATAATGGGATAGATTTTCATATTTAAGAACCAAGGGAAGAGAAAAGATCACCAAGATGTGTATCTTTAATAGTTTCGATCATCATATTATTGGAAATTCATGTAGTGGTGTAATGACAAGAGAAAGAGTAATAAATGAGTTAATATGTCTGATTTCACATGTTGGACCTAAATGCATAGATGAAGCATGTAAAGATGATTTCATTTCTTAATGCAATGAAAAAGAGGTATAAAATAATTTTAAAAAAAAACATAGAGGAGTTGGCTTTTGGGACTAAAGATAAAAATATTATAGGAACTAAATGAGTACTAAGGAATTGTTATGTAAAGTTCACACACAACTAGGGGTAGTGGGTGAATCATTTGTGACCAATTATAATAAAACAAACTTATATATCTAATCTCCAATAATTAAACCAATGATGGAGAAAAAAAGAAAAAGAAACCATATACCATAATAGGGGTTTTTGACTAGGGAAACCTTGGATTAGAGCGAAAATCTTGATGGAGATGTCACTCATAAGATAATGTACTAATATATAACTTCCTTATGAAAGGATGTGACCCTGCTAGGAGTCAAATGTAATCACTTAAGAACAATAGTCTCTCTTAGAGCGCAAATGATTATTATGAGATGGTCAACCCTTGTTATAAGGTTCTAACCCTAATAAAGAATGAAAGAAAATATGTAGACACACTTCATAAATACTCCTACAAGTGTAAAAGATCAACCTTCAGTGTAACATATCCAAAATCATGAACTTACTTTCCAAAAAAAATCCTTTGAATCTTACCTCAATAATCCAACATCATCACAACTCTACTTTGATCATGTAGAATAATATTTCACATCAACATTAGCTAATCTCGCATACATGCATACCCATCTAAGGAGAACATCTTTCCTTTATACCCTTTTACAAATAATTAATTAGGCCAACTTGTTAGTGATTCCTCAATGTACATTTTATTACATCTGTCGACATAAGGTATACATGCTTTCACATGAGTTATTATAATAATTATAATAAGGTTCCCATATGTTAAAACATCAGTATTATATTTTATAATGATAAGTGATATGCTTCCTCAACACAATTGGCATTATAGAATAGAGACCTTTTCTAAAATAACCAAAATACTTCTTAGTCTAGAAGATATGCGCATGACCAAGTCTTCTAACATATTACAAGAGTATTGTCATTAATTCTTGATCACTGATAAGATATAGAAAAATTCTACCAACTATCTTTGTCATTCTTCCTTGTACATTGGTTTGCTACTAGTCTTCATAAAATAAGTTGTAACTTGAATACAAAACTCAATATAAATCCAGTGAACATAGACATGATGTCTATACCCATTCTTCCACACACTTTGAATCTTAGATACATAATAGTGTCACTAACTAACTTTTTTTTACTTATAATCAACTTGTGACATACATAATTTATTTCTTTCATGATCATACAAGCATATATTGTCACCAGTGATAAAACTAGTCATCAATACAACATGTCGTCAACTCATCCAAGTTCCAAAAAAAGCCTCAATTCCTAAAAATATCCTCATTTTTCATTGATGAAAAAATATGGTTAAAAAATATCAAATTAAAAGTAAACAATGTAATAAAATTTTTATGAATATCATCAACATATACAATCTTCACCTGTCTATACACACTTGAATCTTTTCTCCCATGAGTTCTTAGTCTTTCCACCATAGATTTTTCACTAAAATTCTCCCCCTTTGACATCAATGGAAAATGTATCACTATGTCAAATATCAATTCGTATTTATTCATTCTAAAATACTCACCCTTTAATGATGATCTCTACCAAAGTACCTGCATTAAATATATCAAATCAGAAACCAAAAACATGTTAAGTTCAAACAAACATTACTATGCAAAAATATTATATTTGAGCTCTAGAATTAGCACTTCATAATGCAATTACTTCCCCTACATAATAGTACTAAGCATCATGTCTAGATGAATAAATATGCCTAGAGTATATTAGACTACTTTAAATCTACATCAATTAATCTGCACAAGGTGGGGCCATTATCCCAAAATACCTCCTAGGTAATCAAAAGTATCTTTAGCCAATGGTTTAGTGAATAAATTTTCTACCTACTCTTTTTCTCACATATTACAACTCAATCAACTTCTCATTAAATTTCTCTCTGAAAAATCTGATATTTAATTACAAAATGCTTAGTCTTAAAATGTTATATTAGATTTTTAGACATATTCATTTTACTTGTATTGTCGTAATGCATTATAGTAGGTTTATAAAATATACTACCATCATCCTTTAGCATCACTTTCAACAATATTATATGATTACAATTTTTTTTTCTACTACATATTCTTCTTCTACAATAAATTGAGAAATACAATTTGTTTTCTTGGTCAACCATGATACCAATCTTCATCTAAGTACAAATTTTCCTCCACTTGTGCCATTTTTTTCATCTACATTTGCTACCAAATCAATAATACTATAGTCATACAACATAAAACCATTAGATCTATTATACCATCAAGCATATTCTAATATTTCCTTCAAATATCTGAAAGTCCTTTTTACTACTACAAGATGCGATTATTTAGAATTTTCTTGATAGCTAGCTACTATTCCAATTGTGCTAGAAATATTAGGTTTGGTGTGTGTCAAATAATTTAAATCACTAATCATGGATCTATATCTTGTTTAAACAATACTAGTCAACTTATGTCCCATTTTCATAGTTGTTTCAATGGGTCGACAATTTTCCATTCCCAATATTACCAAAAATTCCTTAAGGTACTTAGTTTGTAATGTAAAGATACCATATTATGTTTTTGTTATTTTTTATCCTACAAATTACTTAATTTCACCAATCATAGATATCTCAAATTTATTTTTAGTTTCATTAGAAAGTTTCTTGCTTACCTCATCATTTCTTCCAAAGATTATATCATCCAAAAATGCTTCAATAAGTAGTATACTATTACAATTAACTCATAATTATGGGTTATTTTTTGACTACCTTTATTGAATCCCAATCTAAGGAGAAATTTATCCAACCTTGCATACCAAGCACTAGGTGCTTGACTTAATCTATAAAATGCTTTCTTGAATCTACATACCATGTACTTTTCTTTTGTGAATGGAAATCCATTGGGATTTTCAATGTAGAATTATCCTTCAAGTTATTCATTCAATAACATTTACATAACATCCATCTAATTCACATTGAAATTTGTATTAGAAACATAAGCAAAAAATAGTCATACTTCATCCAATGTTGCCACTAGGGAAAAGATTTCTTCAAAGTATATACAATCTTGTTGTGAGTAGCATGTACATACCATTCTTTCTTTGTTTCTTATCACTTCTCCTTTCTCATTCATTTCTTTTAATACTTTTTTTAATTCTAGTTCTATAAATTAATTACATTTTTTCCTAGGGAGTAATTCCCACGTGTTGTTATTCTTAATCTTCTCAAGTTCTTCCTTCATAACATTATTCCAAGATTCATGTTTGCATACTTCATTAGTTTTCTTAGCCTTCAATTGTGAAATCAAACAAATATCATCTCTTACCTTTCTTCTTTTAAATATTTTTCTACTTGCATTAACAATAATTTTATCATTAAATTTTTTTATAATGATTTAGAATAACTGAGAGGGGGAGGGATTTATCAATCATCCTTAGGTCCATATATACAAATTAATCTTTTAACCACTTTTAATAACTTGGATCTATTAATTAGTCCACTTGGTCTCTATAGAAACTTATCAATAACATAAACTTGTAGTTCACTATCCCAATAGTAATCTACTTGCAAACTGTAATGCATTAAATAGTGAAACATCTCAAACATTAGTCACACAAGTATGATACCTAGATTTAACATGGAAACCAAATTTGTGAAAAACCATGAGTAACATGATACAAAATTTTCACTCTTCTAAAGTGAGCTCTATTAGGAGCCAACCATGTTAAAGGTTACAATACACACTATTAGGTGTGACCCTATTAAAGGATTTAATCACCTTGTTAGAAGTGGCCTTGTTAGAGAACTTAAGAAAATTATAGTAGAATGTCACCTTGATTAAATAATTTACAAATAACTATTAGTTAAACATTGATTAAACAACTTTAATTGATAAAATGATAAGAAAGTAACAATAGGGTATGTTCAAGATCATGGTGGGTCAAACTATGGCCTTACTATAAATAAAAAATCAGGACATCAATGTTAGTAAACTTGATGTGAAATCTTGAAATAGTTATGAACTATTAGAAATGTATAGAATAACTAAGAGGGGATGGGGGTGAATCAATTACTCAAGGTTTATATGTACCATTTGACCTTTTAGAGACAAATACTCACTAATCAATCTATCATGTTTTTTCTCAATCTCTACTAGAAATTTGTTTTCTTAAACATAACTTGATTTGCATAATGAAAACACCATCAAATGTAATACATATAAATCATTCAACATAGATTTGAGAATAGGATTTTAACTTGGAAACCTAATTTGGGAAAAAAAACCACCAACAACATGTCACTACTTCTCACTCTTTCAAGTGAGATATGTTAGGATCCAACCCCATTAAGGGTTACAAATCACATTGTTAAATGTGAAATTATTAAAGTATTTAATCACCCTATTAGGAGTGGCCTTGTTAGAGGACTTTGATCATTCCATTTAGAATGTCACCTAGTAAAAAGATTTAAATAGACTTTTAAGTCTTCCAAATGACTATTAGGTCAACCTTTGTTAAAAGGATTTCAATACGTTTACAATAATTATCAAGAAAATAGTAGGATTTTTCTATGTGATTACAACTCACTTTGCAATTTCAAATCTCTATTGAATTCATGTGTTGGCTCACTGATAATCTCTCCATTGTCATATCTATTCTCCATTTTCTTGGGAACCCTTCAAGAAATCAACCTTCTCACTTCATCAATACTTAAGCCTTCTTCTCAAATTCTTTTATCAACATCAACATCTTCTCTATAATCTTTCTCCTCTAGATTCAGATTCACTCACACTTGTGCACTTTTGATCAACCTTATTTTGTATGTCATTGTCATATAAATTTGCACCCACCCTCTAATATATTTTGTTTTTCTATTTACCTCTTTAAATATGAAATTCATGCTTTATTATTTTCTATCATCATCGTAGATCTGAGGGATTATGACTAGGTTCAACATGATTCATTGTATCTATCTATCTTCTTGATCTTCTTCTAGAAACTTCTCTAGAATCCATTTGTTAGGTCTTTAACTAATCCTCACCTTGAATTTAATGATCAAAATTATTATTTTTATCTTCAATGTGGTTTACTTCTCCTAAGAAATCAACTGAGTTGGCTAGATCTTTTGATTTGCTCAAATTCATTCTCATACTATTGCTCAACAATCTCAAAATTATGACAGTATGTCATCACTTAATTACTCAGTCACTATGAAACCTTTCAGCTTGGAATCAACCATCTTTCTTTGTCAATACTCTCTCTTGATCAAAACTATATTTTCTTAGTAGTAACTTTATCTTGGTTGACACTATTATCACTCGGTATTCCTTGGCCTTTTACTTTATTTCTTAGCTTGTCTTAACTTTCTTGACATAAAGAATCACTTTTCTTTACCAGAGTCTATCTAATCAAATGTCTATTATTGCTTCATTTTCATAACTCAACATTTCCTCTAGGTGCTATTGTTATGATAAATTTCTCAATTCCTCTTCATCAATCAAATATATATGACATTTAGATTAGGTAGCAATATTCTTATCAATAGATTTGATATCAATGATAAAACAACAATTGTTCCATTTGTAAGTTTCCAATAGTCTCCCTCTTTGGAATTGATGGAAACATCTCTACATCTCAATGTTAGCAATATCTTAATGTATCAAAAAAGTATCTCACTTTATTATCATACAATCCAAAATAATTCTTCCTCTAAGATAATAGTTTCTTTTTTGTATTCATATACTCCTTTCCTAATATATCTCACTTCTATCTCTCCTTCATTTTGGTTAAGTCTCCCTCTCTAGTATATTGCTTGTACAAGATACTCTATGCTCTTCTAATTATGTCTCCCTCTTTGTTCTATATCTCCCCCTCTATCTATCTCTCCCTCTCTGACAACAATCTCTTTCTTTTTATAGTATACCTCTCCCTCTTTGACAACGATGCCAAAGATACTTAGCTTTTATGGCTTTAATCACTTCATACATTTGAGCTATGTAGATATTGCATGTTTGGCTGATATCTATCATCTACCTATGAGTGATCTATTATACTTTTTAATTTCATTGTAATACATATTGTCAATTACTATCAAAACACTTAGTCATAATGAAAGATAGTGTTAGAATCTTTTAGAATAACTGAGAGGGGGGGGTGAATCAGTTATTCAAGGTCCCAAATGTCCTAATAATTTTTTTAATTTTTTTCACCAAATGTAGTGAACTCATAAACCTTTTAACCATCCAAGCTTAAATCAATCATATTAGCAAGTTACAGTAAATCAACATGCAAAGATAAAACATGCAAGATCAACACATGACACAATGATTTACGTGGAAACCCAATTTGGGAAAAACCACCAGTAACATGCTACTTGATTCTCACTCTTCTGAAGTGATGCCTTGTTAAAGGCCTGCCCTGTTAAAGGCTTACAACACACTGTTAAATGTGACCTTGTTAGAGGATTTCACCAAACTATTAGGAATGGGCCTCGTTAAAGGACTTTAGAACATTCACTGGGAATGTCACCCTGTTAAAGGATTTATCTCATGGCTATCAAACCAACCTAAGTCCATAGGATTTAAACTAATTGTTACAATTGCTAGAAAGTAACAACAATGAACTTTTGATCTAATATAACTTACAACATACTTTGCTGATTTCAGATCACACTTTCAGTTTAGTCCTTATGCTTGGCTTTTATCTCTTTAGCTCTGACTTCTTGTCATCTATTCAAGCTTCGTCTCCTTGAGTCTTCTAACTCACTATACTAATGCATCCATATCAGGGGTCTTCTTACTGAAACAGAGTAACTATGCTCTCTTTCCTCTTTTCCACCTTCTTCAGCACTTTACACTTTCATGCTTGACCACCCCTCTCTCATTAATTTTTTTCATTAACTAATGACTCCTTATATAGAGATCTAATATGCCTTTGCCGCTCAATTCTCCCTCTTCACTTTTACGGTTTCAATATGGATTAGGTAAAATACAATGTATTGACCCCATATCTTGTTCTCTTCTAGAAACTTCACCAGCTGTATCCTCAAAAACATTTTACATGGTGTTCTGTGCCACTAGCTCATCATTCTTATCTTCTATTTAATTTAAAAACTTCTAAGTAATAACCTTGTCGGCTTAGTTCTGGTGAATCTTCGATCTTCGAAATAATGCAGCAACTCGGCATTATTTATTTTACTGATGCTCGGCATCTCAGTGTTACTCGGCATCTACACAAAACTGTGTTACTCGGCACCTAATGAAAACTGTGTTACTCAGCACCTGAAGATCACTCGGCTTATATGATATACTCGGCACCTGAAGATCACTCAGCTTATATGATATACTCGGCACCTTCTCTTAGTTGAGCTTTGTAAAAGACTTAGCTAACACCTAACCTCTTTAATATGTTTTAGTGTGCCCTTTTTTCTGCATCTTATAGTATGTTATCAAATACACTTTTTCATCAATGGCTTAGCTGATCCTAGTACTTCATTACAACATCATAACTTCAACCTTTCTCTAGGTGTTCTAGTAACATCTTATTGATTGCCACCACCTTGTCAACCAACTAATTGATAGTATTTGGATCACTAAAGCAATTCTCATTCCTGCAAGTAGCAAGTTTGACATCAATGACAAAACAATGATTGAGAACATTCTTTATCATTCCAACAACTCTTATTATCAATTCAATCATTTCTAACAATCTCCCTCTTTGGCATTGATGGCAAACCAAACTGATCAATGGATCAACTTAGTTACCACCAAAACTGATTGTATATATTATCTACTTCTTTTTTGTGCTGCTGCATCTTTACTACTGATCGCATATATCTCCCTCTTTCATATATATCTCCCTCTTTCTTTGCATAGATCAGTTTCGTCATATTTCTCCCTCTTTGACATAAATGCCAAAGATGAAGCATCTTTATCATGCAAAATATAAGCTTTGGCTTTTTCTTTGTCTTTCTCCCTCTATCACCATGCTTGTGACTGATTTGGAGTTTCTGTTCTTGATGTCATCCTTTGCATCAACCTATTACTATTCCAATGTTTGATTTCTGTTGATGCAAGGCAGCTTCCTTGTTGCCTTAAACTGCTTGAGTTAGGGGTATTACCCCCAACTTGCCTCTAAGATATTCATAAGCATCCTTGGGCAATGGTTTGGTGAAAATATCTGCAATTTGTTCCTTTGTGTGAATGTACTCTAGCTTCACTTGTTTGTCTTCTACCAATTCTCTGACATAATGATACTTGATTGCAATGTGCTTGGTTTTTGCGTGTATTACTGGATTTTTGGATATGTTTATAGCACTTGTATTGTCACAATACAATATCACAGGTTTGGTTACCTCTTCTTTCATTCCATTCAATAGATGTGTGAGCCATACAATGTTTGTGCAATTGACTGCAGCTGCCACATATTCTGACTCTGCAGTGGACTAGGATGTGCATGTTTGTTTCTTACTAGTCCAGGTAACTAGCCTTTTGCCTAAAAATAATGCACCTCCACTTGTGCTTTTTCTGTCATCAATGTTTGCTCCCCAATCTGCATCAGTGTATGTATTGAGTTCAAATTTCTCACTCTTTTTGTAGTATAGACCAAAGTTATCAGTTCCTTTGAGATATCTCATTATTCTTTTTACTACTATAAGATGGTTTTCTTTAGGATTACCAGAGAACCTAGCCACTATTCCAACTGCTAATGCTATGTCTGGTTTGCTGTGTACTACATACTGTAATTTTCCAATCATGGATCTGTACATTGTTTGATTGACTTCAGTTGACTCATCATTTTTGGAAAACTTATTTCTTGTGGCCATTGGTGTGCTAACTGGTTTGGATTCCTCCAGTCCAAACATTTTAAGAATCTCTTTGATGTACTTTGATTGTGTAATAAATATTACATTTTTGAGTTGATGTACTTGTAAGCCGAAAAAAAATTTGATTTCTCCAAACATAGACATCTCAAATTCATGTCTCATTTTGTCAGCAAAGCCTTTGCAAAGTACTTCCTTTCCACCAAATACTATGTCATCCACAAAAATTTCAGATACAATAATGTCTTTACCTTCTTCTACTTTGATGTACATGTTGCTATTATCATCAGTTCTTTCAAATCCAATTTGCACTAGATACTTGTGAAGTCTCTCATACCATGCTCTTGGTGCTTGTTTCAAACCATAAAGTGCTTTGTGTAGTTTACGCACCATATCCCTGTTGTTTTTATCAACAAATCCTTCTGGTTGTTTAATGTAGACTTCTTCTTCTAGTATACCATTCAAGAAAGCAGATTTTACATCCATCTGATAGACTTAAAAAAAATTTTAGGCAGCATATGCAAGCAAGGTTCTTACTCCTTCCATCCTAGCAACAGGAGCAAATGTTTCTCCATAGTCTATTCCTTCTTCTTGAGCATAATCCTTGCATACTAGTCTAGCTTTGTTTTTGGTAATCTCACCATTCTCATCTAGCTTGTTCTTGAATACCCACTTGGTGCCAATCACATTTTGGTCAGTTGGTCTGGGAACCAAACTCCAGGTTTTGTTTTTCTTTATTTGATCAATTTCTTCTTCCATAGCTTTATACTAGTCATCATCTTGTAATGCACCATACACTTTCTTGGGTTCAGATGTGCTGATTAGACATGATTCATGTCTTAGTCTGTTCCTTGTCATTGGTCTTACATCTTTGTCACCAATTATTTGTTCAGCAGGGTGATGTCTTTTTACATATTTGGATAATCTTGGCTCTGTCCTTGTTTCCATGTTTGATCTTTCAGATTCTAGATCACTTTGCACTTCGTTGTCTAGTTGTTCTTCATCATGTATTCCATCTTCAGAATCAGATTGTTCATTTCCTTCATTCTGCAACTCGGCTTCTGAATGCAGCTCGACATTCATTGGTTGAGACTCGGCTGAGACTGATACTTGTTGTTGAGTTTCAATTGGATTGACATCATCCTCCTCAGTAGTCATTCCTTCATAAGAGTACACAAAGGTTCTATATTCTTCCATTTTCTTTGGTTCTTCAGCGTGAACTTCTGTGTGCTCATCAAAATTTACATTTGTACTTTCCACAATTTTGTTAGTGTTAACATTCAAACACTTATATGCCTTACTTCTTGTGGAGTAACCAAGAAATATACCTTCATCACTTTTTGCATCAAATTTTCCATTTCTAAAATCTTTAAGAATAAAACATTTACAACCAAACACTTTGAAATGTTTTACATTGGGTGAGTGACCATATCATAATTCAAAAGGTGTTGCATTTATACCTTTCCTGATTTGTACTCGGTTTAGTGTATGAACAGCTACACTTACAGCTTCTCTCCAGTATTTTAGAGCAACAGTCTTTTCTGTCATTAATGTTCTAGCACAATCAATAACAGATCTATTTCTTCTTTCAGCAATTCCATTCTGTGGGGGAGTTCTAGGAGCTGACATTTGTCTTTTGATTCCTTTGTCATTACAAAATATCTTGAATTCATTTGATGTGAATTCACCACCTCTATCTGATCTTAGACATTTCAAGCTTTTTCCTATTTCCTTTTCATCTCTAGCCACATACCATTTAAAAATTTGGAAAGCATCAGATTTTTGTTTTAAGAACATGACAGTCATCATCCTAGAATAATCATCAACAAATAACATGATGTATTTATCTCCTCTATAGCTTTGTACTTCCATTGGACCACATAAGTCAGTGTGAATTAACTCAAGTATCTCCTTAGATGTATAGTTTTTGCTTTTGAAACTTGACTTTGTCATCTTTCCTAGTTGACATTGTTTGCACATAATATTATCAGGCTTCTTCAATTTTGGTAAACCTCTGACTTTCTTCATTTTACTAATGTTGACCAGATTATCAAAATTGACATGACATAATCTTCTATGCCATAACCATTCATCATCAAATTTTGCAATAAAACAAGAAACATCATCCATATCAAGGTAAAATAGATTACTCTTCGTTTGATCTTCTTTTCCTATTAGTTTACCATCAGTATCATAGATTTTTGTAGTTTTGTTTCCAAATTCCACTTTGCATCTTATATTGCCTAACTGTGAGACACTCAGTAAATTGTAGTTTAATCCTTCAACATAGTATGCATTGTCACATGAGATTTGTTTTGTGAGCTTGATGGAACCTTTTCCTTTGATTTGACAAGGGGCATCATTACCAAATCTAACACTATTTCCATCATACTGAGTAAAGTTAACAAACTTACTTTTGTCTCCTGTCATGTGATGTGAGCATCCACTATCTATGATCCATCTTTCATTTTTGTTTATACAAGTCATCAGTGCTGTGGCTTCTTCTTCATCGGATTGGTCCTTCATGGCTACATAAAAAACTTCATCATCATTGTCATCAGAATTTTCTTCAACAATATAACACTTCTTACCTTTTTCTTTGTAATCTTTCTTGTCATCATCTCTTCTATTCTTGTATTTGTTGCTTTCCTTGTAATCTTTTTTCTATGGACATCTTGCAGCAATATGACCTACTTCATTGCAATTGAAACAAATGATAGGCATCTTACCTTTGAATTTTCCTTTACCTCTGTGAAATCTTCTAGCTAGTAAAGCTTCTAATTGATCCACATCTTCCTCATCTGTGCTGTTGTAACTAGATACATATTTCATCTTTCTTCCCTTCTTAGATTTCACCTGTTCAGCATCTTTCAATGATAACTTGGCCTTGAAAGCAGATTCAACATTATCAGGTCTGTAGTTGTCAAAGTTAGATAACTCAAATGTAGTGAGTCTTCCTATGATACCTTCAAAACTTAGATTGTTTCTTGGCACACATCTTAGTTCCTGTATTGCTGATACTCTAATAGCATAGATAGGGAGCAAGGTTCTCAAATACTTACTATTAATAGTATCTTCATCCAATTGACCACCCAAACATCATATCGCACTTACCACTTCTTTTATTCTTGCACCGTACTAAACAACATTCTCATTTTCTTCCATTCTCATATCATCAAATTTTCCTCTGAGACTTTCTCTTTTTTCTCTTTGTACATTCTGATCTCCTCCATAGATGTCTGATAGGGCTTTTCACATTTTGAATGCGGTGTCACATCCTTTGATATCATCAAATTCAGCATAGCTAAGTGCAGAGGCAATCTCCAGCATTGTCTGGTATGTTCTTGCTTGTTTTTCATATCTTCTACAGTAGGAGCACTTGTTGGATTGACATGTTCAGTAATAATTGATTTTTGGGCATAATCTCCTATGGATCCAAGATGTAGTTTCATCAAACGTTTCCATGCAACAAAGTTGTCTTTGTTGAGCTTGGGAACTTCTCTCTTAGGCATTTTGATCTTTTCTACTTCTAGTCCTTTTAAACTAGATCAGCAGTCCGCTCTGATACCAATTGTTAGAATCTTTTAGAATAACTGAGAGGGGGGGGTGAATCAGTTATTCAAGGTCCCAAATGTCCTAATAATTTTTAAATTTTTTTTCACCAAATGTAGTGAACTCATAAACCTTTTAACCATCCAAGCTTAAATCAATCATATTAGCAAGTTATAGTAAATCAACATGCAAAGATAAAACATGCAAGATCAACACATGACACAATGATTTACGTGGAAACCCAATTTGGGAAAAACCACCAGTAACATGCTACTTAATTCTCACTCTTCTGAAGTGATGCCCTGTTAAAGGCCTACCCTGTTAAAGGCTTACAACACACTGTTAAATGTGACCTTGTTAGAGGATTTCACCAAACTATTAGGAATGGGCCTCGTTAAAGGACTTTAGAACATTCACTGGGAATGTCACCCTGTTAAAGGATTTATCTCATGGCTATCAAACCAACCTAAGTCCATAGGATTTAAACTAATTGTTACAATTGCTAGAAAGTAACAACAAAGAACTTTTGATCTGATATAACTTACAACATACTTTGCTGATTTCAGATCACACTTTCAGTATAGTCCTTATGCTTGGCTTTTATCTCTTCAGCTCTGACTGCTTGTCATCTATTCAAGCTTCATCTCCTTGAGTCTTCTAACTCACTGTACTAATGCATCCATATCAGGGGTCTTCTTACTGAAACAGAGTAACTATGCTCTCTTTCCTCTTTTCCACCTTCTTCAGCACTTTACACTTTCATGCTTGACCACCCCTCTCTCATTAATTTTTTTCATTAATTAATGACTCCTTATATAGATATTTGATATGCCTTTGTTGCTCAATTCTCCCTCTTCACTTTTAGGGTTTCAATATGGATTAGGTAAAATACAATGTATCGACCCCATATCTTGTTCTCTTCTAGAAACTTCGCCAACTGTATCCTCAAAAATGTTTTACATGGTGTTCTGTGCCACCAGCTCATCATTCTTATCTTCTATTTAATTTAAAAACTTCTAAGTAATAACCTTGTTGGCTTAGTTCTGGCGAATCTTCAATCTTCGAAATAATGCAACAACTTGGCATTATTTGTTTTACTGATGCTCGGCATCTCAGTGTTACTCAGCATCTACACAAAACTATGTTACTCGGCACCTACAGAAAACTGTGTTACTCGGTACCTACTCTTTACTCGGCACCTGAAGATCACTCGGCTTATATGATATACTCGGCACCTTCTCTTAGTTGAGCTTTGTAAACGACTTAGCTAACACCTAACCTCTTTAATATGTTTCCGTGTGCCCTTTTTTTTGTATCTTATAGTATGTTATCAAATACACTTGTTCATCAATGGCTTAGCTGATCCTAGTACTTCATTACAACATCATAACTTCAACCTTTCTCTAGGTGTTCTAGTTACATCTTATTGATTGCCACCTCCTTGTCAACCAACTAATTGATAGTATTTGGATCACTAAAGCAATTGTCATTCCTGCAAGTAGCAAGTTTGACATCAATGACAAAACAATGATTGAGAACATTCTTTATCATTCCAGCAACTCTTATTATCAATTCAATCATTTCTAACAGATAGTAGTTATGGAGTTACCAGTTTGAAGTGTTAACTGAGATCATAAAGAAACCAAGCCAACAATGTTTTAAGGGTAAAAGCATAGATCTGTGTCACCATTTGTGATACAAAAACTTGTTTTGGTCAAATCTCATTTCTCTATCAAAACTCAATTTTAAAGAAAAACTAAAAATACCCTTTTATAGATTTCAGATTCAATATCATCATTATATAAATTTTTGAGTGTTTTGATTAGTTATAATATGCTATAATCTAAAAATATTATAAGTCAATATTTCAACATTTCAGAAGATGCTTTCTCAAAAAATGAAAAAAAATAGTAAATCATATATATATATATATATATATATATATCGCTAGAGGAGAGAATCCTCTTCATGAATATGTAATTTTTTTTCAAGAAGGTATAGATTTGATAGGGAAGTTTTGACGGGAGGAAAAAACTATTGGATTCTGACAAGGTCGAACTTGAGTACTTATAACAAAGAAAATATACATCAAAAATAATTATTTCTTTTTTTGTGCACTAGCTATACATGTCATCTATAAAATATTTTCAAATCATAACAAAAAAAGATGATTTGCACATACTTGTTTGACGGGAACGACATCCTATATTTTTTACAGTTAAAAAAGGGACTTCAAAATAAAATAAAATGAATAAATTCTTAGTCAAAAAAATAATAAAAATTGTAGGCATAAAATTCATACAATTCTACACATTTCATTAATTTACATCATCTTCATATTTTAAATGCAATTACCAATTTTTTTGTCATTAATGTTGAACTGTCACATTCTGATATCACTTTTCTTTATAAAAGGTGACACAGGTTTGTGCTTTTACCCTTAAACCTTACAAAAAGTAAGTAGTTTCAACTAGATTATAGTGTCAACTGAGTCAACAATTCCCACTAAGATGAAGTGTGAACCAAGTTGATATTCTTACCTAGCTTTAGTGAGAAACAAGTCAGAAGAGTATTCCAAGATAATAATTAAGCTGGTAGAGTAGTGCAAACTGAGTCAAAAGTGTCCACTGAGTGATCACTATGAACCGAACATTCAATATCAACTGAGTGCCAAAGTTCACCAAGATGACAATGTTGCGTGAGTATCTTCAACATCACTTGAGTAAGTCATTGGACCCAAGTTACAACATTGAGCCGACTTGTTAATTGTATTTGGAAATTTTTATGTTGTAGCTAACCTATGAAGGAATTACTTTGATAGAAATAAGTATAAGGCATTTTTTTTTTATCAAAAATAATAATTATAATATCATTGTACTATGAGTTAAATAGAAGTGAATATGGAAGGGACGAAGATCTAGAAGGCTACAAACATCTTAAAGAAAGGAAGAGACTCATCTATCACACTCAAATGATCATTTTTCTTTAAAGGATCCTTATTAGCAATCATAGTTGCATTTGAAAGATCAATCCATTGATTCATACTAATAGTTGCATCAATCCAAAATCCTTTAACTAGGTGGACCTAATAGTTCTTTTCAGAAACTTCTAATATAGTACATACTTAATTGTATTGTATAAATCCTTTTATAGGGTGGACCTAACAGTCCTTATTGCTCTTAAATGAATAGATCACCAGAAGTGATTAGGTTTAAGCCTTAACATGATACATTATTACCATAGTAGTGAAGCATTGTGGGTGTCATCCACACCCTAGTTTTACCTTCTACTTGGAGGGTTTATGGGTTACTAAATATTGTGTTGTGGTGTTGTTACTTCACTACTTTATGTTTCTTGCATGAAAGTAGATTAGATAACATAACAAAGTGGATTAACTAAAAGAATTTTAAGTGGTTTCTAGCTCACCACCCCGCCTACCACCCCCACCGCCCCCGCCCCCTCCCTCTCTCAGTCACTTAGGTTGCATTGGATTTCCAACAATTGGTATTAGAGAAATGTTCTCTTATCATAATTTTAGCATCTTGATAGCAAAGATCAAAGATAATGAAAGTGTACAAGATAGAGAAAGTCATTCAAAATAAAAAGTTGGATCTACATGTGGCCATGGAAAAAATCAAGAAAGTAAAGGATCAACTCTCTCAAACCATAAAAAGAAGAAAATAATTGGTTGAAAAGATGAATCACAGTCTATACATGGAAGAAAGAATTGAAGATATTTTTAAAGAGAGAAGTTCAGATGAAGTAGATGCAGCTATAAAAGATCTATTTGGAGGAAATGTTATTCTACAAGAAGAAGTCAAAAAATTAATAAGAGAATAAGAGATTCATTAAGTAAGGATATGTGAATTCATGGAACAAAATAGCCAGGCTAAAAATGAAAAAAATATGGTAGAAGAAGACAAAAGAGAAATCAACACCAGGTTAGAAGAAAAAGATAATGAAATCCACTAGCTTTCACTATATCAGGAGGATATGGAAAATCAATTGAATAATGCAAATCAAGAAGTCATCAATCTAAGTATAGACAATGAAAGATTCATGAATAATCTTAGAGAAGAAAGAGAAACCAACAAAAGAATGATGAGATCAAAAGAAATCCACAAAGGGAAAGCAGGATTAGGCTACATTAAATAAAGAGAATCATCACAGTAAGGAGCTCAAATCAATAAAATACCTATGGGAAATCATTGTGGAAAGGGAGGGAGTATATCAAAAAAATATTGGAGAAATGGAAAGTCAAAATTTAATGATAAATGTTACAGTTGTAACAAACCTAGACATAGAGAAATTGAATGCATAGAGAAAACAAAATTTGAAGGAAAATGCTATAGTTGCAACAAACAAGGTCATCAATCTTTAGAGTGTAGAACCAAGAATTGGAATCTTATTGAAAAACTTGCTAAAGCAATATTTGGCTCAAACTACAACACTTGGTGTAGCTTTTATCTATGTGGAGAGTTTGGACACTAGGAGCTAATTGATGAGGACTCACCTCAAAAAGAGAAATCATACCAAAATATGTTATGTAAGAAAAGAACTTGACCATCTTGCAAAGAATTGCATGAATAGAGGTTATGCTGAAGATGAAAAGAAACCAAAAGCTGACAAGATTAGGATTCAAATGAAGAAACAATGGGTGAAGAAATATCCAAATAATTCAATTGAAAAAAGTGAGGTTATTGACACCCAAGATAATGGATTGGATGATTCAATTATCTCTTCTTGAACAAGAAAGGATACCACTAGAGCTATGATCAAAATTCACATTCCACATTAATTACAGTCATCCAAGAATGAAAGTCTAGATCAACATATCAGATGTACTTGAATAGAAGGAAGTCATAGATGTGATCGAGTTGTTAGATCTTACCATATCACTCCTTATGCCTAACTAAGCTATTATATCTAATTGAGTTACCTCTTAGTCTTAGTCGAGCATAGATAGACTCGACTGAGCCATTGACTCAACTAGGCATGGTCAATAAATGTTAGCCAAGAATTCAAGGGTTTAAGACCAAACCAAGAATCCTTTTCCTACCCATGTATGGAGCATTAATGGAATCCTAGAATTGAAAAATTAAGAAAAGGGAGAAATTAAAGTTTCATTTTTTACCATGAATTCAAAGTTTTCTAAGAGCACAACATTCCTTGAGTGCTCAAAGAGATTTAGAGAAAAATTGTTGAAGGAAAATCTCAGGTGAAGTAGCATTTTCAAATCTATCATCAACCAAGCAATATGGTAGAATCTTCAAGTGCAAAGGTCAAAAAGGGTTCAGAAATGTTGGTAAGGAGTTTAGACTCCGTTCCTCTAAAATTAGAGCTATACACAATAATTTCTAGGGAGAAGGATCCATAAGGGGTACAATCATCAATTCTTGCAAAGGTACTTCTCATTCATGGTGTCAGATCATTTTATCATTGTTCTATTCAAGAATTAGGGAATTTTGAGTTAGATCAAACATTTGGTGCATTATACAAAAATGATGTTTTGAAGCCAAAACACAAGAATCTAGAGGTCAAGGGTTTGACCCACATAGTCCACATGCCAAGAAATTTTTGAATCAAATGGACTGGGCTTATACTAAGACAATTCCATGATATGCCATTCTAGCTAAAGGAGACCTATCATATCAAAAAGAATATGATTCATATGATAACATGATATCCAATGTTGGACAAATCAAAGGCTACCAAAAACCCTAGGACAGATAGAATTGGAAAGGAAAATCATATTTCAATGGGATGGGAGAGGTATGAAATTGAAAAATTTGATTGACATGGAAATAAAATTAGGCATCCATGTTATACATAAAATCAATAGTTTAATCCATCCAAACAACGTGTCTTGTGAAGTAATGGACCTGCCATACAAGGTCATAAAGAAGACCTTACCATTTGACCTTGTCGATCTTCAATGCATCTAGCTAAGAAAGAATATGAATAATATTTAGGCCTCTAATAATAACTCATGTAAGTCTAATTCACTCTTAGATTTTTTATTTGTTTATCTACAAAAATTATTTCCTTCAAAAGAAAATATTGTTTGGGGGAATGACACCCCAATATTATATCATATTAATGAATTAATAAATGAGATGGGTTAGAACTTTGAAACCATCATGGATTCATACTTTGATAACTTCAAGGAAAGGTTGAAAACTAGGCTTAGGGTCCCTAAGTAGTTAGTAGATGAGTATGAGTAGGATATATGCTTCTTGGTTGACTGTGATAGAGTTCATTTACAAGTAGTTAGACCTAGGATTGTATGGGTAAAACCTCTGACATATGAGGTAGACATCGATGATACAAAAGAAATTATTGAGGCTCTCATAAATGAGCCTATAGACCCCAAGACTACATATTTTGGAACATATGAGGAATCCAAGACAAGAATCTCACTTGAAATTGAGATTCCTCAAATTATGAAGAGAGGAAAAAAGAGGCTGGAAAACATAGGAAAGAAACTTGCAAAATTAGATTCATCTCTCAAACTCAATGAAGGGAAAGGTGATGATATATGAGAGGAATATGAAGAAGAATATGCAAGTGAAGATGAAGAAGAAGAAGATGCAAAGGAACCTCCTAAGAAGAAGGTAAAGATCCCATCAAAACCTTCACCAAAGACAACACCATGGTCTACTCCTATGTTTACTATCACCAAGCCAAGGACATAGACAAAGAAATTGAAGCTTGATGATGAAGATGATGATGATGAAGACAATACTCATATCATCTCTCTCAAGAAGCCACCACATAGCTTTGAACAAAGACTAAAGACAACAAAAAAAGGTAGTGGGATGTCAGATTTCATATATATGAAATATGAAACATGAACCTTCAAATCAAAGATGCAATGGTTGAGAAATTGGAAAAATGGAAATATAAAGCTTATAAACTTAAAGGGAAATCTTTTGAAGCCCTACTAAAGGTTGTCTCTTACCAATGGGTTAATGTTGTGAAAACATAAAAATAAATCAAAGAGAAGACTTTGAGAAAAATAATGCCATATCTCTTTGACAAAGAAATCAAGGGGTTAATGACTAATCACGAAAGAAGACACACTCCTACATTTAAAGATTTCCAAATTTTGTCCAATAAGATAGAAGATATTGTGATATTCAAAAAAAATATATGGAATAATATTTTTAATATTAGGGAAGAGGGAAACCTACCAAAGGTTCATACAATTGAAGATTATGATCCTGAAAAGATTGCTATAGAGGTTATGGCATCTCTTCCTACCACTCCATTTAAGGAAACATTTGAGCTCAATAATCCATTGAGTTGAACTTAGTTTAACCAAACTATGAAGTGAATATTCTTATACCTTCATGGAGCTCTCTCCTAGAGGTAACCGAGCAATAGACTTCCATAGTCTCAATCGAGCTACATTAGAAGGACTTGGTTGACAAAGGCAAAGAGATCATACCTTCTTCAACTATCAAGAGAAAAGGTAAAGATGATAGATCTAGATGAAGATATGTTGATCCCTAATTAGAACCAATCCAATTTATCTACTAAGCAAATGGATATTTTGGAAGAATTGTGGAAGAAAATGGCCAAGCAGTAAATGCTAAGGCCTAAAAGAGATAGAAGAAAACTTTTGGAAGACATCAAAGAAATATTTGCAGATGTTTTATCCATAGAGGTAAATAAAAAAGAACCTATCATTAATCAGTTTATTGATATTATTCATAAGTTTAATGAGGACACTGACGAGTAGGACAAACTCCTTGAGAAAGATGAAAGCAAGTTTGAGAATAAAGTGCTAGAGAATGTAGCATAGAAAATAACAAATGATTAAGTAGAACTATCTACTCTAATTTATTCATTAGAAATTTTTGTAAATAATTTTGTATCTTTATTTGTAAAGTTGAGTTATTTCACTAATTTTACCATGGAAATAAAAGAGAAACTTTTGAAGATTGACATAGACTTGAAGGATAATGCAAATTAGCTGGCACTCAATCCAATTTCTAGTTCTAATCATTGTGTAAAAGAAAGATTCTTAACATATTTTCAGGCATAACTACTAAGGGAAGAAGCCATAATAAGGGAAACATTAATTAATATACAAAGTACGATACTTCTCCACATGAACACTACAAAAAAGAATGGGTCATGCAAGGACACTTGTCAAGGATACAAATCTATTAGTTGCAGATCATATGTATGAGTTATCAGTAGAACTTTAGATTGATCTACACATTTTGAAGGTGCTACAAGATAACTTGTATAAGAATTTTTCTGTAATTTTGAAGGTAGACCATGATTTTTGTTCTCATTTAGGAATAACCTTGTAAATTTTTGGCATTTGTAAAATGCCAAGGGGAAAGTATATAAGGGGAAAATATAGGAAATGTACATATTTATATACATGTAAAGGTATATATGTATAGGAATGAGAAAATATGTACATCAATGAAGAAATGTAAAAAAATAGAAAAATAAAAACAATTTTGAAAAATAAAAAACATAATTTTTAGTTTAAACCATGTTGCAGAGTCTTTAGTGTAAACTAAGCTATAGAATAGTGCATACTCAAAGGGGTAGTTTGATTGAAGAAATTTCAAACTCTTAGGTATGATAAATGCTTTTGTCACTAATGCCAAAGGGGGAGATTGTTAATCTTATTGTAAGATATATTTTCAATTAGTGTAAAAATACTTAGTCATAATGAAGGATAATATTAACTAAGTTACCAATTTTGTAGTGTTAATTGAGCTCACAAAGGAACCAAGCCAATAATGTTAACCTTGCAAAAAGTAAGCAGTATTAATCAGGTTGTAGTGTCAACCAAGTTGACAATTCCCATCGAGCTAAAGTGTTACCTGAGTTGACAGTCCTATAGAAAAGTATTCCAAGATGATGATAAAGATGGTAGAGCAATGTGAACTGAGTCAAAAGTATCTAACAAGTGATCAATATAAATAGAGCATCTAGTATCAAAAAAGTGCAAGATTTATCCAAGGTGACAATGTTTCCCAAGTATCTTCAACATCACTCAAGTTACAACACTAAGTTGACACTACAATATTTAGTGCCAAATTGTGATAATAATTTTGATAGCAATGTAATTTATGGTGATTTTCATGTTTTTTTTACAATTGTCCTCGATGTCTTCACAATACCAATGTTTATGTCATAACTGTGACGCTTGAGTGAATATAAACAAAAACAAAATGACATAAATCATTTGAACCATTTTTTTTATTGTGGATAGATGCACATGAAAGAGGTGGAGAGGTCCAAATGACGGTGGAGAGCTCTGAACATTTTCATGCCCTTGTGATCAGTGCATTTGGTTGCTTTGTCCTTGTGATCTCTATATTTTTTTGTCATGCCCTTGTGATCTTTGTGCCATTGCTCTACAATTGTTTTGTCATGACATGACCTTGTGATCTTCATGTCCTTGCTCTATGATTTTCTTCAAGGGGAGAGGAGGTACCTATGTAAATGTTTTTTTCTTTTCCTTCTAAACATATATGTCTTTATATTTCATTATAAACATGTATCTCTTTATATATATAGAGATATCTATTTTAAGGAGCTTATTACATATTAGTTCACGAAAGAAAAAATGATCCCAGTGCATACATATTCTATAATCTAAATAATAAAATAATAAAACTCACTCAACTCGTGCTAAGTGACTTACCTCAAGATCCTACACTAAATAATGTAGACTACAAAAAATAGGTAGAGTTTGCAAGAAATTTTACAAAAACATATCACAATAGATATTTTTCTAAAGAAATGAGTCATAACCTAGTTAAATTGGTCTAGTTGTTGATTAGCTAGGTTGATCAAAAATTCTTGTAGAATTGTCATCATATTAGATACAATAAAATGAACACTTAGTTGTTCTCAAATAGCAGGATCAAATACAAAGTTTCAAGGTGATAAAATTGCATATGCGGATGTATCACTTGCATGTCAGGCATGAAGTGCATTCCCTAACTTATAATGAATAGTTGAATATAAAGGCTCCACACACTGGCCCAACAATGAACACCAAGGATGTAACCATGTATGTATTGGCATAGTCTCCCTATAAAGATCCCAAGTATCTATTGTTGTTATTAATTTGGGCATCGCTATATGATCCTAAATGTTATGAATTACTAAATCTAGTAGTAACTTCTCCCATGTCTCTAGAAAATGTAGCATAGGTTAAGGGTCCCTTGGCTCCAAGTAATTTGTAGCAGCTATTCTCATTGCTAGAAGAATAACTTTAGTGAAGAGTTGAGTGTAAGGAGTTTAAGAAGCAAGTTTTGCTTCTGTGTAAATGTCATACTCATAATCATGAGGCTCATTTCCTTGAAGAAGCCTATACCATAATGGCATTCCATCTAAACCATGGAAAGGATGTTGAAGTGGATCCCAACTTTGAAACACTCTTATAAGAAATGGTAAAGAAAATGCAAATGTAATAAATGGGTATGTGTAGGATCATGTTCAACCATACTATGCTCTTAAGTGGCAATAAAAAATAGCAGATCGGGGTTATGTCAACTTGACATGCAATTTTCTACTTGTAATAAACTTTATATAAAAAATTTGAGAGAAAAGAATCTATAAGATATTGAATATGGTTTTTAAAATACTAGGCCTTATCTGAAAAAACTAAAAAATGATTGGTCAAAATTTTGAATTTCAGTGCAATAGTACAAAAATTTCAGGACAAAAGTTAGAAGTAAACATACGTCTGACCACCTTAATCAAAATCAAATGATAATATTTTTAAATAATACTATAGATAGAAGAAGTAGACTCATGCCTAGATGTGACACATATTTTTGGGTATTTTTATTTTGAATAAATAATTAATTATTAATTTTATACTTTAGTATTTTTAGAATAAAAGAACTCCCATGTCTGACCACCTTAGCTAATTCAAAACTCTGCAAAATTTAATTATTTTTTCCTTATAGTAAAGAAAGCATAAAATGTAATGTGTCTTTTGGATTTTTTAAATGTTGAACCATTTGAAAGTTATGTATTCTTTTAAAGTAGTGTGTCAATGAACACTATATACCTAACTCAATTAGAAAATAGGCAATAATTACTTATTGAAATTGTAATTTGACAAATCTTAAATTTATGGAAAGTTAACAAAATTCTTAAGAAACCCTTTTCATTTCATCAAATTTTGGAGAAATTTTTTTGGTAGCTACATGTTTGAAGTAAAGAAAAACATAAGAATAGGTGAAAAACACAATTTTGGCATGTTTTAAAGTTTACCATATAGGGTTGGTATCAAAAGATATAGTAGACCTTATAAAGGTATTAATGATTTTTTTTTAGTCTCAAGATGGATGGGAAAAAAGTTGGAATATATTTTGAAATTATATGAGGCATTTTAGAACTACGTATTTTTTAGATCACCACTTTTTAGGACACCATGGTCCTGCACATAACCACATGACAAACTACACAACTTGTAGTCTTTACATATGCAAAGAGATCTTTTTTTAAAGATTTCTTATTACATATTAGCAAAATAGAAAAAATGATCTAGCTACATACATATTCCATAATCCAAATAATAAAACAATAAAACTTACCCAACCCATGCTAAGTGACTTAGCTCAAGATCCTGCACAAAAATAATGCAAACAAGGAAAAATGGGTAGAGTTATAAAAAAATTTACAAAAAATATATCATAGAATATTTTTTTAGAAAGAAACATTTTATAACCTAGTTAAATTGGTCTAGTTACTCATTAGTTGGGTTGATTACAAATTCATGTAGAAATGTCATCAAATTAGTCATAATAAAATGAACAATTAGTTATTCCCACCTAGCAAAATCAAATCTATTTTTTTAGGGTGACAAAATTGCATATGAAGATGCATCACTTGCATGGCAGACATGAAGTGCATTCCCCAACTTATAATGAATGGTTGGATATAAAGGCTCCATATGCTGGCCCAACAATAGAAGCCAAAGATGTAACCATGCATGTATTGGCACAGTCTCCCTGTGAGGATCCCAAGTTTCTATTTTTGTTGTTAATTTTGGCATTGCTATATGATCAAAAATCTTACGAAGTATTGAATCTAGTAGTAACTTCTCCCATGTATTTAGAAAATGTAGCATCAATGGATGACACCAATTGATATTCAATGGATTATTATATGATTTTTTCTAAGTAAAATATGATATAAACTATAACTAGTATGATATGGAATGTATAAATATAAAATGGTTTAGTTAGAACTTAGCATAGAACTTTTGTAGGTGTCATAATTTGTTATATGTGAATAAGCTAATCATTTCTAATATTTTCTTTTCTCACCTATTTAATATGTAATTGAACAAAAATCTTCTATTTAGACTTACATGGAGATTTAGAATTATATGCTCTTTGGCACTACTTTGGTTTAATGATATATTTCTCCATTCATCTACATTTATTTTATGCTATAAAATTCTAATTCATGGTTATATTATAAAATTTCCTATTTTTTTTGTTAATGATATGTTTCTCCAACCATTTACTTTTATTTTATGATGATATTATGAAGTTTTGTTTCATGGTTATATTTCAAACTCTCTTGTTTAATCTTTTTAAGATCCATCAGTTTCCATGGAATGATTATTCTAAGTAAGCCCTCTATTTCATTGTAATCATATTTATTACTTTCTCATAACTTTTTAGATCTAGGCTCCACTAAAAAAATGATTATCTTATGTCTCAAATAGACCAAGGTATACCATATAAACTATATCTTTTTATTGTATAGTAGGGGCCTTATACAAACATCTCAAGTTCTAAATTTATATGACAGTTTTGAGTGTTTTTATTTACTACTTGGTATTTCTATATATTAGGGTTTTTTGATGCTATTTTCTTTAGTTTAGTGGTTGCAATATGAAATCCTTTTACCTTGTTAATTTTTGTGAATGTTTCCATTTTTAGAGTCTTAGGATACCTTGGTTTCTATTGAAAAACAATTAATGTCATCCCATGATTAGGTTTAATTGTCATATTGAAATATCTCACATTGAAGATCATTGGATTAACACAATTTTTTACCATAGGGTAAAGACATTAAGAAAGAGACAACAAGAAATTCAAGTTCAGGGTACTCACCCTTATGTTCAAGTAAGAAAGAGATGGAGTCCCCCTCCAATAAAAGCATAGAACAACATATTGAGAGTCATTTTGTGGTTGGAATTAAGGCCCTTTCAAATGATGATCAAATAGGGCCCTAAGGTGCAAATGTCTTCGACATTAATTTGAGTACCCAAGATTGTGTTTAAGGAATTCAAAGTCATTAGGATGAACTAGGTGAGATCACATCCCTAACATGGAAAATGTTACAACTTGTAGTCCTCCCAATATTTAGACTATAAATTCTCAAAGGAACTTACCAGTCATTCCAATGTCATAGTACCTATTGTAACACTTTCATTGATTCTATCCAGTGCTCCTATAATATCATCTATGTTGCCTAGCTTTTGTTTTTGATGTGTAGTCTCTTTCTAAAGCTGATCCTTATCCTTCTAGTATATTTACATACTCTCTCTCTCTCTCTCTCTCTCTCTCTCTCTCTCTCTCTCTCTCTCTCTCTCTCTCTCTCTCTCTCTCTCTCTCTCTCAAATTTATATCAAACTTTTGAATATCTGCCTATATCATATCTAAAATCAAGTTCACATTGTGTTGTAACTCTTGCATAGGTGTTTGATCCTTGATAGCTTTTCTTTTAGCATTCAATTTTTCAAGATTGGTCAACAACCTTACTAGTGGACCTCTCATGTCAAGAAATTTATGTATTGTTTCAAAACCATGTTCTTTCTTATGAGCTAATAGTTATTCAAGTGCGTTTTCTTGTAAAATATTAATTTTTTTGAATAATTGTAAACTCTTACAAAATGCATTCTAGTTTTCTATTACCATTGATGGGCTTCCCTTGAATAAAATCAAAATGAAAAGGCATAAATACACCTAATTATTCTTTCAAAATTATATGGGCAGATAAAAACATTAAGTATAACTTCTCTAATATTTGTGTAAATATAGACATTAATTACACAAAATTTTTCTTTCAAAACCATATGTGTAGATATAAACATTAAGTACAACATGTCCCATATTTTTGTAGATATACACATTAATTCCACCAAAATTTTCTTTCAAAACTATGCATGTAGATATAAACATTAAATGCAACATGTCCAATATTTATCCAAATATACATATTAATTACACCAAATTTTTTGTTCAAAATGATATGTACAGATATAAACATTAAGTACAACCAACTCAATAAGGGTACAAGAATAAGTTATATCCTTCAGGAAGGATCATTTTAGATAATACAAGGGAATTTGATAAAAAAAATAGGAAGACAATCGCTAGATTCTTGTCTAACTTTCAAAGAGAAGGTGATGACAAATGTTATTGTCCTTACAAGAGTTGTAATGGCTTAAAAACAAGAAGAATCAAAATCAAAATAGCTAAGAGACATTGCAAAGAGAATGGTTAGACTGAAGGGGGTTTGATTATCATCATTTTTATATAGGTCAATCTCCCTAGGGTAGTACATGATATGGACCAACACATCTTAGAGGAACATGGAGGTGTCATTATTGAAGAAGAAGATCATGATCCCATGGAAGATAAGAATCATGTGCTAGAAAACATATTTGAAGATGATGGTACGAGTGCATTGATCCATGACATATTTGGTACTAGTGCTACTATTGTTGTTGATGATGATGATGATTATGATGAGGATGAAATTAAGGTTGTCCATGAGATACCTCTATTCGAGAAGGTAAACACAGTCCTTTACAAAGGATCCCAGTTAACTGTTCTCTCTATTGTATTGTTGTTTCTGAATTTGAAGGTTATGACTAGTTTATCCAACATAACAATGTCATGTATGCTAAGGTTTTTTATATACATCATTATAGTCTACAAAAGGTGAAATATGTACCATTAATATTGTTTTATACTAAAAAATTATATAATTTTTTGTAGATTGATAGGTGACTATTTGTTTCCACCATCAAATATTGTACCTCGCTCATAGTGAGAATTATGTGCCACTATGAAATATTGGAATGTAGTATCAAACAATATCCATGCTTATCTTGAATATCATGTAATTTATCATAAAGAACACCAAAATTCAATAGAATTCCTTGAATTTCATACAAAAATATATCAAGATGATCAAGTGACAAAAAGGTTCCTTAGACAGTTCTTCATTACATCTCTATTTTTCCACATCTTAAATGATTATTCAAATGTAGTAGATTGGAAAATTTATGGACTACCATGCATGCAATAGAAGTTAAGATGATATTATTCAAATGCCTCTAGATGGTTTAGTATTTATGGACATAGAGGAAAATTGACCACACTTTAAAGAATAACCTCAAAATCTTTGGCTTTCTCTGGCAACTAACAATGTCAATCCATATGGAGAGATGAGATCTATTGACTTAGTGTGGCCTATTTTTGTTATAAAAAATAACCTTCCTCCATGGATGTCAATAACGAGGGAGCATTTTATGTTGCCAATGATTGTTCCAGGTATTTTATTAATTTATTGTTATCTACATGTAATTATAAGTCTTGGAGTGAAATGATCAAAATAATTATCAGATGTTGTTCAGTCAACTAGGTAAGTACCAAGTCAAAGATATGAATGTATATATTGCACCTCTTATCAACGAGTTGTTGGTGTTATGGAATGGTTTCACTATGCATGATATCTCTAAACCAATTTGACAAAAACATTATTAATTCCATGCAATGCTTATGTGGACAATTCATTATGCCCCAAAGATGACACATTTTTGTGGTACGTTATGTTGAAATCTAGTTGTACAAAATAATACTAATTCCAAAAATGAACATATTTAATCCTATTGTATCATTATCTTATAGGTCTTTAAACAAAGGGAAAATTTGAATGTCCAATGTGTGGTCCAAAGATGAAATTTCATCATTCCAAAATTTTAAGAAAATATGTGTTTGATGAGAAAAAAACACTTCCTCCATAGAAATCATAAGTTTTGAATTGCCAAAAAAAATCCTTTCAATGGGAAAGAAGAGACCACATCAAAAGCACAAAGAATGACACCTCACCTATGGCAGTTAGAATATAATATAATTCGAGATAGTATCTCTCCACCTAATGGTTTATGTTTGTGAATTATATATTTTGATTGTATTTTTTAGGCTAATTATGTAATTTATGATCATAAAGATCATGAAGGCATCACTAACCATTTTTCAAAGGGACTAAAATTTTATCGCAGAGAATTTAGTAGGCTTCTCGACTGCAAGAAGCTAAAAATTATGCATTTGCCTAATACCATGCATATTGGAAAGAATGTAACAAAGACACTAGGGAAAATATTGGATGGAGACATGACAAAGAAAAATTTGCCAAAATTTCTAGTGACATTCATAATTCCAATCATGTAATGAAACATATTATTGAATCAAATAGTAATGGAGATGGGATTAATGCAAGTTCCCTTCCTTGGTTATTAATGGAGCAACAAAGTAATGCCATAAAAAAAGTCATATGAAAAATTCAATTTTCTATAGGATTTTCTACAAATATAAGCAATCTTGTATCAAAGAAAAGTGAATTTGGGCTAGGGCTGAAAATGCATGATTGGAATACCTTCATCAAATTAATTCACAATCTTTCATATTTACAATATATTTTTGAAATTTCATTTAGTTTTAATTGTATTATGTTAGAAAAGAATTAAATGATCAGTTGAAAATTGTTGTAGTATGTGATATGACTATCGCTTCAAAAAAACTTCAACAATAATATCAACAAGTGATATATGATCTTGGAAAATACATGAGGTTAGTAGTGGTATTTATTCAATACAAAGTAATATGTTGCAAAATCTTCTATTTTTATGTTTTTATGTCTTGAATCCTCTGTGGGTGGTTTTCATCTAAAGAAATCCATCAAGAAGATATAAATTATTGGAAGAAAAGAATTCATCTACTACTATGTCAACTTCAAAAGTGTTTACTTTCAACTTTTTTCAATGCAAAAGAATGCTACCCCATATACCAACTTGAGGAGATTGAATTGTGTGGACCTATACAACCTAGGTGAATGTGGATGGTGTTGGTGTTTTGAAACATCATGGTTTCAAGTTATCCTAATGAGAACAGAATACATCTAGCCAAAACTACTTCCCATCTGCAACATATCCTATCAGACACCAAGCCAACTATAAGGCTAGACCCTTCTTCCACTAAAGGCTTTGCAAAACCTAGGTAGGTATACCTATATATTCTTCATATGGTACCAGGTATTCAAAGCATACACTAAATATAAAGAAAATAGATAGAACCCTTATGTCTTTTGTACTTCTGGAAAGATCATAGACATGGAATAACTAATAACGTGACCTAAGAAATTGATAAGCTAAGTGAGGGAATCCTTTTAGCTATTAAATGGAAATAGAAATGGATGATTATAATTTTGATTTCAGGAAATCTCCAAATATGCAATAGTAAGAATAAGTTGATCTTATAGCTGATCAGTGCCTTATCTATTGGGAAATTCCATAAATCACACACATACATATATGATACTAGTGAGATATTCCATACATTAAGATATTAGATCTATCTTATTATTTTGTGAATCATACATCAGTGTTCATAGAGACCTCATTCTCATGAAATGTCATTCTCAAACAAGCAACAACCTTGCCAAATACATTAAGCATTGAGTTGGTTCTTTGTTTTAATAGCCAAACATATGAGGTCCACAAAACCTTAGGGATATGCAAATAGATCTAAGTTCTTTGTCCCTAAACTAGAAAACATTGCAAATTACAAAGATAGGAGATGAGAATTAGAATGAAACTAAGAAGTTTGTTGCTCATTATATTCATTTCTTTGAAATTATATAGTCAAGATGCATGCAAACAGATTCTAAAACCACTAAATAGATTAGAACTATTCATATATGCTTTATTATTGTTGTTCATACAAGAGAAATATGCTGAAGATAATGGTATCATAGTCATGATAGAAATTTCAACCTAACTGGAACCATCCTTGTGGTATCACGACAATGAAAAAATCCCAAGAAACTAGAACCCTTGTAATGAATGAGAAAGAGAAAGATATAGGAAAGGAATGAAATCCAAGATATGTTCTGTAAGTGACATTTGTCCACTTGAATGTTCATTCCTTGATGTTGCAAAGAATTTTTCATCTCTCTACAACTAAAATCTGATATGATTCTCATCATTTGTCTATAATAAACTTGAAAATATCTCCTCTAACTAATGAGAAACCATATCTTTCACAAAAACATCACATATGCATCTAAAATGTTGATAAAACCTTCATTAAACTGACTTGGACGTAACAAAATCCCCCCCTAACTACATTCTTACTTCCTCTAGTATTCATCCAATTTAGCATCTTACTGAAAATCAAATCTGAACTGCTACGCCTATATGAGACTAAAAAATGAGTATCTAGTACAAAACCTTGAATAAATTGAACCAATGGCTTCCCATATAGAAACAGACCAAAAATATGGAAATTTCATTCTCTCTTAGTTCCAATGATATACTAGAGTGCTATATTTTCTTACCAAAGACGTCCAAAATCCTCATTTGAAAGGCATGCTCCTGAACTGCCTTCATAGTTCTGCACTTCTTTTTAAACATTTAAAACTTCTCTAATGTTTAAACTATAGGTTATAATTCTTTTTTTTTTTAAAGACCTATACATGGAAAATCAGAAAATAACAATAACATATTATATTTTTCAAACTCAAAAATTTCCCTCCATTTATGCATTTTGGACCAACTCAAATTTGATCAGGCTGACATATGTTAGCTTACCATTGGCTAGTCACCTACTCTATTACCTACCACTAGGCACCATGTGGCACTTTTTTATTGAACCTAGCTATTACCTAACACACTACCATGTGGTAGCTTCTCATTACGTCTCCAACTACTCGATCATGAACACATCATCATTCGTCAAGCACCTGTCACATCACTACCATGTAGTACCTTGTAATTCCCCAAAATTTTACCCTTTCCATGTCATCATTGATAGGGGCTCACTACCACATGTCAACTAGTCACTTCCCTACATTTCCTAATGGTTGATTAACTATACAATACAAGGAAGTGCCCACCATCAGATTGGATACATAGCATAATCTAGTGAACTATGATTTTGGGCCTACTATGTCACTGTTGTTCGCCACATGTCACAATGAAACTTCCCCACATTCCTAGTTAAAACATGCCACACCACTTTTAGAAATGTGTCATAGCAACACCTGTCTTACTTTCCACAATACCACCTCAAATTTTGTGCTCCTTTAGAGACCATTTCCATGTGTCGCTTTGTGTAGTATCACCTGACATTGCCACTTTTCATTCTTTTATTCATCCAAAAATCCACATCATTTGTCCACCTATTTTTATCAAAATTTTACTTTTTACATCCTCCAACCAGCGATGGGCCCCACACAAAAAGTCTTTGGCTCATAAAATGCATTGTCTTTAAGACAAAAAATAATATTTAAGTGTTGGTGGTTATAAACATTATAAAAAATCTTCACCCACTCAATGTGGCATAAAGAAGATATCACTTGTTCAACCATAACATGGTGGATACTACACACCCAAACCTTCACTCCCTTTGGTCAATGCTTTTGATGCTTCTTCTCAACATGACTCATGATGACACCTCATCCTATTTGTGAATTAGATGTCATCAAAACTTGGTGAAAGTTTTATTTGATCTCAATTTAGTTTGTATCAGATATTGTCAAAATTTCCTCATTGGTCTATACATTTAGCACATGGTCAATCAATCCACTATGCCTTTCAAAATTGCTCCCTACTGTTTACATGATCTATCCATGTGATTAAATCCAAGTAATTACAGGGAGTTTAGAAAATTTAACAAAGGAAGCTCTTACAAAGATGCTTAGAATTTTTTTGCAAATGATCATGATTTCTCTACTCCAAAAGTGCAAAGAAAGAAAGGTCTACAATGATTGGAAGTGCATGAGTTGCTTTGTTTGAATCCACATGTGGAGTCATGATATCTTTTCTTCTCCCTTTGTTGTCCCTCTACTATTCATTTCTTCTCTTCGCAACCTTTATGTGGTTGTGTCTTTGGTGTAGATACAAATGGAGGTCTAGTTTCCTCAAAAACATAACTAATCTACTTTCTTGTGGCAGAGTCAGCCTTGGAAGAAAGTGAATCACTTACATTTCCTTCTAGCAATGCTAACTCACTCTCCTCCCATAGCATACAATGACTATCTTGTGATTTTTCCTTTTCCCATGTTTAAACTTTGTTTATAAACCATAGATTACATATGGTTTTTCCCTTTCATGTCACACAATGACAAAGTATTGGTCAATATCATGGTAGAGGCAAGACTTGACACCAACTACAATGGAGAGATGCCCATCCTAGTCCACAATTCTTTATATCTCACAACATGGTCTACATTTTGCCTTGATCTCCTTCAACACGTGTATATCTTATGGAGGTTGAAGTCATTGTTAGGTGAATCAATGGCTCTCCCTACTTTCAAATTAAGGTGTCAATGTACATCTTGAAGTACTAGAGGGGAGATTGTGTTCATGAATGATTGTACATTCATCAACATATTCCTAAAACTATCAAGCTCCAATCTTTTGTCAAACCAACACAATATAATTGGGTAATTCTTATTTGTATATGGTCAATACTTTCCAACAACTATATTCTTCCCATTTTGTAATAATTGAACTAATTTTCTTCCATCTCGAGACTAGGAAAAGGTAATCAAAATAGAGGCTGTTAATCAATTTATGGAGGATTATAAGTTAAATACTATCATGTGAGGTCAATAATAGACTACAGTCACATGTGGACCACTATTACTAGATTGGACATGAAAGATGCTATGATTTTATTTTAATCCATCCAACTACATGCCTAATTTGAAAGACACATCAAATGCAATTCAAAACTCTCTTGAGGACTACATCAGAATTTCCTATTCATTTCACACATTTTGATCTCCCATGATGTACATACAAAGAAATTATAATGATTAAAATCATTATGACTTTTCTTTTAAATCTAACGCCTTACCAATACGCTAAAACTGGTTAGGCCCCAAAGTGGGTTTGGCTAAAAAATAATTAAAACTAAAATGCTTAACCCCCCAAATTGATCAATTGACCACCCGACACTGATTGAAATCAAAATCAACCACTGAATAAAACTTTAAAAACTCATTCCACCTCTTTCTACAACTTGTGAGTTTTGTACTAGGGGTCATTTGACTAGCCTTAAAAACTAACCAAAACACCTGACTAAACTCTAAAATCAAATATACTAATTCTTTGTTCCACACTCTCTTATACACTATGAGATCTCATCTCATGATGACTTCAGGATCAAAAGATATTGACTATCAAAGTTTCCTTCTCAGAACTGCCTACAAGCAAACATGTTAGAAAACCATAAAACACATTTAGCTTTGGCTTTAGAAATAGGTCAACTAAGACTTGGGGGCATGATAATTACGAGTGATCCCACAATTGGGTTCCACTTTTTGACCAATTTTGACACTAAAATCAAAATTTTGAAACAAAACTCACCTTTTAGTGACTATATCTCTAAAAATATGAATAATTTGAAGATGATCTAAACTAGTTATTTATAGTAATATATTCCTACTTTGTAATCATTTTTTTAACACTAATAAATTTAACCCTAAATTTCGATGTAAAAAGGTTAAAATTGTGACCAGATTTGGTCAAATAGATGACTAAACCTGTCATCGATCTCTTTTAGTTATTTTTTCATCACAATCATTATGTGTCAAAATTTTGACTTCCAAAATGTCGACTTACCGGTGAGAGGTTTGTCAATTTTGTTAGTCCAGCCTAAACTCTTATTTCTTCATTTACATCCATCTCTAGTCAAAATTTTGATGTAAACCCCTTGAATTTTTTGACGGTGAAGCCAAATGTTCAACAATGAAAACAACCAAATTGCAACCAAGACCCCTTGAATTGTCATCAAAATTGTGACCAAGACCCCTTAAGTTTCTATAGTGGTACCATACATTCGATGACAAAGGGAAGCCATCTTCATCAAAATTGAGACCAATGCTTGGTAGAAATTTAGATGGGTTGTGCCAATTATTGGAAAAGCTTTGCTCTCACTGGAGCCTTTTAAATTGCACAAAATTTGATTCAAAAGAAAAAGTGCTTGGTGCATGAGACTTAGGGTATCATGCACATTTCTTCCTCCACACCATTGTTTCATTCATCACATGATTTATTTCATACAAAACAATGGGACAGTGGAAGAAATGTGCACGATATCCTGAGTCTCTACTGAGCAATTATGCTTTAGAACCAAATTTTGTGCAGTTTAGAAGACTCCTATGAGAGCAAAGCCTTTGCAAAATTGGCACAACCTATCTAAATTTTGGTTCTTGACACACCATTTCTTGTGAAGACTTAGTATATAAGCTACCTATGAATGTATTATACTTTGAATATAATTAGTATGAAAGGAAAGAATTTTTTTTTATGATATCAACTCAAAAAATGGACTTAATAAATATGACCAAACAATCTAAATTTGAAGTACAATAACATGAGTTCTAAAAATAGAAAAAATGAGCAACAAATCAAGGATTGAAAGTTAGAGCCAATATTAGAGCTTATTAAATAAAAAAGAATATGCTTAAGTTAAACAACCTTTAACAAAAATATAGAAGATTAATTGCTCATTCTTGACAAAGAGATATTGGATCCATACAAGGGACAAAACAATGGATAAAAAAATTGAATTGTTGCAAGGAGATGACTAATATCCACCAAGAATCAAGCAATAATAACCATTGAAGCAAGAGCCACATTCTAAAATGGTTTATGAATTGAGAAAAGAAATATATGCTAATAAATAATGTGCAAAGGGTTATTCAAATAATATTTGTACAAGATATTTTAAATTTCATTTAAATTTATAAATAATGTAATTTTGTCAATAAAGAATAAAAATTATATATATTAATGTGACATTAAATAAAAAACAATTGCTAAAAATTCAGGTAGTAAATGTTGGTTGTATGCTATTATGCATAACTAATTATTAGTAAAACTTATCATATAATTGACAAATCTTTATAAATATGTGTTTGTTTTTTAAATATGTAATGAAATATTGATTAATTAGATTAGTTAAGAAGGTATGTAAAATTTAGAGATTTAGAATAGAGCTAATCAAGGAGATCAAATATCAGTTTTATATGCATCCTTAAGAAGGTCGGATAAAATGCTCCAAGCAGATTCTCAAACTATTCAAGTTTCAAAGGTAACAATAACAATGTTGTATGTTTTGGTGATTTTCTATCTTTTATTCATCATAGCATTGTAAGCTAACTAGATCACCACTTGATGCTAATTGGATCAACAGTGTTCACGCCAGTGCTTTTGTGACTAGTCTTTTGGATTTGTAATTATGCATTTTGACTAGATCAACAACTCTTTGTTGTATTACTCATCGATGTTTGTTTTAGCTATCACTTTTGGAAGATTCAACAATCCAAATATATAATGTCTAAGTAGATGAGGTGTGATCAATGAGTCTCTTTCTTGCTCACTCATTTAGTGCATCGTTAAAAAGAGACCATAATGAAAGTGCCCAAATCAGAATTGTAGGCCTATAAATGTGATATGAATGCTAGGTGTTTGGTGTTTGGGAAGGAAATAAGGCAATTAAGAAAGGAAATTGCAATATCTTATGGTATGCACCTCAAGGTACTTGAGATTAACTTCATAAATATAACATCTCCTTACAAATACATGAATAGATTTTAGTAAATGAAATTTTAGATTTGGTTAAAATGATGATAAAGAGACTTCGCAACATATTAATAGAACAAAAAAAAAGAATGATATCTGTATCTGATTTCAAAATCCTTCAAAATGCTCAGTTGATTATATTCATTTAAAATTTATCATCATTTTAGTATCTTCTTTCCAATCTTGATTTACCTGCAATGCGATTCTCACTTTAGTATTTCTTGTTATTCCACCCTCTTTCATTGTCTTTCAATAGCTCTTCTACTGATTAATAATTCTGTCTCTTTAGTCAACTTGTTATCATGCATTACTTTATATATTATTTGAAAATCAATCACTTGTTGCCTCCTTTTGTTATTCTTAATCAAACTTAACATTGGCCAAACATAGGCATTGGCCCCAAAAGATACCAATACATTCAAAGTGTGTGAAAATGCCAAGCCTATAATTTTCTTTTGGTGGCCTTTAAGCTTCATTTTTACCTAGTTAGTTTAAACAAGTTTTGAAAAGACACAAGTTAGAAGTCACCATTTTTAATGATGCACTAAATGAGTGAGCATGAGCAAGAAAGAGACTCATTGATCACACCCCATCTACTCAGACAATGTATATTTGGATTGTTGAATCTTCAATCCCAATTGTAATGATGTTATTATCTTGAGGGTGAAAAGCCAAAAAAGTAGCTGTAGGAGGAGGTGCCATGAATGTAGTCATAACCTACTGTAAAAACTCATTAGCAAGCATGACACATAATATTTTCTTAAAACATTGGTTGAAAAATGGAAACAAAAAACTTGATAAGGAACCCAAGTAAGAATATAACTTTTAAATTGACAAGCTCAACAGTCATGTTGAAGAGAAACATATTTTCAAAAGATGCCCCTTGAATGTCATCATACTAAACAAGGAGACCTTCCCACTAGAGGTAGACATTACATAGGAATCATTCTTAGACAAAGCTATGCAAGCAATGCAAGCATCGACTTCTTCTAGATTTGTAGCACTAATATCATTAGTCATCACAATCCCACTAGCTAGCTACCACATTTGTGGTTGATGATTGGTAGTAGACTATAGAGAAAATCATTTTCTTAGTCACTTAAAATACAATTTTCTAAGTAACACATAGAAATTATTTCCAAATTAAGAGCATCACCTTTCTAGATGGATTCTACTCATTTCGTGGCCATTTCCACAGTTTGTAGAGTGCATTTGATGCCAATGCTAAAAGATCAACACCAGAATTGGTATATATTAGTCTTGTAACCTATACAAAACAATAGGTGCTAATGTAAATATTGAAGTCATGAATTACAAAGAAGGATATTTGGGTCTAGTTATAGATATGACTTTTCATATTATAGGGAGTAATGTATGGTAACACAAAGTCCATATAGTGTTTTAGAGGACACCCTTTGTCCTTGATGTCAGAGTATGGAGATAAGTCATCAAGAAATGTGGAAATAATGCATATAAGATTGATCTTCCCTCAAACATAGGCCTTTCTCCAAATTTTAACATTTTTGATCTTTATGCATATAAGCCACCTACTGATGTTTGTGATGTAGGAATAAATCATAAGTACAATGCTAATGTTTCTCAGTGACCTAATGTCACTAAAGCTCAAATTTCATGCATTTTGGACAATAAGGTTACAAAAAAAACTAGAAGAGGCACTTGTTATTCCTATCTAGTCAAATGGAAGGACACACGCAATCAAGATACAACTTGGATGACTCAAATAGAGATTGAAAAGTTAGGGTATCAATTGGACACAATACCAACTCAAGGGACTTGAGTTCTTTTGAGGAGTGTAGCATGGTGCAGGGCACCCAAGGTCATCATGAGGCATTCCACAAGGATCCTGCACTACACTGCCTTCCTAGAGAATTCATGAGTAAGATAAAAAGGTTTTAGGATGTTAGGAATAAGTTCATGTTGTTATAAGCCCATTTGTAAAGGTTCAAGGTTCATTTGGTGTTTCTATAAACCATGAATCCTTAGAGACCTATAAGGGCTAAATAGGCTTAGAATAAGGAATATATTCCAAAATGGTTGAAAAGACCTTAGAATAAGTTTATATAGGTCTTAAAAAGGTTTGAGATTCTTAGGACTTCATTATGTTCAAAATTGCAAAATGCAACAAAAAGTTGCTAAGCAATTTTTGTTTAAAAGTTGGTAATTACAAATAAAGGAGTTTGAACCAATTATAACTATTCCAAAGGTATTTGACCAGTCAAACATTCTTATAAATGTATGATTCAACCTTCCCAGCAGAACAAGTTGGTTGATGTACGGACTTTTGTAGATTTCAATAAAGATTACTAGTTTTTTTGCTCAAAACTGTTGCATTTATGTTTTCACACATGTTGTATGGATTGGGAAGGGAGGTTGAATGATTTTAGGAGAAACTTTATTGAGTTCCCTATCTAGTGCACTTGGTTTGAAGATCATTGGTGATTTTTATCAAAAGTTATAGCAATTTCTTTCAAAACTATATAGAAACCCTAGGTTCAACAGGGTTTTGTGCAAATGGACGTATAGCTCATGATTGTACAATTCAAATGAAACAAAACCCAATAAAAATGGGAGCCTTGGGAGTGTACTTTTAGATTCAAAAATTAGGATTTGAAAAACCAAAGGGAGTTAATTTTTCTTGTAAGCCCTAGGCCAAATATTTGTATGTATTTGGTCTAAAATTGAAGGAATTTGATGGCTAGAGTTGTATGTGAAGGGAAGTAACCAAATAAAAGGTGGATTGGTAGTGTCATAGCTACCCCTTGGAGTTATGAAGGTTTATTTCTAGTCTATGCACCCATTTCCTTAGTCTTCCTTTGAAAACCAAGCCTAAATGGGCCCATTTAGGTCTGTGTACTTAGGCAGATTAGTGGAGTGCTAGAGTAGATTGGTATTTGATCTTTTGGGATATTGTTGGGGTTGTCAAAAACTTCTTATTTCCACCCATGGATTAGGTATTAGATGTGTGGTTGTGTTGGATGTAGAAACTTTTCACTATTGGCCCTTGTAGCCCTATTTGTGGATAGGGTGGTGGAACTTATGAATAGTAAGTGATACTCTCCATACCTATCTCCATACTCTCCATACTTATCAAATAGATAAGTATGTTTATGAATACTTATTATACTCTCCATAATTATCTCCATACTCTCCATACTTATCAAATAGATAAGTATTTATAAACAAAAATGTATTCATAAACAAGATGGTGAGAAAGTGAGGCTTTTGAATTGCCCATGAAGTCTGAGCTAGGGCTTTGAAAAATTATGGGGAAATTTAATAATTTGAAACTTCTATTTTTTATGATGATTTGTTCATATTTTTTATCAATTCTATGATCCATCATCAAAATATCAAACTATGAAAAAAAATAGAGGAAAATCAAAATATTCCTAGATTAAAATGATGAATGATGAAATTTGATTCAAAACATTAACAACAATAAAATGATAAGATCTATTTCACTCACCCCAAGCACAACAGTGACAACCCCACTCCATTCCAAAGACCATGACGATTTATCAACACCCTTGTCCAAAAATACTATCAAAGCAATAGTTTCAGTGGATCCCAAAAGTGTTGTGAGTACTAATAGGGATAATGGGGCTAGAAAGATTTTCATTGTCTATGTCTACATTGCATGCTCTCAATTTTTAGTCACAACTCAAGAATACAATTACTATATAAGAAAAGAGCTTCATGAATGAGACCCATGTTTCTATTATAGTAAGAAAGGACTAAAAAATAGGAAAAGAGGATGACAAAATCAAATAGAACCAAGGAAAGAGTCTACAACATATCAGTGAATTGTGAGCCTCTCAACTCAATTAATCATGAAACATAATAATAATTGATCTTAGCTTCCATCTATACAATCATAACAGATGACATGATTGTCATAGTTGTGAAGAGGTAAATGCATCCAGTGACAATTTTTTCTAGATTCCCCTCATGTAGAAAGTTAGGGATCATGTTTTTTGAGGGAGGGTCTAATGAAGGCCAGAGCTAGCTTATAGAAAGACCACCCAAGAAGCTCATGGTTATGGCTCCAAACACACACAACATTGTACCCACAATCTTGAACTACCTACTTGTATACTTATGTCTACTTTCTCCATCCTACAAACACAAAATAGTACCAATTAAACCATAAGAGTATAAAAACTCAATCTTTGAAGAAGTAGAAAACATGTGATTAGAGATTAATACTCACCCAAAATACTCACTTTCTCACCACCTTGTTTATGAATACTTATCTTTCTCATCATCTTGTTTATGAATACTTATCTCCATACTTAGCATTATTTTGTGTCTAGAGTGTCATCAATGTTTTTAAATGTAGAATGAAATGGTTGTAAGTATGCATTTCTACCACGTGCAAATGATTTTGAGATATAGACCTATGCAATCCAATCTCCCAAGGAATAGACAACACCACTTATCAACATCTTTTCCAAAATAGGATTTGTCATAAAACAATGTTAGAATAGTTACTAAAATGGTCATAAATTATGTTCTTATAGTAAAAGAATGCTTTGACTTAAGAAATAAACTACACAATATTAAAACATGACACTGTGCTTTAAAAAATAAAAAGGTACATGTAATGAACTTCATTTAGACTTGCTAATTGGTTGTCACTATTAACCATGAGCTTATGTTTAAAGTTTGAGCTTCACTTTGTTTCAAGAATAGTTTAATATTCTCTACTAAACAAGGCCAACCATGTGAAGGTGGAAGCTCATTTGTGCCCCCCCCCCCCAACATCACTCTAAATTCTCCACTAACACTTAATAACATTCATTCATTCATCCATTTTTGAAATATAACATTCAATCATTATAATCACATGATGAAACTCATTAACACATAAAATTCATTAACACACAACATTCATGATTAAGTCATTCATGAATAATTCATTAACACAAAATTCATTAACACGCAACATTCATGAATAAGTCATTGACACACAACAATAATTTCATTTTGGCTTTCTTCCCTTTTTTTTTCATAAAATTTATAAGAGGAATATCAATGTCCTCATCATCCCCCTCCTCTACTGGTTCTAATTGCAATGCATGTCTCCTCCTCATCTCTTGAGGAACATGAGGTCGTTGCACCAAAGGAGGGTCCGCTGCAATAACAAGTACTTTCATTAGTTTAAATTAACACCATTTTATATTAGTGAATTATGAGTTTTTATTTACGTAAAAGAAATATAAATCAAAAAATTAATTTAAAATAACAAAACATAGATTTTCTTTACCTAAATGTGCAACATGATCTGCTTGCTAATCAGTCTAAGCATCCTCTAGCACTCTTTTAGCATGACATGATTCTATATCCTCTAAAAATATACACAAAAAGGTTACACCAAGTTCAATTAAAGATGTTAAATTGTATTAATAATTACATAATTAGTTTTAAATAGAAAATGAGCACCTCCATGGATAGAATGATGCACATTAGGGGCTTCATGATTTGGCGTATGATCTGTGTTATGATTAACAGGCTGCATTGCAATGTCATGCACATTATTATCAAATAGATTATTGCTAAAGTATTCAACTTATAATATATTCTTTGGCATATTTTCCTATGCACATGATGCATGAGACTATTCACTTGTGGCAATGGAAGCTTCCCATAGGCATTCAGCCACGACTGCATAGCCTTGCTTGAAGACAATTCTTTTGTGTTCTTCTGTGGCCTCAAGATTAAAATCAGCGCCCTGCATTTTTTTATTAATTAAAAAAATTATTTGCATTTAATAAATAATTTTTTTTTCAATTCATTTACTACTACTTACAACTCATGCTTTGATTTTAGAATATCCCCTAGAACCAAGTTTATGCTGCCCAACCTTTTCTAGCCTACCCTTTGTTTCCTTTGATGTGTCTTGCAATCTATGAAAAGTTTGAAATATGTTAGATGATATAGATATAAAGATAAGTACTAATTAGTGCATTATTACATTAATGTACTAGTAGTTAATACTATTGCATACCTTCTCGCATTTTCTGGTGTAATTTCTCTTTGATCGTCCCCTTTCTCCTTTGCATCCAAAAGGAACTCATTCCATTCCCTCACTATAATAAAGGGAGGATACTCATACTTCAGGTTTAGGACGAGACTCTTTCTATATGAGTGCCTGAAAACCTTAAGATGTTGGCAAGCTTTTTGTAACATTTTCTTATGATAAAAAATATTAATACCAAACTCATGCTCTAAATCTTTGATGAGCTGATCTTTTAATTTTTTATCTTGAAAGTTCCACCTTTTAAGAAAAAACACAAAATTGTTAGATATAGCTAGTAAAAGAAAAGATCTGAATGAAAGAAAAAATCTTGCACCAATTAATGATATGAAAAAATAATAGTGGAATAAAATTACTTCACTTATGATGTTCCACCTTGTATGTATGGTGGGCCTGAATGTTTGTAGTGTGAGGTCATAAAGCTTCTTATAAAATGTATCATTTCCTACAAAATTGTTATGGGATAATCAATCCAAAGCTTCTTATGAATAGGTAAATGCATATTATAATATAAAAAATAATTATTTAAAGTACTTGGAATCTTAGGACATTTTAAAGGCATCGATTCATCATTGTCAATCAACAATAATGTCTGCATAGCTCCTGTGCTAGAAACATGGGTACCTCCAGGAAATGATGGTAAATTATCACCAATAGATGCACTATGATCTGTATCTGGCATAGCAGACAATGCATCTACTACCAGTAAAAAAATAAGCCACTATGTGATGCACCCAAGATAAAAGTACAAATTATCAACTCATAATTAACACAAAACCAAATATACAAAAATAAGGATTTACTAGTTGGATGTCCCCTTATTGCTGACATTTTAGTCGGTAATCTCCTATGGATGTCCATCAACCTCATAGGAGTCTCCTACACTTGATGACGTGAACAATACATTGCTAGCAAAGACATTCCAAAATAATAAAAGTAAGAGTTAAATTAAGAAGTTTTTGAATGTTCAAAATAAAAAATTCCTTGTAACTTGTCAACTAAAAGATTATTATACTAGTGGTAGTTGGAGCTTTGCTAGTACTAGCCTCACTGTGTTGTCGTTGACTAGGTTCTGGATCAGTTGCCAAAAAATACTATAACAAGAACACATATTACATATTTTACTTCACAACATAAAATATTATAAAATATAAATCTTTTTTGAACTTTTGTTATAACTAAAGATTCATTATTGCTTACTTTATAATGACAAGCTTGTGCTCTCAAATTAGATAGCCTCTTCATCATCTCCTCAGATGGAATATTTTCTTCATCCAAAATTCTCATTATTTCTAAAAAAAAAAATTAATTTTTTTTCTTCAACATAATTTTTACATTAGGTGTTTCTATAATATCATCATCAGAAGGGGCAGTTATTGGCTCTATAGTTACTACAGTTGCTTTTCCCTTATCCTGAACATCAAATTGTGAGAGGAATATCAGTAAATATATCATAAAAACTCAAAAAACTATAAATAAAATAACATAGTATTATAACATTTTTCAACTATCTAATTTGTACAATTTCAATAAAGTTTACCCTTGCTAAAGAATGGGTTGGACTAGTATCCTCATGGCCTCTATCATGTGTGGGATCCATATCGTCCTATCACAAAGATTAAACATAAAAACTTCAGCTAGTTAAAAGCAATGGACAACCAAAAAAAACTTATTAACAAAATTTTATATAGTACTTACAACCCTCATGATAGTAAATTTGTTTGTATCTATGCAATTTAAATGGTAATCGATTAGCAATTCTTCCCCTACACTTATTGATTTTATTGAACAAACAAAAACTTCATTCCCCTCATGCACCTCAAATATGCAATTGGGTTGCTTACTAGTTGAGGAAGGTCACATACTATTTATAAAACTTTCAATATTACCTATTTTTTTTGTTCTCCCATCAATGTACATAGTAAACCTTTTACTTTGGTTATTTTCTTTCCATTGTATATAATCAGCTAATAGTGCATACCTATGCATACTTTTTTTATATCGAACAATCTGCATCCAATCATTGTAATTGTAACATGGACCGACATACTTGAACAATTCAACAACTTTGTTGTAACATGCCTTTATCCCATCCATGAAAAATAGGCCCAAACCATGTAATGAGGATGGAGCAATGTGATATATCCTCTCATTAACACAAAAATCAGTGTTAATTGGAGGTAGCTCATTGGGTACCCATTCTTTCTCAATGTGTGTGTACCAAAAGGGCACCTTGATGTCGCCTTTGGTCTCATCATCATTAGAACATAAGCCCCCATTAACAAGGAAAATTTTCATGTGTTTATCATAATTTTTTCTAATCTTTTGACCTCTAGTTGATCTCCCTATTTTAGCCATACTACATTTAGAACTTTCATCTACCATTTCCTCATTTCCCTCATTCAATGTAGATAGATCTAAAAAGTACCTATTTGGTGGGTCTTGAAATCCATCAAATGGAAATTTGATAATATTTAAATAATATATATAGAAAAATCAAGTCGGGACTCATACGTGCAGTTCTTCTTTGTCAATACGTAAGAGATATAAAATATAGTAAGTTGCAAGTGATTATACAATTATATTTCTATACAGACCTTCTTTGTCTATATATACATTATATGATTATATAATATGTCAATTTATAACATACGTGCTCAATAATAAATAAGAAGAATATAAGAAAATTATGTCTATTTATTGACTTATACCTGCTGATCCATGTCACTATACATGATCCACCCCAAAGGGGTCAAATTTCCTGCATATGTTAATTATTTATCTTAAGTTAGCTAAAAATTACATGATATGCATATGCTACAAATAACTTAGAAGAAAACATGAAAAATATGCAACATCATAAACATGAACAAATTTACCTTATATATAAGATCATCAATAGAAGGGGTGACAATGTCTGTAGTCAATTACCTGTTTGCAAAAAGGGTGATAATAAGATACAATATAGACATTGGTAATTATAAATAACATATATTGTAATCATTAGAATTGAACACAATAAATATGTAATAAAATTTTCTACATATGTTAATCATTTATCTTAAGTTAGCTAAAATTTACATAATATGCGTGTGCTACAAATAACTTAGAAGACAACATGAACAATATGCTACATCGTAAACATGAACAAATTTACCTTATGAACACAATAAATATGTAATCATTACAATTGAAAACAATAAATCATGTCAATCATTTCATTGATCATTTCAATTATGTCATTGATTATCTTCTTCTTCATCATCCTCATCATCATCATCATCACCATCATCATCATCATCGTCGTCATTGCCATCATCACCATCATCATCGCCATCATCACCATTATCATCGCCATTATCATTTGCATCATCACTATCATCATCACCATTATCACCATCACCATCATCACCACCACCACCACCACCATCATCAACAGTAGCATCATCATCACCATCATCGTCATCACCATCATCTTGATCTTCATCATCTACTTCTTCATCATCTTCAATATCTTTTTCTTCCATAACATTATACTTTATCGGCCTTCCTCTTGGATCATGTCTAACAACAAATGACCAACCCTATTAATGTGGAACCTCTGAGTAAAAAACTTGCTCACATTGGCTTAAAAGAACATAGGGCTCATCTCCAACTAACTCAAATGACGTTGTATTAATCATTGTAAATCCATTATCATGTTGAATAACTATATGGATTATTTTGATTTAGCCATAACTTGTACCATTTGACAAAAAATAGAACTACTTTGAAGGAGTTAAAGTCACACTCAATTATATCATCCAAGATGCCATAGTATTGATTTTGAGATTGTTGAGGATGTATGTCATTTCTAGATGATATATTGGCGACCTCAAAAACTACAGTTATCCCATAATCACAAGTTTTATTTGTGTCATCCAACTTTTTAATGTGAAATTTGTGGCCATGATAGTACATAGCTTTGTGGTGCTTGACCTAAAATTTTTGAAGCGTGTGTAAATTATTTGCATCGTAAGTTGATATGAAACATAAATCAAGTTATGATCATTAATAAATTTCTACGTACCTCTCCACCTCTTAAACCCTTTATTAGATCAACTACCATTGGCATAACATTGGAATCTCCATTACAATGAGCTTTTGTAACCAATGAAGCAACACCTTCCCATGTTAATGAGCAACCATTTTGTTGACATTGTTCAATCCATACTGTCATCTAATCAAGATTATTCGCAATATACAAATGTATTGCATCCCACTCTCGACCACCTATATAAAAAAAAATACACCAATTATAAATTACTTATATTAAAGATTTATAAGAATTAATTAACTACAATAACGTCTTAGATTTACCTCTCACTTTCCTCGATCTATCTTTGCCCATCAAGTACTCCCCTTTGAATTTGTAAATTGTGTTAGGATTCCAAATATGATCTACATCGATCTTTGCTGCAAACTTAGGAAGATATTGACTAATGTACACCATGGTATGGTATACCTTATATCCCTCCACCATAGAACCCTTAGGATGTGCTCTCTATTGAACCAAGTCTTTCAAAAATTTCAAGTGCCTCTTAACCATCCACATTGACCTGGTTGGTATAGGTCCACACCATTCAATTTATTCAACTTGATGTATGAGGTAGTGTTCTTATGCATTGAAAAAACTTGGAGGTAGACACTTTTGCATTTCACACATAAGAAGAAGAATTTTTCTCTTCCAATATGTTATATCTTCTTTATTGATTTCTTTAGATGACAACCACCTCATGTATTTTCCAAGATCATATATAACTTGTTTAACATTGTTGGTGAAGTGGTGTGGGAGAGATAGAGGTATAACATATTGCAATATTTGTAAAATGATCTTGTCAATATTTTATAAAAGAATCCAATTAAAACTACATGCAGTATACAAATATATACTAAATACAAAATAACATGAATTACCTTAATAAATGTATGCTAATAATGTGTTTTCAACCCTAGCCCAAATTCACTTTTCTTTTATATGAGATTTTTTATGTTCATAGAAAATCCTGTGGGAAATTGTATTTTTTTAATGACTTCTTTTATAGCATTGCTCTGCTGCTCTGACAATAACCAACTAAGGGCACTTGTATCAATCCACTCTCCATTTTTATTTGATCAAATGCCATTTTTCATTGCATGGTTGGATTCTTCAATGTCACTACAAGTTTTGACAAATTGGTCTTTGTCACACCTTCCATCCAAGATTTTCCATAATGTCTCTATTACATTCTTTCCAATATGCATAGGATCAAACAAATGCATGATTGGGAGTTTCTCATAGTACAACAACCTAGTAAATTGTGTAGGATAAATTTTTAGTCCTTTTGAAGTTGGTCATTGATGCCTTCATGACCTTCACAAGCATCAATTACATCATCAATAATCAAGACACAATATTGAAATATAAATTTGAAACAAAAATCATAAGATGGAATGAAATTACCTCGATGATTTATTTTATTGTATGCCAAATTCCATAGGTGAGGTGTCATTCTCTATGGCTTTGACATAGTCTCTTCTTTCCCATTTAAAAGATGTTTTTTGATAATTGGGTACTTATGATTTCTATGCAAAAAGTGTCTATTCTCATCGAACACCTACTTTTTTAAACTTTTTGAATGACAAGATTTCATTGTTGGACCACAAACTAGACATGCAAATTTCCCCTTTGTCTAAAGACCTACAAGATCATGTATAATTGGATTAAATGTTATAACTTTGTGTTGACACTATAACATACCAAAAAAGAGGTGTTAAGAAAAGAACATACCACAAAAATGGGTTAGCCTAGGGGCATCATGTATTATCCACACAAGCATTACATGAAATTGAAATTGTCTTGTCCTATTGGTCTATAGATGTCATACATAGTAACCTCATTCCATAACACCATCAACTCGTCGATAAGGGGTTCAATATATACATCGATATATTTAACTTGGTACTTACCTAGTTGAATGAATGAAAACATTACATAATTATTATGACCATTTTGATGGATTAGTAATAATAAATTAATTTAGATGACCATTAAATCAAAAACTACCTAGAAAAATTAGTGTCAACATTATGTGCTCTCTCTTTATGGACAGCCAAGGAGGTATGTTATTGTTGATAACAAAAATAGGCCACACTGAGTAAGTAGATCTCATCTCTCCAAAAAGATTGACACCGTCTGCTGCCAATGAAAGCTTGAGATTATGAGGTTTTTTAAATTGTGGCCATTTTTCCTCTATTTCCTTAAATGCCAAACTATCTATAGGCATTTTCATAATTTCATCTTGACTTCTATTGTGTGTATGGTAATCCATAAATTGTGCCAAGCTATTGCACCTAAATAATCATTACAAATGTGGAATAATGGGAATATGTCAAAGAACCTTGTGAGGCACCTTTTTTGCTAATCGATCTGATTGATATCTACTAGTATGACAAATAGGGCATTATGTTGCAAATTCATGCTATTTATGATATATAATATGATCATTCATACATGCATGTATTGTTTGATACTCCATTTCAATATCTTTCATGATGGCAGATAATTCTTAGTATGAACGAGGTAGAATGTTTGATGGTGGTAACAAACTCTCACCTATCAACCTATGACCAAAAATATAATTTGTTAATTTCAAGAATATTAATAGCTACATGAGCCCAATGTTAATTGTAAGAGAACTATGAGTAAAATAATGAAAGAAGATGACATACCTTAACATAAATGTCATTGCTATGTTGGATAAACCATTCATAACCTTCAAGTTCACCAGCAACAATATAGTGGCAAGAAGAGTTGTTTCAGAGCCTTCATATAGGGACTCATGTGCCTTCTCAAGTATAGGTACATCAAGCTCTTCACCAACATCATCATCATCATCATCATCATCTTGATCATCATGATCTTTATCATCGTAGTCTTCTTCCATGGTATCATTACCTTCTACTTCAATATTCACACCTCCATGTTCCCTCAATTGGAAATCTGCATTCTCTAAATTGTCATGGTCCATAACATGAAACTCAGGGATGTTGACCTATATGAAAATGATGACCTTATATTAGCCATGACCATGATGTCATCATCAAATCATGTCTTATGTAATTTATAAATTATTAAAATACATACCAATGAATGATATTCATTTCCCCCTTCAATGTGACCATGTTGCCTACAATGTTCCTCAGCTATTTTGATTAGATATCTTTGAGTCTTTAAGCCCTTACAATTTTTACAAGGACAATAACATTTTCCATCACCTTTTCTTTTTAAGTTAGACCACGGTCTAGCAATTTTCTTCCTATTTTTTTGTGTGTTGATATTGTCAGACATGGTCTTTCTTGAATGTAATGACTTGTTGGTGGAAGAAGGATGATTTTTTTGCAACCTATAGATGGAGTAGTAAGAGGAAGACACATATAGAAATGAATACTAAAGTGAGACAAATAGAAAGAGGTATAGATAGAGAGATAGATTGATATAGAGATAAAGAAATATAAAAAATGATAAGAAACAAATACTTAGTTGACCTTCCATAACTCTACCTCTACATATTGCACTTGCTACATACAAGCACCTATCCAATCACCTAAGTCCACCTTGGAACCAAATGGAGTCAGAGGATCAAAATCTTGTTTAAATGTTAATTGGGAAATATTTAAGCCAATAATGGCAATTCGTAATAATCAATTTGATTTAAAAGTTAAATGTCCTAGAAGCCATGGTAAGGACTTAGGACCAACATATTGTATGGGTGGCCAATAGTGCCAAATAGGGATCTAGATTGATTTCATGGGTCAATTAGGTCCTAGAAACAAATTAGAATAAATATTGGTAAGTTAGACAAGAAAAAAATTAATAAAACAATAGTTAGAAATTCAAAAAATTTGAATATTAACGGTTATATGCAAATTGGAGGGAAAATGAGTTTTAAGGCATAAAACAAATTGTAAACACTTATAACCACTTGGGGTTGGATATGGAAGTTGGGAGAAATATTATAAAAAAAACCTTTAATACCTAGAGAAATGGGGATGGTACAGACTGATTAAGTATTTTGTATGGACTGTGAGGAAGAAGGCAATAAAAAAGAATTAAGGTTTTCTTACATTCTTGGTATCCATTTGATGTTCTGTTGATTCCAAATAATTTCTATGGCTCAAGTATAGTGCATTTGATCATTTTGAATCACATTCATCTTCCTTATATCATTTTTTAGCAAATTATATTGACTAGTCTATTACATGTGTTGGGTTTTGCATTAATTTGGAAACATGAATTAAGGATTCATCCCTAAAATGTGATTATTGTGACTTGGGATGAATCCATGAATTTTATTATGATAAAATAACCTTATAAATGCAATAATGAAGGAAATATTGTAGGTGATCACCTTGAGAAGTTGATTTGTATGTTGAAGGACTGAATTTGTGGAAGGATTCCTTAAGGAAATGCTTGGTTTAGAGCAGTATCCATTAATCTAGCTAAAAGAGATATAGTTTTAATGAATTGTATAGTCTTGTATTGTCCTATTTATGGTGAATCAATCATTGGTTAAGCCTAGAAGTTCTTGGAGAGGGTACATTAAGGAGACCCTAGCCTTAAGGGCTTGTTGAAGACCAAATTGGGGCTTTGATAGTTGCAAAGACCTTAGGGTCATTTTGAGTTGATTTTTATTTTTTTGGAGTCATATTAGAAGACTACTAAAAGTTTCATAGTCAAGGGATAAATATAAGTTATAGTTGCTTAGTTAAATGACCATTTTTTTGAATTGTTGTGATGCAGGAGCATCTAGAGGTATAAGGGCAATCCTGTGTCACCCAAAAAAAATGTACTTAGACTTAGTTTCTATTTCATGTCTTTACATTTTTGGATACCCATTTGGCTCAAATAAAGGTTCCAACCCTCATAGTTCAACTATCAGTGCGTTTGAAAATCTTGAAAAAATAGGAGCATGTATTTGGGCCATCATTTTAGTAAACTAGGAGGTGTGCATTGGCCAGATGAATGTAATTATGATTTAGAGCATTCCAGAAAAAGAATTAGGTCAATAGGCCCCACGGTTTGAAAGTTATTGCAATTTTTCAAGTTTTGGAGACCTCCTAAGAATGCTTCAAAGTCAGGTTTGGGGCATTAAATGACCTCGAAAAGGGTTGAAAAATGGGAGACAAGCTAAGCTTGTCCATAGGGCTATAGAGCGCTTCAAGAGCTTTCTGAAAATGTAAATGGTTCATCAATCGGAGCTACGGTTCAAAAGCTATGCCTCCCGAAAGTTCGGTTACCGTTTTTGGATTCTTCTAGATTTGCACCGACTTCTAACGCAGCTTTCGGAACCTTCTATTTCGTCGGTGGATGCCTACTAGCACTTTCTAGAATCTACTCCTAGTCCTTAACCCTCTGAGGTCTATTTAAGGAGATTTTTGGCATTGTAAAAGGCAGTTCGAAGTGGAGTTTGAGAGGAGGTGCTAAAAGGAGAAATATTCTCCAGATTTATGCTATTGTAAGCCATTAGGGCATGTTTTGAAGTTTATTTTCTCTGTACTATTTGTACTAGCTTGTTTTCTTAGTTAATATAATTTTCCCTTTCTATTGGTTCCATTATTTTCTTGGGTTGTGTCCCCATCAAGTGGTATCAGAGCGGGTTTTCCTGAGTGTGTAGACAGAGCGCCGACTATGAGGCAGTTTGCACCAGGACTGTGTGGTTGTGGGTTCGAGTTAGAAGATGCCTCCATGAAGAGAGTGTGGCGAAAGGGCCAAAGCTATTGATCCTAAGGAGGTTAGAGCCCTCTAGAGGTAGGTACAAGCATTGTAAGAGGAGCTTTGTAGAGGAGCAAATGTTGCTGCAGGTGACAATAGTCAGGATGACAATGAAGACAAAGTAATGGGACCAGAAGAGGAAGTTGACGAGGAAGTTCTAAATCCTATAGAGGAAAGGCTTTTTAGGGCCATTACTAAGTTTGCGAAAAGACCTACAATTGAAGTGGGTATATTTTCAGGAAATCTGAAACCAGATGAGTTGATCGATTGGATCAATGAACTAGAAGAATACTTTGAGTATGAGGATATAAGGGACCCAGATAGGGTTAAGTTTGCAAAGGCCAAACTGAAAGGCCATGTCAAAATTTGGTGGCAAGAGGTTCAACTGGAAAGACTTAGAAGAGGAAAGGAGAAGATCACAAGATGGGATCGCATGGTGGACAAATTGAAGAAGCATTTCATTCCTATGGACTGCGAGCTTGATCTGTTTAAGAAGATGCATGGGTTAAAGAAAGCAAGAAGATCAGTCCAAGAATATACAGAGGAGTTTTACCGACTCGTGATTAGAGCGGGGCATGCAGAAGAAAATAAGGAGAAGGTTGCTCATTATATCAGTGGGTTGCGACCTAGCATCCAGGAGGAATTAAGTCTGGTAAGAATGACCAGCGTTGAAGAGGCATACCAGTTTGCCCTGCGAGTTGAAGAGAAGCTGAATAAAAGGTTTGAAGGAAGACAAAGAGGGTGCGGTCAAGGAGGAAGGGGAAGCAGTAGATCATCTAGAGGCCGCAATGAAACCCCAAAGAAAAATGAAGATGTGGGTACTAGCAGAAACCAAAGGAATGAGGGTTTCAACCACTCCCATGATCAAGACTTTGGAAATCAAAGAGGAAGAGGTAGAGGACATGGACAAGAAAGAGGAGTCTTTCGTGGTACCTGTTTCCATTTCAATGAAGAAGGTCATCGTGCCTTTGAATGCCCTCAATGACAAGGAAGGAAAGATAGGAGAATTGAGGGCCAAGCTAGGGTTGCTCATGTGGATGAGGATGCACAATCATCACATTCAGAGGATGCAAAAAGAAGAGAGACCTTGGTAAATGAAAGAGTCCTACTAAGTGGTGAAAATGAACTAGGACAGCAGAGGAGTTTGTTCCGTACTAGATGCAAGTGTGAGGATAAATGTTGTGATGTGATCATTGATGGTGGTAGCACTAATAACTTGGTATCAGAAGAGATGGTCTCTAAGCTGAAGCTCAAGAGGGAGAAACATCCCCAGCCCTATCGAATTTCTTGGGTAAAAGATGATCATAAGGTCTTGGTAAGTGAACAATGTTTAGTAAAATTCAAAATTGGGAGTTACCATGATGAAGTTCTCTGTGATGTTATTTTGATGGATGTTTTCCATCTATTATTGGGTAGACCATGGCAGTTTGATAGACATGTAGTGCATGATGGACATGCAAACAGATACTCTCTGACAAAGGATGGAGTTCACCACAAATTGAAGCCCATGAAAAAGGAAGGTGAAAATGTATGTAGCAGTGCTAGGATTTGTCTTGTTGATGGAAGGAAGTTTTTAGATGGCATGAAACATCAGCATATGTGCTATGCTTTGATTCCTAGGAAAGATAAAGAAGGTAGTAGTGAAATACCATTTGAAGTTTTAGATTTACTAGGGGAATTTGGAGATATTATCTCTGATAATGTTCCAGATGGATTGCCACCAGTAAGGCAAATCAATCATCAGATAGATCTGATTCCAGGAGCTAGTTTGCCTAACAAGGCTGCTCACAGGATGACTCCTACTAAAACAGAGGAGCTAAATAGACAGGTTTAGGAGCTATTGAGGAAGGGCTTGATTCGAGAGAGCCTGAGTCCATGTGCAGTACCTACAGTACTTGCACCAAAGAAAGATGGAGAGTGGAGGATGTGTACAGATTCTCGAGCGATAAATAGGATAACCATCAAGTACCGATTTCCTTTTCCAAGGATGGATGATCTTATGGACTATTTGAGTGGAGCTCAGTAATTCACAAAGATAGATCTCAAGAGTGGCTATCATCAAATATGGATTCAAGAAGGAGATGAGTGGAAAATAGCCTTCAAGACCAAGGAGGGTCTTTATGAGTGGTTAGTCATGCCCTTTGGATTGACAAACGCCCCAAGCACCTTCATGCGGCTCATGAATGAGGTACTTAAGAAGTTCTTGGGAAAAAATTTTATCGTCTATTTCGATGATATTTTAATTTTCAGCAAGACTTTGGAAGAACATTTACTGCATATTTGTAGTGTCCTTGAAAGGCTAAGGGAAGAGAAACTGTTAATTAATCTAAAGAACTGTATCTTTGCAAAAAGGGAGTTAGTCTATTTGGGATTTGTTATATCACCTGAAGGTCTCAAAATGGATCCAGAGAAGGTAAAAGCCATCTTGGAATGGCCTACTCCAAGGTCTGCTACTGAGGTAAGATCATTTCATGGTCTGGTTAGTTTTTACAGGAAGTTTATTAAGAATTTTAGTGGCATATGTGCACACCTAACTGATACAATAAGAGGGGATAGAAAAGAGTTCAAATGGACTGCAGCAGCTATGAGAAGTTTTGAATTGCTAAAGAAGAAGGTGATAGAACAACCTATGTTAGCACTTCCAAATTTTAGAAAAGTGTTCCAGGTGGATTGTGATGCTAGTGGCAGCGCTATTGGGGCTATATTAAGCCAAGAAGGTAAGCCTATTGCATATTTTAGTGAAAAATTGAATGATGCAAAGAAGAAGTATTCTGTTTATGATCAAGAATTCTATGCAATAGTTCAAGCCTTAAAGAAATGGAGGCATTATTTATTGCCAAAGTAATTTGTTTTATATACTGATCATCAGGCATTACAATACCTAAATAGCCAAGGTAAATTGAATCAGAGGCATATGAAGTCGATAGAATTCTTGCAGAGTTATACATTTGGGTTGAAGCATAGAAGTGGAAAATCTAACAGGGTTGTAGATGCACTAAGTAGGAGATAGTCACTACTTACAGTAATGCAAGTTGAAGTAGTTGGGTTTGATGAACTCAAGAATTTGTACCCTGAGGATCCTGATTTTGGTGAACCATGGAAAGCTTGTAAGGAGCCTGTTGTTGTAGATAGAACAAAGTGGTTAGATTGTTTGATTCAGGATGGCATGTTGTTCAAAGGTAATCAATTGTGCATTCCAAGGAGTTCCATGAGGGAAAATCTAATTAAGGAGAAACACAGTGGAGGGATGGCAGGACATTTTGGTCGAGATAAGACCATTTCCATTCTTAGAGAACATTATTTTTGGCCTCAAATTTCATAGGATGTGAAGAAGTTCGTACAAATTTGCCAGGCTTGTCAAGTTGCCAAGGGGTTTAGTCACAATACGGGTCTTTATCAGCCATTGTTTGTTCCATCAAGGCCATGGGAGGACATACGTATGGATTTTGTTCTTGGATTGTGAAGGACACAAAGGGGTAATGACTCAGTATTCATGGTGGTTGATAGGCTCTCCAAAATGGCACATTTCATTCCATGCCACAAAACTCATGATGTTGTCCATATTGCAGACTTGTTTTTCAAAGAGGTGGTAAGACTACATGGTCTTCCAAGGAGTATAGTTTCTGACAGAGATACTAAATTTGTGGGGTATTTCTGGAGGACATTGTGGAAGAAGTTGAGAATAGACTTGAAATTCAGTTCCACGCATCACCCATAGACTGATGGCCAAACAGAAGTGGTAAATAGAAGTCTGGGCAATTTGCTAAGATGTTTAGTTGGAGATAAGCCCAAGGGATGGGATTTGATTCTACCATAGGTAGAGTTTTCTTATAATAACTCTGCAAATAGGAGTACTGGAAAATCGCCATTTCAAATTGTATATGGGAATAGCCCAAGGACTGCACCAGAATTGAGGAAGATAGAACAAGGGGAAAGGACAAGTGCTGAAGCTGAGGAATTTGTTGAGAATATCAAGTGTCTACATGAGGAGGTTCAAGCACACATAACCAAGATTAATCAAGAGTATAAAGCTAGGGTTGATCAAAGGAGAAGACATAAGGAATTCCAAGTAGGAGATTTAGTCATGGTGCACTTACGAAAATAAATATTTCTAGTTGGTACTTACAACAAGCTGAAAATGAAGAAATTTGGCCCCTGAAAAGTTTTGAAGAAACATGACTTAGGAAATGCATATGAGGTGGAGTTGCTAGATGGTATTCACATTTCTCCCATTTTCAACATTGCAGATTTAACAGAGTATCATGATGATGGTGCAGATGAGGAGCTAGTTTTAGAGCCATGTCCAATTCCTACTTCTAAGAAGGAGGAGATAGAAGACATTCTAGATCATCATGTGGGTAGGAGTACCAGAAATAGGCAGTATGAAGAGTATTTGGTCAAATGGAAAGGATGGCCGATCGAGGACTCAACTTGGATTTCAGCAGCTGAGGTTTCCCATTTGGGATTTCCTCTACCATCCATAAAGTGACAGGGTCACTTTTCAATCTACCCTGGGTGTCTGATGCAGGAGCATCCAGAGGTATAAGGGCAATCCTGTGTCACCCAAAAAAATGTACTTAGCCTTAGTTTTTGTTTCATGTCTTTACATTTTTGGCTACCCATTTGGCTCAAATAAAGGTTCCAACTCTCATAGTTCAACTATCAGTGCATTTGAAAATCCTGAAAAAATAGGAGCATGTATTTGGGCCATCATTTCGATAAGCTAGAAAGTGTAAATTGGCTAGATGAATGTAATCATGATTTAGAGCATTCCAAAAAAAGAATCAGGTCAATAGGCCCCACGGTTTGAAAGTTATTGCAGTTTTTTGAGTTTTGGAGACCTCCTAAGAATGTTTCAAAGTCAAGGTTGGGGCATTAAATGACCTTTAAAAGGGTAAAAAAATGGGGGATGATCAAAGTTGTCCATTGGGCTATAGAGCGCTTTGAGAGCTTTCCGAAAATGTAAACAGTTCGTCAATCGGAGCTACGGTTCAAAAGTTATGCTTCCCGAAAGTTCGGTTACCATTTCTAGATTCTTCTAGATTTGCACCGACTTTTAACGCAGCTTCTGGAACCTTCTATTTCGTCGGTGGATGCCTACTAGCACTTTCTAGAATGTACTCCTAGTCCTTAACCCTCTGGGGTCTATTTAAGGAGATTTCTGGCATTGTAAAAGGCAGTTCGGAGTGGAGTTTGAGAGGAGGTGCTAAAAGGAGAAATATTCTCCAAATTTATGCTATTGTAAGCTCTTAGGGCATGTTTTGAAGTTTATTTTCTCTGTACTATTTGTACTAGCTTATTTTCTTAGTTAATATAATTTTCCCTTTCTATTGGTTCCATTCTGTTCTTGGGTTGTGTCCCCATCATGTTGTCACCTATTCACCACCTCTGTTGTCCTCTCTATCTCTCTCTCTGCATCATGTAACTTTAGCAGGAGTTTGTGGCATCACTCTTTCTATAGAAAAATATGAGTAAGATACAAAAATAGTGGCTAGTTAGGAAATAAAATTGGGATTCTTGATATGAGATATGACCTCTAAATGAATTTCTTAAATTACTATTGATGTTGAGGGTATGATAGAATCAAACTCATTTATTTCCTCAACATGTTTAGGTGTAAGGGTTTCCAGTTGAGTATCCATCAAGATGGCTTTTGGTTTTTTTATTCTTCTCCTATATCTTCTTCTTTTCCCTTTTAGAGCTCCTTTCTCTTTCATGCAAAACCAAGGATTTTTCTCTCCTACTACTAGGTTCTCCTTGTGCCAATTCTAGCTCTTTTGATTCATCTATAGTCCTTAATATTGGACATTGATGGAGGAGCCAAGAAACATGTTTTGATTGTAAAAAAAATAGAGTTAGTATTATTTCCTATTTATCCTTTGACACCACTTCTTGTTTCTTCTAAATTGTCAATGACTCTTGAACTCTTTTAACTTTGAACTACTTCTGGAACTATCACTATTCTCATGGAAAAGAGGTAGGCACAATTCTTGTGTAACTAAAGTGACAATTAGTATGAAATTTAATGGTTGAGTGGTAATAGAAAATATAAATTCAAAACCATATAGCATACTCAACAATATCCTATTGTAAAGAAAAAATGTATCAAGGTTAACATTAACACTAGAATATAATTTCACATATTTTCTGAATCTGACAAATATAATTCTTAGTATACCATTATCAAGCATAAGATCACCCTGAATAACATCATCTACTCAAAAATAGAGAAAAAACAAAAGGTAACCATAATATTAAATCATAATTTGAAAAACAAGATCACAAGTGCATATCTATCAATGAAACTCCCACATAAGATATAATTTGCTAAAAGCATAAAGTTAGCAGAAAATTTGAGATTTAAAATTTTCTAAGATAATTAATTTGTATAGTCAAATAGTTCAAGTAAAGTATATGTTGTAGTCTTCCACTAGTCAATAGTGCTATTATGGTCCATGATAGACTTATGAAGTCTAGACTGTCAACAGTTAAATAGTTCATTAGGTAGCAGTATAGTTATGACAAATGTTACATTTATTTTAGTGCAAGACTTCCAAAATGATAGTACTAATTATAAGATTCAATTAATGATATAGATAGTTCACTTGTATGAGTAACCTATTCCTTTATAGTTACTTTCTTTTCTAATGTTTAATGTGAATATTACAGGAATTTTTAGGGCTAGTGTTATTCCTATCAATTGCCACAACTTGTGCAAGTTCATCTGAGGAGTTGGAGTGCTCTACAAAAACACAAGTTGATAATTTGATAGCTTTAGATTTAGTTAGTATAGAGAAAATAGACATTGGTGAAAGGTTGGATGTTACTCTCAATTTGAAGGACATGATAAAGTTTTTTTCAAATGAGCTCATTGAGTAGTTTTGAATGTGTTGGGAATATGGCAAGAAAGAATAACATTCCAATTAAAGATTTTTACCTATAGAAGATAGACAATCTACTACACAAAATTCAATGTAGTAGTGCAACCCATTTTACATATCACACTATTAGTATGGTACCTCACCTTTAGAGCTATGATTTTTGCCCCCTATTTTACATATCACACTATTAGTATGGTACCTCAACTTACAAACCCTCCTATTTAGGCCCTCATAACTAGGGCTTCCTCAAACTATGCCTTCCCCCAATCAATGACTGTTTAAACAAGAAGGTATCATCAGAGAAGTCTTCCCCCAATAAAAGATGAAAAGAACAATCTAAACAGTCAAATTATTTTTCAAATTTCGTTGCTTAGCAAACTACCCATTCCCATCCTTGCAAAATAGAAAAAGTTTTGGTATTTTTGAACTCACCTATTCACCTATTTTTCAACTCTTTATCAAATCTTCAAATAAGGGTTTAATTTTATCTTAAACAAAGGTAATTTTGTTTTGTTCAGGTCCAAATTTCATTTATACATTAACAAGCATCAAATTAGGGCTTCCCCAATGATTGAATACCTTTAATAGTGGGAGTGCTGCAATCTATGCTCGAAATACTCCTAGCAGTTTGAGTTTAGGGCTGCACTAGAAATTTGAAATGCAACTTATCAGTGTAATTAATAATGTCTTCATAGCAACATGTGGGTTAAAATGGAAAGACAAATCTGCACTTTTAAGTCAATTTAAGTATTTTCAAAATTCTCAATATTTTCTCAAGAAGTTGCCAAAATCTCTCCAATATTTGTTGAGAATTTTATTTTTTGCCACTGATAAGTGGAAAAGAACTAGAATTTGTACTATGGTTCAAACAATCAAGTATAAGGGTATAGATTCTTACAATTCCACCTATCACCACAAACTCACCTATTTGTACAATCACTCTTTAAGGCTTCACCAATCTCCTAGATGACTCTTCACCTTCCAAGTAATTCACACAAGCCCTCCATAGGACCTATCAACTCCAACTTTACAAAGACATCCCATAAGCATGACTCAATCAACTCAATCAAGTTAGAAAAACTATCAATCAACTTAGAAAAGCTATCTTTGAGGTTGCAAGATTCATTACCAATGCCCACAAAGAGAAATTGCAAGATAGGCCTAAAACAAACTTAAAATAGTTATGCTTCCATATTGAATTTTTTTACCTTAATTCAAAATTCTTCCAAAATACCTCCAAACCAAAATGGACTTTCAGACTCCCATTTCAAAGTACTTCAAGATTACAAAGTTTAGGTTTTCAACTCTTTTCTAAGTTTCTAACCCGCCAAACCCTAAGTTTAATGGTTTTAGTACTACTAATTAGGGCATATGCTAGTTCAAGGTTCTGGGGCATACCCAATGTCAAATCTCCATTCCCATAGAACATTTCATATGCATCCTAATGTTCATCTTCACTAAATCAATGCTCTTCCTACTTCCAAAAAAATTCACTAGTAAGATTATACAGGTTACTGACATCAAAATGCCCAATCTCAACAAATTGAATCGGACTTGGAGATGGTGAGTTACATAGTTGTTGAGTGTAGAATCTTATAATACATTAGGCTACCTCCCTCTCTAGACAAGATCTCCATTTCTCTATGGTTCAAAGGTGAGATAGCCATTTTGTTTTAAAACCCTAGGTATGGTCTTTACTAATAACAAAGAGCAATAAGTTTATGTAAAAGCTCTTAAAAACAACAACTATTAATAATTGTTCACAATCCATGTAAAATGCAATACAAACCTTGTACAATTCCTATTAAAAATTAAGCAAATATGACCAATGTCCAAAGCAAACAATGACTTACAAGCTGCAATAGAGAGAGAGAGAGAGAGAGAGAGAGAGAGAGAGAGAGAGAGATACTCATGCAGTTATCTCCCTAGACATGCAAAGTGGCTCGTTCCCCGCCAACCTTGCCCCTAATTCAAGCAGTCAGGGTATGCACTTCTCTCCCTAGCTGATCAGTGGATATCTATCTCCAACCCCAATGACCCTTTACTCTATAGGCGTATGTGGGAAGAAACTTAGCGGGCAAAGATTGGATGTTTGTACCTAATAAACGAGAGGATGTAAATGCTCAACTAGTCCGCATTTGCTGAAATGCTTGAAAGTGAAATGCAGCTCAATGTTTGGCACTTTTTTTAAAATATATTTATGTTGACTTGTTGGTTGCAATTGAGACCAAAAAAAAATAGAAAGCATTGATCACAATTGCGACCAACACAGGCATGTTATTAAAAAAAACAAAACTTTCCTTTATAATGTGACCAACCACTAAGCAATTTATATTTTGGTCAAAATTTAAGGTCAAAATTTAGGGTTAAATGTACTAGTGTAATTTACAAAAAGGAAAAAATTATTTAAGTCAAATTATTCTTCGCCTTCAAAAAGTGGTACATATGAAAAATCAAATTTTTTAAAGAGTGACACTTTCCTTGACAAGCATAAATTTGTTTCTAGAAATGATAATGAGGTAATTCTTTTGATGCTGGATTTGTAACATCAATATCTAGAGGATGCATTTGGTTTGATTCAATTTGGTTGAATTTTGTATAGTTTCTAAAGTTTTGAAGTGACATCAATTGTAATTCAAACATAGGTTCATTTTGACAAGGATAACTTGAACTCAATATATCATAAATCAAAATTTCTTTCTTTAACATAAAGCTATCTTAGTAACCTATTCCCTAGATATTTTTCAGAAAAACCCTTACCTAATTCACAATTTTTCTCAAAGTGTCAAAGTTAGTTGATGTTCAATCATTAATAAACCTATAATGAGTTAAACTCATTTTTGAAAATTTTAATGAATATAATACCTATTAAAATTATAGTCATTGGAAAGCTTGCTCTAAGAAGCACAACTTGACATTTATTGATTTATAATAGGAGATCGTTTGATCCCAATTTTGAGGGTCAAAATACCATTTTTTTTTAAAGAAAATAGAATTTTTTTTTTTAAAGCATATGTTTATGTGAATAGAGTGTTTGTGTGAATAGATATGTTCGCACAAACATTGTGTTCGTGCGAACATATGCTTTCAAAAAAATAGCAATTTTACAATGAAAATAGTAACTTTTGTATATTGTCACAAATATTCATTGCACTTATATTCATGTGGACATGTGTATTTATATTTATTTATGTTTGTGCAAACATAAATGCAAGGAATGTACATGCAAACATTTGCTTAATGTTCGTGTGAATAATTGAAAATTGGAAATTGGAAATTTTCATCCATTTCCAATTTGATTTGTGCCAAAAAAGTGGAACCCAGTTAGAATTGGTCAAACAAGGCCTCCTAGAATTTTGAACAATTTACATTAGTATGGAAAAGGTAAATAACCAAATTTGAGGGATTTAAAACCTAGTCAAAACATTTCAAAATGATTTCGAATCTGAAATATAGGTTCTTTGATATGCATACTAAACATTCCCAAAGTAGAGGGTCATGAAACATTACTAGGTATAGGGTATTCAAATGCAAACTAGGCTACCTATCACTATTTAACTTAGGCAAAAATATAGATTTGAACATTACTCAAAACGAAACTTCATAGAATGACTCAGAATGGCAGTTTATCTTCATGGGAAGGGTGGATATACTAAATGCAAGGTGTTAGAAAAATTAAGCACCTCTTAGGCCTAAAATGGATAGCTGGGTACATATGCATTAAATATGCTCATAGGGCTCAAAAGCTTGGAATGGTACTCAAATTGGGAAGGTGATTTTTATTCCCAATAGATGTTTGAGAGACACTTGAAATTTTTGAAGGGTTTGGTTCAACAAAGAGAACATCCTAAGGTTTCTATGATTGAGGGATATATGGTAAACCAGATGATGGTGTACATAACTCAATATCTTTCTAATCTTTTGACAAAGACCCATATAGATTACATTTGGGATCTTGACTCCATTAAAAAATTAGATTGAGAGTACTTGGTGGTGAATGATAGATATAGGAAATTGAAAGGTAATAAATTATGAGATGTTATTGTAGTTAATTAATTACTAATCTTCAAAATAAATCTATTGTAAGTCATCTATTTACTTTTGTACAACTACTAATGAGTGGGATGCAAAATATTTGTATAAACAATCAAGATTGGATGATGGTATGGATTGAATGATGTCAACATTTTGGCCATAGATTAAAATGTGAATCCATGTCTTTATTGGTTAAATAGGTTCATTGTAATAGATATCCCAATGTTACACAAAAGTAAATAGATTTAGTAAATGGTTTAAGAGATCTCCAAGTACTTATAAGTTTGTTAATCAATTGTATGTTTTTTAACCCATGATGCAATAATTTATACATGTTTGACATTATTATAGGTAAAACACCACAAGGATATGTTATGCAATGGTTATAAATTCTACATCAAATATTTTGATGAAACAAAGATAACTTGTGATTTTGGGATAAGCGTTGTCTTCCAAGTGACCAATATTTCATCTAGAAATGACTTACATCCTCAAGAATCTCAAAATCAACACTATGGCATTTTGGTTGATATACTGGATTATAAATTTAATTCCTTAAAATTAGTTATCTTTTTAATCAAATAGTATAGTCTATAAATCAATCAAAATGATATTGATAGAGCTATTATTGAGCATGAGAATGGATTTTCACTAATTAATACAAGGTTATTTGAGTCAGTTGAGGATGAGCCCAATTTTCTTCCAAGCCAATGTGAGTGGTATTTTACTCAGAGGTTCCACATTGACTATGTTGGTCATTTGTTGTTAGACATGATCCAAGAGGAAGGCTAATAAATTATAATGTGATGGAGGAATAAGATAAGGAGGAAGATGAATAAGTGGTTCATGATCGAGAGTTAATCGATGATGGCCCTAATGCAAATGATGTTGCTACTAATCATGATGATGATGCTTCTACGAATCATGATGATGACGACGACGACGACGACGATGATGATGATGATGATGATGATGATGACCATGATAGTGGTGGTGATGATGTCAATGATAGTGATGGTACTGATGATGAGATGGATGAAGAGTTATATTAATGATAGGGGGTTTTATTAGTTAAAATTGGAGGTAGGTTTTATTATTAATGAGTAGAATGAAATGTACAATTACTTTGTTCAATACCTCTACTATCAATATTCAGTTCGTGATAGATCAATGATTAATTTGATTAACTTGTCATGTAACTTTTATTTTGTATATTTCATATGTGATCCTAATACTTAATGTAATTTTGAGCATATTTATCATGATTTTTTTTAGCTAACATAAGATAGTTGATTTGCTATTGTAGAAACCCAAAGCCCTTTCATGAGCATCCCACAAAGTCTTATGGATCATTAGGTATAAGGCAGTACACCCCATAGAGATAATGCCTTTTACAATTTGTAAAATATCTCTCTCATTGCCACCTATCTCTCTTATTTCGTCGAGTGCAAGTTGTAATGAATATGTATGTTTTATATTTTTCTTCCTTGAGCGAAGAAAATTTATGAATGGAAGAATAAAGTGAGACATTTAGTATGTCTAAATCAAGGAGATTGACTTGATGTCAAAATATTAGAAAGAAATTTAATAAGTGAATGAATTTTTTCCTTTGTCAAGGGGGTTCATTTTCTTAAGATGATTAGATTGAAGGTGAATCTAATGTGCCCTTTAGGTACAAACATCTATGGAAATAATGGGTCCCTGATGAACTTTGTCTAATAAACACTAATTTTTTGTGTTGGAGAAAGGATATATCAAATAGCACCATCCTCAATACATGATTGGGCTATGCACTTGTGGAAAATTATATACAAAAAAAGGTTAGTAAACAATGTAAAAAAATAGCTATATCATTGACAAAAGACCAAAAGCATCAAGGAATATTGCAGGTTTTATAAATAGTACATGACCTGCATCAACTAAGAAGTGACCCAATTGTATATTTGAGGCATGAGAGGGAAATTGTGTATTTGTATGGGTGATAAAATAAATACATGGAGGAAAATAAAGTCTTATTGATTACCATTTGAATCACATAGATATAAAAAAATCCACTATCATGGGCAAGGTGGTATGTACTATGCACATTTAAAATCAACTCTATTCAATGAATCCAACACATAATTAATTTTTTATATTCTTTCAGCTAACCTATAATAATAATACATGTGTTTGAACATGTCTTAATTATTATTTCTTGAAATATAGGGCTACAATATGGATCGATAGCCACATGATACACATGGCAGCGATGGTTTTCATGAGACTTGTTTTTCCCAACAGGTAAAATTCATTTGTTGTTGTACAAGTTAGATAAATGAAATACATTAATGCATATTTGCTATTATGTTTATTCTTCACTACTATTTTAGATCAATTTTAAATATAGTGCTAATAATACTTCTCTCACAAATGAGTGTTGATCAAGATAAGGGAAAGGAAATAGTAGTCCATAACGAGCCACAGGATGAGAAGGATGAATTCATTATTGATTTTACGTTAGGCATCAATCCTATGGTTGCAGTGGAAAAGGTGTTTTGTTTTTTAGGAAGAAAGATTTTTCAATTGGCATCAACTCAACCTCAGACTCATGAAACACAATAGATAGGGGATAAATTGATGCACCTAGTTTGTACATATACCATAAGTATTAATGTAGTTTTTAATTATAACAAAAGTTCAATAATGGTTTTTTTTGTATACACTTTTATTTATGTCATTAAATAAAATGAACATGTGTTATTTTGATAGAGGATGTTAAGGGCATACAAGGGAAATTGCCTAGAGGATGATACTTTAGGTGGTTCAAATACATTCCATGTTCTATCCTATACTTTTGTTTTGATCGAACAATTTTTTTTTTAATAGCTCTGACAATCTTGTTTTATTGTGATCTAATGATCTCTTTTTTAAGCTCCTATCATTGATCCTATGTTCACTATGTTGCTTTCTACAAGTAAAGAACCAAAGAGTCAATGCCAACTACAAATCCGGCAACATGTAGCACAACAATAGATGTGGTGGCAGTGCCTATTGGTAAGTAGATTCCTAGTTTTCTCTCTCATTTTTAATGTGTTTATTTAACTTGAACAATTATTTCTTAGGGGGTATTTTTTAATATTGAATTCATTTAATGTAGGAGGTGATGAGAAAATTATTGGGTATAGACAGGTTATATGTACAGGAACAATAAAGAATTGTGATCAATTGTTCATTATCAATGAAGGTGGTCTTCCCCTAAGTTTAGCCCAACTTCGAGGTACTTTAAAGATTGATCCTTTATTTTACAATACAATCTTATAATGATAATAAAATGCACTAACCTCCTATGTAGTCCCTTTCAATAACCACTAATCCCACTATTGTTTTATAGGGAATAATCTTTTTTATGAAAAATTTAATGATGAATGTTTGCATATATTTGGGCCAACCATATGCACATGGTATCATATTTTGATTTCATTACTTTATCAATTTCTTCAAGTAAATCAAAAGGTAGCTTTAATCTATTTATGAATCTAAAAGTTTCTTTTCTTTTATTAAAAGGTGGAATTTGCAAACAAAAGAGTTAAGGGATAAAATGATTGATGCCATGAAAACTCTTTTTGGACCCACTCTCTTTCAAAGATGTAGTGCCTCTCCCATTTGATTTTTGTAAGTCGTCTTGATGGATGCAACTTTGCTGATCTTTTATTGTGATAGATCATGATTGTGACCTTGAGTAGTCTACACCGTTGAGGTGTTTGGGTTTATGTTTCTGTATCAGTTGCTTTGACTATGCTTTTGACTAATCTTTGAGATTATGATGTGATTTATGGTTCACTGAGGTTTGTGCTAGTGGTTACCAGGATCGATGTGGTATCATGAGGTTGTTCCATGATTACCCTGAGATGTGTGCAAAGATTGCACTATGTTCTTTTACCATGCTACACTGGACTAGGTTCCTGTAGTAGTGGTTATTCATGTTTATGGTTGTGTTTTCTTATGTGTTTTAAATGCCTTTTTAATGCAGAGTAATCAATCTTTATTAAATGCTTAAGTAACTAAAGGGATTGTTCATGTTGGATTCTTTGGTTATGTATTGCGAACATTTACCTTGTCATATTTTGATCTGAGAGATATCTATTACTTATGTGATGTTTTACTTTTGAGGTGACCCAAGGGTCAGATGTTACACCTTGATTTCAGTATCATAGATATTAGACTACTATGTTGTTCAGTTAATCATATTGCATGATGATGCCATTTTGAGATGACAGTGTGTTTTATGATGATATTTGGTTATCTAGTATTTGGACATACCTTTGATTATGTTATGTGATGGATTTAATGCTATGGTTATTTACTTTATTCTTGCGTTGTTATGCTTTATGCGAATGTGAGTGATGTAAATAGATTATTTTAATATAATTAAATAAATGGTTAAATTAGGTGATTTAATGCATTTATTATTTCAGCTATGTTATTATATGCAATTTCACTTGATTGTGTTGTTTAGTGTGCAGGATGTATATCCCTGGCAGTGGCACATGGAGTTAGTGATTCAGCCATTCATATCTTACCAATGTCATCCTTGTATGGTCGATGTATCCTTAATTAAATGTTTAATTTAAACCTTTCGGTGATTATTAAACTGAAACTCATTTGCATTATGTGATTAGACCAGTAAGCGTGTCTGTGCATTTAGAGGTTCGCTTTGTCATGAAAGTTTTTAGGAGATTTATGTGTTTTTGATTTTTTGACCTTTTTAATTGATTTATTTTAATTTTTGGTGGCTTTGCCATAGATGAATTCTTATTTATAAGAATAGCTTGTTTTTGTTTGGGTTGATTCGGGGTTTAACTAGATTGGCTGGTTAAATGCCCTAATCGATTATTCACCCAAAAAGTGAATAAGTATCCAAAGAGGAATTTAATTCCTCACTTTTCACTTTCAAATTGAAAAGTTTGAGAGTAAAACCCAAAATCCTCTTCATGAGGATTTATTGTTTTGTTCATTGTGGGAGTTATGGGCATGGGATCATCACGAGGTTGGGCTTGTTGGATCCAGCTCGAGAAAACCTTGGATTGACGCAATTTTTAGCTACTTCTATGAGATAATTATTTTATGGCTCAGATTCTCATTTTTCCCTTTTGGCTATGAGGTAGGGCTTTCTTGTTTTATTGTTTTTGCTCCGTTTCTGCTTCTATTTTTGGTAGCCATTTGGTTGGAGGTTGAGAACTAGTGTTCCCCTCTGATTCTGTATGTTAGTTCTACCTGGTTGGGCAGGTACGAACATTTTTTTATTTTTTTGTAATGAGGGTTTTGGATTTTGCACCGTTATGCTGGCCATTTTTGCATACGGTGTCTAATTCCATTTATTTTTGAATTTTTGGGGTTTTTGAACCTAAAGGTCAAATGGGTTTTAATTTTGAAAGTTTGCCAAAATTGGGGTTTTTATCTTGTTTTGCGTGCTACCCTATTTTCTCGAGTTTTCTTGGCACAATGTGGGTTGTGGACCTGAATGATCCATTTGGATATTAGTCAAACCACTATTTCACTTTTTATTGCATTGGGATGCATGTTGCACCCGTACTCCCAACTTTGTGTTTGATTGAGTGATTGGTTACCTGTTGTTATGGTTTCTCTTGCACCTTTTCTTTTGTTTCATGAACGTTAGGATTCGTGTAGAATCCATACTCTCGAATTGAGGCTGGTTGAGTGAGTTCATGATGTTTGGTCTTGTTACATCATTGGGATTCATGTAGAACCCAATCTGTCAGATTGAGATAGGTTGAGTGATTTCATGATGTATGGTTTTATTGGCTTTAGGATTCATGTAGAATCTGTCCTTCCCATGTTGCTTTCAGTTGGTTTTTTTCTTTGCATTGTGTTCTCATTCCTATCCTTGTGTTATGATCTTCGTGATGATGGTGCACCACACATGAGTCCGTATGCATACATTTTTCGAGTGACTTGTGAGGCTCGATCTTCTATGGTACTCTCGAAAGTTATGATCATTGGCATTGGGATGGGAGTATGCATGCCCACAGGCACTTGTCATAGGATGAGCATGGGTAGGGTAGGGTAGCATATGGAGGGGGCTTCTATCTCGCAGCCTAGTGACCTTAGTCCCATAGTGTTGGTGGAGGATAGGAAGTTTTAAATAAGTGATAACTAATAAAATGTGTGAATGGTAATAAAACTTAAGATAATAAAATGGTACTTTTGTGTATTGGCCTTCTGTTGAGGGAGTTGATCTACACGATGTATTGGCCTTCCATTGAGGGAGTTGAGCTACACAGATATGAGCTTGGGCCTTTTGATGCCAAGCGACTCTCCATGATGTCAGCCCCTACTTAGTAGCCTTTTTGAGTGTCTAAACAAGACCTGTACTCCTTGCATTGTCTTAAGTTCTTGGTTGCATCCATCATACTGTCTGGCGTGAGTGTTAGCCATGGATGTTGTTTTGTGTGTTTTTGGTTGGATCTTTATCTCCATTAGCATGGAAGGTGTGGACCTATAGGTTCCACATGGTTGGGAGGCGTAGCTACCTTCACCACTGCTAGGGATTGGTGTACAGAGATGATCTTTGTTCTAGTGCGACCATTGTTGGATGCTTTCACTTGGTACTTCAGGTTTGAGAGTATGCTTCCTTGTGATTTATGCTTTCATTGGAATGCTTGGATATCATGTTTAGATGATGTTAGTTTATTTGATGCATTCCCTTATCATGATGTTTAGCATATGATTAGATGATGTGATTTGCTTTAGTAGTATATCTATTGCTTACTGTTGTTTAACATGTGATAGATGATGTTATCTACTATAGGATTATCTTATGCTTTACTACTAGCATGTTAGATTTCTTTATGCTTATATTGTTGCATGTTTTAGTAGTGACATCCCTATTACGACAGTACTAACGATTTGGTCAGTGGCTTGGGATGTTATGTGCGAGGGATGGCTAGGACCCACAATGGTCTTATGATGCTATTGATAGTTGGGACGAACCACGTACTTAGTTTGTTTGTTTAGTTCACTACGATGTTTATTTAAGTATTTTCTTTTTTGTTGTAGTTTAGATGGATAGATGTTCATTGTTTTGTATTGTTCTTGCACTCGAGAGTTCATTCCTCAACTTACATGGATCTGGTACTCCTCAGTGTGGAGGTTTTTCTCTGTGTTTTTCCCTTTTTTTTTAGTTCTTTAAGTGTTTTCATGTTTCTATGGGCAACATTTTGTCAGCATTGTGCAACATAATAATGTATCGCATGCCCATACAAATTGTGTCGTACGATACTGTAAAGTATCGAATGCCTTCTTGAGAAATGTTGTACGACATTGGAAGAGTGTCACATTCCTTCTTGAGAAGTGTCATACGATCCTGTAAAGTATCACACGCCTTCTTGAGATATGTCATACGATACTGGAAGAGTGTCACACACCTTAAGGAGAAGTGTCACTCTCCCTTAGTAAAAAGTGTCCCACAATTTTTGTGAAAAACTTGTGCATGCCATCAATGGGCACTTTTCTTCATGATCCGATCTTTTTGAGAGTTTTTTTGGATACTATTTTTGGGTGTTCTTTGACCCTATGTTGTTGTATTTTGTATTTTGGTGGTTTTCGTTCAATGCAATTTTTTGTGTTATGTTGTTGTCTCTTGGGGTTTAAAATATATCATTTAAGTATTCCTTATACTTAAGATATATTTTAATATATGCGAAGAATCTTTTGAGATAGGTTTCAAACCTCTCGGAGACAAGTTAAAGATTCTAGGAAATTTTAGGGCTTCAGAAATCCAGACTTAGCCAATTTTCAGGGCTTCAGGATTTCAAGCTTAGCCAAATTTTGGAATTCTGCATTTTACCCCAACTTGGTGTTTTGTTGATGAGTGGTCATTTCTTGTGCCCTCATCTTGTTTGTGGTGGTTGTTGGCTTTGTTCGGGTGTGTCATTTTGGTAGTGGTGTTTGGAGATTCATTGGTTGTCGAGATTGTGGTGAATTCTTTCATTGCGATCTTTGTGATCCCTGTATGATGTTGTCATGTGCATTCATACTTGTAAATATATATATATATATATATATATATATATATCTTTGCTTGATTTGAATCCTTGTTTCCAAGGATCTCCGGGAAGGGCATTACAAAAGACTTAGGCTACTTGAGAAATCAAGCCAAGATTTGAATTATATTTGGTACAACTACATGACCCAAATGAAAAAGAACCCTTTTTATGAGCGGTCACCCTAAATTCCTTCTATTGAGTGGGAGAATCTTAAAAAGGATGCCACTGAGAAAAAAATAATAGATGATGGAGAAAAGGTACCACATGAGGAAAGAAGGTATGTCATAATATTAAGAATGAAATTATGTAATAATAATTATTAATACTTATATGGTCTAACATATTTCAAACTTCGCATAGGTTTCCTGACACATCATAGGAAACTAAGGCAAGGAAAGGGAAGCATGGGCAGCACAAGCTTGGCTCAAGTGGATATTCAGAACTTGCTGAATGAATTGTAAGTATAAGTAAATGAAAAATTATATGCAAATAGTTATAAATTGTAAAATATTTTTTTCTTGTTGAAATTGATTGCAAAAAATAAATCATGGTACCAAACAAAATCTAGGCCATGAAGTTTTAAAAAATAACTTCTAAAGACAAAAAGAAATTAGCTTTCAGAGAAGGCTATACAACCATGGCTAAATGACTTTGAGAAAAGAGTGTGCAAGGTTTTTCTATTGGATCTATTGATGAGGTAAAAAAGAAAATTGTTTTTTATTGCAAATTGAATACTTTACCAATTACTATATTTGATAGTAAGCTCCAAAAATATGAGTCGTTATATTTATTTGAAGTAAAGAAACAATGATTATATATATTTGTTTAAAAATTTAAAGTGAATGTATTTATACGTATTAAAATGAATGATTAACATTTCTAAGTATTTGTCTTTTATTTATATCTATATATTGTTAATAAATGCACTAATTATTTACATTAGATTGTAGCCTGCTAATCCTAATACATCACCCTCGCACCATGGAGGCGTCAATTCAAATGTGGATCCTAGTACTCAAGGTATATATTTTCTATTCATTTTTTTGGATTTCTAGATTATTAATATGCAGTGCCTCTCCCATTTGACTTCTATGAGTCATCCTGATGGATGCAACCTTGTTGATCTTTTTTTGTGATGGATCATGATTGTGACCATGAGTGGTCTACATTGTCGAGGTGTTTGGATTTATGTTTCTATATCAGTTGCTTTGATTATGCTTTTGACTAATCTATGAGATTCTGATATGATTTATGATTCACTTAGGTTTGTACTAGTGCTTCCTATGATCAATGTGGTATCATGAGGTTGTTCTATGATTACTTTGAGATGTGTGAAGAGATTTCACTATGTACTATTACCATGCTACACTGGACAAGGTTCCTATAGCAGTGGGTAGTAATGTTTATGACTATGTTCGCTTATATCTTTTAAGTGCTTTTAAGTGTTGTTTAAAAAATCATTATTAAATGCTTAAGTAATTAGAAATGGATTTTTCATGTTGGATTATTTGGTTATGTGATGTGGACATTTACCTTGTTATATTTTGATCTAAGAGATATCTGTTACTTATGTGATGTTTTATATTTGAGAGGACCTGAGGGTCAGATGTTATACCTTGATTTTAGTATCATAGATGTTAGACTACTATGTTGTTCAATTGATCATATTGCATGATGATGTTGTTTTTAGATGACAGTGTGTTTTAAGATGATATCTAGTTATCTGGTATTTGGACATACCTCTGATTATGTTAGGTGATGGATTTAATGCTATGGTTATTTACTTCATTCCTACATTGTTATGCTTTATGTGAACATGAGTGATGTAAATAGATTATTTGAATATAAATTAACAAATTGTTAAATTAGGTAATTTAATGCATTTATTGCTTCGGCTATGTTATTATATGTAAGTGCACTTGATCGTGTTGTTTGGTGTGCAGGATTTATATCCCTAGCAGTGGCACATGGAGTTAGTGATTCGGCCTTTCATATTTTATCAATGTCATTGTTGTATGGTCAATGTATCCTTATTTTAATTGTTTTATTAAACCTTTTGGTGATTATTAAATCTGAAATCATTTGCATTATGTGATTAGACCAGTGAGTGTGTCTATGCATTTAGAGTTTCGCATTGTTGCAAAAGTTGTTAAGTAGATTTCTGTGTTTTGGGTTTTTAGGCTTTTTAATTGATTTATTTTAATTTCTGGCAGCTTTGCCATAGATGAATTCCTATTTATAGGAATAGCCTATTTTCATTTGGATTGACTAGGGGTTTAACTAGGTTGGCTAGTTAATTGCCCTAATTGATTATTCACTTGAAAAGTGAATAAATATCCAAAAAGGAATTTAATTCCTCAGTTCTCATTTTTGAATTAGAAAGTTGGAGAGTAAAACCCAAAATCCTCTTCATGAGGATTTATTGTCTTGTTTGTTGTGGGAGCTACGGGCATAGGATCATCATGAGGTTGAGCTCATGGATCCAACTCGGGAAAACTTTGGATTGCCGCAATTTTCAGCTACTTCTGTGGGCTATTTATTTTATGGTTCAAATTCTCATTTTTTCCTTTTGGCTATGAGGTAGGGCTTTCCCATTTTATTGTTTTTGCTCCATTTCTGCTTCTATTTTTGGTAGCCGTTTGTTTGGAAGCTAAGAACTAGTGTTCCCCTCTATTTCTGTATGTTAGTTCTACCCGATTGGGCGAGTACAAACATTTTCCTATTTTTTAGGATGAGGGTTTGGGGTTTTATGCCTTTATGCTTGCCATTTTTTCATATGGTGTTCGAACTTGATTATTTTGGGATTTTTGGGGTATTTGTGCCCAAAGGCCAAATGGGTTTTAATTTTGAAGTTTTCCAAAATTTTAGGATTTTTACATCATTTTGCATGCCACCCTATTTTCTCAAGTTTTCTTGGCACAATGTGGGTCATGCACTTGGATGGTCCATTTGGATATCAGTCAGACTACTATTGCACTTTTATGTTTCATTGGGATGCATGTCACATCTGTACTCCTAACACTATGGTTGGTTGAGTGATTTTATACCTAGTTTTTTTGTTTCTTTTGAACCTTTGTTATTGTTTCATGGACACTAAGATTTGTCTAGAATCTCTACTCCTAGATTGAGGCCAGTGGAGAGAGTTCATGATGTTTGGTTTTGTTGCATCATTGGGATTCATGTAGATTCCATACTCTTGGATTAAGGCTGGTTGAGTGATTTCATGATGTATGGTTTTATTGGCTTTGGGATTTGTGTAGAATTTGTCCTTCCTATTTTGATTTTAGTTGGGTGGTATCTTTTGCATTGTGTTCTCATCCTGTCCTTATGTTTTGATCTTTGTGATGGTGGTGTGCCACACATGAGTATGTGTGCGTACATTTGTCAGGTGACTTGCGAGGCCCGATCTTTTGTGGTACTTTCAAAAGTTATGATCATTGAGGTTGGGATGGGAGTATGCATTCCCACAGGCACTTTTTGTAGGATAAGCTTGAGTAGGGTAGGGTAGCATATGGAGCAGGCTTCTATCCTACAGCTTGGTGATCATTGTGCCTAAAACGTTGGCGGAGGAAGTTTTTAACTAAGTGATAACTAAATAAAATATGTAATTGGTAATAAAAAATTAAGATAATAAAAATGTGGGGTGCTAGAGCCTTTCCATTGAGGGATGTTGAATCTACACAAGTATGAGCTTGGGATTTTTGATGCCAAGTGACTCTCCATGATGTTAGCCCCTACTTAGTAGCCTATTGAGTGTCTGACTAGGACTTGTACTCCTTGCATTATCTTAGGTATATTGTCTAGCATGAGTGTTAGCCATGGATGTTGTTTTGTGTGTTTGTAGTTGGATCATTATCTCCATCAGCACTTCAGGTGTGGAGCTACGAGTTCCACATGGTTGGGAGGCATAGCTACCTTCACCACTGCTAGGGACCGATGTACAGAGATGGTCTTATATCCTAGTGTGACTATTGTTGGATGTTTTCACTTGATGCTTCAAGTTCTAGAGTATGCTTTCTTGTGATTTATGCTTTCATTGGAATGCTTGGATATCATGTTTAGATGATGTTAGTTCATTCGATGCATTTCCATATTATGATGTTTAGCATATGACTTGATGATGTGAATTGTTGTATTGGATTATCTATTGCTTATTGGTTAGCATGTTACATTTTATTATTATGCTGATTAGCATGTGATAGGTGATGTTATCTACTAGTAGGATTATCTTATGCTTTACTACTACCATGTTATATTTCCTTATGCTTATATTGTAGCATGTTTTAGTAGTGATGTCGCTATTACAATAGTACCGATGATTTGATCAGTGGCTTGGGATGTTACACGTGGGGGATGGCTAGGATCCATGATGGTCTTATGATGCTATTGATGGTTGGGAGGAACCACGTACTTAGTTTGGTTGTTCAGTTATTGTGATGTTATTTTTATACATTGTGATGTTGTTTATGTTCACTGTCATGTTGCTTTCAGTACATTCTATTATTTCTATATTTTAGATGGATTGATGTTCCTCCTTCTTGATTCCTTGACATATTGTTGATTATGCACTCGAGTGTTCACTCCTCAATCTGTGTGGATTTGGTACTCCCTGGTGTGGAGGTTCTAAACTCAATTTTTCTCAATTTTTTTCCCTTTTGTGTTTTTCTTAAGTGTTTTTGTGTTTCTATGGGTGACATTTTATCAACATGGTGTAACACAAAAATGTATCACATGCCCATTGAAACTTTGTCATGTGTCCCCTAATTCTATCGCACACCTTTTGGAGAAATATTGCATGATACTGGAAAGTTTTGTAAGATCCGCTCTCTCAAGTCAGTGCAAGTAGTCACAGATGAAAACTCATGGCACCTTCTACTTAAGGCATCTACAACCATATTCTCCTTTCCCTTGATGTAATGAACATAAAAATCATACTCACACAGAAACTCCATCCACCTTCTTTGCCTAGCATTAAGGTTAGGCTGAGAAAATATGTACTGCAAGCTCTGGTGATTGGAATGAAGCTCAAATCTATGACCCAGAAGGAAATGTCACCATCTCACCAAGGCATGAATCACTATCGCTAGTAGGTCATGAGTAGGATAATTGAGTTCATGAGTCTTCAACTTCCTAGACTCAAAGGAAATAGGTCATCCTTCCTGCATAAGGACTGCTCCTAAACCATCTAAAGATGCATTAGTGCACACCACAAAATCTACAATAGGATCTGGTACTGCAAGAATTGGTGCACTCGTGAGGGCTCTCTTGAGCTTTTGAAAAGCTCTACCACACTTCTCTATCCACTCATACTTCTTCCCCTTTTTCTAAAGAGATGTGATGGGGTGTTTCAATCTAGAGAATCCTAAAATGAAGCGTCAGTAATATCCTGCTAGCCCCATAAAGCTCCTCACTTCAGTAACACTGGTGGGTGCTGGCCAATCCATGATGGCCTTAATCTTTGATGGGTCTACTGAGACTCCATCACCTAATATGACATGACCCAAATAATGTATCTCGGGTCTGAAGAATGCACACTTTGACAAGTTGCCAAACAACTGATTCTCTCCCAGCTTCTGCAATACCTGTCTCAGGTGCTCTTCATGCTCTCTCTCATCATGAGAATAAATCATAATGTCATCAAGAAACACAACCACAAAATTATCCAAAAAGGTATGGAATACTCCATTCATGAGGCTCATGAATACATATGGAGCATTTGTAAGGCCAAATGGTACCACGGTGAACTTGTAGTGACCATATCTAGTACGAAAAGCTATTTTGCGGATATCACTATCCACAATCCTCAACTGATGATAACTTGACTTCAGATCAATCTTTGAAAATACTTAGGCACCCTGTAACTGATCAAAGAGATCATCGATTCTGGGAAGAGGATATCGGTTCTTGATGGTCACTTTGTTCAATTGTCAATAATCAATACATAACCTAAGTGATCCGTCCTTCTTCTTGACGAAGATCATTGGTGCACCCCAAGGTGATACACTAGGTTGAATATGACCCTTCTCTAAAATTTCCTCCAATTGAGCTTTTAGCTCACTAAGCTCATGAGTAGTCATCCTATATGGTGCTCTTGAAACTAGCTCGACTCCTAGCACAAGGTCTATGCGAAAATCCATTGCTCAAGGTGGAGGCATACCAGGAAGCTCTAAAGGAAACACATTTGAAAACTCTTATAGGATTGGAAAATCATTGAGGGATGGCTCCCGCTCTAAATCTTCCTCTCTATCACTAATGGTGATGGAAAACAACTGATAACCCTTTCGCATGCACCATCTAAGCTGCATAGTCAAAATCATACGAAGGGACACTGGCTTCTTCACTCCGAAGATATCTCTAGAGATACCAACATCATCCACACATTCCACCCTCTTCTGTCAACAATCCATCTTGGCGCTATAGGCATAAAGCCAATCCATGCCAAGAACAACATCATAAGAACCTAGAGGGGTAATGTGTAGATCAGTCCTAGTGGACATGTCTCCAATCTGCATCTGACAAATCCACACCATGGAACTAACTAACACTCTGGCTCCTGAGGCTAACTCTACTTCCCAACTAACATCCTGTCTAACTGCCACTAGCCCACAATACTCCACCACAAATGGGGATATAAAAGAGTCAATAACCCCATAATCAAATAAAACTACAACCATACGGCCCTGTATAATACTTGTAGCCTCGATAATTGTGTCCTGATGCTCAGCTTGGCAGTTATCAACCGCTGCAAAAACCCTATGGGATCTACCCATGTCACCAACTGTCGGCTCTGGAAAAGCCCTGCTCTGACCACTGGATGTCTGTCCCTATGGACACTCCCTAGCTATATGACCCATGCCACCACAAGTGTAGCATGGTCCGTGAGTATAAGATTGTGCACCCTATGATCTAGACTACTGTGGGCCTCCTGACATGCTAGATCCACTATATCCATCCCTAGAAGACTGCTGAGTCTTCACTGACTGTGACTGTAGGGCCTGTACTTTTTGATCCTGCCTGGGACTTTGTGACTGCCATTGCTTGGGCTTGGAGCCCTAATAACCCTGAGAGGGTTTCTGTTGTTGCTGCTACTAGTTTTTTGGTTGCTAAGACTGCTAGCCCTTAGAGGACCCTGTTGTATAGTTCTGATTCCCTTTCCAAGGGGGTTTCTACTGGGAAGAGTTTCAGTTCTAAGATCGATCCCGTGACTCCTACCTACCTCGAGTATCCTTAGAAACTAGTGCTATCTCCACTGCCTATCTGAAGGTGGTAGGGAAGGCCATCCAAACTGGGCCCTAAAGTGATAAATTTAGACCCATCATAAAGCGATGCACTCGCAGTTTCTCGTCCTTCATATATTCCACATAAGGAAGGAGCTCAAGAAACCTGCTCTCGTACTGACCCACTATAAGGCCTCTCTGATAAAGAGAATGGAACTCCTCTATCTATTTCTGTCAAAAATGCTTTGACAAGTACCTCTCTCAGAATCTTTCTAGGAAAGATTCCCATGTGACAGTGTCCATCCTCACTCCACCTATGATCTCCTCTTGATGCCACTAGTTGGAGGCATCCCCTCTTAACTGATGAATTGCTAGGTGTTCTTTTAGATTACTCCCATAAGGGTGTAACCCAAAGCACTGTTGTAGGCTCTATAACCATGCCTCTGCTACTGAACCCTCAGTGGAATCGATAAACAATGGTGGTCCGAGTCGAATCAATTCCCTAATGTCATCTCCTATGTGTTTAGGAGGTCTGTCAAATGGGGGTCCTCTCTGGTGTATTCACTCTTCCTTGTGTTAACCCTATCCCTCTAATTGCCTTGTTGGGGGACTCCTAGTCCTCTCTCTGACTCTGGGTCCACCTCCTCCAAGTCCCTCTGCTTCCACTATTGGAATTTGTTGAACTAGCTGAGCTACAAGTACTACTCTCTGCTGAACTACACCGATCAAAGTCTGAAGTGCATCTATACTGTCCTAGTTCAGGTTTGATGGTGGTAGAGGTGGAGGTGGTGGTGGTGGAGGCGGTCCATCCTCATGTCCCACTCTACCACCCCTAGCCCTATGACCTCTACCTCACCAGCTACGAGTAACAGGAGGCATTTATACAATTAAAAGTTTGAGTTAAATTTAGGAAGCACAATGGTTTAAGTTTCCTAGTGTTGAAACACTGGCTCTGATACCAAATTGTCATGCCCAAACTACGAGGGCAAAAACAAACAAATATTTTTTTTTAAACATAATAATTAAAAAAGCTCTAAGTTTTAATCTGATCTCTTGCAAGGGAAGTGAAGGTTCACTACGATTCATCTTAAGTTTAAAATTCTAGAGGATGAATACATTGTTAAGATTTTGAAACTTTCGTTAAAAGGTTGATAACAATGTTTATGATTCATTATTACATTGCTTAACAATCATGTGAAAATTATTTTAATAACAATCTAAATGAAATTGGGTTTAGATTAATTGTAAAATCCAATCAAATAACTCGAGTTTAAACCTATTTTAAATAGCCAATTAACCTACCATACTTTATCTAATTAGAATGAATTAAAGCAATTATAACAATTAAAAACAAAACATTAATCCCAAACTTTAAATTAAAGGTTATTAATGTGAAATATACACTAGTCATAAATTTAATTTACTAACAACTAACTAATTTAACTTAAAACTAACTAGCTAAATCTAAAATTGATCTAACCATATACAAAATGAGTGACTAATCTTTAAATAAAACTTAACTTTAAAATTTAAATAAAATTAAAACTAACTAATTAAAACATGAATTTAAACTAATACTACTAGAGAAATATATATAAATTTTAAAACAAATATCTTTAACAATTTTAATAACTAAACTAATTTACATCTTACTAACTTAAAAACTTAAATATAATAAAAAAAACTTAACAACATACTAACCTACATTACTAACTATCCTAACACCTACCATCTACCCTGCCCCCTATGCCCACCCTACTCTCTACTACCTTTCTAACTTCCCCTAGACCTGCACATGCGCTGCCCAAGGCCTGCACATGGCAGGTCAGCCCTGTACTTGCGTGGCACGTAGGCCCAAGGCCAAGGAAACCATGCAGAGCTTCCCATCCAATGGGTAACCCAAAAACAAAGGGGGAAAAACATATAATAACAAAGCCAAGTTTCATGATCACTGAAAATTTAAAAGAGCGAATAGGTGACATCATCTTCATGATGACTACTTGACTTTGCAAGATATAAAACATTTTTAAAACCCCCTCAAAACCTGCGGCCATGATAAAGGTCAAGCATATTTTGCTAAAAACAAACTTAAATACTCCCCCCCAAGTTGAGCGCCCATTTTCAAATGAAGGAGGGGATGGGACATGGGGTAGGGTGACGTCACCCCCCATGATCATTGTTGACTTGCCACACTTTTTAAAATAAAACCCTTTTTTAATAAGCATTTCAAGTCTGATGTCCAAGGAAGATAAATAACATTGATTACATAAAGTTTTATGGATAGCAATAGATATTTTAGGATATTGTTCAAATGTAAAAAGGCTATTTTGGAAATTTACACCCATTTATAAAATTGATTGGATTATATTTATATTTTTTTAAACAAAATATAAGAGGAATCTTTAAAAGATTCTCTGTTGCCCAAAACCATTTAATTGCTTCTCCCATACAAAAGGCAAAGAGTTTTACTCTCTTGCAACACTTTTTTTTGATGAAAATTTTCTAAGTATAGAAATTACAAGACAAGAATATATATATATATATTTTAAAGGTGTATTTTTTTTTTGGAATAGATTTAGAACATTGATACCAAAATCATTTGATCTCCTATAAGTCTTAAATTGGAATAATTGGACCTTGTTAATAATTTCTTTTAAATGAAAATCTATAATGCCTAATTACAACCTTAACATACCAAGAATATGAATTATCCATTTTATTCAATAATGCAATACTTGTTTGATTCAATAATCATGAAAACTGAATCTACATGCATGATCATAATTTTCATTTTCCACATACAAGAAAACTTGAAATTTTTTTGCCAAATTTAATCAACATCAATTCCGTCCTATTTTTGATGTGCATCCATCTAATTTTAAATCACAATTAAATCACATGATAACCAATTATACTTAAACACCAATTTTATTGGCAAACCTGATTCAAAGGCTCAGCTGGGAAAGAACCAGGAAGAAAACTCGGCTTTGTTGCCATTCACAAAAAAGTTTAAAATACAATTTACATAGGATATCAATCCAAATTTTCAACAATTTAATTGAATTTTCTTCATGACCCTCATCAAGGGATTTGTAATGTTTTCTGCAATACATTTTGAGAACCATGGAGGAAACAAAATCTGATCAGGTGACCAAAAGCACGACCAAGAACAATTCAAACATGCATATACATACAAGGATTTCACAATATGATTCACAATGAATCAACACTAGGGAAAGGCGGATTCTTCCAATAGGAGAAGTCAAGCACAACACCAAATCAGGTGCCCAATCGGGGCTATTAAATTTAAACTTCCATACTCATACGAGGTTTGTGCTAATGGGTAAGGGCCCATAACACCCTACCCTCTCTCCCTCTTCTCATCCTGAGAAGAGACTCTACACTGGTTGGAGTCCAACTAAATAGACCTTTCCCATAATTGGTCACTTCTTCCCTCTCCAAGAGTGAGTAATACCAAAACACCCATTCAAGAAAAATATCAAAATTGCAAATATAAACATGAAAGGAAATCATGAAAAAAAAACATGGTTTTCAAATCTTCCCAACATACTCACAATCATACAAACATTCACTTGACAACAAGGTAACATAAGCATGAAACAAACATGAAAATTTGAATAAGAGAGATGAGAAATTCCTACCTTCACAAAGAGGTAATGGAAATGAACAAGTTTGAGTAGAGTTTCCCCTTCCTTCCTTCAATCTTCAAAACTCCTCTCTAAATGTAGAGATTGGGTAACAACCTCCACTAGTCCAAGAAGGGCCTCTAAATAAGCCTCAAACTCAACCACCTAAGGGATCAATAACTTCTCCCACCCACTTGCAATTCTAGAAACTCCTAACTCAACCCACACTATGGTTAAACACTAAGTGGAGGTGAGGTGAGGTAACTCAAGATAACCACTTGCAATTTTCGCACAAAGGTAAAATGAGACTTTTGAGTGACCTCAAAAGTCAATAAAAGGGGCTTAGGGGTTGGAAAAGACCCCTAACCCATACCCATACCCTTTGGGTATAATAATTGCATGTTTTAAGCCTTAGGAAAAAGGTTTAGAGCCAAACAAAAACTAAGAATAAAATAAAACCATCTAACAACTCTAACAATGTAGATTAAGCACTAATCCAGATTAGGGATGACTAAACTTGATTAAGAACCAAATAGAAAACTAACACTATCCTAAACCAACTTGGTCCAAAGGTTGAACAACTAACCCTAATCAGCATACTGAAGAACATAACCAATTTACAAGTGTCAAGCGACACTAACAGAACATAATTATGAACACTAACATTCACTGCATATAGAAAGATACACACATACATCTCACAATACAATACGTGAATTACAAACAACAAGGTTTCCAAAATTAGCACATAGAGATCAATTATGTTCCTCCGTAGGGTTTCTCGGCTAAAATATCTACACACTCATTACACAAATCAATAGTCCCACAAAATCATATGTACATATATGCATACATATTAGAAATCCACATAAATTGAAACATACATCAATAAGGGTTTCTTCATCCTGCTTAATTTTTTTTTTAACCATTTAAAATCACTTAAATCAAAGTCTCAATCCTACATTTACTGATTTCATCAACATACATATGCATGAAACATTAAATGAAAAACATCAAATATATTTGAAAGTAACATCACACAACATGAAATAATATAGTATGTTCTAAGCATCAGATAATGTCTCGACATCTCGAGTTGTGAATAACAAAATAATAGTAACATATCACTATGCTACGATAGGTCAGGGCAAGGCCTCACATTATTAGAGAATATTCAAATATTCTCAAAACCAAGTTAAGCTCAACATTAACCTATGATTCCATGACAACTAACTGTGTGAATCTTTTGGTTTCAAGCAATGTAGAAGGACACAATAGATCAATATGAAATCTCAATTCATATGTACACAACATCAGGTGGATCTAAAAAGACCCAAGAAGTTAGTATTTTTGTTAAAGGTCTTTAATTAGGTATTTTAAGTTAAAATAATCTCTGAGTTTTGTATAAGTTGACTATATAGGAAACTACACTATTGAATCCCTAGTCATTCATGACTATTTATATTTTGACATATTGGGATCAAATAATGAGGTTGAAGAATGAGAAGAAATTATATTTGCCCATTTTAAGAAATCCTACTTAATAAACAAAGCCATGTTTACTCGACCCCTTATAAATAGAATTTTTTTCTTGAGAAACATTAGCAATGTTTGAACAAGACACCATATAAACAGAACTTGATAATGTTAACTTTAAAATAGTTGAATGAAAAAAAATGTGCATTGTTTCCTTTTGATGACAAATGTGGGGATGCCATTTTGAATCTTACTAAATTGTAAATGAAGCCACGTGACACTTTTTCCTTGTTGACACAAATAACAAGGGAAAGTGTTGTTGAAATTATATAGTTCATAGTAGTCAATTGGATGTTACAACTCTATAAGTTCATTGTAACAAGTACATGTTGTTTTTGGATCCACTTTACGTTTGATAAAAAATCATTGTAATAAGAACATGTTATAAGTCAAAGTGTGAATTAAAAATGAGTGCAAATTCAAATATCATATAATTCAATACACTTCAGCAATGACATCCAAATAGAGACGTGTGAAGTTGTAAGCTTAAAGTAAAGACATATTGGACACTAAATTGAATCATAAGGATATTTTTAGCATTTTCAAAAATGGAGTAGGACTAGTTATGTGCTCTTTGGATTGCTTAGTTTTATAGGAAACTTTGGCAAGAAGTAAGAGAACGTACTAGCTAAAATAGGATGTTCTCTTCTACAAGTTGTCAACATGGCATCATAATATCATTGCAATAATGGGTCAACTAGCTAGGGATTAGTTGTGATTAGTTTTAAATGATTGTGGGGAGATAGATAGTTATGATTTTGGTACGTTGTGGAATGGTAGTTTTTTTTTCAGAAATCAGTTTTCAATGCACATTGAAAATGTATGCTAGAGGGCAATAGTTGAGAATAAGAAACTACCTCTCCAATTATAATGGAGGATATGTAAAAGAGAAATGAAATAAAAAATGTTTTTTCATTTTTATATGTTTTCAAACCATGGTTCTGAGATGTTCTTTTGGAAATTTATTTAATGACAATAAGATTTAGTGACTAGTGCCTTTGGATTTTCAATTATTGATTTCATCAGAGTACATATTTAGTTTCTTAAATTGCATGTTAATCTATTTTTCTTTGGTCATTCGATTACTAACAATATAGATTTTGTTATGGTATATGTGTAGTCCTATTGATTTCCTTGGAGCATAAAAATAAACGAAAGAAATCAACTTTAAATTAATTTGTGAATGTCTCTTGGTATCAGTCATAGGTCAACTAGTGTCTCCATATTTTACAATCAAAAGATTAGAAAGTTCTTATTTATTAAATGGTATAATTTACCAATAATTTCAAACCTTTATGGTAAAAATAATGTGAAAATTAATACAAGGAAACTAGTATAAATTTACCTTTCTAATTCAATGGGTTGTTTGTTGCTATTGAATTCTACAATGTGTACATTCAACATTTCTCTAGCATGTACATGTTATACATCACAACATTTATTTCACATATTTCTCCAAGACAAAGATATGATTCAGGCTCTCACAAACGTGCACAAAATGTAAATTTATTGTTTATCATTTATCAACAAATATTTCAAGTCAGTCACATTATGCATAGTAAACATGACTGACTAGGATGGATAGTTGGGATATAATTAACATAGAAACTCTGTCAATCTTTGGTTTCAAGAGACTTGGGGATTTTGGGGAAACATAGATCATAACCATTGATTTTAGATGATGATCTAAGGTTTCTAGAATTGGGGGATGCTAGTCATGGAGTGAGGCTAAAGAACTACAAGGTTAAATAAAGAATGACAGATCTGATCTAATAAAGAAAGTACAAAAAGGAAGACATAAGAAGTATTGGCTTGTCCTATTTTTTTTAAAAAATAATTCAGCGAGCCATTGAAATTGTAATAGCTTGTTCTAATGGATAGTCATCACTCCCATGACATTGCTATCGCATAACCATCACACTTGCGATGATCCTCTCCAATGGATATCCATCACTCCCATTACATTATTGTCACATACCAGTTACACATATGATGATCCTCTCTAATGGATAGTAATTGAGCCTATAGCACATCTATCAAAATTGAGATGATAGACTAAAAACTTTCACCATCACAATTACGATGGTGAACTATCGCAATTGGGACGACATGAAGATTAACTCTTTCTCTTGCCTTTTTCCAAGTTATGACAACATCATCTATCACAATTGTGATGGACTCCCTTAACATCATAATTTGTGACAAAAAAGGTTAGATGCATGTCCAATAGGGGCCAATTTTTGGTACTATCACTTGGACAATGGTTGGCTGCTACAATTGGGATGGCTTGTCATTGAAATTTAGGCCCAAATGTACTAGTGTAACTTGATAAAAACATTGAAAATGTTTATGTGGTAGCTGACCTATGAAGGAATTACTTGGATAGATATAAGTATGAGGTATTTTTTTTATCCAAAATAATAATGATAATATCATTATACCATGAGTTGAATAGAAGTGAATATGGAAGAGCATAATTGTTGGAATTCTTTTTAGAATAACTAAGAGGTGGGGTGAATTAGTTATTCAAGGTCCAAATGTACAAATAATTTTTTTCACAATTCAGTGAACCCATAAAACATTCTTAATCATGCATGTCTTCATTGTGTGTTAACTAAACTAAAAATGATATATTACTGTCAAGTCAACTTGCATAAATGTAAAGCATAAAACACAACATATCCATCAGCACATTTGACACATTGTCTTAACATGGAAACCCAATTTGGGAAAAACCTCTAGTAACATGCTACTCCTTTTCCACTCTTCTAAAGTGATGCCCCATTAAAGGCCAACCCTATTAAAGGTTACATTACACATAATTAAAGGTGACCCAGTTAAGGGATTTTAGTCATCAACCTTACTTCAAAGGATTTACCCTAGGCTGGTACAATTGTTAGAAAGTAATAGTAGAGATTTGATCTAATACAACTTACAACCTTACTTGTATATTATAGATCTCTATTTAGTCCTCAACTTTGCTTGGCTTCCAATCTTTGTAGCTTTGACAACTTATTCACCCTTCAAGCATTCATTCTCTTTAAGCCTTCTAGCTCAATACGCCATTGTAGACTTCTTCACTTGGGTCACTTGATGAAGAAAAACCCCTTTCCTTCTTCTTATCAAATTTTCACATCAAAACTCTCTAACACTTTGCTTTATGACTAGACATTCCTATGTATAGAAAATTAGAACATTTTCTTGCTCATTATCCATCATCAAAATTATGGTTTTTGATGGATCATGTAGGATACAATGTATCTCCCCCATATCTTGTCTTTTCTAGAAACTTCTCTTAGAATCCATTTGAATTTGCCTCCAAAATGGTTTACATAGAATTCTATGCCACCAAATCATCAATCTCATCTTCCTCCTCATTTACAAGTTCCAAGAAAATATACTTGTCATCTTTTATTTGGTGAATCTTTGATCTTTGTCATTATGCAAAAAATTGACATTATCAATCTTATGATGCTCGACACATACTGCATTATCAGCATCAACTATAAAATCACTTGACATCAACTTGATTTTAATGGTGCTTTCCATTAACTAAAAATTACTCTACATCTACTAACTTGCTCAACATCTACTAGAAATTTTTTTCACTTAGCTCCAACTGAATTTTTGCTCAGCTTGTACTAACTTTTCTCAACACCTATTGTCTACTTCATCAAGCTTGGAAGATGAACTTTGTTTAACTTTATTCTTTTGAACTTTCTAAGTGTAGTTAGTCATTCTATAACCTCAAGTAGACCATCAATACATTATGTTATGACTATCTTAATTGATTCTTATACTTCAATACACAATCATAACTCAACCTTTCCTCTAGGTAATTTTGTTACATCTTGTTGATAAAATCCTCATCATCAATCAACTAAGTGATAGTACTTGAAACATATAAGCAATTGTCTTATCATCATGTAGCAAGTGTGACATCATTGAAAAAAATTATTGAAATAGACAATCTTCTTCAACAATCTTTCTAATTAGATGATCTTTTCAATCAGATGCCAACAATCTTCCTCTTTGGCATTGATGTCAAACCAAACTGATCAACTAGTCAAAAAAATGATGAACATCTTGTTCCATCAAACTAACTAGGTTAAAATAGTAAGACAATAGCAAAAAAAAATTCTATTTAAAATTTCTCCCTTTATTATCATCTTCCTCTTCTGATTAGGTTACAAAATATAACTCCCTCTTTTTGTTCTGATCCTTCCTATTTTGATTGCTTTTTTCTTTCTCCTTCTTTCTTTCTTTTAGTCTTCTAATCTTCTGATGATGTATTCTATCCATTGGTCCTCTTGCACATGATCAGTTCAATTTACTTTCTCCCTCTTTTACAACAATAGAAAAGATGTATACTCAACACTTGGCATCTTTAATATATGTAGATATAGGCTTTTGTAGGTTCTTCAATTTTTTTCCCTTTGTCACCTTGCTTGTGACTAATTTGTAATTTTAGTTTTGTAAATACTTTAGGCAATTCCTAAATTAAGATCCACTGCATCAATGTGTATGTAATGACTGTTAGCTCATTTGATGTAGGGTATACCCTCTTTCTTTTACATAGCCTTTAATAGAGGTATCACCCCTAGTTTACCTCTTAGATACTCATAAGCATCCTTACGTAATGTTTTTGTGAAGATATCAACAATTTTCTCCTTTGTGTTAATATATTCCATCTTCACCTCTTTATCTTGAACTAATTTCCTTACATAATGATACTTGATTGCAATGTACTTTGTCTTTGTATGCATTAGAGGATTCTTTGATATATTGATAGCACTTGTATTATCACTCTAAAGTGTCATTGGTTCTATGATTTCTTCATTCATTCCCTTAAGTAGTTGTTTGATCCATACAATGTTTGTGTAGTTAATAGCAGCAACAACATACTCTACTTCAGCAGTAGATTGGGAAGTACAACTCTACTTCTTGCTAGTCCATGTAACAAGTCTTTTTCCTAAGAAGAATTTTCCTCCATTAGTGCTCTTTCTATCATCAATATTTTCAGCCCAATCAACATCAGTGTAGGCTTTTAGTTCAAACTTTTCATTTTTCTTATAGTATAAACCAAACTCTTTGTTCCTTTCATGTATCTCATTATCCTTTTCACAACCATCAAGTGATTGTCTCTAAGATTAGTAGAGAATCTTGAAACTATCCCCACAACTAATGCAATATCAAGTCTATTGTATACTACATATTGCAATTTTCCAATCATTGATCTATATAATGCTTGATTTACCTCAGTTGAATCATCATTCTTTGATAGCTTGAGTGTTGTCACCATAGGTGTACTTACTAGTTTTGAATACTCTAGTCCAAATGTCTTCAATATCTCTTTAACATATTTTGATTGAGTGATATACACACCATATTTCATCTGATATACTTGTAATCCCTCAAAGAATTTGATCTCACCAAATATTGACATTTCAAATTCTTGCTTCATCTAATTTGCAAAATCCTTACACAAAGCATCTTGACCTCCAAATATGATCTCATCAACAAATATTTTAGATAATAGTATACCTTTTTCTTTATATTTCTTCATGTACAAGTTGTTGTTATCATCTATCCTTTCAAATCCAATCTTAACAAGATAAGTGTGAAGTCTCTCATACCATGCTCTTGGTACTTGTTTCAATCCATATAGGGCTTTATGTAGTCTACATACAATGTTTTTATTATTTTTATCAACAAAAATTTTTGGTTGTTGTATGTAGACTTCTTCTTCTAATATTCCATTCAAAAATGTAGACTTGGAATCCATCTGATAAACTTTGAAACCTTTGTATGTAGCATAAGCAAGCAAAATTCTTACTCCTTCCATTCTTTCAATAAAGGAAAATGTTGCACCATAGTCAATACCGTCTTCTTGTGCATACCCTTTGCAAACTATTCTTGCTTTATTTCTTGTCACTTTATCATTCTCATCTAACTTATTTCTGAATACCCATTTTGTGCCAATCACATTCTTGTCTTCTAGTCTAAGAACTGGACTCCAAGTCTTGTTCTTCTCTATCTACTAAATTTCTTTTTCCATAACCTTGTACCAATCATCATCTTCCAATGCATCTTTCATTGTCTTAGGTTCCTTCATACTTAATGAACATGATTCACTTCTCAATCTATTTCTTGTCATTGGCCTTGCATCTTTGTCTCTAATAATTTGATCTGTAGGATGATGTCTTTTGACATATTTGGATAGTCTAGGTTTTGTTCTTGTAACTACATTCTATCTCTCAGGTTTAGTGTTACTATTTACATTTCTATCAAGTGTTTCATCATCTCTTTCATGTATGCTAATCTTAGAGTCAAATCGTGCATTTTCCTCATTCTGCAACTCAACATCTAAATGCAACTTGACATTCACAGGTTGTGACTCAGCAGTTGTTGAGGCTTACTATTGGTTTGTAGCATGATTTGTAGCATCTTCTTCAATAGGAATTTCTTCATAATAGTATACAAATGATTTGTATTTTGATAGTTCCTTTGTAGGTTTAGTCTCATGGGTATGAGCAGGATCATGGTCAACCAAACTATGCTTTTAAGTGGCAATAAAAAATTAGAAAATTAGGGTTATGTCAACTTGATGTGCAATTTTGTACTTGTTATTAACTTTATATCAAAAAGTTGAGAGAAAAGAATCTCTGGAAAATTGAATCTAGTTTCTAAACTACTAGGACTTATCTCAAAAAAAAAAAAAATTTAATTGGTCAAAATTTCAATTTTTAATGCAATATTACAAAAATTTTAGAACAAAAATAAGAAGTAGACGCATGTCTGGCCACCTTAATCAAAATCAAATGATAATATTTTTTAATAATATTCTAGATATAAGTAGTAGACTCATGCTTGGATGTGACACACATTTTTGGGTATTTTTATTTTAAATAAATAATAATTAATTAATTTTTGAATTTAGTATTTTTGTAATAAAAAAACTCTTGTGTCTAACCACCTTAACTAATTCAAAACTCTACGAAATTAAAATTTTCATTTTTTTCCTTATAGTAGAAGAAACATAGAATATGATGCATCTTTTAGATTTAAAAAATGTTGTACCATTTGAAAGTTATAGTTGTTTTTCAAGTAGTATGTTAGTCAGCACTTTATATGTAACTCTATTAGGAAATAAGTAATAATTAATTACTAAACTCATAATTTGGAAAATATTGCATTTATGTAAAGATAAGAACATTCTTAAGAAACCCTTTTCATTTCATCAAGTTTTGGTGGAAAAAAAAGTCCTCAGCTACATGTTTGAAGTAAAAACCACATAAAAACAGGCCAAAAGCACATTTTTAGGATGTTTTTAAAGTTGACCATATAGGTTTGGTATCAAAATATATAATAGACCTTATAAAGATATTAATTGTTTTCATTTAGTATCAAGGTGGGTGGGAAAAAAGTTGGCATAGATTTTGAAATGGTTTGAGATACTTCAGAACTATAGATTTTTCAGATTGCCACTTTTTGACACACCATTATCCTGCACATACCCTCATGTACTTTTGTAAATTTGTCAAAATTCACATTTTCACTTTGCACAATTTTGTTAGTGTTAGTATTTAAACACTTGTAATCTTTACTTCTTGTGGAGTAACCAAGGAATATACCTTATTTGCTTTTTGCATCAAACTTTCCACTCCTAATATCTTTAAGAATATAGCATTTGCTTCCAAACACTTTAAAGTATTTTACATTAGGTGGATATCCATACCATAGTTCAAAAGGTGTTGAATGAGTACCTTTATTGAATTGTACATGATTCAAGGTGTATAGAACAATACTTATAGCTTCTCTCTAGTATTTTAGAGCAACATTTTTCTCCATTATGAGTGTTCTTGCATAGTCCATTATAGACCTATTTCTTCTTTTAGCAATTCTATTTTATGGAGGGGTCCTAGGTGCAAAGGTCTTGATGCAGGAGCATCCAGAGGTATAAGGGCAATCCTGTGTCACCCAAAAACAAATGTACTTAGACTTAGTTTCTATTTCATGTGGTTTCATTTTTGGATACCCATTTGGGTCAAATAAAGGTTCCAACTCTCACAGTTCCACTATCAGTGTATTTGAAAATCTTGAAAAAATAGGAGCATGTAATTGGGCCATCATTTTGGTAAACTAGAAGGTGTGAATTGGCCAGATGAATGTAATTGTAATTTAGAGCATTCCAAAAAAAGAATCAGGTCAAAAGGCTCCACAGTTTGAAAGTTATTGCAGTTTTTTGAGTTTTGGAGACCTCCTAAGAATGCTTCAAAGTTAGGTTAGGGGCATTAAATGACCTTGAAAAGGTTATAAAAATGGGGAATGAGTGAATCTAGTCCATAGGAATATAGAGCGCTTTGAGATCTTTTTGAAAATGTAAACGGTTCGTCAATCGGAGCTACGATTCAAAAGTTATGCCTCCCGAAAGTTCGGTTACCATTTTTGGATTCTTCTAGATTTGCACCAACATCTAACGCAACTTTTGGAACCTTCTATTTGGTTGGTGGATGCCTACTAGCACTTTATAGAATGTACTCCTAGTCCTTAACCCTCCAAGGTCTATTTAAGGATATTTATGGCATTGTAAAAGGCAGTTCGAAGTGGAGTTTGAGAGGAGGTACTGAAAGGAGAAATTATCTCCAGCTTTATGCTATTGTAAGCCCTTAGGGCATGTTTTGAAGCTTATTTTCTCTGTGTTATTTGTACTAGCTTATTTTCTCAGTTAATAAAATTTCCCTTTTCTGCAGTTTTCATTCTGTTCTTGAGTTGTGTCCCCATCAAGTGGTATCAGAGCCAGTTTTCCTGAGTGTGTAGACAGAGCGCTAACTGTGAGGCAGTTTGCACCAAGACTGTGTGGCTGTGGGTTTGAATTAAAAATATGCCTCCACAAAGAGAGCATGGTGGAAGGGCCAGAGCTATTAATCCTAAGGAGGTTAGAGCCCTCCAAATGTAGGTACAAGCATTGCAAGAGGAGCTCTGTAGAGGAGCAAATGTTACTGCTGGTGACGACAGTGAGGATGACAATGAAGAAGAAGTTATCAGACCAGAAGGGGAATTTGACAGGGGAGTTCTGAATCATGTGGAGGAAAGGCTTTTTAGGGCCATTACTAAGGTTGGAAAAAGACCTACAATTGAAGCGGGTGTATTTTCAGGAAATCTGAAACCAGATGAGTTGATCGATTGGATCAATGAACTGGAAGAATACTTTGAGTATGAGGATATAAGGGACCTAGATAGGGTTAAGTTTGTAAAGGCCAAAATGAAAGGCCACGCCAAAATCTGGTAGCAAGAGGTTCAATTGGAAAGAAACAGAAGAGGAAAGGAGAAGATCACAAGATGGGATCGTATGGTGGACAAATTGAAGAAGCAATTCATTCTTGTGGACTATGAGCTTGATTTGCTTAAGAAGATGCATGGGTTAAAGCAAGCAGGAAGATCAGTCCAAGAATATATAGAGGAATTTTACCGACTCTTGATTAGAGCGGGGCATGCAGAAGCAAATAAGGAGAAGGTTGCTCATTATATTAGTGGGTTGTGACCTAGCATCCAAGAGGAATTAAGTATGGTAAGAATGACCAGCATTGAAGAGGCATACCAATTTGCCCTATGAGTTGAAGAGAAGCTGAATAAAAGGTTTGAAGGAAGACAAAGAGGGCGCGATCAAGGAAGAAGGGGAAGTAGTAGATCATCTAGAGGCCGCAATGAAACCCAAAAGAAAAATGAAGATATGGGTACTAGCAGGAACCAAAGGAATGAGGGTTTCAACCACTCCCATGATCAAGACTTTGGAAATCAGAGAGGAAGAGGTAGAGGACGTGGACAAGGAACAAGAGGCTTCTATGGTACTTGTTTCCATTGCAATGAAGAAGGTCATCGTGCCTTTGAATTCCCTCAATGACAAGGAAGGACAGATAGGAGAGCTGAGGGCCAAGCTAGGGTTGTTCATGTAGACGAGGATGCACAATCATCACATTCAGAGGATGAAAAAAGAGGAGAGACCTTGGTAAATGAAAGAGTCCTACTAAGTGGTGAGATTGAACCAGGACAATGGAGGAGTTTGTTTTGTACCAGATGCAAGTGTGAGGATAAATGTTGTGATGTGATCATTGATGGTGATAGCACAGATAACTTGGTATCAGAAGAGATGGTCTCTAAGCTGAAGCTCAAGAGGGAGAAACATCCCCAGCCTTATCGGATTGCTTGGGTAAAATATGATCATAAGATCCTGGTAAGTGAACAATATTTAGTGAAATTCAAAATTGGGAGTTACCATGATGAAGTTCTCTGTGATGTTATTTCAATGGATGTTTGCCATCTATTGTTGGGTAGACCATGGCAGTTTGATAGACATGCAGTGCATGATGGACATGCAAACACATACTCTCTGACAAAGGATGGAGTTCATCACAAATTGAAGCCCATAAAAAAGGAAGGTGAAAAGGTATGTAGGAGTGCTAGGATTTGTCTTGTTGATGAAAGGAAGTTTTTAGATGGCATGAAACATCACCATATGTGCTATGCTTTGATTCCTAGGAAAGATAAAGAAGGTAGTAGTGAAATATCAGTTGAAGTTTTAGATTTACTAGGGGAGTTTGGAGATATTATCTCTGATAATGTTCCAGATGGATTGCCACTAGTAAGGCAAATCAGTCATCAGATAGATCTGATTCCAGGAGCTAGTTTACCTAACAAGGCTACTCATAGGATGACTCCTACTGAAATAGAGGAGCTAAATAGACAGGTTCATGAGTTATTAAGGAAGGGCTTGATTCAAGAGAGCCTGAGGCCATGTGCAGTACCTATAGTACTCGCACCAAAGAAGGATGGAGAGTGGAGGATGTGTACAGATTCTTGAGTTATAAATAGGATCACCATCAAGTACCGGTTTCCTTTGCCAAGGATGGATGATATTATGGACTGCTTGAGTGGAGCTCAGTACTTCACAAAGATAGATCTGAAGAGTGGTTGTCACCAAATATGGATTTGATAAGGAGATGAGTGGAAAACAGCCTTCAAGACAAAGGAGGGTCTTTATGAGTCATTAGTCATGCCCTTTGGATTGATGAACACCCCAAGCACCTTCATGCGGCTCATGAATGAGGTACTTAAAAAGTTCTTGGGAAAATTTGTTATTGTTCATTTGGATGATATTTTAATTTTCAGCAAGACTTTGGGAGAACATTTATTGCATATTCGTAGTGTCCTTGAAAGGCTAAGGGAAGAGAAACTATTAATTAATGTGAAGAAGTGTAACTTTGCAAAAAGGGAGTTAGTCTATTTGGGGTTTTTTATATCACCTGAACATCTCAAAATGGATCCAGAGAAGGTAAAAGCCATCTTGGACTACTCCAAGGTCTACTACTGAGGTAAGGTCATTTCATGGTCTAGTTAGTTTTAATAGGAAGTTTATTAAGAATTTTAGTGGCATATGTGCACCCTAAACTGATACAATAAGAGGGGATAGAAAAGAGTTCAAATGGACTGCAGCAACTGCAAGAAGTTTTGAATTGCTGAAGAAGAAGATGACAGAACAGCCTGTGTTAGCACTTCTAGATTTTAGAAAAGTGTTCCAGCTGGATTGTGATGCTAGTGGCAGTGCTATTGGGGCTATATTAAGCCAAGAAGGTAAGCCTATTGCATATTTTAGTGAAAAATTGAATGATGCAAAGAAGAAGTATTCTGTTTATGATCAAGAGTTCTATGCAATAGTTCAGTCCTTAAAGAAATGGAGGCATTATTTATTGCCAAAGGAATTTGTTTTGTATACTGATCATCAGGCATTACAGTACCTAAATAGTCAGGGTAAATTGAATCAGAGGCATATGAAGTGGGTGGAGTTCTTGCAGAGCTATACATTTGTGTTGAAGCATAGAAGTGGAAAATCTAACAGGGTTGTAGATGCAGTAAGTAGGAGATAGTTGTTTCTTACAACAATGCAGGTTGAAGTAGTTGGGTTTGATGAACTCAAGAATTTGTACCCCGAGGATCCTAATTTTTCTGAAGCATGGAAAGCTTGTAAAGAACCTGTTGCTGTAGATAGAACCAAGTGGTTAGACTATTTGATTCAGGATGGCATGTTGTTCAAGGGTAGTCAATTGTGCATTCCAAGGAGTTCCATGAGGGAAAATCTGATTAAGGAGAAACACAGTGGAGGGATGGCAGGACATTTTGGTCGAGATAAGACCATTTCCATTCTTAGAGAACATTATTTTTGGCCTCAAATTTCATAGGATGTGAAGAAGTTTGTACAGAGTTGCCAAGTTTGTCAAGTTGCCAAGGGGTTTAGTCACAATACTGGCCTACATCAACCATTGCCTATCCCATCAAGGCCATGGGAGGACATAAGTATGGATTTTATTCTTGGATTGCCAAGGACACAAAGGGGTAATGACTCAATATTCGTGGTGGTTGATAGGTTCTCTAAAATGGCACATTTCATTCCATGCCACAAAACTCATGATGCTGTCCGTATTGCAAACTTATTTTTCAAAGAGGTGGTAAGACTACATGGACTTCCAAGGAGTATAGTTTCTGATAGAGATACTAAATTTGTGGGATATTTCTGGAGGACATTATGGAAAAAGTTGAGAACAGACTTGAAATTTAGTTCTACACATCACCCACAAACTGATGGCCAAACAGAAGTCTAGGCAATTTTCTGAAATGTTTAGTTGGGGATAAGCCCAAGGGATGGGATTTGATTCTACCACAAGCAGAGTTTTCTTACAATAACTCTATAAATAGGAGTACTAGAAAATCACCATTCCAAATTGTATACGAGAATAGCCCAAGGACTGCACTAGAATTGAGGAAGATAGAGCAAGGGGAGAGGACTAGTGTTGAAGCTGAAGAATTTGCTAAACATATCAAGCATCTAAATGAGGAGGTTCAAGCACACATTACCAAGATGAATCAAGACTACAAAGCTAGGGCTGATCAAAGGAGAAGACATAAAGAATTCCAAGTAGGGGATCTCGTCATGGTGCACTTACGAAAAGAAATATTTCCAGTCTCTAAAAATGAAGAAATTTGGCCCCTGCAAAATTCTAAAGAAACATGACTCAGGAAATGCATATGAGGTGGAGCTGCCAGATGGTATTCACATTTCTCCCATTGTCAACATTGCAGATTTAACAGAGTATCATGATAATGGTGCAGATGAGGAGCTAGTGTTAGACCCATGTCCAATTCTTGCTTCTAAGAAGGAGGAGATAGAAGACATTCTAGATCATCGTGTGGATAGGAGTACCAAAAATAGGAAATATGAAGAGTATTTGGTCAAATGGAAAGGATGACCGATCGAGGACTCAACTTGGATTTCAGCAGTTGAGGTTTCCCATTTGGGATTTCCTTTACCATTCATAAAGTGACAGGGTCACTTTTCAATCTACCCTGGGTGTCTGATGCAGGAGCATCCAGAGGTATAAGGGCAATCCTGTGTCACCAAAAAAAAAATGTACTTAGACTTAGTTTCTATTTCATGTGTTTTCATTTTTGGATACCCATTTGGGTCAAATAAAGGTTCCAACTCTCACAGTTCCACTATCAATGTGTTTGAAAATTCTAAAAATATAGGAGCATGTAATTAGGCCATCATTTTTGGTAAACTAGAAGGTGTAAATTGGCCAGATGAATGTAATTGAAATTTAGAGCATTCCAGAAAAAGAATCAGGTCAAAAGGCCCCACGGTTTGAAATTTATTGCAATTTTTTGAGTTTTGGAGACCTCCTAATAATGCTTCAAAGTTAGGTTAGGGACATTAAATGACCTTGAAAAGGTTCAAAAAATGGGGGACAAGTGAAGCTGGTCAATAAGGATATAGAGAGCTTTGAGAGCTTTCCAAAAATGTAAACGGTTCGTCAATCGGAGCTACGGTTCAAAAGTTATGCCTCCCAAAAGTTTGGTTACCATTTATGGATTCTTCTAGATTTGCACTGACTTCTAACGTAGCTTCTAGAACCTTCTATTTGGTCGGTGGATTCCTACTAGCACTTTCTAGAATGTACTCCTAGTCCTTAACCCTCCGGGGTCTATTTAAGGAGATTTATGGCATTGTAAAAGGCAGTTTGGAGTGGAGTTTGAGAGGAGGTACTAAAAGGAGAAATTATCTCCAACTTTATGCTATTGTAAGCCCTTAAGGCATGTTTTGAAGTTTATTTTCTATGTGCTATTTGTACTAGCTTATTTTCTCAGTTAATACAATTTCTCTTTTCTATGGTTTCCATTCTGTTGTTGGGTTGTGTCCCCATCAGGTCTATCTTTTGATTCCTCTATCATTAGAAAATGTCTCAAACTCATTTGAAGTGAATTCTCCTCCTTTGTCTGATCTCAAGAATTTTAGAATCTTACCTATTTCTTTTTCAAATCTTACCAAGTACCACTTAAACATTTGAAAATCATTTGATTTATGTTTTAGAAACATGATTGTCATCATTCAAGAGTAATCATCAACAAATAACATTATATACTTATCTCCTTTGTAGCTTTGCACTTCAATAGGTCACCACAAGTCAATATGAACAATTTGAAGTATTTCCTTAGAGGTATAAGGTTTACTTTTAAATCTTAACTTTGTCATCTTGCCTAACTGACATTGTTTGTATATTATATTTTATGGTTTCTTCATCTTAGGTAAACCTCTAACACTTATCATGTTACTACTACTAATCAGATTATCAAAATTAACATGACATAATCTCTTGTGCCAAATTCATACATTATCAAATTTTGCAATAACACAAGTAACATCTCCCATATCTAGATAGAATAGATTACTTCTAGTTTGATCACCTTTTCCAATCAAGTTTCCATTTGTGTCAAATATATTGGCATATTTATTTTCAAACTCAACTTTTCATCCCAAATTGTTCAATTATGGGAGACTTAACAAGTTATAATTCAATCCTTCAACATAATAAGCATTGTCACATGAAATCTTATCTCTGATTTTGATAGACCCTTTTCCTTTTATCAAACATGGTGCATCATTACCAAATCTTACACTATTTCCATCATAACAGGTTAAGGTAATGAACTTACTTTTGTCTCCAGTCATGTGATGTGAGCATCCACTGTCAATGATCCTTTTATCATTCTTGTTCATACAAGTCATAAGTGTAGTTGCCTCATCCTCATCAGATTCATCCTTCATTGCAACATATACCACTTCGTCATCATTTTCATCAAAGTCATGTTCATTATCATAACAAAAAATGATTTGCATAATATCTTCATTCAAATATAATATCATCAACAAATATTTCAAATAATAGTACTTCATTGTTCTTACCATTCTTTAAATATAAACTCTTATTATCATTTGTCCTTATAAAACCAATCTTTACCAGAAAATTATGTAATATTTCATACCATGCTCTTGGGGTTTGTTTCAAGCCATAAAGGGCTTTGTTTAGTTTACATACCATGTTCTTCTGATCTAGATCTACAAATCTTTCATGTTGTTCAATATATGTTTCTTCCTCTAGTATACCATTTAAAAATTTATATTTGAGATCCATGTGATATACCTTCAAATTCTTGTAGGTTGTATATGTAAGCAGAGTTCTAACTCCTTCAATTATTGACATAGGATAAAAATTTCTCCATATTCAAATACTTCTTCTTGAGAATAACCCTTTCATACCAATCTCACCTTGTTTCTTGTTATATCTTCATTCTCATTGAGTTTGTTCCTAAACACTCACTTTGTCCCAATGAGATTATTGTCTTTAGGCCTTGCCACTAAAGTCCAAGTATTGTTATTCTCAAATTGGTCAATTTCCTCATTCATTTCTTAAATCCAATCTTCATTGTCTAAAGCATCCTTTACTATTTTTGGATCAAACTCACAAAGTAAACATGTATCGTCTTTGAGTCTTTTTCTTATCATAACACTTGATTCAACATTACCAATTATTTGTTTAGGTTTATGATGACCTCTCACATATTTTGCTAACATAGGTAGCTTCCTTATTTGTTCTTCTATATATTCATCTTGAAAAATAATATCCAGTTGATTTTATCTATCTTATTTACATTCTGGTTCATGTTCTACATGTTCATCATTTTCTATCTCATGGTCAGCATTTCCTATTTGTGACTCAACATCTTTAGTCTTTTTCTCAACACCCACTCCTTGTTACTCGACAATTTGTATTTGTACTTCATCATTTCCTATCTATTGAGAGACTACAACTTGATTTTATTACTCATTAGGAGTGCAAGGAGAATCATTAGTAGTCTACAAGTTCCTCTTGGCAGGTAATGTCACTTTTTTCTACAAACTCATCAACTTTCACATTTGCACTTCCTACAACTTTGTTAGCATTATCAATTAAACACTTATAAGCTTTTCTTTTGGTGGAAAATCCTAAGAATATTCCTTCATCATTCTTTGCATCAAGATTTCCATTCATGTTATCTTTAAGTATATAGTGTCTACTTCCATTTAAAATATTTCACATTAGCAACATAACCATACCATAGTTCAAAAAATGTAGCATTTGTACTTTTCTTGACTTGTACTCTATTTAAGGTATTGATAACAATACTAACAGCTTCTCTCCAATATTTCTTTGATAAACTCTTCTCCATCATTAATGTTCTTCCACAATCCATTATAGATATGTTTCTCCTTTCAACTATCCAATTCTGAGGAGGGGTCCTTGGTGCTAACATTTGTCTTGTAATTGGACTCTATCTTTGCAAAATGTACTGAACTCATGTGAAATGAGTTCACCACCTCTAACATATCTCAAGCACTTCAGACTCTTCCATGTTTCTTTTTCAACTCTAGCTAAATGACACTTGAATAACTAAACAACATTAGATTTAGCTTTAAGAAACATTAGAGTCATCTTCCTAGAGTAATCATCAACAAATAGAATGAAATACTTATCTCTGTAGTAACTTTTAACATCAATGGGTGCACATAGGTCAATATGAACAAATTCCAAAATATCACTAGAAGTGTATGTTTTTCTCTTAAAACTAAACTTGGTCATTTTTCCCAGTTGATATTGTTTACACATAGCATTGCCAAGCTTCTTTAGTTTAGGAAATCCTCTTAATTTCTTCATCTTACTGATATTCACCATATTATCAAAATTTACATGACATAATCTCATGTCATAACTAAAAATATTCTTATTATGCAACCAAACATGTCTCATTTGATAAATCTAGATAGAATAAGTTACCTCTTGTATGATCACTAGTTCTAATCAGCTAACCATTGGAATCATGTATCTTGGCCTTCATATTATGAAATTTAACTCTGTAACTTGATTTGTTCAACTATGAAACACTCAACAGATTATAGTTAACTCCTTCAAACCAATAAACATTCACTTTTTATCTTGTCATTCAGTTGAATAGTCACTTTTACTTTTATAATACATGGGATATCATTACCAAATTTAACACATCCACCTTTGTATGGACCAATATCTTCAAGTTTATCTTTATAACCAATCATATGATTTGAACAACCACTATCAATTATCCATCTGTCACTCTTGTTTACATATGAAATTAATGCAATTTTCTCATCTTCATCAAAATCTTCTTTCATAGAAACATAGACAGCTTCATAATCATTACTTTCAAATTCATTGTCACTTTCTTCTTTAGGAATATAACTAGATTTCTTAACTTTTTCATCATTTCTTCTCTTGAAGTCTCGGTCCTTTGTTATTCCTTTATAGTTTCTTTCCTTCCTTTCATCCTTATCCTTTTTGTCTAGACACCTAACAACAATATGACCAACCTTGTTGCATGGAAAAAAAAAATAGGCATCTTACCTTTGTATTTACATTTTCCTCTTCCAAATATTTTTTCAACAAGTGTTTCAAGTTCATCAATCTCATCATCAGAACTATCACTATCACTCTTCACATGTTTACTTTTCTTTTTGCTAAGCACCAATTGTGACTTGAAGGTAGATTCAATGTTAGTAGGTGTGTAGCTATAAAAGTTAGACATTTGAAAAGTAGCAAGTCTACCAATTACACGTTCTAAGGTAGAAGTGTTAGCTAGTTTGCATCTCAATTCTTGGATTATAGAAACTCAAATGGAATATATAGGGAATAGAGTCCTCAATACCTTTCTTATCACTATTTCATCATTTATTTCTCCATTTGCACCATGAATAATGTATTAACAACCTATTTGACTCTTGTATAGTATTGTACTATATTCTCACCTTCCATTATTCTCATGCCATCAAATTAACCTCTTAGGATCTCTATATTTGGCTCTCAAGACATTGTCATCACCTCCATATATGGTTTTAATTTGTTCCGCATTTCCTTTGCATTGTGACAATCTTTTAAGTCATCAAAATTGGCATAGCTTAGGGATGAGGCAATCTCCTACATTTCTTTTTTGTGTTCATTTTTTTAGTTTAGTTGATCAATTTTTAGAGGAGTAGTGGTCACCATTACATACTCATTAACCAAACATTTGATAGCAGCATAACTGATGTTGGATATGTCCAACCTCATGAAGGTCTACTATGGAGGAAATTTCTCCTTGTTTAGCTTGGGTATATCTATCTTATCAGTCATGATCTTTGGATTAAATACCTTCAAACTTTTCTCTGTAAGCACTAGGCTCTGATACCAATTGTTAGAAATGTTTAGAATAACTAGGAGGGGGGAGGGTGGTGAATCAGTTACTCAAGGTCTATATGTAACATTTGAACTTTTAAAAACAAACACTCATTGTTCAGTAAATCATGTTGTTTCTTGGTCTCTACTAGAAAATTATTATCTTAAACATAACTTGCTCTGCATAATGAAAAAATTATCAAATATAAAACATATAAATCATTCAACAACTATTTGACACTAGGATTTTTATGTGGAAACCCAATTTGGGAAAAAGCCACTAGCAACATGTCACTACTTTTCACTCTTTCAAAGTGAGCTCTATTAGGAGTTAACCTTGTTAAAGGTTACAAAAATAAGTATTAAATGTGACCTTGTTAAATGATCTAATAACCTTGTTAGGAGTGTCCTTGTCAAAGGAAATTGATCATTCCATTTGGAATGTCACCTAGTTAAAGGATTTACATAACTTATTAAGTCTTCCAAATGACTATTAGGGCAACCTCTATTAAAAGTATTCCAATAAAAAACGTTTACAATGATTAGAAATAAAATATTAGGATTGATCAATGTGATTACAAATCACTTTGCAAGTTTGAATCTCTATTTGGTTCATCTACTGACTCACTCATAACCTCTCCATTGTCATATTTCTTCTTGACTCACCTAGTGATGCAGGAGCATCCTGGGTTGACGTGTTATCCTACTCATTTGTGTTTATTTTGCCAATTGTGTCAAGCTATCTAGTGTATGCCAAGATATCCAATGTGTGTTGAGCTATCTGGTATGTGTCGAGTTATCCAGTATGTGGGTATGTGCAGGATCATGGTGTACTAAACTATGGCCTTAAGTGGCAGTGAAAAACCAACAAATCAGGGTTATGTCAACTTGACACATAATTTTAAAGTGGTTCTAGAATTTATATCAAAAAGTTGTAAGAAAATAATCTGTAGGAAATTGAATCTAGTTTCTAAACTACAAGGCCTTATCTGGAGAAAAAATTATTTGATTGGTCAAAAGTTTGGATTTTAATGCAGTACTACAAAAATTTCAGGGCGAAAATAAAAAGTAGGTGTATGTCTGATCACCTTAATCATAATCAAATGATAATATTTTTAAATATAATTTTAGATATAAAAAGTAGACTCATGCCTAGATGTGACCCATATTTTTGGCAATTTTTATTCCAAATAAATAATTAATTATGAATTTTCTACTATACTATTTTCAGAATTAAAAAACTCCCATGTCTAACCACCTTAACTAGTTCAAAAAAAATCAAAATTAAGTTTTTTTTTTTTTTCCTTATACTAGTCGAAGCATAGAATGTGACACATCTTTTGGATTTCACAAATCTTATACCATTTGAAAGTTATAGCTATTTTTCAACTAGTATGTCAATCAACACTTTGTAGCTAACTCCATTAGAAAATAAGTAATAATTACTTGCTGAACTCGTAATTTGACAAAACTTATATTTATGAAAAGCTAAGAACATTCTTAAGAAACCCTTTTCATTACATCAAATTTTAGTTTTAAAAAAAGTCCTCAGCTACATGCTTGAAGTAAAAAACACATAAGAACATGCCAAAAACACATTTTCGGGATGTTTTAAAGATGACCATATAAGGTTGGTATTGAAAGATATAGTAGGAATTATAAAGGTATTAATTGTTTTCATTTAGTATCAGGATGGGTGGGAAAAAAGTGGGAATAGATTTTGAAATTCTTTGAGGCATTTCAGAATTACATATTTTTCAGATCGCCACTTTTTGGCACACCATGATCCTGCACATACCCATGTTCCAAGTGTTAATTCATGTGCCTAGTGATCCTATTATTTGCTAATTTTCAATTCCTTCTTTTACCAAGTTGTATCCATTTTGGGAGTTGACTTGCATGTTTAATTCTGATCATGAGTTTAATGATAGGATCTTGTCTTGGGATGTGTGTATAGAACATTTTAAGGTTGGCCTTTCTATTACATAATATTTTAGAATCTTCTATAAGTCATTTTAGAAAGTATAAATAGGGTTTTTAGGTGTAGAGTTAGGGAAGAACTTAGAGGGTTTCAAAAAGCTATTGCACATGTGTCTAGAAGTGTGAGTATGAAGCTAGATCATGTATCTTGAATGTATTTCGTATTTGGCCATAACTTAGAAGGAATTATAGTTGGGCATGTATATTGATTACTTGAAGAATAAATATAAGAGGAGTAACTGAGAGGGGAGGGGTGAATCAGTTACTACCAAAATAAATCCCAAATCTCTTAGATGTCGGTACAAAATAATTCTATCAAAACTTGATTCAACTGATGCTCAACAAATAAAGAAATGTTGTAACTTGGTAATTACTTAGCATAAAAATTTTAAGATCTTATCTATGATTACCATTACTTTGACTTAGTTGAAAACACAAAAAAGAAATAAGATGAATGCATTAGACACCAAGATTTAACACAGAAACCCAATTTGGGAAAAACCACCAATTGCAACTAGTTACTATTTTCACTCTTCTGAAGTGAGCCCTATTAGGACCTAACCCTATTAAAAGTTTCAAAACACACTATTAAGTGTGACCTTGTTAGAGGATTTAATAACTTTTTTAGGAGTGGCCTTATTAGAGGTCTTTAGAAAATTCAATAGAACTACCACCTTATCAGAGGATTTACAAATAGTTGTTAAGCCAATTCTATTAAGATATTTAGATCATTGCTATAATGGTTAGAGAGTAACAGTAACATGACCTAATTTAGATGTAATTGAATTGCTGATTACAAATCTCATTTCAAGCTTGTATACTTAATCCTTCCTAATCGAATATATCTTTTTAGCTCCACAAGGATATTTTTATCATCCCTTTGATTCACTTCCTCTTTTCATCATCAAATCTTTAATACATTCCCATATCCATCTTCTTGATCTAATCCTCAACTTGAAATTTTATTTATATCTTTCATATTATTAAGTCAACTCAAATACAACTTACAATAACTAATATTCATCTTCTTAGTCAGCTAGAATCAACAATCAAATCAATTGAACTCAATATGCCAAAACAAGAAAATCCTTTGTTAGCCGACACTGCTTGATAGATACTAACTCAGAAATGATCTTCCTATGCTAACCAAGTTAACTTGGTTAAGACTACATACTTGAATAGATCCTTTGGTAACTGAGTGAGCTCAATTAGCACTAGTTCCATCAAACATTTTCTTCATTAACTGAGTGAGCTCGGTTAATACTCATCTTCTGCAGACATTCCTTAGATGCCCAAGTGAACTCAGTAGACACTGCCTTCTAAACTAAAAAAATCTAAAATGCTCAATATAAATAGAAAACTATCTTCACTATCTGAGTGAGCTCGACATATACTGATTAATAATGATATGACATTTTGTGTAACATAAAAGACAATACACAATAAATCAATTGTATTCAACAATCTCCCTCTTTGGCACTAATGGCAACACAATATGTCATATTACAATTAATTTTTTTTTGGAGGAAGAACAAAATAAGGAACATATCCTTAGTTTCATTTTTATTCTCATCCATGAGAACTCTCTCTATTAGTGTGAATGCTTTTTGCCTTCAGTTTCTCCCTCTTTTAGAAAACTTTTTTCTGCATAGAACTTTTGTCGAGTTAATTCTCTCTTTTTGATAATTCTTCTCTATCAATGACCCTCTATGACATCCTTTACTATGGTAGCACACTTCTCCATCTTTTCAACAAAATTTATATGAGATATGATAGTATACTTATCCCTCTTTGACAACACATGCCAAAGACAATACTCGATGAAAATCAATGTACCTTAAATATTGATTCATTTGCAATATGCCCTTGTCAATATTGCACCAACTAATTGATCTTCAACATGCTTTGGTTGATGCATCACTAAACTCCATTTAGTGAGCTCCAAATAGGGGAATTAACACTAGCTTACCTCTTAGATACATAAATGTATCCTTAGCTAATAGCTTAGTGAATATGTCTACAATTTGTTGTTTTGTGTACACATATTCCAATCTAACTTCTTCATTTTGCACCAATTTTCTTAAGAAGATATATTTTATAGAAATGTGCTTTGTTCTGGCATGCATCACTAGATTATTTGATATATTTATTGTACTAGTTTTATCATAATATATGACTATTGGATCCTTTATCTCTACCTTCATACCTGTCATTAGTTGTTTGAACTAAACAATGTTAGAACCGTTAACTATTGCTACCACATATTCTACCTCTGCTATGCACTGTAAGATACAATTTTGTTTCTTTCTTGTCTAAGACACTAGTCTTTTACCAAGAAATAATGCTCCTCCACTAGTGCTTTTTCTGTCATCAACACTTCCTGTGCAATCAGCATTGGTGAATACTTTTAAGTCCAAATTGCCTCCTATTTTACACCATAAACCATAGTCTTAGTACCTTTTAGATATCTCATGATTATTTTGACTACCATCAAATAATTTTATTTGGGAATTTCTAAAAATCTTTCTACCATACCAACTGCTAATGCAATATCAGGCCATGTATGCACTACATACTACAATTTTCCAATCATTGATCTATATGCGGTCTGATCTACCTCTTTGGAATAATCAATTTTAAAAATCTTATGTCTAGTAGACATAGGGGTTCCAACTGGTCTTGAATCTTTCATTCTAAATTTCTTTAGTATTTCCTTGATATATTTAGATTGAGTAATGTAGATACCACCTTTCTTCTATCAAATCTATAATCTAGAAAAGAATTTTATTTCTCCAAACATAGACATCTCAAATTCTTTACTCATTTTTCCTGAAAATGCTTTACACAAGTCATCATTTCCTGTGAATAAGGTCTCATCAACAAATATTTCTTCCAACAAAATCCTTTTATCTAGCCCTTCTTTGATATGGAGACTACTATTATCATTTTTTCTTTGAAAGCCAATCTGTATCAAGTAATTATGATAAAAAGTACTTATCATACCAAGCTCTTGGAGCTTGCTTAAATCCATATAATGCCTTGTGTAATTTGTAGACCATGTCCCTTTTGCTAGGATCTACAAAACCTTTTGGTTGTTCAATGTAGACTTCCTCATCAAGAATTCCATTCAAGAGTGTAGATTTTACATCCATTTGATATACCTTAAATCCATTGTGAGTTGCATATGCTAGTAGAGTTTTAACATCTTCTAATCTTGAAACAAGAGAAAAAGTTTCACCATAATCAATACCTTCTTCTTGAGAATAGCCTTTACACACCAACCTTGCTTTTTTTCTAGATACTTTTGCATTATCAATTAGCTTGTTTCTAAACACCCACTTTATGCCAATTATATTTTTATCCTTGGGTCTAGGAATAAGAGTCTAGGTTTTTTTCTTCTATATTTGTTCTATTTCTTCATTTATTTCTTCAATCCAACTTTTATTTTCCAATGTATCTTTAACATTACTGGGTTCAAATTCAACAAGTAGACATGTACCTTTCAATTTGCTTCTTGTCATTGTTTCATCAAATGTGTCTCCAATGATCTAATCATGTGCATGGTGCCTTTTGAAATTTCTTTCAAACATAGGTTATTTGGATTTGGAATGAGTTTCACCAATTTCATCATGAACTTTAGTATCAAGCTCGGGTCCCACTATCTGTGACTCGAGTCTATCAGACTTGGTTTTCTCTAGCTTGGTACCTTCTGACTCAGGTCATTCAACTATGAATCATGTTGCACTATCTGCAACTCGATAATTATTGGAGATTTTGGGGACTTGGGAGATGAAGCTTCCTTTCTTTCAGATAGATTTGGAAATGTATCAGGTTCATAGTAAACAAATCTTTTGTAATCTTCTAGCTCTTTGTTTTCTTCTTCACTCTTTTCTACAAACTCATATTTTCTCACATGTGCACTTTCTATGATTTTATGATTATACAAATTCAAACATTTGTATGCTTTACTTCTACAAGAGTATCCTAGAAATATGCCTTCATCAACATTGACATCAAATTTTCCTTTCCTAGATTCTTTCAAGATATAACATTTGCTACCAAATACTTTCAAGTAACTTACATCGGGTTTGCAGCCATACCATAGTTCATAAGAAATTTGATTTGAGTCTTTCTTCAATTTTACTCTGTTCAAGGTATGAACTATAGTGTTGATAGCTTCCTTCTAGTATTTTATTGCAACATTCTTTCTATCATCAATGTTCTTGTACAGTCCATGATGGATCTATTTTTTCTTTCATCTATGTCATTTTGTTGAGGTGTACCAGGGGTTGATACTTGTCTTTTAATTCCTTTTTCAATGTAGAATTCATTGGAGATGAATTCACCACCTCTATCTGACCTCAAACATATCAATTTCTTTCTAGTTTCTTTCTCTACTCTTTCCAAGTACCACTTGAATTTTTGAAAAGCGTTAGATTTTTCTTTTAGATACATTACAATCATCATTCTAGAATAATCATCAACAAAAATAATGAATTTTTTTTTTCCACTGTAACTTTCTATTCCAATAGGTCCACATAAGTTTTTGTGCACAAGCTCTAAGCCTTCTTTTGAATGGTAGTTCTTGCTTTTGAAACTAGTCTTTCCCATCTTACCAATTTGTCAATTTTTTTATAGACCCATATTAAGTTTCTTTAGACTAGGAATACCTCTTACTCTTTTATGTTTTCTTATCTTAATCAAATGATCAACGTTTAAATGACATAATATCTTGTGCCATAACTGACTTTCTTCTACTTGAGCAATAAAACATGAACTTTCACTGAGATAAAGATAAAATAGATTACCTTTTGTTTGCTTGCTAGATCCAACCAGAATTCCTTTTCCATCTAGTAATTTGGCCTTTCCATCCATGAATTCTACCTTAATTCCAATTTTATTCAATTTGTCCGCACTCAATAGATTATGCTTTAATCCTTCAACCCAATAAGCATTATCACATACAAGTTCTTTATTCAAATAAATATATCCTTTTCCTTTTATGTTACAATGTTCAGTATTTCTAAATTTCACACTATTACCATCATAATATTCCATGTGCTCAATTTTTTTTTTTATCTCTAGTCATATAATGTGAACAACCACTATCAATAATCCATGTATCAGTTTTGCTAACATGAGAGATAAGTGTCATTTATCTCCTTCATCACCAAACTCATCTTTTACAACAATATATACCATTTCATTTTCACTATTATCAAAATCTTTAGCCATAAAACAAGATTTCTTACCTTTTTCCTTGTAGTTATTATAGTTCTTGAAATCCTTCTTTCCTTTTGCTTATTTCTTTTCTTTTAATCCTTGTTTTCTTTGTTTAGACACCTTGCTACAATGTAAAAAACTTCTTCAAAAGAAAAATAGATTAGAGGAACCTTACCTTTGTACTTTCCTCTGCCTTTGGAATACTTTTTTGCAAGTAGGTCTTCAACAACTTCAAGATCACTATCTAAATTTCTTTTGTTTCTTCTTCTTCACTTCCTTATTGACTAGCCTTTGATCTCTTACTCATTTTCTTAAGTGATAGTTTAGCTTCAAATGCAGACTCAATACCTTTGGAACTAGGAACATAGTTATCATAGTTATCTAACTCAAAAGCTATCAATCTTCCAACTACAACATCCAAAGATGTTTTCTTATTTGGATCACATCTCATCTCTTGAATAGCTAATACTCTAATTTCATAAATAGGAAGAAGAGTTCTAAGTACCTTGCTTACAACTATTTTTTCATCATTGTCTCCTCTAGATGCTTTGATTCTTTCCACATATTTTGCAATATTTTCATCTTCTCTCATTTTTGTCTAATCAAAATGACCTTTGAGGCTTTCTTCTTTATCTCTTCTTACATTTTCATCTCCTCCATAGATGTATTTGAGTTTGGTCCACATTACGTATGTTGATTTGCAGTCTTTTACTTCATCAAATTCACCATAACTGAGAGTAGGTGCAATATCAATCATCATGATGTTATGATTCTTCTTATCAACAATATCTTCTACAAATAATGTTCTAGTGGGACTTTTGTATTCAGCACTAAGATATTTAGAACTTGAATCATTGATAGTAGTCAAATGTGAAATCATAAGTCCTTGCCATGCTGCAAAATTGTCTTTGTTCAACTTGGGAATATTTCTTCTATAAGACATCTTGGTTTTTAGCTTAGGTTCTTGAAACCTTCTCTGCAAGCACCAAAAACTCTAATACCAATTGTTGGAAATATTAGAGGAGTAACTAAGAGGGAAGGGGTAAATCAATTACTACAAAAAATAAATCTCAGATCCCTCAGATGTTAGTACAAAATAATTTTGTCAAAACTTGATTCTATTGATGTTCAACAAACAAAGAAATGTTGTAACTTGATAAACACTATAATTTCTTAATAATTATTCAAGATGAAAATCTTAAGATGTTATTTGTGATTACCATTACTTTAACTTAGTTGCAAACATAGAAAATAAATAGCATGAACACATTAGACACCAAGATTTAACGTGGCAACCCAATTTAGGAAAAACCACCAATTGTAACTAGTTACTATTTTCACTCTCCTGAAGTGAGCCCTATTAGGAGTCAACCCTATTAAAGGTTTCAAAACACACTATTATGTGTGACTTTTTAGAGGATTTAATCACCCTATTAGGAGTCACCTTGTTAGAGGTCTTTAGATAATTCAATAGAACTGCCACTTTGTTAGAGGATTTACAAATAGTTGTTAAGCCAACTCTGTTAAGAGATCTAGGTCACTGCTACAATGGTTAGAGAGTAACAATGACATGACCAGATTTGGATGCAACTGATTTACTAATTACAGATCTCAATTCTAGCTTGTATACTTGATCCTTCCTAATCAAATATATCTTTTCAGCTCCACAAGGATATTCTTCTTATCCTTCTGATTCGCTTCCTCTTTTCATCATCAAATCTTTGATACATTCACACATCCATCTTCTTACTTCTAATCCTCAACTTGGCCTTTTATTTTTATCTTTCATATTGTCAAGTTGTCTAAAATACAACTTGTAATAGCTAATATTCATCTTCTCAGTTAGCTAGAACCAATAATCAAATCAATTGAACTCAATATGCCAAAACAAGGAAATTTTTTGTTAGTCGACCTTGCTTGGTAGATACTAACTCATAAACGATTTTTCCATGTTAACCAAGTTAACTCAATTAACACTGTATACTTGCATAGATCCTTTGGTAACCAAGTAAGCTCGATTAACAATGGTTCCATCCAAATTTTTCTTCATTAATCAAGTGAGCTCAGTTGACACTCATCTTCCTTAGACTTTCCTTAGACACCCCGGTGAACTTGGTAGACATTGCCTTCTAAACTAGATAAACTCTAAAATGCTTAGTAGACACAAAAAACTATCTTCAGTGCCCAAGTGAGCTTTACACATACTTACAAATAATTATATGATATTTTGTGTAACATAAAAGATAATACACAATTAATCAATTGTATTCAACAATTTTATATGTGTTTGGAAGTGTGAATCTGAAGTTGGATCATGGATCTTGAATATATTTTGTATTTGGCCATAACCCAAAAAGAATTATAGCTTGGCATGTATGTTGATTACTTGATGAATCAATAAAAATAAATTGTTCTCTCTCTTTGGTGTTGTTTTCTTTGTGTATTTTATTCCATTGTGTTTACTCTGCAAGGTGGTTTGGATTTTTCGGTATTCCTTTAGCACTAGTTCTTCACCCCTCATTGTGTCACCTAGTAACCCTTCAATAAATCAACCTTCCCACTTCATAATTACTTAAGCCTTCTACTCATATTCACTTATCACCATCGACATCATCTCTACAATCTTTCTTCTATAACTTCACATTCACTTCCACTTGTGCACTTTTGATCAACCTTCTTCGATATGTCTCTATCACATACACTTGCACTTGCACTCTGCTATTTTTTGTTATGGTTTTTACCTCTTTAAATAAGCAATTCATTCTTTACTATTTTCCATCATCTTCATTGATCTTATGGTTTATGGTTAGCTTCAATATGATTTATTGTATCTATCCATCTTCTCGATCTTCTTCTAGAGACTTCTCTAGAGTCTGTCTATTAGGTCTTTACCTAATCTTGACCTTTAATTTAATGATCCAACTCATCATTCTTATCTTCAATTTAGTTTACATATCCCAAGAAATCAACTTTGTCGGCTGGATCTTTCAATTTCCTCAAATTCATTCTCATACTATTACTCAACAATCTTAGAATTTTGACACTTGATCATCACTAAATTACTTGTTCTTTGTAAAAAATTCTAGCTCAGCATCAACCATCTTTCTTGGTTGATATTTTTTCTTGGTCAACACTAGATTTTCTCAATAGTAGTTGTAGTTCAATTTACACTAGTATCACTCGACATTCCTTGGCATTTTACTCTATTGCTTGGTTTGGCTTAAATTTCTTGACATAAACAATCACTTTGATTGACCAAAGTCTATTTAATCAAATGTTCATTTTTGCTTCCTTCTCATAACTCAACCTTTCCTCTAAGTGCTATTGGTATGGCCAATTTCTCAAATCCTCTCCATCAATCAAATAGATATGACATTTAGATTATGTAGCAATGTGTCTTATCAATAGATTTGACATCAATGACAAAACAATAATTGTTCGAGTTGTAAGTTTCCTGCATGGACTTTATATCAAACATTTGTAAATATAGAATTTATAGTAAACTAAATATAGTTTATAAAATAATAGCCCTTTTCTTATAAAAAAAAAAATCAATTGGTCAAAATTTGGAATTTCAATGAAAATGTACAAAAAATTAAGGAAAAAATAAGAAGTAGGTGTATGTCTGACCACTTTAATCACAATCAAATGATATTTTTAAAAAATATTCTAGATATAAGAAGTCAACTCATACCCAGATGTGACACATATATTTTTTGTATTTTAAGTTCAAAAAATAATTAACATTGAATTATCTTCTACAATATTTTTTGGAATAAAATAACACTTGTGCCTAACCATCTTAACTCATTTAAAACTATCCATAATTAAAATTTTATTTTTCTTTTCTCATACTAGAAAATGTTTAGAATGTGACACATCTTTTAGATTTTGAGAACCTTATAATATTTTTAAGTTATAACTTTTTTTTCAATTAGTACATAAATCAACACTTTATAAGTAATTCTATCAAAAATAATTAATAATTACTTACTAAACTTATAATTTGAAAATAATTATATCAGTGGAAATTTCATAATTTCCTTAAGATATCCTTTTCATTTCATTAATTTCAAATGAAAAATAATTTTTTTCATTTTGCCGCTTTTTGGCTCATCATAATCATGCACATACCCTATAGGTTGATCTAATAAATACAACTCACTTTACAAATATAAATCACAATGTAGCTCATCCATTGATCTATTGATTGGCCTTCATTAATATATCCATCAATGATTTTCTTGGAAATACTTGAAGAAATCACACTTCACCTCTGCTTATATCTTCAAGCCTTCTACTTAAGTTTTCCAAACAAGAGAATCAACAACTGCTCTAACCTGTCTATGTTAATCCTTATGGCTCCTTCAATAGATAGATTTTTTATTTTACCTCCTAAACATGATCATTAATTTTAGGTTTAGGTTAGATTCATCGAATCCTTCCATCATTTAATTTCCTCATTCTCCTTCTATATACTTATCAAAATCTCTATTTGAATCCATTCCTAGGAAGACTCAAACATAATTCATCATGAATTAAATGCTCTAGCTCATCAATTATTATGATCCTTCACATACTTTGACCAATCCAAAATTTTAACTATGTTGGCTAGGAATCTCAATACCTTCATAAACTATCAAATGCTAACACTTTGCTAATACTGTATTACTTGGCCTTTGTCATCACTAGATAACAAGTGGTTAATACTAAATGTCTTGCTTGACTTATACTATGTTCACTTGGTCTAACTTTTTTGATACTATATTTTATTGATGCTCAATCGACACTATTATTTGCTCGGCTTCTAATGTTCACTTAGTCACCACACACATAACTTGGCTTCAACTATAAGTTCCTTAATCTTCTACTCTTTTTCTTAGTTAAGCCTATGCATTTGATCCTTCATTATGTTAGGATAAACCACAGACATAAATAAAAACTAGATGCAAATATAACCAATAACAAGAAAAATAGATCACCCAGAAATGAACACAAGGCACCAAGATTTAATGTGGTTCACCCAATCCCTGGGCTATGTCCACCAAACAGCAAGTTCGATCTAATTACAATCCAGTGATTACAACCTAATTACAATTCGTAATCCCTTACAGCTCAATACCGCCGCAAGAACCAATTTCGCATCACAACATAATGAAAAAAATACCCAACCCTAAACACTTTTATACAAGTATTAAACCACTTTAGGGTTATAACATGTCGGCCATATCTCGCCCATAATATGTCAGCTAATATGTCAGCCACGACCCACTATTTATGAAGTATGTACAGTACTTTCCTAATCAGTCACCATAATCTAACAATCTCCCACTTCGGGACTGATCAGGCTCCACACTAAACAACAATCTCTCAGTTGGAGACTGATCCTATACCAATACCACTACCACATGGGGCTCCCACTGGATCAAACCACCCTGGACTCTACTATTCTTTTATTCATGTTCAATCTAAAAGACAAACCGAAGCTAAAGAGGAGTTCAACTTCTCCCATGTTACAACCTTTGTCAACATATCTATTGGATTGTCATTGGTATGTATCTTCTCTAGCTTTAACTGTCCATCCTCCAAAACAAACCAAATGAAATGGTACCGCAACTGTATGTGTGGTCTTAGAATGCAAAGCTGCATTCTTTGCAAGATGAATGGCACTCTGACTATCGATAAACAAATAATTATCCTTCTAAGGATGTCCCAATTCTTCCAAGAAGAATTGAAGCCATATCATCTCCTTGGCTGCCTCTGTAGCAGCAACATACTTTGCCTCTGTAGTGGATAGAGCATTAATCTTCTGTAACCTAGAAACCCAACTCATGGCTGCCCCACCAACAGTAAAGACATAACCTGTAGTACTCCACCTGGTATCAGTATCCCCAGCCAAATTTGAGTCAACATAGCCCTATAAATCAGTAGTAGAGCCTCCAAAGTGTAAATACTTATTGGATGTTCCTCTCAAATATCTAAGAATCCACTTGATAGCATTCCAATGCTCAAATCCTAGATGACTCATATACCTGCTAATGACTCCCACTGCATGTGCAATATCTGGCCTAGTGCATATCATAGCATACATCAAGCTTCCTACAGCTGAAGCATAGGGTACCTTGGACATCTTATCCTCCTCTTTCTGTGTCTTGGGACACATCTCCTTAGTCAATTTCAAATGACCAGGTAAAGGTGTGCTGACAGCTTTAGCATTCTCCATAGAGAAACATTGCAACACCTTTTCAACATAATCAGCTTGAGATAGCATCAATGTTCTATTCTTCCTATCTCTGCAAATCTTCATACCAAGGATTTGTTTTGCTGCCCCCAAATCCTTCATAGAAAATGCATGTGCTAATTGACATTTTAGTCCCTTAATATGATCCATGTTAGACCCAGCTACAAGCATATCATCAACATATAAACATAAAATAATTTGGCTATCATCATCCAACCTCTTAAAATAAACATAGTAATCTGAATGACACTTGTTATATCCATGCTCATGCATAAAACTATCAAATTTTAGATACCATTATCGAGGTGCTTGCTTCAAGCCCTATAAACTTTTCTTCAGTTTGCACACTAAGTTCTCCTTACCTTTGACCTCAAAACCCTGTGGTTGAGCCATATATATTTCTTCATCCAAATCACCATGAAGAAAGGTTGTTTTAACATCTAGCTACTCTAAATGCAAACCTTCAGTAGCCACAAGACTTAAAATAGTATGAACAAAATTCATTTTAACAACAAGAGAAAATATCTCATCAAAATCAATTCCCTTTTTCTGTGCAAATCCTTTTACAACTAACCTGGCCTTAAATATTTTCTTACCTCCTTCCTCTTCTTTCAACCTGTAAACCCACTTATTCTATAAAGCCCTTTTACCTGCAAGCAACTTGCACAAATCCCATGTCTTATTTTTTAGCAAAGAGTCCATTTCATCTTTCATTGCAGACTCCCACTAAATCTTGGTATCCACCTACACAGCTTCATCATAACTTTTAGGTTCACCAGCATCAGTAAGTAAAATAGAATACAAAGAGGGAGAAAACCTTTGTGGAGGTCTAATTTTCCACGTTGACTGTCTAACATTCACTGGTGTGTGTGGTATTTTTTTTTGTAGTTGTTGCACATCATCAGGAATGGCTGGAACATCAGCCTTTGGAGTATCATCTAGCACTACATAATCATCTTATTTCTTCTCACGTTGCTACAACAAATCTTTGTACAACACTTTCTCATTGAATATGACATCCCAACTTCTAACAATTTTAAGATTTTCAAAATCCCAAAGCCTATAACCAAATTCATTAATTCCATATCCAAAAAAGACACATTTCTTTGATTTAACTTCTAGCTTGGTTCTATTTTTAGAGTCTATATGAGCAAAAGCTTCACAACCAAAGGTCTTGAGAAAAGAATAACTCACCTTCTTACCAGTCCATGCTTCCTCTAGAATACCACAACCCAAAGGAGTAGAGGGACCTCTATTAATCAAATATATTGCAATATTGACAACCTCCACCCACATGTGTAAGGGCAACCTAGCATGCAACCTCATGCTCCTTGCGCACTCCATTATAGTCCTGTTCATGCATTCAGCTACTCCATTTTCTTGTGGAGTCCTTGAAACAATTTTTTGTCTACAAATACCATTAGTGGAGCAATAATCTTCAAATTCATGACTGCAATACTCGCCACCATTATCAGATCTGAGACATTTTAATTTCTTACCAGTCTCATTTTCAACCAAGCATTTTCATTTCTTAAAAGTTTGAAATACATCAGATTTCTATCTAAGGAAATAAACCCATACTTTTCTAGTTGTGTCATCAATAAATGTAACATAATAATGAGAGCCACCGAGGGAAGATACCTAAGCTGGTCCCTATACATCTATATGCACTAGCTCTAATTTCTCCTTTTTGTTTTCCTTCCCAGTCTTTATAAAAATCACTCTCTTTTGTTTTCCATACACACAACTTTCACAAAAATCCATATTAACACATTTTAGACCTGGTAAAACTTTCTTTGAATGAAGTACTTTCATACCTTTCTCACTCATGTGCCCAAGTCTATTGTGCCACAGTGTTGTATCAGAATCTACAACAACTATTTGTTCTCCCTACTCAACTGCAACAATTGTTCTTGAACATTCATTTTTCCCTAAAACAATCAAAGTAGTAGGAACAATATGACCTGTACAAAGATATAAGGTGCCTACTTTCACACCTTTTTCTACTACAAGGGAACATTTTGAAACCTTCTAATTTTTATCATTAAAAGTAGCTACATAACCCTCATCACTGAGTTGCCTGGCTGAAATTAAATTTCTACTGAGCCTTGGAACATGTCTTACCTCATGTAGTAGCCAATGATTCCCATTTTGCAACTTAATCTTGATTTTTCCCTTTTCCAACAATCTGACAGGGTTCATTATTCCCCAAATAAACAAGCCCAAAATCCCCTTGGACATAATCAATGAAATAACCTCTATGAGGTGTAGCATGAAATGAAGCACCAGAATCTAAAACCCATGAATCACCAACACTCTCTAAAGATAGAAGCAAAGCATCCTCTTCAAATTTTTTACTTACCACATTTGCCTCCTTGTCTTCATCTAATTTTTCTCCTTCATTTTTCTTTCGATTCCAGCAATCTTTCTTTTTGTGCCTTGGTTTCCCATAGTACCAAAAATCATTTGGTCCTCTCAATTGAGACCTCCTCCCCTTTGAATTTCCTCTTGATTTCCCACGATTTCCAGAGTTACTTCCTCTTTTAGTCGTTCTGCCCCTGCTTTGTGTATTCAAAGCACTTCCTGATGTAGATCCACCTGAGGATTTTCTACGAGTTTCCTCACTCAAAACAACACCGATCACATCATCATATTTTAGGGTACTAGATCCAGGAATAGAATTACTCACCGCCATTACCAAGCCATTCCAGCTTTCAGGCAAAGAACAAAAAATCAAGAGAGCCCCAATTTCTTCATCAAAATTGATACCCACAGAAGATAACTGACTAGTAATAGTATTTAACTCATTTAAATGATCTACAATAGATCCACCTTCTGCCATTTTCATATTAAATAAACGCTTCATGAGAAATACCTTGTTTGAAGCAGAGGGCTTTTCATACAGTGTCGCTAGGGTTTTCATCAAATCTTCTATCATCTTTGCATTTGTAATATTAAATGCCATCAATGGTGCCAAGCATAACCGAATGCTTCTGAGTGCCTTTTTGTCCAAAAGATCCCATTCAACCTCTGACATAGTTCCCTAATTCTTGGCTTTGCCTTCCAACGGCTTCCATAAATCCTTCTAATATAGATAGTCTTCCATTTACATCTTCCATAACTAGAAGTTATGCCCATTAAACTTGTCAACCCTTAGCTTACCCTCATCTACCATCACTCCCACTCAACCGTGAGACTCCCACTTAACCATGAGACTTTCCTGTAGAGGATAACTAAAAGAAAACCTCACTCTAATACCACTTGTTAGGATAAACCACGGATAGAAATAAAAACTACATGCAAATATAACCAATAACAAAAAAAATAGATCACCCAGAAATGAACACAAGGCACCAAGATTTAATGTGGTTCACCCAATCACTGGGCTACATCCACTAAATAGCAAGTCTGATCTTATTACAATCCAGTGATTACAACTTGATTACAATCCATAATCCCTTACAGCTCAATATCGCTGCAAGAACCAATTTTGCATCACAACATAATGAAAAAAAATACCCAACCCTAAACCATTTTATACAAGTATTAAACCACTTTAGGGTTATAACATGTTGGCCATATGTCAGCCATAATATGGCAGCTACCATGTCGACCACGGCCCAAAATTTTCTTTTGGGGCGATGCCCCGAACCCCACTATTTATGAAGTATGTACAGTACTTTCCTGATCAATCACCATAATCTAACACATTAAACATCTCTACTAGGGTCCAACTTCAACTATCTTTTCCACATAGTGTAATGATTGAAAAACACATAATCTTATGAAATTCCAACTAATAAAGTGTGCATCATAGATCCACAAAACACAACCTTTCCACTAGGTCTTCTTGTTATCTTATCTCTTCTTTTCAAATCCTTTTCATCAATCATCTTGATATGGAAATATACTCAAGTAAAAACAATCTCACCAAAAAGTTTTGACATCAATGACAACATTACAATTGCTCAAATTGTAACTTCCAACAATCTCCCTCATTCGCATTGATGACAACACCTCTAGTTACCATCCAATACAAAACAATTGACTTTCTTCAATCAACTCCCTCTATTTTCAATAACAAATATTCATTAATATCCTTAGTTTCATTCTAATTCTTGTCCCAGCATCTAATAATCTCCTTGATCTCATCTTTTAGTTTCATTCTTATTCTCATTTATGTAGCTTTGATATGAAACACCTCTAGGAATAATTGTAAAAACTAAAAAATTCTTATGTCTTTCTCTTTACATAAACACTCCATCTGTGGTGGATATCTTATAAATTTCTTGAAACCTCTCTCATATTGTATGGTAATTGTACACACTCTCCCTCTTTGACAATATTGCCAAACACTTTAATCTATCTCATACATCTTCAACATGTAGATATCTCTATGTTAGTTTTCTAAACTAGATTCTTCTTCATTCATCTTATTTATGACTGAAATTCTATCAACTTTGCAACTCAAGCTCCATACAAGCTTTAGGAAATTCCTTAAGTGTGACCTATATCAACTTTTAAGGTATCATGATCAAAATATTTGATATAGAGCTCCATCTTAGCTTAGGTAGCCTCAGTTAAGGGAATAAATCCCAATTTTCTCTTAGATATTCACCTCATAGTCCTAGATCTATTTGTTAGCAATATGGCCAATCAGTCAAGTAAGATGAGATATGTGGTTGTCATTTATGACAACATATGCTTTATAGTTTAGTTATGATTATTTGTGATGGAAAATTGTCCAAGTGTTGAAGAATGATACAACAACATGATGAGTTCTATTGATAGAGGTATATTCCTTAAGAATTCTCTCTTATAGAGTTGACTAGTGATGCATGACATCATCTTGATGATGTGTACTAGTACACATGCATGTACGAAGGAAATATCAATGCAAATACTTCAGAATGTAGAATAGAGCATGTTAGCAAATTGAGTTTTATGATTTAAAGAATTATTCCAATTATTAAGTCTTGATGAGCTAACTCTAAGGATGCTATGAGAGCTGACTAAGGAAGGATTTATCAATATGTTTGAGATTAAGTAAAGAACTTCCTTTGTGAAGTCAAAAGAGAAATATGTGATTTGATATGATAATGCTAGATATGATACAAGTTGATATATGCATAGCTACTCCTTGTTTATGACATTCAGAAAACTAGAGGGAAGATTATCTATAGGCTACTTAAGGCTTGTATGAAGAAAAATCTAATATATCTGATTAGAAGAACTACAAAGCACAACAACTGATCTAGTATTGTACGTATATCTATTCTTTTGAAGAACTTAATTGTATAGTTGCATGTCAGGGTAGTGGGCTCTTCTTGCACGCAATTGTATATGATCTACCAACTCCTAATAGGGTTGAGGCTTCTAACAAGGCCTACTCTCCTAACAATGACTCAAGACACTATACATTCTAATAGGGTTGAGGCTTCTAACAAGGCCTAGTCTCCTAACAATGAATCGAGACACTATACATTCTTCATAGACTCCTAACAAGGTCAATATCCTTAACTAGATTCTTTATATAATGAATCATCTTGTGGGTTTTATCCCCATTGGGGTTTTCCCTTGGCTAGGGTTTCCCTAGTTAACTAAGCAATGGGATTGAAGGGATCAGTCAAAGGAAAACTATTCTTTTCTGGTGGGATGTAATAGAGTGTAGGCCAACCATTCTAAGATTGGGGGGAGAGAAATAGAAGTCATTCAGAAGGCCCCTACTATTCTAAAGGTAGAACTATCTATAATTGGGTTACATAAAAATAGAAGATTGGTAAAAATATGGTATTATGAGCTCTCTTTCTATATGGTTATTTATACTATTCAACATTATTGGTTTACTTTCTTATGCATGTGGAAAAGTAATTAATAATATCTATCTATGGGAAAATGTTTTGAAAGTACTAATTCACAACCCCCCCCCCCCCCCACCTACCCCAATATTATCTATTTCTAACAATTGGTATCAAAGCATAGATATTCAAAAGAGGCTTAACAACTTGAATAAAATCCCTATGGATATGGAACAATTGGAGAAAAATCTTGACGAAGTTCTTGAGAAAATTGATCTCCTTACTGATGAAAGAGATGGCCTAAAGGATAGATATGAAGATGAAAAAGCTTATATTGGTAAACTAAAAGACAAGATAGATGATCTAAAGTAAAAAGGACCTAGTGAGAAAACTAGTGATGATGATATTGAAGATTTAAAGAAAGAAAATGAGATTTTGAAACATGAGTTAAAAATAGTAGAACTCAAGCTAAGTCTTAAGAAAAATGGAGGTAAGAATGAATTTGAAATAAAAGCTAAAAATGTAGATCTAAGATCCTAGTTAAGAAAAGTAACATCTGAGTTAGAATCTATCAAGTTGCAACATGTAGAATTAGAAAACTACAACACTATTGTGAAAAGTGAATTGGTGCAAACTAAATAGTAGCATGAGAAATTGTATACCAGCGGTGAAAATATTGAAGAACGCATGCCTGTGCAAAGACCTAGTTATGATAAGACTAGACTTGGATTCTTTCTTGGTCAATCTGCCAAGAAGCCTATTAAGAGAAAAGAACTTGATCATCTTGAAGCCAAGAAAGATCTGAACATGAATAAATCTAATGATACATCTAAAGAAAATGCTATTCATTCTAATAAATCTAAAGAATTTGATCAAAATGAGAAAAATAGAGAAACAAGAAAAGAATCTCATGTTAGATGCTTTACATGTGATGAACTTGAACATATTGAAGATGATTGCAAAGGTAAGTCTTTTAAACCTATTTCAATTTTTTAGTGTCATAATTGTCATGGATATGGACATAATGCAGTAGATTGTAAGAAACCTAAATTTGATAGTGATAATGCAAATAATAGAATTTTTATGAATACTAACCCTGTATGAAAGAAAAGAAGATCTCATAGTAGTGAAAGTGGAGAAAGAAGACAAATTGTTTGTTACAAATGTAATAATCTTGGACACATTACAAGGAATTGTAGAGTACCTAATAACCAACATAGTGAAAAAAGAAGGAATGTACCTATATGTCATTTGTGTAATAACTTTGGAAGCACAACAAGATTCTATAGAATGGATGAAAGGAACTTGAATAGGAATCAAAATTACAGAAGGAACAACAAAAAAAATGATGATAGACTGAAGGAAAAAATGAAGGAATAGATAGAAGATTTGAAGGAAACATTTCTTAAGGAAAAAGAATCTAGAAGTTTTCATATAGCTATACAAGAAGTACATCTTAATGCATCTGATAAGATAGTAAAGTTATCTATTGTATGTGACTCATCCTACCTAGATTAAGCATTCTCAGTGAGACAATGTGTCAATTAAATAAAAGTTGATGTTAGAGAATAATACTAGAAGTTTCATAATTAGAAGTATATACTAGACATGGAGAGAAGTCTATAGTAAATTTTGCATTGCTTGATATGATTGCAATATGAGGTTATACAGAAAATGACCTCTCTATTACACAAAGACAATATTTTGAATTTATAGTAGATACACATTCAATGCAAAGTATAGATTGTAAAATATTTAAAGGATGAAAAATTATTTATGACCATCATTTTCTTATGTGAAAACTTAAGTGCAATATTGAAGAGTGATTTGAAAGCTATTTGGAGTGTTGAGGAAGTTTGAAAATATTTATGACCCCTAAAAGCTCTAAATACAAAATTGAGGTATTTCTCCAAGTTTGTTGAGCATATTTCAATAGAACCAGCTATGGAAACACAAGAAGTGTTTGATATCAGTGATAGACCTAGATAAACTTTCAAGAAACATCCATTTGTTTCTCTACTTGATGATCCCATTGGAGCATTTTTGCAAGTGCTGGAAAATGTTCTTTATTTTAAGGACATAAGAAGTTACATTCACTATAAGATAGAAAGCATAGGAGATACTGAGATCCATAAAGAATTTTAGAAAATGTGCAACAATGATTTATCATTTAAACCAAAATATGCAAACCTAGAACCACTTAACCTAGTTAAGTACATATTCTATATAGACTTTGAAAAGCATGAGTGGAGAATAATTATTTTGAGTAGAGTTCATGATGACCTTCTATAGTTAGGAGATTTACTTATATGCATTAATAATGACCTAATTCACAATCTCATTGGTTTGAGAAATGAAGGATGCAATCAAGTGAACATAAAGAATGTGCGTAGAATGATTGAAACAAATCTCAACATAAGATTTGATGGTAGAAATGTGAAGTTTAATACCATTCAAGATGAAGGAGTAAGACTGCTCAGCAAAGTTTTGGGTTATAAATTCAACCATGGATCTAGGTTAGATTTAGTCCCAATCAGATTTCTTGAAGTGACTTATGTGATGGCAGTAAAGAGTGAAAATGTTAACTTATGTGATATTATCCAAACTCAATTGTTGGATAACATAACGAAGATCAAGAAGTCTAAGAGTGTAGTCTTTAGGTTTGAATCCCTATTAACACATATATTCTTCTATCCAAGAAAGAAGTTTCTAGGCATTTCAAATTAGAATGGAAGTGAGTGTGGAATGCAAATTATCACTCAAGTTGACAAATCTAAGTTCGAAACAATTAGAGACAATGATATTGATAGAATGATGAAATCATTCCAAGCTAAAATGAAGTAGAGGTATAGGATACCACCTATGCTAATAGAGAAATAAAAGGATGAATTGTGTTTCATGGTAGAAATAGATTTCACATGCATGGAGGTAGTAGTTCCTTGCATAAAGTTCATTGAACCTATGAATTATAAAATGGGTGGTGAACTAATTGAATGATATGCATAGATAATTCTACATTCTATAGTAGATTCTGGATGCCCTAGATGGGGTACATATACTAAAAAGATGAAAGAGGTCTAAACAAATCTAATGGACAATGACACCAAGAAGAAGGTAGAAAAGGTAATTAATTATATCTTAAAAGAATCGAGAATGTCTAGAAAAGAATTTCAAGAGGTGAAAGTGATAGCCTTGGAGATGAAGGCTAGTGGTCGAACTGAAATACTAACTACTACACCTATTGCAATGGCTAGACCTACTATAGAGGTCATAGTTGCACAAAAAAGTGTGCAAGAACCTATAGTGCCATATGTAACAATTGCACTGTAGAAACCCCTAAGGAAACAAAAGGAATCAGTGGAAAAGAAAATAGAGGAAGCACCTATGATAAGAAAGTCTATAAGGCTTGAGAAGAAAAAGCCTATGTAGACCCCCTCTCCTAAGAAGAGAGTTAAGAAAACATCAAGTGGACCGAGTAAGAGGAGGAAAACTTTCCAGATTAGTTCCTCAAAATCTAAAGAAGAAACTGGTGGCAGACCAATAGAGTCTGCAAAATAGGAAGTAAAGACTTCAATAGGAAGAAAAGCATGGAAACCTAAGGTAGAAAATCTTAACATGAAAATCAATAATGACAACAATTTTGTGCAATTGAATAAGTACTATGAATTGTACAATAATATGGATAGGAGACAGTTAGAGAATGTTGTAGTTAGAAATATGATTCTAAAAGATAAAAGATTTGACAACATAAAAGGTAAAATTCCTAAAGCTTTGTAAAATAGACCAAGAAATAGAAAGAGTAGAGTAATTGATGAAGAAAAAAAAAAAAGGATAAATTTGGTGAAAAAGCTATGTATAGTAAATAATGAAGAAAAATTAGGAGAAATTTTGACAAGTATAGCACCCTTGTTGAGGAATAAGAAAAGATCCATTCTTCTTATGGGAGGAAATTATGAAGTTAATATGGAAACTAAAAAGGCAATAGTCACATACATGTCTACTTTGCCTAAGGAGATTGGGAAGAGTATGTAGTTAGGTGTAACAAGCCCCACTATGGTAGCAATCAATCCTTCTCACAGTTTTGAGCAACTAGCTAAGGCTTCAATTTCAAGTGATTCACCACCATATAATACTATTGACAATGAATCCATGCAAGTGGATAGCACTAATGTAATAGTGGACCTAATTGAAAATCCACCCAAAGATTTTGGCCCTGACATTGTTGGCAATATCGCTGACTATAGCAGCTCTACTGATGAATACAAAGAAGAAGAGCAACAGTAAAAGAAAGAAGATATATTTGTCAAGAATAAATTTGAAGTTGTGTCAACTAGCACTGAGGCAGTTACTGTTGTAAGAATTTGGCTTAGGGAAAAATAAGATCAAGAAGCTCAAGAACAAAGAACAATATGGACCAAATGATGTATGATCACAATAACAATATGAATTAAATAATTGATGTACATGTGCACTAAAAGTGTATGTATATAATGGCCTCTAGAATGACTAGGAGTTAGCAAAATAATAAGCCTCATAACTAAGAACATGTCCACCAAGAGTGGATTATCCTCCATTGAGCACAAGGGCTTGTGCGATGATGAGAGACTAAGATTACATAGGTGTATCTCATAAAAAGATGTTGTAGAAACCATGTGTTCAATTAGAGTGTGAACACCTATGTTGTCTACATGATAACTCAGTTGAATATGAAAACTCATGTGTTGCCAACAAGATAACTCATATGACTATGCATACTCCTAAGTGTTTATATGATAAATAATAATAAAAATGCATTTAACCTAAGTAAACTTAAGTAAAGTGTAGTAATAATTAATTATTTACAATAACACCCCCCCTTAAGTGCAACTTCAGGGAATACACTTAAGCTTACAAAAGCTAGGGTGAAAATGCATGATGGGTCCCAACTACTAGGCCATGTTATGTACCCATCTATAACTGCAATGTTGTACATACAATGCTATGCAATGCAATGCAATCTCTCTAAAAATAGAGAAAGAAGGAAAACATCATGGGAAATACCCTCCCCTAAAAGAAGTAGAATAAAGAAGAGAAGAGTCATGTGATCCCTCTAGTGAAAAATCTTGCACCCCCAAGAGATCTCAAAAATGAAGATACTTGACCTCCATGAAGGGCTTGGTGAAGATGTTGGAAATCTATTGCTTTGTAGGAAAATATTGCAATGCAATGGCCTACTCATGAATTAGCTCTCTGATGTAGTGCATATGAACCTCAATGTGTTTTGTGTGTTGATGCTACACTGGATGTTTTGAGATTTCAATGGCACTCTAATCATCATAGTGTATGAATATGGGTATAGGTATTTCAAAACCAAACTTCATAATTTTTTGTAACCAAATAGCCTCTGTAGTTGCATTGGTAGCTCCTCGATAGTCAACCTCAATTGATAAAAGAGCAATAGTGTTCTACTTTTTAGTTTGCCAACAAATGGGGCTGGAATCAAGATGAAACATATATCCTAAAGTGTTTTTGCAACAATCAAGATCTGCTACATAGTCTAACTCTATATAACCAACTAACTATAGTCCAATATTAGCTACATAGTAAATCCCATATGTATGTGTACCCTAGATATAATTTAGGATGTTTTTGGTTGCCTTCCAATGAAGTTCATGTGGCTCTTGCATGAAGTAAGAAACCATGCCAACTACAAAAGATATGTCAAGACATGTATGTGTCAAGTAGATGAGACTTCCAACCAACTGTCTATTTAAAGTAGCATCAACAAGTGGAGTGGAACACTTTTCTTCTAACTTAACACCTCAAAGAAATGGAGTAGATGCAACCTTGCAATCACTCATGTGAAATCAAGCAAGTAGATTAAGAGCATACTTGGGTTGTGATAATGCGATCCCTAATGAAGACTGATGTATCTCAATACTAAGGAAATAATGAAGTAGACTCAAGTCTGTCATCAAAACTTTTTCTTGCAAAGTAGCCTTGACACTATCAATGATGGATATTGCACTCCCTATAATGATCAAGTCATCAATATAAAGCACAAGTAGCAAGTGAGAAGAATCCCACTGAAGAATTTAGACATTTGGATCAAAATGACATCTAGTGAACCTTGCTAAGAGAAGGAAAGAATTCATCTTGGTATACCAAGCTCTTGGAGCTTGTTTAAGTCCATAGATAGACTTTTTCAACTTGCAAACCAAGGTGGAATCCTAAATGACTCCCTATGGCTACTCCATATAAATATCTTCATAAACATCACCATTCAAGAATGTGATTTTCACATCCATCTGATGAACAACGCATCTCTAAGCTGCTACTATAGCTAGTGTCAAATTAATGGGTTCCATTTTTATGACTGGAGCAAAGGTCTTAGTGTAGTCAATGCCAAGTATTTGAGAGAAACCTTTTGCAACAAGTCTAGCCTTATGCTTATCAACACTTTCATCTACTACAAACTTGCTTCGATAGATGCACTTATACTAAACCAATTTTCTTCCCTTGGAGACTAAGTCCTATGTGTCATTTCCCATAAGAGAATTATATTCTTCCTCCATTGCTTTATCCCATTCTAGAATTCCTAAAACTTCTTTGAATGATTCAAGATTAGAAGCAACTGCTATATAAGCATGAGGGAGTGAGTTATGTTGTGATCTTGTCCTCCTAGTATCTAAGGGATTCCATACCAATGGTCCTACCACATCCAATGTCTATTGAGCCCATTTAGGTCTAGTGGAAGAAGATGTAGAAGGAATATCCTCAACCTGATTTGGTTGATGCTTCTATTTGGGTTGTGGATAAACATCTTCCAAGTCACTGTTATCACTGTCACTCTCTTCAATGAAGGATGAAGAAGGAGGAGTTGAAGAAGTAAAGTTGGGACAACTTTCTTCAAAGTGTACACTCCTCTCATAGAAAATATCATGTTTCTCTAGATCTATCAACGTGTAGGCTTTATGAGAGTCTGCATAACCAACAAAGATGCAAGGTTTTCTTGAAGGTTCCAATGCCTTGCATTTCTGTGTAGGTATTTGTGCCTATGTTGGCCAACCAAAGACTTTATAGTGCTTTACAGAAGGTTTCCTACCAATCTAAGCTTGAAAATGAGTTATACCATCCAAGGATTTATGAGGACTCCTATTCTAGATGTAGTTAGCACAATTCATTGCTTTAGCCCAAAAGACTTGATCAAGAGACTTATGCAGTATCATGCAAGTGGTCATCTCCTTGAGGGTTCTATTTTTCCTTTCAACAACACCATTTTTTTGTGGTGTGTATGGTATTGAATGCTAAAGGTCAATTCCCTCTTGAGCACAAAATTCTATAAGTTTTGAGTTCACATACTCCCCTCCATTATCTATTTGAAGAACCTTGATGGCTTTCTCTAACTATTTTTCTACTTAAGCCTTGAAGTTGAGAAATTGTTCAAACACTTCACTCTTATGAGCCATAAAGAATAACCAAGTATAGTGAGAATAGTCATCAATGAAGGTGAGTGCATAGTGAGACTTTTGAAATGATGGCACTAGAAATGGGCCCGCCACATCACTATGAACTAGTTCAAGAACACGTTGTGCTCTCCAAGACTTCCCCTTGTCAAATTTTTTTTTTGGATGCTTCCCAAATGTGAAATTTGAACAAATTACAACCATCTAAAAAATTGACTTGAGGTAGACCATGAACCATGTTCTTGTTGCTAAGCTGTTGAAGATACTTGTAGTTGAGATGTCAAAATCTCTCATGCCATAGTTTTCTTTCTATATTTGAATGCATTAACAAGGCTTGTGCATTAGATTTAGGCACAAAGGAAGAGAAAGTGTAAAGCCTTGAATCATGATTAGGTTCACCTATTGCAACCATAGATTCATCTTTGATGCTTTTCCCTACCACTAAATCTGGAACAAAATTCAACCTTATTTCCACCTCCATAGTGAGTGATGTGGTAGACTGAAAGAAGGTTGGAGGTAAGATTAGGAACATAGAGAACATCCTTGAACGCTCCACTTTCCATCTCAATTCACCTTTTCCTTCAACTTCCACTTTGTATCATCTCCTACAAAGATGTGAGGTACCTCAGAAGGTGTCATGGAAGAAAAATCTCTCTTTGAAGCACCCATGTGATGTGTGGCACCTAAGTCAATAATCCATTCTCCCTAACTAATAGTGTTTGTGAGTAAACCTTGCCCTTTGCTCTTACAATCTAAAGATGAAGACCCTTTTTCATTATAAGAATTGGGCAATGGAACATTGTGTTTCTTCATGATGTTTTTCAATTCATCAATCTTCTTGTGATAACACTAATGTTTTTCATGGCCAGTTCTCTTGCAATAGGCATACTTCTTCTTTTCCTAATTAGTGTCTCCCTTTTTGTTGGTATTAGGAGAAGACTTGCCTTGTTGTTGATTTGAATTTGATTTTTATGTATCCCCTTGTTTGTTATCTTTCCACTTCTTCCTTTTTCCCTTTCTTTTGTTTGAACTTTCACTAGCTGAATTTTTAGAACTCTCATTGTTAGCTACCAATGCCTTAGACTTTGAAGACTTGAGAATCCCCATTGTTATCAACTTAGCCCATTTATCCTCTAACAACTGAGCATAGTCATCAAAAGTGATTTTCTTATAGGAAGCCCCTAAGGTAGTCTTTGTGGTGTTGAAAGAAAAGACATATGTGGAGTATTCATATGGCAGCTTATTGTGAATTAGATAAATCAACCTATCATCTTTAATGGGCCTACCACAATCATTAAGTTTTTTTCTCAACTCGTACACCTTAATGATAAAATCCTAGATAGAATCAAGGCTCTTAGGATCTAGGGAGATAAGCTCATCTTCAATCTTGTAGACATCCTCCTCAATCACTTTCTTGTAAAGGTTTCTAAGGCCATCCAAAGTTTCCTTGGATGTATTATATTTTATGATCTGATAGAGAATCTTGTCATCAACCTGTAAGCTAATGAGTCATAGGGCTTTCCTATTAGTTGTTTCCCAAGCATGGATTTCACTTTCAGATATTTGATCACCTATTGGTTTTGGAAAAGAGCCATCTCCATATTGAGAAACTTCTTCATTCATCAATTCACACCATTTTCTAATTGACCATGTGGCATAGTTATGTGGTTTTAATTTTGGAATCTTAAGGTTTCCTGTAATGCAAGGAAAGAAAGATAACAACAAGAAAAGAGAAACACAACACCAAGAGACACCCCCATTTTTCACTCAATAAAAAAAAACCCCCCAAATGAATGATTTTGGCACTTTATACTTAGTGTGTTTATAATAGCCAATTGCCAATTTTGGCCTAACTGGGCTTCTTTTTTTGCTATTTCCAACCTCCTCTTGGAGTTCAAATCTAGTACTTAGCACAGTAGCTTAGATATTTTGAAGTTTCATCAAAGCATTAAAATGGAAAAAAGAACCTATTTCTGAAAGTGTTATTTATTTCCACACAAGCCTATAATATAATTGTAGATTTGGAAAGTAGACAAAAAATTATGTACTTTCAAAAAAAATGGAACCTAAAAATGTATCCAGATGAGCCCGTAGGGAGCATTTGAAGTTGCAAAATGCAAGATTAGATAAGTATAGTCAACAAAAATTGAATTTTTTGACAAATTCATTCACCAAAATCAAAAAATAATTTACCATTAAAAATTTTAGGAAATTCTAGTGAAAATAAAAAGAAATGCACCTAATTTGGATTCCAGATGATTGAGTTATGGCCTCCCAAAGTTGGACTGTCAAATAAAAACTACATATTGAGGGGGGTCTTCCTTGAAAAGACTGAGTTAAATTTGACATCCAAATGACCATCATAGTAGTGCAATTGGGCCTACTAGTCAACGCCAAATGACTATCAATTTTAAGCTCAAGAAATGATGACATTAGGAAAAAAGACCCATCTGGATGACATGGTATTACAAATTATGTGTAACGCCCTGCCAAGGGATTCAAAGAATTAACCTAAAGTTTCACTAAGTTTGGTAGCATTTTTTTTTTAATTTTAATTTTTTAAAACATGAAAGTTAAAACCATTTACAACTTATACATAGTAATGGAAGCAATAGCAACAATACAAGTGAAAGTAAAAGTAGCATACATAATAGGTTACATTAATTAATGATCCCAAGATGTTGAGTCACATTTAATTTAGTTAAAACTAAGACTAACAACTACCACATCCACATGAAAGAATAATGAAAAGTCCAATGTTCTTAAATTACATTTCTAATTGCTCAATAATCCGATGTACATGCCACAGGTTATGAAAGGTTTAAAAGAATATACATATGTGAAATAAATTATATCATCCTATTCTAATCCATGATGCAATTACAAGTAGTAAATGAACCCACATGTCATACATGATACATCATCATAGAAGATATAAACATCCATCATAAAAGATAACCATATATCATCAAACATAATTAACTAAGTGCACAGTTCCTCCCAACCGTAAATAGCATCATTAGACCATCATGGGCCCTAGCCATCCCTCCGTGCATAACATCCCAAGTCACCAAAGAAATCATCGGTATTATCATAGTAGGGATGTCACTCCTAAAAACATAATGCATCATATGCAGAAAGTAATCTAACATGCAAAATAAAGCATAAGATAAGTAAACAACATCATCTATCATATGCTAAACATCAATGTAAGGATACATATCCACCATCATAATCCATGATCAGAATGGAGATAGATGCCAACGAAGAATGCATCAGCCATGGTGTCTCAAATGGATCTCCAAATGATAAGAGTGAATAAGCACTACCACTTGACCACATGGATCCTAAATGGTCCACTCCCACCACGCTGAGGAGATAATCTCAAGTCCCAAAAATAAGATATCAAATCACATAACACAAACACTTTCTAAGTTTAGGAATCCTAAAAGTATACTAACTCAAAGGTTCCAATCACAAACTGACATCTAATCCCAGAGGCACAATAATAAGTACACCACTAGAGGTACACAAAATCTACAGAGGAGACTTAGACTACATACTAGGGAGTGTCATCACATGGCTACTTGAGTTACCCTGGACTGGTCTCTAAATAGACCCCAGACCCACAAGAGTTGAGTTACCTTAGACTGGTTACTCTGAACCACAGACCCTCAATGTGGTACATGTGGAAACAAAAAAGCCCTCTCAAGAAGATGAGGCACTCATCCCATTCCCATCCTTAGTCTATATAAGCACTCAAGGCATGGGTGGATCAAATATCTCTAACTTATCTTTTTAGTGTGTTTCCCCCCATAAATTTTAATTACTAGATTATCACTTATTACATAACTTGCATTAGGTTACCTTGGTACTGACCACTTTGAGTCTTAGACCCCTATGCAAGCCACTCCCAAAGTCATGTACCTAGACAACCTCTCCTAAGCACATAAATCCACAATTGTGTCCCATACCACAACACACATAAAGATCAAACTCAATTCCTTAACAGGAAACCTGATAATAAGATGGTTCTCCCATCCAAGAAAACATAAAAGCTCCACAAAATAAACCTCATAAATATAATCTCCAATATGAATCAAAATATCGATTGGTTCTCAACAAGCAACCAAAAAGTATCTCAAAGTAATAATGATCGAAGACTCCAAAATGGTTGAGTCAAAACATGTCACAACATGACATCATGAAGAAATAAATCAACACTTCAATCCCATCATGGTGACTAGAAAGTAATCCAAGGATAACTAATTGATGACTCAAAAATAGTTAAATCAAGTGTCTCAGATACATTTAACTTACCTTCACTCAAGAAGACTAATGAGCAATAACAATCAGTAAATACAAACATCTCATAGAGCATACCATCACATAACCATGGTTGGGTTTAGAAAGATCGAGACCAAATAACATCAACATGCCATCACATCTCATAACCCCCAAACCTCTGATAGACGTCCTATAACTGGTTAACAGCTAGTCAACCCAAAAATCCAAAACAAGAAGCATAGAGAAAACACAATGCAAGCACATGTTTTGGTTTTCTAAAATCACATAGTTGAATTAAGTGTGGAGGTTTCAATTTTTGTTTGCAAGTATACTTCAAGTATATAAGATTTATCATTTGACCTACAAGTCAACCCATTTGTTCCCTCAATAGCATTATGCTTACATTGTTTTAAAACAATTTTCTAAAATAATCATAAGATAATTATATACTTGTATAAAACATTGCACTAGCACCCATTGACTTCTAGATAAAATCACTCATGCTATTCAAAACATTAGAATGAACTTTTCAAATAATTAGTTTACAACTTTAAATAGTTCAAGTATAATCATTTATTTAAAATAATCCTCATTGATTTTAAGTAAATTCAATCTCATTAATAATTCAATTATTTAATTCCACTAAAGACTTATTAATATCTCTTTTCTTTTAAATCAACCTCATTTAAAAATCCATTTACCTAAATTAATAATTAATTACACTTCTTCTACTATTAACTAATCTTAATTAAATTTAATTTAATTAGATTAGTTAATAAATCATATAAAACTAATGCATAGTAATAAGATTCTATTCAAACCTGTTGTAGTGGTAGAACAAAAAGCTTATGCGACAGGAAGTCTAGTGGCAACAAGAAGATCGCATACAAAACTATAAATCCAAAATTGCATCGTGACAAAAAGTCTAGTGGTGATAGGAAGATAGCATACAGAACTATAAATCAAGAATTGCATCATGACAGGAAGTCTAGCGGTGACAGGAAGATAGCATACAAAACTATAAATCCATAATCGCATCACGACAGGAAGTCTAGTGGTAACAAAAAGATAGCATATAGAACTATAAATCTAGAATTGCATCGCAACAGAAAGTCTAGTGGTGACAAGAAGATAGCATACAGAATTATAAATCAGAATTGCATTGCGACAGGAAGTCTAGTGGGGACAAGAAGAGAGCTTACAAAACTATACATCTAGAATTGCATCACAATAGGAAGTCTAGTGGCGATAGGAAGACAGCATACAAAACTATAAATCTAGAATTGCATTGCAATAGAAAGTCTAGTGGTGATAGGAAAATAGCATACAGAATTATAAATCCAGAATTGCATTGCAACAGAAAGTTTAGTGGCCATAAGAAAATAACATACAAAACTATAAATCTAGAATTGCATCACAATAGAAAGTTTAGTGGCGACAAGAAAATAGCATACCAAATTTTAAATCCAAAATTGCATCACAAATGGAAGTTTAGTGGTGACAGGAATATAGCATATAGAATTATAAATCCAAAATTGCATCACGACAAGAAGTTTAGTGGTGACAGGAAAATAGCATATAGAATTATAAATCCAGAATTGCATTGCAACAGAAAGTTTAGTCGCGAAAATAAAATAGCATACAGAATTATAAATCTAGAATTGCATTGCAACAAGAAGTTTAGTGGCGACATGAAGATAGCATACAGAACTATAAATCCAAAATCGCATCGTAACAGGAAGTCTAGTGGCAATAGGAAAATAAAGAGTGTAAATGAAATAGGTGAAAATCATGAGTGCACCTGGATACTCATGCTAATTCACTATGCTTAAGAAAATCATAGAGAAGCTCCTCCCTTCAGAACCTTTCCCTTTTTGAAAATTCCTTCCTTCTCCAACATTCACAATTTCTCCAAGAACCAAACCAACCCCCCCCCCCCCCAAAGTGACCAAGAGTGCTTTTAGAAGCATATGAGGATGTAGAATCATATGAGCTTCTTGAATACCTTTTATCTTGTCCATACACACTAGGAGAGCCTCTATATAAAGGCCTTTAAGATGCATCTAGAATGTGTCAAGAAAGAACTAGGAGATAAGCATGGCAACTAAGTACATAACTTCCATGATACGAAGATAAACATGATGAGGTCTCTAGAATGTTGTAGACAACATGTGCTTAAATAATATGCTAAGTCCTAAATGTAGAGAACACGTGCATAATTAGAGTACAAACTCTTGTGTTGTCTACATGACAACTCCCAAGAGTTTGCATACTCCTATGTGAATAATGCACATTAATTTATTTAATATTAACTTCTCTCTTTTAAAAATAATTTATTTATTTAAATTAATTTATTAATTTTACATCTCATGCAGTCACTTTAATAAATCCACTTGTTTAATCTTAATATATTTATATTTTAATCACATGCACACATCATGTAATCTAGAATCTTTAATAATTATAATATCTTTTCCACTTTTAAATTCTTTTTCGAAACTTAATTGATAAAATATTAAATAACTTAAATAAATATTATCTCATTTCAACTTTAAAATTATAACTTTTATCTTCAAATTTAATTATTTTATTTAATTAATTTCCCAATTAATTAAATAAAATAAATATTAAAAATATCATATTAATTTTCTCTTAAATTAAACCATTAATTAAATCTTTTAATTAATCTTAATTAATAAAAAATACACTAAACACTCATAAAGTAAAATACGAAAACCCATCATAGCCAAAATACATACAAAATCAAACCAAGGGTTAATATCCCAAATTATGTCATTTGACATATTCGAAGGGTACCCGACTCAGATACTTGTCCTAATTTTCAATTAGGACAAATGGCTTAAAGGGTTGGGATTTGGACTTGAGAATTTATCTCCTCTCTCCTACCATTGAGATAATGTGATAGGGTACACTCATCCTGGCAATTCAGGGAAGTTGATACCTAGTACCTGTAGCCTGCATAAAATCCATGCATGTACATACACAAAATATACTAAGCTAAATAGACAATGGTAGGAAGTGGTGCATCATGTAGATCTCGACTAGCAGGTGACTACGACTTCCTTCCTTAACCATATCAGAAATGCCATACAAAAAGAAAAAATGCACACCATACACATGCAAGTATGGGGTAAGTATCCATGAGAAAACACACATAATAAACCATCTATCTAATCATCATCAATAACTGAAATCACTTGAATAATCATCATGCATACATGAACTATAAAGTACCAAGTAATCTCATCATATAATAAACTGAATCTAAAACAATATTTGATAATCTCAAAATAATGTTACTAATAATCATCAAAATAAAACTAGCCCTAAAAGTGTTCAAAATTGATAAAAAAAATGCGAACTAGGGGTAGGTACTACATCCAGCCCCCCTAGAATTAGGCTTACTCCCATAAGCCCACATGAATGATAATACTAAAGAACTCACTGTGCAGGTTCCATTGAACCCTTTTCCCCTGTAGGAGGATATGATTCCACTGAGGACACTACAACACACTTAGAGAAATATGATTCTAGTTTAATGATAAACCAAAAACCATATTGATCCAACATTCATTGTTTTAACAACTCCTAAAACAGATTCCCTAAACACTCTAAACAAGAGAAAAATAATGCTCACAAATATAATCAAAGGCATACTACCTTAAAGCATAGATAAAAGACACATGTTTTGCAACTAGAATAAGTTTCAATTTTCAATTTTTCCCATGTTTAGATTTTCAGTATAATTTTAGGTTTGAAACCTAAGTGTTGAAGTATGAAAAATATGCAAGTAACAGTTTAGATTCCGTTTTAGTTCACCTAGCTTCAAGTTTTCAGTTTCAAAGAGATACACATGATAGTTCAAATTTTTCATGTTGTTCAACTAGTTAACAACTAGTGGCATTCAAATATACCCAGAGCTCCCAATGTTGAAACTCAAGCTCTGATAACAAATGTAATGCCTCGCCAAGGGATACAAAGAGTTACCCTAAAGTTTCACTAAGTTTGGTAGCATTTTTTTTAATTTTTAATTTTTTTAAACATGAAATTTAAAACCATTTTCAACTTATACATAGTAACGGAAGCAATAGCAACAATACAAGTGAAAGTAAATGTAGCATACATAACAGGTTACATTCCTTAAGGATCCCAAGACATTGAGTCACATTTAATTTAGTTAAAACTAAGACTAACTAGTACATCCACATGAAAGAATAATAAAAAGTCCAATGTTCTTAAATTACATTTCTGATTGCTCAATAATCCAGTGTACATGCCACAGTGTATGAAAGGCTTAAAAGAATATACATATGTGAAATAAAGTATACCATCCTATTCTAATCCATGATGCAATTACAAGTAGTAAATGAACCCACATGTCATACATGATACATCATCATAGAAGATATAAACATCCATCATTCAAGATAACCATATATCATCAAACATAATTAACTAAGTGCACGGTTCATCCCAACTATAAATAGCATCATTAGACCATCCTAGGCCCTAGCCATCCCTCCATGCATAACATCCCAAGTCACCGAAGAGATTGTTGGTATTATCATAGTAGGGATGTCACTCCTAAAAACATACTACATCATATGCAGAAAGTAATCTAACATGAAAAATAAAGCATAAGATAAGTAAACAACATCATCTATCATATGCTAAACATCATTGTAAGGATACATTTCCACCATCGTAATCCATGATCAGAATAAAGATAGATGCCAATGAAGAATGCATCAGCCATGGTGTCTCAAATGGATCTCCAAATGATAAGAGTGAATAAGCACTACCACCTGACCACGTGGAACCTAAATGGTCCACTCCCACCATGCTGAGGAGATAATCTCAAGTCCCAAAAATAGGATATCAAATCACATAGCATAAACACTTTCTAAGTCTAGGAATCCTAAAAGTATACTAACTCAAAGGTTCCAATCACAAATTGACATCTTATCCTAGAGGCACAATAATAAGTAAACCACCAGAGGTACACAAAATCTACAGAGGAGACTCAGGCTACATACTAGGGAGTGTCATCACATGGCTACCTGAGTTAGCCTAGACTGGTCTCTAAATAGACCCTGGAACCTCAAGCATTGAGTTACCCTGGACTGGTTACTCTAAACCCTAGACCCTCAACATGGCACATGTGGAAACCAAAAAGCCCTCTCAAGAAGACAAGGCACTCATCCCATTCCCATCCTTAGTCTATATAAGCACTCAATGCATGGGTGGATCAGATATCTCTAACTTATCTTTTTAGTGTGTTTCTCCACATAAATTTTAATTACTAGATTATCACTTATTACATAACTTTCATTAGGTTACCCTAGTACTGACCACTTGGGGTCTCAAACCCCTATGCAAGCCACTCCCAAAGTCATATAACTAGACAACCTCTCCTAAGAACATAAATCCACAATTGTGTCCCATACCACAACACTCATAAAGATCAAACTCAGTTCCTTAACATGCAACCTGATAATAAGATGGTTCTCCCATCCAAGAACACATAAAAACTCCACAAAATAAACCTCATAAATATAATCTCCAATATGAATCACAATATCCATTGGTTCTCAACAAGAAACCAAAAATAATCTCAAAGCAATACTGATCAAAGAGTCCAAAATGGTTGAGTCAAAACATGTCACAACATGACATCATCAAAAAATAAATCAACACTTCAATCTCATCATTGCAACTAGAAAGTAATCCAAGGATAACTGATCGATGACTCAAAAATGGTTAAGTCAAGTGTCTTAGATACATATAACCCAGCTTCACTCAAGAAGATTGATGAGTAATAACAATCAGTAAATACAAACATCTCATAGAGCATACCATCACATAACCATGGTTGGGTTTAGAAAGATCAAGACCAAATAACATCAACATGCCATCACATCTCATAACCCCCGAGCCTCTGGTAGATGTCCTATAACTAGTCAATAGCTAGTCAACCCAAAAAACCAAAATGAGAAGCATATAGAAAACACAATGCAAGCACATGTTTTGGTTTGCTAAAATAACATAGTTGAATTAAGTGTGGAGGTTTCAGTTTTTGTTTGCAAGTATACTTCAAGTATATAAGATTTATCATTTGACCTACAAGTCAACCCATTTTTTCCCTCGATAGCATTATCCTTCCATTGCTTTAAAATAATTTTCTAAAATAATCATAAAATAATTATATACTTGTAAAAAACATTGCACTAGCACCCATTGACTTTTAGATAAAATCACTCACGCTATTCAAAACATTAGAATCAACTTTTGAAATAATTAGTTTACAATTTCCTTTAAACACTTCAAGGACAATCATTTATTTAAAATAATCCTCATTTATTTTAAGTAAAATCAATCTCATTAATAATTCAATTATTTAATTCCACTAAAAACTTATTAATAACTCTTTTCTTTTAAATTGAGCTAATTTAAAAATCCATTTACTTAAATTAATAATTAATTACACTTCTTCTACTATCAACTAATCTTATTTTAATTTAATTTAATTAGATTGGGTAATAAATCATATAAAACTAATGCATAGTAATAAGATTCTATTCAAACCTAGTGGTAGAACCGAAAGCTTATGCGACAAGAAGTCTAGTGGTAATAGGAAGATCACATACAGATGTATAAATCCGAAATTGCATTGTGTCAGGAAGTCTTGTGGCGACAGGAAGATAACATATAGAACTATAAATCCAGAATTGCATCACGAAAAAAAGTCTAGTAGCGATAGGAAGATAACATACAAAACTATAAATCTAGAATTGCATCATGATAGGAAGTCTAGTGGCGATAGGAAGATAGCATACAGAACTATAAATATAGAATCGCATCACAACAGGAAGTCTAATGGCGACAGAAAGATAGCATACAGAACTATAAATCCAAAATTGCATCACGACAGGAAGTCTAGTGGCGACAAGAAGATAGCATACAGAATTATAAATCAAAATTGCATTGCAATAGGAAGTCTAGTAGCGACAGGAAGATAGCATATAGAACTATAAATCCAAAATTGCATCACAACAGGAAGTCTAGTGGCGACAGGAAGATAGCATATAGAACTATAAATCTAGAATTGCATTGCAACAGGAAGTCTAGTGGCGACAGAAAAATAGCATACAGAATTATAAATCTAGAATTGCATTGCAACAGGAAGTTTAGTAGCGACAGGAAAATAGCATATAGAATTATAAATCTAGAATTGCATCATGACAAGAAGTTTAGTGGGGACAAGAAACTAGCATGCAAAATTATAAATCCAGAATTGCATCACGACAAGAAGTTTAGTGGTGATTGGAAAATAGCATACAGAATTATAAATCTATAATTGCATCGTGATAGGAATTTTAGTGGCAACAAGAAAATAGCATACAGAATTATAAATCTAGAATTGCATTGCGACAGGAAAATAGCATACAAAATTATACATCTAGAATTGCATCGTGATAGGAAGTTTAGTAGCAATAGGAAAATAGCATACAAAATTATAAATCCAGAATTGCATCGTGATAGGAAGTTTAGTGGCAATAGGAAAATAGCATACAAAATTATAAATCTAGAATTGCATTGTGACAGGAAGTTTAGTGGCGACAGGAAGATAGCATACAAAACTATAAATCTAAAATTGCATCGCAGCAGGAAGTCTAGTGGCGATAAGAAAATAAAGAATGCAAATGAAATATGAAAAAATCATGATGCACCTGGATACTGATGCTAATTCACTATGCTTCAAAAAATCATAGAGAAGCTCCTCCCTTTAGAACCTTCCTCTTTCCAAAAATTCCTTCCTTCTCCAACATTCGCAATTTCTCCAAGAACCAAACACCCCCCCCCCCCCCCCCCCCCCCAAGTGACCAAGAGCGCTTATAGAAGCATATGAGGATGTAGAAGCATATGAGCTTCTCGAATAGCTTTTAGCTTATCCATACACACTAGGAGAGCCTCTATATAAAGGCCTTTGAGATGCATCTAGAATGTGTCTAGAAAGAACTAGGAGATAAGCATGACAACTAAGCACATAACTTCCATGATACGAAGATAAACATGATGAGGTCTCTAGAATGTTGTAAACAACATGTCCTTAAATAATATACTAACTCCTAAGTGTAGACAACACGTGCATAATTAGAGTGCAAACTCTTGTGTTGTCTACATGACAACTCCCGAGAGTTCGCATACTCCTATGTGAATAATGCACATTAATTTATTTAATATTCACTTCTCTCTTTTCAAAATAATTTATTTATTTAAATTAATTTATTAATTTTACATCTCATGCACTCACTTTAATAAATCCACTTGTTTAATCTTAATATATTTATATTCTAATCACATGCACACATCATGCAATCTAAAATCTTTAATAATTATAATATCTTTTCCACTTTTAAATTCTTTTTCAAATTTAATTGATAAAATATTTATTAACTTAAATAAATATTATCTCATTCCAACTTTAAAATTATAACTTTTATCTTCAAATCTAATTATTTTATTTTAATTAATTTCCCAATTAATTAAATAAAATAAATATTAAAAATATCATATTAATTTTCTCTTAAATTAAACCATTAATTAAATCTTTTAATTAGGATTAATTAATAGAAAATACACTAAAGACTCATAAAGTAAAATACAAAAACCCATCATAGCCAAAATACATACAAAATCAAACCAAGGGTTAATATCACGAATTACGTCGTCTGACATATTCGAAGGGTACCCGACTTAGTTACTTGTCCTAATTTTCAATTAGGACAAATGACTTAAAGGGTTGGGATTTGGACTTGAGAATTTATGTCCCCTCTCTTACCATTGAGATAATGCGATAGGGTACGATCATCTTGGTAATTTAGGGAAGTTGATACCTGTTACTTGCAGCCTACATAAAATCTATGCATGTACATACACAATATATACTAAGCTAAACAGATAATGGCAGGAAGTGGTGCATCGTGTAGATCCTAACTAGCAGGTGACTATGACTCCCTTCCTTAACCATATCAAAAATGCCATACAAAAAGAAAACAACCACGCACACCATACACATGCAAGTATGGGGTAAGTATCCATGAGAAAACACATAGAATAAACCATCTATCTGATCATCATCAATAACTAAAATCACTTGAATAATCATCATGCATACATGAACTATAAAATATCAAGTAATTTCATCATATAATAAACTGAATCTGAAACAATATCTGATAATTTTAAAATAATGTTAGTAATAATCATCAACATAGAACTAGCCCTACAAGAGTTTGACAATGATAACAAAAATGCGAACTAGAGGTAGGCACTACATCATGACATCGCAATTAACTTGTCAGATCTATACAAAGCTGATGTGTTTGCAGCTAATGTGGTAGATCTAACATGTTTAGGCTAAGTAGGTGGAACATACAGTCTATGGCATGTCACCATTGGTAGTGACATGGCACCCTAACTAGGCAAGTTTTCTTTACCTAGGAAGATGTGGATGATGATTTGTCATGGTGGACATCTAACATGGCTCAAGTGAGAGAAAATTTGTCAATAGCAAGAGAAAATCAGTATTGGTGGTTGGAGCAGATCGGCCAACATGGGAGATCCTATTGTTAGATGTTTGAGGTCACTGGTTGGAGGTTGGAGGTTGGAGGACTGGCCAATTGATGGTGTGGGGTTTGTAATCCCACATGCACCTAGTTGTAGGGATAGGAGGTGTTAGAAAATGGTCATCCACAAACTATGAAACTAGCTTAAAGCCCTAGATATTATTGATGTCATTGTTGTGTGAACACTAATATGTTTGGCTAGTTTATCTGATATTTTCTAGTTGGTGGAAGATGTTGCCAGATTTGTATATAATATTCCACCGCAAGCACTAGGATTTGACCCCTCAGTTTTCCTACAATAAAAATTGCTCCTCTATAGGCCTAATAGGCCAAAAAAAATATAGCAGATCTATTTTTTTTTTTTTTTAGAGATGTGAATATAAATAAAAAATACAGATCCAAAAATCAAATGCATAGATCTGAAATGATCATATCAATTTTGTAAATTAGACATTCAAGTGCTGGTTTGCAAAAAAAAATTTGCCTCAAATTTGACTATAGCCTATTGTAGGCAAATTTATAGTCAAAATTCATTGAATCGACACTTTGGACATAATGGTGAGGTCCATTTTGGCTCTAGACACTCCCACAACTCTGATACTCTGGATCTAAATCATGGTTCTCTAAGAGGTGAAGCAAAAATGGTCTCCAATACCTATGAAATTATTCTCCCTTAGCTCTAAATACCATGTAAGAATTTTCCTTAGCGAAAAATGACACCAAGATCAAGAAGCTCAAGAACAAAGCACAATATGGACTAAATGATGTATGATCATAATAACAATATGAATAGAATAATTGATTTACAAGGCCTTACCTCTTTGGTTTTTTGTTACCTTAGGGCCCCCTTCTAGCACTGGGGCATGGCTAGGGTAGTACTCAAGTGGTATACAAGTCTCATAGATCAAGCAGGTAGTAGCTAATGGTTAGTCATAACATAACTATAGTTGCCTGGAGTAGCTTTTAGGAGAATTTTGTTCCGGCCTCCTACCATAACTATACCCCCCACCCAACCCCACTAATGTAATTTCATTATGCTTTCTATAATAATCTAATAATCTCAAATAATAGGGGGAGGAGGGTAAATGCCATTTGTGGTGTGTGCAGAGGCCGCAATCAACTAGTTCAATATATCCTCCCACTACATGCACCATGTTACATCTAGAATCTACCTAAAGAAACCCCTTGCACCACCCCTAACCCTTACTATTCTATGGTGAAGTCTCTTCCACCTATCCTTCTAAGATATCCCTACAAGAATCTACCTCAATTCTAATATGGGGGGACGAAGGTGGCCCTACTATTCTATTATTCTCTACCCTACCCCCCTGCATGCATACCCCTACAAGGAAAGGGGCCCTTGTATTTTCCATGTAGAAGCATCACATGCATTCACATGCCCCTACAGGACTATTGTTCATTAGCCAGATTCTAAATGTAAAATGGTACATGCAGATGAAAGTAGGAAGCTCAAATAATATAAGAATAGGGCCCCATAGGGGGTATGTATGTGAATGCGCATGAAGGTGGTTCTAAATAGTAGGGCCTTAGAATGGTAGGGGGATGCTTCAGCCTATTAAGGGTTACTTCTACCATGTTTCAGCCTATTAGCCCAATAGAGGGAAAGCTATAGGGCTATTTTATAGCATTTCATCCCATTGCTTTCTATCTAGTAGTCATTTAGATGTGCCCTACTCTTTATATAGCCAAACCATCCAACTAGCCCCTAGGGCCTGTCTTTTCCATCCTAAAATAGTTTCTAATCTACTTACATAATATCATTCATTCCTTCCCATCCCTCCATCCATGCTACATCTAAATATTCATCCAGCTGGCCTGTAAGGTAGGTGGGAAACAATATTCGACTATCAGGATGGTGCATGTAGATGTAGGGCCCCTACTATTCTATGGGCCTCTAGGGTGATAGGCTTTCCCTCAACCCCCCTACACTAAAAGAAATTATTGGGCTGGGAGGAGATAGTTTCCACTAGCTACACTCTTGCCTCTCCCACCCCTGCTCCTAGTTCAGATGCCTCTACTAGCCATAGTGTTGTTCGCTCATATGTGATTCTTGGTCCCCCCATTAACTATCTCCCTTTATATATATATATATATATATATATATATACCATCATGGATTGACCCCATTGTTTTTTTGGTCTACTTGCAAGAAAGGCCATAGGGGAAGAAGGTCCATGTGCTCCATAGCTGTTGTTACTTCTAGGTCAATTGGATATGCTTGAATTGGTGAAGATGTTGACTCGAATACTATGATGTGAGCCATGACATTCATGCTGAAATTGGCTCATGCCCCTACCCCATTTAGCTATACCCTATGTTCCCCCCTTTTTCCAACCCCTACAACTGAAGCTGCCACTAATGGTTGTTTCAAATCTAGACCCCCGTTCAAAATAGTAGGGCTTGAATCCCAACTAGGCTCTTTCATGGATATGGAATTGGAATAGGCTATGCTCTCGAACTACTTCAACTAGATCAATCACCTTACCTTACCCTTACCTTACCCTTATAATAGTGAGGTTGGGGGTGTGGTAGGGGTAGGGCTCAATGTTCAACAAGATTGAGTCATTCCATAGTAGGGGCCCCTCGATTTGATGGGACAAGTAAAAAGCTGAGTGGTGATTGTATATGAGAAGCCTAATACTACCACCATGATAAAGTGAATGGGGTGATGGACTGGGGGTACATTGCATTCTCTAGCTAATATCATCTCCTTGCATTAGCACAACCATTTTCAATAGTATTAGTGGAAAGGGCATCCCTTTGTGTGGTTCCATATCCAATCCCAGGTCTCGATTGGCATCCATGTGCATTGTTACCACATGTGTATGTGTGTCTAGATGTATGGAGCCCGCAATGCTACCATGTTTTTTTCTGCCCCAATATGCCAGAATACATGAATGCATGCAAAGGTTTGGTATCCCATGTTATTCTAATTTAGAAACATTCACACATACCCTGTGGGTCATGAATGACCTGGCCCACCAGTTTATATGTGAAAGACTTTTCTCCCTTAGGATAGTTGGCAATTGATTGAACCTCTTACTCCCCCTATGGTCCCCCTCCCTACCACCACTAATTTTGGAAATTAATTTGGTGTTTTTTGGCCATGTGGACTAGAATTGGTAGGCTAGCATCATCTAATAGGCTATTCAGCCTCCTGCCAGCTAGTGGTAGCATTCAGGGTTCCCTATAAATTGAAGGGGGGCAATGTGTTCTATCATTTAGTTTCCACTCTACATCTCAATCCCAATGACTCCCACATTTGGGAGAAAGAAACTATCATTCATCCTTGTCTTTGATATAGAAATTGTATATTTCAAGATTCAATGCCCTTTCTATAGGGGGGAGTGTCTCTAGGAATTTGAGCCACTCATTATACATTATGCACTCCTTATGCTCATCTTATTCTTTTTTCCATGCATGTCGATAATCCTTCATTTCTTTCTCCTGAAATCCTGTCAAGTTCCTTCCAGATTTATTTGTCATAGTTTAGGTACATACCCACCCATTCATTGTTGATCATCTTCAAAATTATAGTGGTTTGTTTGCATGAACCAGACCATAGCAACTTAGATAGGGCACATCGTAACATGCCCTATAGTGCATTCCCACCTACCCTGCCAATTATGAATGTTATGTAGAGAATTAGAGACCTAGCATGTCTGTGCCTTATCTACATAGCATGCACATACATCTATAGCTTTGAATGGATAGGATACTATATAAGATAGGGCACTACACTATAAAGGGGAGGGCCCCATAAGGTTCATACATGCAGATGCACACTATTGGTAGAATGATACCCTACCCATACACAGTCCCCTAATTCCCAAGGCATAGTATGAGCAAGCCCTCTCAACACTTGAACCAACCTCTGCAAGCCCATAGAATTGTAGGGCTTTCTAGCCTATAGAATGGTAAGGCTTTGACTCTCTTTCCCATATCCTATTATCATGGCTATGGTCCATGCATCAATCTTAAATAGGACCTTAAGATCCAATGGCATCCAATGAAGTTTTAGGGGCACTAGAGTCCCTCCCAAATGCATTGAATTAAATGCTCTAGTGGGGGGCAGTAGGCTGATGCCATGGAAGAGGCCCTTAGGAGCTATTTTTTGTCCAAGGTAAGGGGGTGGTATAGGGGGATTCTAGTGGAAGTGGATTGCATTTTTGTGGTTGAGTGGATTTCATCCCCCCTCCCTATCATAGGAGCGGGTAAACCCCCATGGAGGGTGGGTTAGGGGAGCCCTAACTACTATTGTTGCAGTCGAGTTGATTTCATCTCTAGCACCAGTTCAACATCCACCCCTTGCACCATCATAGTCATCCTAGTTCTTTTTGGCATCCATATTCCCATAGAGATTTTTATGTGGAATATCAATGTGTGCTTGATTCAGAGGGATGGAATGGCAATGGCTAGAAGAGGCCCTGGGGACTAATGACTCTACATGCACCAAAATGACACCCTTAGAATAGTAGGGGTGGTTCATCGCTAAAGGGCATAGAGTGGGGTAAGGATAGGACTCGACTATAGCTTGGTCCTCCTTTATTTGATCCAATCTAGGAACATGCTATGGATCATCTTCCATATCTAGTTGAAGATTGATCAAGCTCATTTCTTTGTAGCCATAGATTCAATGGACCAGTAGCCTATGGAACCATACAAATGCATTGCATTTCCCATTTATATGTATTAAGGTATTGAGATTGAGTATGGAGGAAGGGAAGTAGATTTATGCTAAGTACAACCTAGCATACCTTCACCTTCATAGATTTGATGAGCAGATCTAAGGATGATATGAGAGTCGATTGAGGAAGGATTTATCCATATGTTTGATATAAGTAAAGAACTTCATTTGTGAAGTCAAAAGAGAAATGTGTGATGTGATATGATGATGTGAGATATGATGCAAGTTGATATATGCATAGTTACTCCTTGTTTATGACATTGAGTGGACTAGAGGGAAGATTATCTACAAGCTACTGAAGGCTTGTATGAAGAAAAATCTAATATATCTAATCAAAAGAAATGTAAAGCATAGTAAGTGATCCAATATTATATGTATATCTATTCTTTTGAAGAACTTAATTTTATAGTTTCATGTTAGGGATATGGGCACTTCTTGCACACATTTGTATATGATCTACCAACTCTTAACAAGGTTGAAGCAACTCCTAATAGGTTTGAGGCTTCTAACAAGGCCTAGTCACCTAATAGGGACTTGAGACACTATGCGTTCTTCATAGACTCCTAACATGTTCAATATCCTTAATCAGATTCTTTATATAGTGAATCATCTTGTTGGTTCTATCCCCACTGGAGTTTTCCCTTGGTCAGGGTTTCTCTAGTTAACAAAACATGGTGTTATGAGCTCTCTTTGTGTATGGTTATTTATACTATTCCTCATTATTGGTTTACTTTCTTATGCATGTGGCAAAAGTAATTAATAATATCCAGCTATGGGCAAAAGTTTTGAAAATACTAATTCATCACCCCCCCCACTTAGTATTATCTATTTCTAACACTGTTTACACAATCAAGAACTCCTTCTTTGAAAAGCTTCACCTAGCCCAAGGTCCTAGTTCAAACTATGTCACATTCGGTGATCTCTCTACATGCTTAGGAACTCTTTCTCTACTACCATTGGTGAAAGGTCACTCTAAATTCATTGGACCACACAACCCTTTCCAACTCATAACCAATAATATAGCAATATAGAGACAAAGAGAATATAAAATTTCATACAAAGAATATATTAATACTTAAAATCTTTACAAATTATTCAAAATGAGAGAACTCCAAATTCTTAGAACATGAGAGATCTTCCAATATGAAATATTAAAAACTATAATCTTCTAAATAGCTTCCACACCAAGAGCTTCTACACTAAGATCTTCACCAAGAGATCTTCTACAAAGAAGAGCTTAGAACCAAATAGGTTGAATCCAAAAAGCTTCACCAAGAAGAGCCTTCATCCAAGGATCTTAAACTTATAGATCTTCTACCACATGATCTTCATTACAAATGGCCATATGACTTGCTTATATAAAAACTTACCATCCAAAATATTAGAAACAAAACCAATGTGGGATAAAAGATAAATGCAACTACCATACAAAAATTATCAAATACCTATTTAATGACAAGTAACCACCACCATGTGGTCCAATTAGAAAACTATATTGCCTTTATGGATCAAAACAAATATTAAATGCATGATTTAAGGAAATTGCCAAAAATTTCTAAAATGCCACCTACACACCATGATAAACAAAATGATAACTATTTTATTTTCTCATATGCCACCTATGCACCTTGGTAAATGAAATGACTTTGTTTCTAATTTTTTCCATTTCTATTTTTCTTTTACTTTTTCTTTTCATTTTTCCCACTTTCTCTCTCCTCCACCTTTAAAAAAAAAATTGCCCCTTTTACTTTTTTGACACAAGATGCTCCTACATCAGATCTTGAAGAAGATGAAGACCTAGATGGGGTATGTGTGCTTAGAGACATCTCTATTAGCCTCAAGTGTGATGGGAGGAGACTAGGGCCCCATTTTTTATCTTGAGACTATGTATCTATGTGGGGGTTTTTGGGGGGAGACTCCAATGGGTTTCAAATTTTTTGGTTGTAGATTTCTCTAGTGGCATATTATGCCCTTTTATGCATTGAGAAGAGCTATAGCTTGAAATGAACCCTATTGGTTGTGAGAGTTATCTTCCTCCTTGCAAGATTATCTTTAATAGAGCCTTGAGGGATTCCTGTGTGTATACTAAGGTTTTTCTACCACTAAAATAATTTGATGGGATTTATTATTTCATTTTTTGTGATTTCTTTTGGATGATCATCTCTTGGGTTTAAAGAACTAGCTTTGATTTGGTGGAGGATTTTGTTGTCAATGATGACATTGATGACATTTATAGGTGTCTCTATAGGTTTGGTAGTGGTATGATAAATGGTAGTTTAGATCGGGGCTTCCTTTCTTAAGGTGAGAATATATTATTTTTAATTTCCTTTTTGGTTTTTGCAATGGAAGGATGACAGACTAGAACCTTGTGTGTTCTAGGGAAAATCTATCCTCTCTATTCCTAGGGAAGCCCTATGCTAGTGCTTTGTGGGTGTGCATTCACTATAGCATTCTTTGGTTTCCAAATCATTGTGATGTGGGAGATGATTTATCTACTAATGATGGGATCTTTCTTTCTACAATGGACTTGGGGGGTTTTTAGAATGCTTCACTACCCGTTGATGCTCAATCTCTTTGGATGCATCAACATTCTCTCCCAAGATGTTGTCTTGGCTTATGTTGAAGTAATCATTGATAAAGATTCTTTATCTTTTTAGATTTGAATTTTTTGGGCAAGATACCTTCTTTATTTTCTACATCTCTTTTGATGGTCCTAAAGAGATTTGGATGGCTTTTGGCATTATTGGTTGGAGAAGATCTAGTTTTGAGATAGGGTTTTTCTCCATAGTTTCACTAGGGCTAAATCATTCTTAAGTTTTAGAGAAGATTTTCTTAATTTGGAATTCTAATATTATTCTCTATTTATTTCTCCATTTTTTTTGGTAGTTTTTACCCTTCTAATGTGCTTCTTTCTATTACAAATACCATAAATTGGGTAAGACCATAGTAAGGTTTCCCACTTTTCATTATTAAGAAATCATATGAAAAGTGGGAAATTTAAATTTTAGAGGCTTCACATGAAGCCTCCCAATGGCTTCAAACCAATCCATGTGGAGGGAGGCTTTATGAGAAGCCCCTTGGCCCATGCGGCCACTAGGGCTTTGAATGAAGCCTCAAGACCCAATAAGCAATCAAAAGTGGGCCAGAGGCCTTGTTCAAAACCCTCCTCATGCCACACAAATTACCCCTAGGGGAATTAAAATTAAGCCTCTTTGATTGAAGCCTATCTAAAGGCTTCATTTGAAGGTACAAAAATAGTAATTTTTACAAACATCTAATTTTTTTGTCAAATCTTGCCCATTTGATGGCTCAAATCAGGACTAAATACGTCCATATTCCAAAACTAAATATATAAAATTATTTTACTCTAAATAAGCTTTCTAATGAGTATATTTTTAGTATATATTATGTTTATTGTGATATTTTAGTTTTAGTTTTATTAAATATAGGGTTTTTGGCCATTCCTCAAATCTATATTTGAAGCTTTGGGAATAATAGAAAATGAGAGAATAATTTTTTCTAGAAATATGTTCATCAAAGGTATGTGTCTTACCGTTCTATCAAATTGAGAAAGATTTCATCTCACTAAATAAAAAGAAAATTATATTGATAAAATATAGCCTATGTCTAATTTATCATTAGCATTACTTTGTCATTGAATAAAAGCTATAAATTTTTAACAAAATTGAACAAAGGGTCAACTAAAATTGCTAGATATCAATGTCACTATTCTAGCCTTGAAAGAATGTTGTCATTATCATATTTTTTTAAAATAAATTTATGTTGATCAAATAAGCCATCACTCTTTGAAAATGTCAATTTTCATATTAATCACTTCTCAAAGAAAAGAGAAAATAGACTTCAAATTAATTTATAAATAAAAATAATAAATATTGTTAGAAAGCAGAAAGAAGTTTCTAAAAATCATAAATTTATACCATCTTCAAATTCTTTATGATTTTTTAGTAATACACATCTAAAAATGAAGTTTAAAAAAATGTCTATTTAGTGTCAAAGTTGGCCAAAATGTGGGAACCTATTTTTGGAAAATTTTCAACTGCCCTTCTAGATAGATGGTGTTTTGGATATTGAATATGGGTCATAAGTGAGTGGTGTTTCTCTTTTAGTCAATAAGATATATTTCAACTGTTAGTGATTCTATCACTAGTCTGTTCCATTGGGTCTATCACCTAGTTTTTACTTCATTTAATATCAACATTATAACAATATCTAACTAGAAAATAAAAATACTCTCTTTCTTGGAACAATTATTAATTAACAAATGAGAATAAAAAAATCCTAAAAATTTCCATTAATAGCTATCTTTTCAAAATCGTATTTTTACTATATTAAATAATAAAGATCCAACCAAATGACACACGAGAGACCTAACGAATCAATAGATATTCTTCTAAACACACCTAGCTCATGATAATATTCCTAGTATTTTATTTTCAAATAATCTTTCATAAGCTGCATCATTATGATGATAATAAACATACTTGTTAGCACATTACATACAATTAACATTAATTAAAAAGAATTTAAGTTACACAAAATGACATTATATTATAGTAGATACTTATATAATTTTTCAAACAAATAAGAAAAGGGCCAACCACCTAGAAATATAAGACACCCCTAAAACTTCAAACATGTGGTATTAATAAAAATTAGATATGGGAATAACTATGACATACAAGTAGATACAAAGAAAAGGAAACCATACCAATGTGAACAAAGATAAATATGTTTGCATGATGAAATGATTAAAATTATTCTAATAAGAGATATTTCAACATTAGAAGGTTGAAATGACTCATCATAGACAGATTGACTACCAATGCTTTCATTATGTCATTCATGCAAGACAATAAATGCCAGCAAGAAGAATAGAAAGAGACTTGGAGAGGGAAGGATAGGTTGCAAACACTTTCCATCTATACCTTAGGTTATCTAGATGTGTTTTAAGCCTACATGAATATAAATATTTGGATCTTGTATAAATTTTAGAGAGATGGCAAGGTAAAGGTCTTTTTATAGTGTTAAGAAAGGTGTCACATCTTGATATACGAATCTTAGTGTCTTTAACCATATATTTAATCCCAAAGATTTATATTTTATGGTGGACCACCATTCATGGGATAATAATCACTATTGATAACCTTATGAAAAGTAGTTTTCAATTATCCAATAGATGCTATTTGTGTAAGAAAGTAGATGAAAATATTAACAATTTGTCCCTGTTGACATATCAATAAAGTTTTTTATTAGTGACACACACTTATTTAGATTTTGTATAGCTACCAAGCTTATTGAATAGTTTACAGTGTTTGCCATGTAATTCAGTAGCCATCAAGCTTCTATAGTTGCTACTGAGTCTTTTGGACTATTTTTGATGGTTACCGAGCAGATTCAATTAGTTTGAAGTTCAGCACTGCAAATTGAGCAATTCAATGTATACCAAGTTTATTAGTGGTTACAAAGTTTGCAATTCATGTGATGTGAAGCCAGTGGTTACCAAGCATTTTAATGTCTATCGAGTTCTCAATTCATATAATGTGAAGGTATTATTGACCAAGCCACTCCATGGTAACCAAATGATTCAATGTTTACCAAGTTGCACAATATCTACTGAGTCACTAGTGCAGACCGAGTTCAAGACTACTTGAAAGTGATTAGTATGGACCGAGCTTGTATGTTCACTAAGAGCATCACGATGCCAAGTAGTGACAGTGGATGTTGAGTATCAAAACCTCACCAAGTCAGTCTTCAAAACCTGAGTATCTTCGTATTGGCCGACTTTGTCATATTTGTGTTAACTTGTGTCATGGCCAACTTTTTAATTTTAAAAATTGGTTTGGTATGTACATGTGATGCATTGTATCATATCAATATAGTATAGAATGTAATATATATTTAATACAAATGCAAGAATGAGAATGTAAGAAGCAGATAAAGATTTATGAAGTCCATATCAGCATAAGGAGCAATAGTGACAAATCTATCACAAAAAGGTGATCAGTACATCAAAGAATCTCTATCAACAAACTCAATTGCAAATCAGATATCTACTACTTCATCCTAGTAGGTGAACCAGTCAAAATCCTCTAACAAGGTAGATCTAATAGTATTTTCTAAATCTCTTTACCGAGTGCATACTTCATTGTATGTTTGTAAATCCTCTTACAAAGTGGACCTAGTAGTCCTATTTTCTCCTAATAGGGAAGATCATCAAAAGTGATCAATGTAAGCCTTAATAGGCCAACTTTATATTGTAGTACTAAAGTTTTTTTAGTTTCATCCCCACCCCAATTTTTCTTTCTATTTGGAAGGTTTTTGGGTCACCAAATCATTGTCTTCAAGTGTTGTGGATGCTTTTATATTTTCAGTTTCTCATGCATACAATTAGATCAGATGTGATGAATGGTAATTAGTTTATTAAAATTGGTAAAATTTTTAGAATTTATTAATTCATCCCTCCCCTCTTAGTAACTTAGTATAGACTTGAATATTTCCAACAATTGGTATTAGAGCTTTGTGGTTCTCAGGAGAAAGTTTAACAGCTTGAGCAAAGATCAAGGATATGGAGATATTCAAACTTGATAAGGCTATTGACAATGAAAAGTTGGATCTAGAAATGGCCATTGCACAACTCAATAAAGCTAAGGAGAAACTTTCCCAATCCTTGAAAAGAATAAAGGAACTTGCAAATCAAATGAATGACCATCTCTACATTGAAGAAGGAATTGAAGACTTTTTCCCCTCAAGTAGTTTAGATGAAGCAAATGATGCAATCAAAAAACTCCTAGAGAATAATGGTTCCTTGCAAGAAGTAAGAAAGTTGAAAAGAGAACAAGAAATTTAGTGAGGTTATGTGAAATCTTGGAATAGAGGAACAAGATAAAAGAAGAAATGGATGGAAGGAACAATGAGATCTAGAACCAATTCCTTCAGTATGCAAACCTTATGGATCAAGTCTCTAAAGCAAATAACAAAATCATGAGCCAAAGATAGATAAATGAAAGATTAAGGAATGATATAAATTTAGAAAGAAAAATGAATGAAAGAATAAGAAATGAGTTGAGATCTGAAAAGAAAATTAGTGAAAGATTGAAAAATGACCTAAACACTGAGAAGCAAATCAATGAAAGAATGATGAAATCTCAAGTAGACATGGTTGAACTAAATGAGAAAAAACACTATAGGAAAAAAGAAAAAGCATGAATTGGATACAAAGAAGAAGGTGAATCCTCTGAAGAAGGTTCTCAAAGGAATCAAAGACCTACTTACAATCACTGCGGTAAGATAAGTCACACATCTAACAAATGTTGGAGTAATGGAAAAGCAAAATTTAATGGAAAATGCTACAACTACAATCAACATGATCACAAGGCTAATGAATGCAAAGAGAAACCAAAATTTGAAGACAACTATCATAAATGCAAGAAACATGGACACAAGGCATCAGAATGCAAAACAAAGACATTGAATCCTATAGAGCAAATTGTGAAAGCAATATTTGGTTGTGATTACAATACCTAGTGTAGATGTCATTACTATGGTGAATATGGACACAATGGTATGAATTGTGTTAGACATCATATGAGAAAAAGGGATACCACTATAAGATATTAAATTTGTACAAAACTTGGACATATTGCCAAAAATTGTATGAATACTAATGAGATTGAAGATAAGAAGAAGGCAAAAGTTGATAACATTCGAAAGAAAATGAGACAGGAATGGATTCCTATGTCTACTGAGGATACTCATCCAAGTAATGATGGTCAAGTCACTCAAGAATTGGGTGACTCTACCACTTCTAATTAAGCTCTTAAGGAAGAACTAGAACCAGGCTATCAAAGACGACATCAAAATTAGTTCTAGTTGAAAGGTGATAAAGATCCAAATTGATATGCAAGATACAAAGGGATCACTAAGTAAGATCTGTATTAGTTATTACTGAGTTACCTTCTCTAATGAGTGAGGTCAAGTCACAAAATCCATTAAGCAAGATTGGGAATAACATAAGCACTTATGGTTATCGAGTCATGAAGACTTCATTGAGTGATCAAGATAGAGTAGTGGATGATAGCCTATCAAGCATTATGTTGACTCGTCTACTATTGTATCAAGAAATTAATGGAATTTTTTTTACAAAAGGCATGAAAGTGAATTCATTCTTCACTGTAAATTTTTGAAGAGCTATGGAAAAGTGCTATTTTCTATGTGATCAAGTGACTTGAGCAAATTTCCTACAATTGTTTTCAAGCTATCGAGTGAAAATGGCATCCAATAGTAGCAAAGCAAAGAAATGTTTTGATACGTCGGTTCAAGTTGTTAAATGGAAGGTGCTAGACTTCAAACTCATGCCCATAGTTGCAAAAACCCTAGGCCCCAATGGAGCTCAATCACAAATCCCACCCAAGGTACTTCTTGTTAATGACATTATAACTCATTTTAAATGTACAATTCAATAAATTGGTACTTTTGAGATGGATGATGCCCTACCTCAGTTGTGTGTTGATGGAACCCTCAAACCTAAACATCAAAATTTTGAAACAAATGGTTTAACTCACATTCCCCATATACCCCAAGAGTTTCAAGTTAAATAGATTAGGTATATCCTTAGCCAACTGCACAGTGGTGAATTATGGTTGGAGCAACCAATATTGATAACCAAAAAGATTATTCATCGAATCACTAGTCTTCCCATGCTCACCAAAGCCAAAACCACCTAAACCCTAGGTTGGTCTGAGATGGAAAAGAAAACCCTAGCCAAGTGGGATGGTAGAGGTATGAAAATAAGTAGTGTCACAGATGCAAAACTCAAGTTTTGTATTCATGTTATAGCTCATAAGATATATAGTTCAAGTTGTCTCAATAGTGTATCATGTGAAGCTATGGACTTGGCATACAAAGTGGTGAAGAATAACTTTTTGTATGACCTCATTGAGTTTTTGTTGAGGAAATTCAAAAAAAATATGGAAAGAATTAGAACCTCTAAGAATAATCCTTGCAAATTTGGTTCTCTATTAACATGTTTGTTCTTTTATGTGCAAAAGTTTTTGCATTCTAAAGGCACTATGGTTTAGAGAAAGGATGTGCCCGTATTGTAACAAATAAATTAATACATTGTAGAAATGGGAGAAAAATAAGGTAGAATTGTGGACAACTACTTAGATGTGTTTAAAGAAAAAATGAACAATAGCTTCAGGATACTAAGAAGTTAGTTGAGGATTACAAGGATGATGAGTGTTTTATGGTTGATTGTGACAAGGTATATGTCCAGATAGTTAAGCCTAGAATTGTGTGGGTCAAGCCTCTTGGCTATGAAATAAACATTAATGAGACCAAGGATATCATTGAAGCCTTGGAAATGAACTGATGGATCCCAAGGCCCCTAACTTTGGTACCTATGATGAAGCAAAGGAAAGAATAGAGCTAGAAATTAAGCTACCCTAAGTGTTTAACAAAGGAAAGAGAAGCATAGCCAAATTGAAATCTAGTGCACCTCTCATATTAACCAAGGGCAAAGGTGAAGATGAAGAGTAGGTAGAGCATGAAGAAGAAACAAAAGAATAAGAAGAACCTTTGAAGAAAAAGGAAAAGGTGATCATCACCAAGCCTCCAAAGGCATTCACTACAATCTTCACAATGAGGTACATGAAGAAAGGAAGTGATATTGTTCTTAGCAGACCTCCTCCCACCTTTCAAGAAATATTGAAACAAATAGAAGGAGGTATTGGTATAAAAAACTTCAAATCTTTGAAGTATGAGACAAGGATAGAGGTATAGTAGAAACAAGTTGAAGAACTAGTGGTATCCAAAATGGGAAAATGGAAGTATTCACTAGACCAGATAACATCTCAAATCTCTAATGAGTTGTTAGAGAAAATAAAGCCAAGATGGGACTTTTCAATGAAAATAGCAAAAGACATATATGCACAAACCCTGAAGCAATTACTACCAAGCATGACAAATGCTGAAGTAAAAGAGTCTTTAAATAAAAATGAAGATAAAATGACTCTAAGGTTTAATACATGTTTAATTTTGATCAAAGATATGGAGCATGTAGTTAAGAATGCTACAAAAATGTGGAAGAATTTTTATCATCTTCATAAACCAAGTGACTTCCCAGTGGATGTAAAGGATGATGAAGATGAAGAAGGTAAGGATGAATGATCAACTCATTATGTTACTATTGATTATGAAGAGTATCAGAAGTAATCAACTAAAGCAAAGGAAGAAGAAGAGGAGCAAGATGCAAAAGCTACCAAGGAAGATAAGGAAAATGATGAGGAGACTGACCCAATAAAGATAGTAGTTGCAGTCATTGCGTCACTTCCTCACTCCTCAAGAAAACCCTTGATAACATCAAGTATGGAGGCATCTTCAACAAGTGTGGCTGTGACTACATCAGATACATCAAATGTTTAATCACTCTTTACCCAAACACATCTCAGCATATTATTGACAAAAGTAACTTCCACTTCATCAACCTAGCTGCAAGTTACTCCTTCATCTACCAAGTTGATTTCCTTAGTCATCTTGTCTCCAATTTTGACTTCTTCGATTTTGAGCTCATTCATGGTAAGCACTCTAGTTTTTTCTACTTCATTTTTAGATTCTATAATTTTGGCTTTATCAATTTTGGATTCTTCTAGCACCTCTATAAGTACTCCACTAGTCAGTTCTATAATAGTTTTTACTACAAGCCCAAGTATGCCTACTATTATTTTCATTCCAGGTACTAAGGCAATAAGTACAAGGATAGTTGAACCTAAGTTTCAAACGAGTACAAAGTTTTTAAAAGGAAAGGAAATAGAAGAAGATATAGATCTAGATTAAGAAATAGAAATTTCCAAATGGGATTTCTATAGTCTTTCTACATATCAAATGCACATGGTTGGTCAACTTCTTCAGAGAAAGGCCAAGCAGCAAAAATTAAGAGAAGAAAGGGATACAGAATATAAGATATTAGATGAAGCTACAAACATTTTGACTAAGGCTATTGGATTTGAGGTTGATTCTTCTCAACATATCTTATTTTAGCTTGAAGAGGTAGTTCAAAAGTTTAAATAGGACACCTAGGGACAAGACAAATTGATTGAAAAAGTAGAAAAAAAGTTCAATAATAAAGTGTTGGAGCACACTGCTTAGTAAATTGCTATTGATCAAGTTGAATTATCAATAATTTTGGTTAATCTTGACATGTCTTATACTAATGTGTCATCACTTTTTGCTAAGCTATGTGATGTCATTGAGTATACCAAATAAGTTAAGGATAAATTGTCCAAAATTGATATTGATCTTAAGGCAAGTGCTTAGCAATTGCAACTTGACCCTAGTTCAAGCTCTACACATTTTAAGAAGATCATATTTTTGTCAAATATGCAAGTAGAGTTGTTAAGAGAAGAAGAAAGGATCCATTCCACACTAGTTGATATCCAAAATATGATCCTTCCTATCATGGATTCTATGTAGAAATACATTGTTTATTCAAAGACCCTGATCTAGGACAACAACTTCTATGTTGCTGATCACATGATTGAACTCTCAGCAAAAGTACAAATTTCCATTTAGACATGTAAGGTCTTATAGGAAAAATGGGAAAAACATTAGCAGTTACCCTCAAGGTACACTCTAAATTTTCATCTCATTTTGGTGTCTCTATGTAAATATGTTGAATAAACCTTTGGCATTACTGTCAAAAAGGGGGAGAAGAGTAGAGTTAAAGGTAGAGATCAGATAGGAAGAGATGAGATATGGGAGAAAAGTTAAAGAGGGGAAAGAAAAGAGTTACAGGGGGAGATATGTATATAAGGGAAAAGTTTCATGTACACAATAGATTACTTAGTATGGGGAGATATATGCTATGATATAAATATACTTTGTATATATCTTACAAAGATTGATTTTGAAAAATCTCAAAAATAGACTAAGCTAGTATCACATGGTGATGAATCCAAGGTATTCAATTTTGGGCTAATAAGTGTTTTTGTCACTAATGCCAAAGGGGGAGGTTGTTGACATCTCAGTAAAGTTTGTTATTAGTGACACACACTTATTCAAATTCTGTATACCTACAGAGCTCATTGAATAGTTTATAATGTTTTCCATGTAACTCAGTAGCCATTGAGCTTCTACAGTTGCTATTGAATCTTTTTGACTATTTGCAGTGGTTATAGAGCATATTCAGTTAGTGTGAAGTTCAGTAATGCAAATTGAGCAGTTTTTTGTATACCAAGTTTATCAGTGGTTATCGAGTTCACAATTCATGTAGTGTGAATCTAGTGATTACCAAGCATTGCAATGTCTATCGAGTTCTTAGTTTATGTAATGTGAAGGTAGTATTGATCAAGCCACTCCATGGTAACCAAGTGTTTACCAAGTTGCACAATATCTACCATGTCACCAATGCAGACCAAGTTCAAGACTACTTGAAAGTGATTAGTGTGGACTAAGCTTCTATGTTCACCAAGAGCATGACAATACCAAGTAGTAACAGTGGATGTCGAGTATCAAAACCTCACCTAGTCAGTCTTTAGAACCCCAATATATTCATATTGTTCGACTTTTTCATATTTGTATTAACTTGTGTCATGGACGACTTTGTAATTTTGAAAATTGGATTGGTATATACATGTGATGCATTATATCATATCAAAATAATATAGAATGTAATGTATATTTAATGCAAATACAAGAATGAGAATTTATGCAGTAGATAAAGATTTATGAAGGCCATATTAACATAAGGAGTAGTAGTGATAAATCTATCACAAAAAAGGTGATCAATACATCAACAAATCTTTATCAACAAACTCAATTGCAAATTAGAGATCTACTGCTTCATCCTAACAAGTGAACTAGTCAAAATCCTCTAACAAGGTAGACCTAATAGTCTTTTCTAATTCTCTTTACCAAGTGCATACTTCATTACATATTTGTAAATCCTCTAACAAGGTGGACCTAGCAGTCATATTTGCTCCTAACAAGGCAGATCATCATAAGTGATCAATGTAAGCCTTAACAAGCCAACCTTATACTGTAGTACTAAAGTTTTGTGGGTTTTATCCCCACCTAGTTTTACTTTCTATTTGGAAGGTTTATGGGTCACCAAATCATTTTGTTATAATGTTTTGTATGCTTTTATATTTTTAGTTTCTCATGCATACAATTAGATTAGATGTGATGAATGGTAATTAGTTTATTAAAATTGGTAAAAGTTTTAGAAGTTTCTAATTCAACCCTCCCCTCTCAGTAACTTAGCATAGACTTGAATATTTCCAACAATCCCTTCATTTTAAATATGCTTCTAATGTTTGGGGGAGGATATTACAGATGTTGGAGGTGACTTGGGTGTTTAAAAAGGGATTGAGGAAATTTGTTGAGAGTTGGCAAGGCTCTTTTGCCCACCCCCTCCTTGTCAATATGTGGAAGGTTATCCCCCCCATGTTTGCTAGGAAATTTGGAAGGAGAGAAAAATAATAGGGTGTTCAAGAATGAAGTAAGAAGTGAGGAGGTTGTTGTGGACAAGATAATTTACAAACTTTTGGACAAGAATGTAAAGTGCAATAGGTGGAGAAACTTAGTGTTCCCCCCTAAATAGTTGGTGATCAGAATTGCCAAGTGTTGGAGTTTGGAGGAGGGGAAAATGGAGACTGATAATTCCAATCTATTGGTAAGGAAAAGGACACAATGGAAACCCTCGACAAAGAATTGGGTTAATCTCAACTTTGATTGTGCTTCTAGAAAGGAGGGATAGGCAGGAGGAGGTACAGTTAGAGATAGCAAGGGTAGGATGTTATTGGCTTATGGTGGACAATAGGGGAAAGTGTCCAACAATATTGCAGAAGCAATGGCTCTTTATTGGGATCTAAAATTGGTGATTAATGTGGGATGGGAAAGTGTGGTGATTGAAAGTGACTCAAATATCATTATAGAGACTGTTAAATGTATCATGAAGGAATGATAGGCTATTAAATATGTTGTAGAAGATATTAGACACTTATTAGTTATTTTAAATAGATTTGAATTGAATCATATGTTTTAGGAGGGAAATGGGGTGGCTGATGGAATGATGACTTTAGGCCTAAATTTGAAGGGGCTAAGATGTTGGAGGGAATTTAATGCCTTGCCACATTTGGTAATAGATTTAGTGAATAAAGAGATCGAGCATGATAAAATTTAGTTGGAGGATCATTTTAAATTTTAGTGACTTTTTTCTAAGTAGGAAAATAGGATAGAGGCATTATGGACAAATGACAAGAGTTGTGGAAAAGGTACTTTTGATAATAAATTTGCATGGCCTGAAAAAGAAAGAATTTTGAAGTTTGAGATGAAAGGATTTTTAATGATTTTTTTTTGTGTGTATCCTCGTATGCTAGGATGAGTAGAAGTTCAAATTTTAAATGCTTTGAGAGTATTGGGAATGATGGAAAAGATCGGAGAAGACACAGAGGTAGTCAACACATGACATTTATGTCTAGAAGGGATATTGTTATTATTAACAATAAAGGCCTTAATGTCCACTTAAGGGATATTATCGTTAAGCCTAAGTATGACTTCATTCTTAGTAATTGCCTCTAGGTTTGGCAGAAGAAGAGAGTCTTAGGAAAAATTGTAGAGATGGGAGGAGATCTTTTCTGAATAGAGCCTTCCATGATAGAGGAGAAAGATGGGAAGCCATTGGTGTGGTACATGTTAAAGGAAGGTGGTTTCATCCCATTTATGGAGGCATTAAGTAGGTACGATGAAAATTGTTCCTTGCAGTTTTTCATTTCTTGAGAGGACTAAAGAGTCATGATTAATGGCATCTCATTTCATATCTCTAAGGAAGTCATCTCTCTGGCAATAGGTCTTGCTATGAGGACTAAGAAATGGTAAAAAGTGATAAGGGTGGCTAACAAGGTGAGTCTACAGAAGAACATATTCGACATAGAGGAGGATTTATGTGGGAGAAGATCCTTGATCCATGGAATGAGGTATATCTAATGTTGATGAAGTACCTAACTTTGGAAGGGAGGTATAATGTCTGTTATTACTATCACTTCTCTCTCCTAAACCATTTTCACCACCATGACTTTATTTCCATTCCATTCTTTCCGTTGCATGATTTATTAGATACAGTTACTGATGTAAAATAAAAAATGAGGAAGGGTGTTAATTATACCACTCTACATCAAGTGTTGATGTTTTGGCTGTATCAATTTCACCTTCCTATGGTCCCCACTAGGATCGTTGAGATTGATATTCATGCTCATCCCAACCCCTATCCTCATAGGTCCCCCTTAGGATCATGGGTCCTAGAGCCCCTACCCCATAGCCTTCACCTAGTGGGTCCCCTATTGAGTTGAAGCCCACTCCCTTGGGTAAAAAAGGGATGTTGGATAAAGGGAAATAGAAGGAACCAAAAAAATTAGAGGATGAGGGGAGAGGTGGTAGGAGGAGGTCAAAGAGGATTACAAAATCCAATGCTAAAAGAAAACTAAGATCAGGGGCCTTGCATGAGGAGAAGTCAAATCTGGAGGACATGGAGCATCCCAAACAAAGGGTCTGTGAGAAAGCTTCAAATTTTTGTGAGGGGAACTTGGAGGAAGAGGAAATGGAGGTTTTTGATTCCTCACAGCCTAGCTTGAGAGGTGGGATCAAAGGGAAGAAAGAGATGACATATGTTTCAACCACCATTGGGTTGGGATGTATGGACTTAACTCTGGACTATTTCCCTAAAATTGTGGATAGAGTGCCCTCCCCTATTCCAATATCCTCTCTTGTTAGGGTTTCTCCCAAGGATAATGCTAACCCCTTGATTGTGTAGGATGTCACTAAGGAGCAGGTGGATAACGACCATTATGACAAGTAGGAGGTCACCATGGAGGTTCAAAAGATGGTTGTCAATGAAATGAAAGAAAGAATCTATGCTTTGGAGGAAAGAATGTGTCTCTTGACTAAATTTACTATCAAGGTGACACATTTTGTTGCTACCATGATACACCTGCTTAAAGACCAAGAGGGTGATTTGCCTAAGGAGGACTCTAAGATGTTGTTTGACTTCCTTGCGAAAGACTGTGTGAATATCCTTCTGAGGAGGAAAGATGCCAAGAAGCCTTAGGGCTCTTTCCTTCTTGTTTTTTATGTTGTTTTTCTGCTAATTGTTGAACGTTGTTGGATTTAAGGTGAGAGTGCATTTTTTTTTATGTTTCCTTGGTTGTTTTAGTTCTAGTATAGGCAGTAGTTATGTTATGTCTATTGAAACTCTTTTAGCCATATTTATAAACAATGTTTTTGTGTTACATGTGGTAGGGGGTAATTTTGGTTGGTAGTAATCTACTGGTGGTTCACTAGTTGGACTGTTTAATGGGCTAGCCTCCTAGTTTTTTGGTTGCTTTTAATTCAAAAGCAATATAATTGCATGATATTTTATTATGAACATCTTATATTTTATAATGACATTGACCAATTGAAGGACTATGAACAAAAGATAGAAATGACTCCTAAGTACATTCTACAATAACCACCCCTATTGTATCATTTCAATTTATGATGACAAACTCCTTTAGATCTTTTTTTTTTTTTTGGATGGAGATACATCTTTTTTCGCTTAGCCTCTTTGGTTATATTTTATGACATTCATATAATATTATAATATCTATATATGATGAAAACATTGATATTTGGAGTACATATTTTATATCATATTAGCTAGATGATGATGATGATTATCTACATATGATAATGTTATGTATGTCTATCATTATACTAATCTAATATCTGCATGTATATGGATGGTGTATATGTTTTACATTTCTATTTGGTGTGTATGATATGGTGAGGGATGGAGTTAGAGTAACTTTCTTGTGAGAACTACATGATATAACTATTTTATGCCAAGAATTATTTAGTTGCACACTTTTGTGCTTGCAATGATAAGCAGATAGGTGCTCGATAATAAATATTTTTTAAAAATATAACCTGATATGAAAAATTAGATTATTAATAGTTTTTAATTTAAATAACATAATATTTATTAAATCTTTTAAATAGATTAATAAATATTATTTTTAAAAATTTAATTAATCAAATATGAAAAAAATTATTTTAAAAAATTACATCAAAAAATCTATTATGAAAAATTTATCAGAGAAATATTAAAAAATAAAATGAAAAAATAATGTTCTAGCAAATATTGTATTAACTAAATAAATAATAGAAACTAAAAAATAATATTTAAAGAAAAAGCTAAACTCATATAAAAAAAAAAATTTAAATCAATTTTAAAAATTAAAACTTAAATAAATAGAGATCACAACATAAGGTAATGTGGAAATCACAAATAATTATTTTTTAATTAAATAAGAAAAGAAAAACAATAGTTAAAAGTGAAGATTTAAAATATATTCTTATGTGAACAAATTGGATTAATAATAATTTTCATTTTAAATAACATAATATTTAATAAATTTCTTTTAATAGATTCATAAATATGATTTATTTAAATTTAATCTATCAAATATGAAAAAATAATTGTTCAAAAAAATCTCATCACAAAATTTATTATGAAAATTTGATAAGAAAAATAAAAAATATATGAAAAAATGCGTCCTCGCTAACAAATATTCTATTCACTAAATAAATCATAGAAACTAAAACATAATACTTTTAAAAATAATAATAATAATATAATAATTAAATTAAAATAATTTTAAAACTAAAATATAAATCAATTTTAAAAATCAAAAGTTAAATAAATAGAGATCACAACATTAGCTAATGTGGAGATCACAAGTAATTAAAAGTGGATAACAACTAATAAATATCAAAACATTAGTTAAATGTGGACTGAGAAACTAGCTGGTAAATAATTAAAGGAAGGATTTACAATTTTTTGACCAACTGACAAGTTTTCCATCAAAAATTCAAATTTTCAGAACAAAATTCCCACAAATAGCCTATCGGCTAAAAAATAAAATATGAAAATAAAGAAAATTATTTCTTTAGTAATATTCTAATCAGTTCTTTCTAAGAGTGATTATTTTTTTCTTATTTCTACCTATCAAAACTACTAAAGGTGGTTTTTAAGGATATGACCAACATTTATACATAGTAACATAATATTTGATTTACTTTATTATTATTATATAATAATCAAATTGCATTTTCAATACTCCGTAAAGCGAAGAAATAATTTGATAATTTGTCATTTTTTTATTTTTTAAGAACTTTTGTTATCTTTTTTAATTTCTAATTATTTCAATTAATTTTTTAAAATTAATTATAGAATTTTTTTTTATTATATTTCAATTATTTATTACTTATAAGCAATACCTATACTATAACAATTATAATTATTTAAAAATACTACAATAATATTTAAATAAATTTATAATTAATTAAAATGTATTTATTTAAAATTAGAATTTAAATAATAATGGATATTTAATATTAGAATTAGATAAGAATTATATAGAAATTAATATATTTAATATTTATAATAATACATAATAATATTATTACTAAATGTATAACAAAATCTAAACTAATAAGTCACTATGTAGCACTTGTTATAATATTTAAATAAATTTATAATTGATTAAAATGTATTTATTTAAAATTAGAATTTAAATAATAATTGATATTTAAGATTAAAATTGGATAAGAATAATAAACATTTAATTATATAGAAATTAACATATTTAATATTTCTAATAATACATAATAAAATTATCATTAAATGTATAACAAAATCTAAACTAATTGAAAGCAAGTACTAAGCCACTATATAGCACTTGTTATATTTTTTTGTTAGGAAAATAAAAGATTATTCACATTTTTTCGTTAAGAATACTGATATTTTGTGGAGATTTAAGATAAATCTCTCTCTCTCTAAATACGAATGGCTTAAACATCACACACTAAGGCTTGATTCCTAGTGCAAAAGTGTTAAATAGTCAAAGTTTGACTTAATTTTCCAGACTTAATTTCTTCCTTAGTGTGTGATGTTCAAAACTGGCCAAATATAAGTTTTCCTAAACTTTGGCAGTTTTTCTCTTGATATTATTTGCATATCTATATAACAATGATTTTGGTACATACAAATCTTAAGCCAAGGCAATAGATCACGTAACTATTGTGCTGTTTACTTTTCATTCAAACTGATTATTCCTCCTGTGTGACATGCATCGATATGCCAAGTACAAGTAAAATTTGAATTCCCAGTCAACATTGGAGAGATATGATTTGTTTCTAGATTCTAAACAGCGTCTCTTTCTACATTCTTCTCATTGATCAATACTTAAAGTTACTCTCTCATCTTTTTCAACAAATCCTTTCTCAAAATAGTGCTTCTCATTGAAAATTTGTTTAAAGTGTGTTGAATTGTTTCCAATCTCTTTTCCATGTCACTTCGAAGAGAGAAATAACTTTTGATAGCCCTATGAGTTGGCTATCAATTGGTTCTAAATCATATTCGTTGTCTAAGATATACAGTAACTAAAGTAGCATTTTCAATTTAATAGTTTATATATAAAGTAGAATATATTTCAAATAAATTTAGTTTGGTTATATCAGACATTAAATGGAATAAGACTCCGGATAGAGATAGAGTTAGTATAAGATTAAGATTAGAGATAACATTAAGTTTAGAGATAAAGATAGAGTAAGATTACAATTAAATTAACTAAATTGAGTCTTATTTATTATGATTATTATGAATCTAAGATCTTTCCGATTGGAAAATGATTTACAATTTACTGTTAATGTAAGTTATTTTCTGATATATTATATTTATTAATTGTAATTTATACAAATGTTTCGAGCAATTAAACATTCAGATATAGATCACCTACGCTTTCAAACATGTATCTAGATAATCAGCTTTTTGATAGAGTTCATCAAATCTCTGGGGCATTCAACTTATGGATAAAGCTCCTATCAATGAACTCAATATTTTTCCCACTGTAACATCAGTGCGTGGAATTCATAATTTATACTTTTTTACGTGAAGATAAAACTATTATACTTCAATTGATTGTGATAATGAATAAAAAAGCCTAATCAAATTTTATTTTATTTTGTAAGCTGACTAAGCTGAATATGATTCAATTTCATGGATGATAGTGATAATTACTAGTCTTACAATCAATGTGGAAACTTCATAATAATCTGTTTTTCAAAGATTTCAAGTGTGGTAAGTCACAGGAATATATCTTATCTTCTTCATATCTAAACTGAATTCATGGGTTGGAGCATACTATAATATGTCGTCATTCCCATGTCAATCTTTCAAACATAAGACAAACATAAAAAGCCACACATTTTGGAAGAGATTGAGACAAATGCTTTCATTATTGAAAGGACTGAAAGCAGTTGTTTTCGTCCTAACAAACAATGGAGATCCTGCCCTGCCATGTGACTTGTGACGTCAAAATATGAAAAACTTTTGGACTCAAAAGTTGTGGTGGAGCATTTCAGAACAAAGTATATGCTTTATAATCTGAGGTGGAGTTGATGGCAATGGTCTACAAATAAACATGTTCTCTGGTAAAGTTGGGTACGGTATGTTTTATGGTTGCTATTATTACTATGTACTAACATTGCATAGCCTATCACATGTGCTGAAAAGATTATAAAAGTTACATTTTGAGTCCTAGATAGCATCCAAAGCTTGACGTATTTAATCATGATAGAACAAATTTCCTACTTTCTTATTTACAAGTTTTACAATATCATTGGAGTAGGTTTCCTCATAAACCATTTTCTCCCTTTTTAAAATTCTTTCTTGTAAACAATAACATATATGGAGGTTTTAGTTTTCTTACAATATGGATTAAGCTCGTAGATTCGAATAGAAAACAGGGACAATATGAGTTTGTCTTAAGTTTCAGAATTTGATTTTTTTGGTACTTTAGTACTTAAACTATTTTTAAAACTTACTTAATATTTTTAATCATATCTAAGAGTAGATTGAAAGATACATTATTCTAATAAAAAACATAACTCTTTATTCTCATTATTCTGATTACGGATCATCTAATTAGATTCTAATGTATATTTACTTTCTAATGACTTTATGATATCTAAGGAAGTGGTTAGGTTTGAGATACTTTTGATAAAGAATTGGATAATCCATACATTCACTTAGCTAAACGTTAAACGCATGCCATTTCACATGAGATCTTAAATTGTCTAAAAGAAAATTAATTTTATTTCTTTTGTTTGTTAAAGTTTATTTAAGTATTTATTTGTGTTAGAGAATCTCTTATATCATCAAACTCTTGAAATGACATTATTCTTTGAACATAACTTTTAGAACTTTGTAGGCAATTTATAAGAGCAATTATTTCTAGAAATCCATTAAGATTGTTCATAGATAGTATTCAAAATAGTCTCCATCCTAATTCTCCACATTGATAAACATTGTTGTAAATTTCTTATATATCAATTTCTTTGGAGTATGAAACAAAATGGGTTTAATGGAATATTCATAATATCATTATATACATTTTATAAATATTTTGAATAAAAGATTGATAAAAATAGGGAATAAGGGGGGTGAATCAACATACTCACACTTTTTGCCTAACTTTGGACTTCAATAATTAACCATAAATATGCATAAACAAGCTAGTTGACTATCAGTAAAGAAAATCCCCCAAAGAAACTCATAACACCATATTTTGTTAACTAGGGAAACCTTAGCCAATGGAAAACCCAAGTAGGGATGGTACCCACAAAATGATGCACTGATAAAAAATACTTTGTAAGAGGTTTTAACCTTGTTAGGAGTTTATTACAATACATTTGGAGTAATTGTCCTTATTACAAGACCTGACCTTGCTAGAGGCCTCAACCATGTTAGGAGCTTTAATAAAAGATGAGCTTATTCCTCTTACAACAATATACAACTTATATAAGTGGTATAAAGACTTTAACAAAATTGACTATACTAATATCTTGAATATCTAATTAGTCTGTGAATGTTCATTGCAACTAAACATCAAAACATATATACACCAACATGAATAAAGCTCACATAAAACAATGATACCATAGTGTAATCATCTATAACTTTTCTTATCAAAATTATCTCTTTATATACCATCTTCTTTAGCTTAGTCCAATCAACCTAAATAAAAAATAAGTAACACATTTCCAAAACTTGTTGTCACAATCTACTAAGTAAGAGTAAATATCTAGAGTGTCATCCCTACATTTTTAAGCTCTCGAATAGTCAAAATGAGTCAATACCATAGCCAAATTCATGATTATTTTTGGCTCTCTCTCTCTCTCTCTCTCTCTCTCTCTCTCTCTCTCTCTCTCTCTCTCTCTCTCTCTAATAATTATTTGTCTTCTTGTTATTCAAGCAAAACTCATACCAATGGTCATAGTAGCAATAGAAAAGATAAATACATCATATAAATTCACTATTCTTCCATATTCCAAAAATTTGGCCTTCCATCTACTTCAAGTGAAACTCATTGGTGAAAATTGTATGACTATCGATGACTGATATTCGTAAAACTTCTTGGACAATTTCTTCACAATATAACACCAAAAATTTATCTTAATCATGAGTGATCTTTACTAATAATAGTGTTATGATTAATGACAATAAACAACTATTCACATTAGCCAACGTTTCGACAATCTTCCCCTTTGGCATTAATGACAACACTTAATAAAACTTTGGCTAAGTGTCAAATATGGAAAACTTCACAATTGAGCATGAAAAATTTATCTCCCTTATGTTTATCTTACTAGTTCTTTTTATATATCCTTACCCCACTTTGTACATATTTAGTTGTTCTCTTTGTTATATTTTCCACTATACTCACTCACCCTTTTACATCGATGAAAAATGTCAGTTATGTACATGTACAAACCAAAATTGTAGTGCCAAAAATCCTAAGTTCATATACCTCTCAAGATATATTTTCAAAATTTCTCTTTAGAGTGTCATAATCTGTATCCCATGTCTTCATTCATGATTTTATCCACTTGAATGATTGCATGCAAACAACATAAGATACTATCTTTTTTTTATTAAGGTCTATTGAAGTAAATGCCTCATATTTTTTCCTTTAGGACTCTATTGTTTCAAGTTATTTTTTGTAGCATATCCAATTTGGGAGTTACAAAATGAGGAAACTCTCTCTCTCTCTCTCTCTCTCTCTCTCTCTCTCTCTCTCTCTCTCTCTCTCACACACACACACACACACACACACACACAAGTACACTAATGATATCATAAGTTTTTTTCTAACGTTTTTTGTCCATCTCAATAGAACTTAGATCATTCTATTCAAAATCATTTTTTTGTTGTTCTAGCTCTTGCTCGACCTCCTTGATACATTTAGTTTTTGGAAATATAGGAGTATTTGAGAGGAGAGGGGTGAATCAATTACCACTAAAATAAATCTCGAATCCCTTAGATGTCTGGGCAAAACATAAAATTTATCAAAAAATATTGTTGCTCAAAAAACACACAAGCACTCTATTAATACTGATAATATGTTGTACCTCGGTAAATGCTTAACATGCAAATCTTAAGATGTTTTTTGTGATTAACCTTAATTAACTTATTTGCATACACATGAAAGAAATAGCATGAACACAAGTGAGACCAAGATTTAATGTGGAAACCCAATTTGGGAAAAACCATCAATTGCAACTAGTTACCTATTTTCACTCTTCTAAAGTAAGCCTTGTTATAAGGAGCCAAACCTATTAAAGGTTATAAAACACACTTTAATGTGTGACCATGTTAGAGGATTTAATCACCCTATTAGGAGTGGCCTTTTTAGAGGTATTTAGACACTTCAATCTAGAAATGCCACCTTGTTGGAGGATTTACAAATAGTTGTTAAGCCAACTCTATTAAGAGAATTAGATCATTGTTACAATGGTTAGAGAGTAACAATGAGATGACATGATTTCTAATACAACTAAATTGCTGATTACAAATCTCAATTCCAAGTCAAATACTTGATCCTTTCTGATTGAATGTATCTTTATAGCTTCTCAAGGACATTCTTCTTATCCTTCAAATTTTCTTCCACTTAGCATCTTCTATTCTTGCATACACATGCACACATTCAATCCTTAACTTGACCTTATACTTATATCATATCGATTGTCAAGTCAGCTTGAATACAAAGTAGAATAATTAATATTCATCTTCTGAGTCAGTTAGAACAAACAAACAAATATGTTGAACTCAATATGCCAAAACAAGAAAATCATTTGTTAGCCAACCCTTATTATTAGACACTAACTCAAAAATGATTTTCCTATGTTAACCAAGTGAACTCAGTTTACACTACATCTTCACAAAGTTCCTTTGGTAACTGAGTGAGCTCAATTAACAATGGTTCCATCCAACTTTCCTTTTTTACTCAAGTGAGCTTGGTTATCACCAAACTTCTGTGGACTTCTCTTTGACACCCAAGTGAAATTGGTAGTTACTACCTTCTGAGCTTGGAGAAATTGGAATTCTCGATAGACTTAAGTGTTGGAACTCTTTAGAATAACTAGTAGGGGGGGGGGGGGGGAAGGGAAATCAATTATCTAAGGTCAAAATGTACAATTAAAACCTTTCACAACTTAGTGAACCCATAGATCCATAAATCATTTTCACCATGCATACATCCATTAGATCATACAATCACTTAAACTTGTAGGTTACTATAAAATCAACTTTGTAGAAATGTAAGAATGAAACATAATAGATTCAATAACACATTTGACACCATGATTTAATGTCGAAACCCAATATGGGATAACATGCTACTTAGTCTCACTCTTCTAAAATGATGTCCTATGAAAGGCCAACCCTGTTAAAGGTTACAAAGCACATTGTTAAATGTGACTTGGTTAAAGGATTTCAATCACCCTATTACGAGTGAGCCTTGTTAGAGGACTTTATATCATTCACTTGAAATGTCACCTAGTTAAAGGATTTACAAATGATTGTTAGGTCAACAATAATCCAAACGATTTATCCTAAACTAATACAATGATTAGAAAGTGGGTCAGTGCAAAAAGTTGTGTCTCACTTTTGGCCAAAAAGTGAAAGTGTTTTTCTTGTTTTTGAAATATTTTGTCAATTGATGCCAAAATTTGAGCCATTTAGATATTAAATATTAAGAAACTTCAAAAATAAAAATTGTAGTGCCTGGAATCTTCTTTCTGAATATGTAATTTATTTGTATACCCATATGATAGATTATTTTTTTGGTATGGATATTTAAAAACCACTTTTTCAAAATGCCTATTTTAGGACCATACCATGCTCGTGTACAGACATGATAATTTGACACAAATGAATGAATTTTTGTGAATCCTTTTAAATGGAGTTACTTGATACACCAAAGATTGATGAGAATATTTTTCTTGAATTTTTTAACGAATATTTTATTATTATTAATTTTTAATTGGCTATAAAGGAAAATTTTAAAACCTCTCGTGTACAAACACCATAATTTGATCAAAATTTCACATTTTTCAATTTTTTTTTTTTTTAACTTCAAAAGAATTGAATGTAGATTGATGACATATAAATTAATTTAAGAAAAAATATAAAATAAAAAAGTTATTAAAGTTTAGTGAACGTTGCTATTTTACATTTAGGTACCACCTTTGATTTTTTTTTTTTTTTTTAAATAGTAAATCAAATCATAACTCTATAAAATTTATATTTCTAAAATCAGGACAGTGAGAGCTCTAATGGATTTTTGTTTCATAAAAAAATTTGATCGGAAAGACCTTCTAAAACTTATGGCAAGGCATGAATTTGTCAGTTCAATGCCTTAGCGAAATCTTAAGAGGCCAAGGCATAGGCTGGGTCTCACCAAGCCTATCCCTAACCAAAATTCGAGGCAAAAAAAAAAATCCTGCCTCATGTTGTAAGAAACATGCACCCATTATTTAAATTTCAAAAAATGGGTACTCGTTTTGAAAAGCTAAAAGCGGCATGTAAAATCTATTGAAAACTTAAAAAATTGAATTTTTAAAAAATGGGTACCCATTTTTTATTTTTTAAAAATGGGTGCCCATTTCTTAAAAATTCAAATTTTTGATTTTTTGAGAAACGGGTACCCATTTTTTGAAAATAAAAAATGGGTACCCAATTTTTAAAAATAACGGGTGCCCATTTTTTAAATTTAGGGTTGGGCACCCGAGCCAAAAACGGTTGCCCATTTTTTAAAATCGGGTACCCGTTTCTAAGAGGTCTCATTTCACAGATTTGACTTCCACGGAATTGCAACCCAACTTTGTGCATTCACTCAAGTAACATCAAGGCTTGATCTGATAATAACTCACAACACACTTGCAGATTACAAATCTTTGTTTCATTCCTCCATTCTTCTTAGCTATCACACACTTCAGCTCTGACATCTTGTTCACCATTCAAGCATCCATACCCTTAAGCCTTCTTGCTTTGCTTGTCAATGTAGTCTCTTTTCATAGGTCACTAAATGAAGCAATACCTTATACTCCTTGTTTTCCTTAGGTTCTCACACATGAAAACCTTTTTTTTTTTACCAACCATCTCTATAAATAGAAAATTAAGATCTTATGTCATTCATCCTCCATCCATTTTAGGGTTAGGTTAGCTTAGGCAGGATTCAGTGAATCTACCCATCATTCAATTTCATTCCCTTCTAGTAGCTTCTCCTTCAATCCTCTTCGAATTCACCTCAAAATAGTTTATCTTGAATTCCAGGTGTCACCATCTTATCAATCTTATCTTCCAAATGGTTCACACAATCCAAGAAATTAAACTTGTCAACTCATATTCATTGAATTCATGATATTTCTCATAAAACTAACACTCTACATTAACTTACTTATGATGCTTGATACATACTACATTTCTGAGCATCCACTATCAAAGCACTCGGCACAAACTAAAGTTTGTTGGTGCTTAACATCAACTAAAGTTTACTCGGCTTACACTGTATCACTCAACATATACTGAACTTTGACTCTACCTAGCTCCAGCTGATTTTATGCTTGGCTTACACTAACTTTTCTCAACACCTACTATGTAGATTGCTAAGCTTGGTAGACATACTTCATTTAACTTGTTCTTTAGAAATTAATTAGTGTATCCAGCCTTTGCAACATTAGGTAGATTATAAATGCATTATAATATCACTATCTTAAGTGATCCTTGTACTCCTCTTCCATATCATAAATCAACCTTTTATCTAAGTGCTATTGTTACCTCATTTGATCAAGTCCTCTTCATCAATTAAACAAATGATAGTACTCAAATTATCTAAGAAATTTCCTTACCAAAAAGTAGTAGGTTTGACATCAGTGACAAAACAATAATTGAAATACATATTCATACTTGTATTAATCTATTTTCAACAACAGGAAACTGTCTTCATCACTTGAGTGAGATTGGCATACACTGTTTAGTAAAGATATGACATTTTGTGTAACATCAAAGACAATATACAATAAACCAATTGTATTAAAAAATATCCCTCTTTGGCATTGATGGCAACACAACATGTCATAGTACAATGAAATTTTAGAGAAAAATAAAGTAAGAAAAATATGCTTAGTTTAATTTTGATTCTAATCCATGAGAACTCCCTCTATCAATGTGAACCCCCTCTACCTTAAATTTCTCCCTCTATTTGAAAACTCTTATGTCTTCAGCTTCTTCTTCTAATAGCAAACTCTCCCTCTTTGATATCAAATCAAGTTCTCCCTCTTTGACATCTTTAAACAAAAAAAATCTGATGAATGTAGACTCTTTTTCTTCAGAAAAATTCTTTGATATGATAGCCAAACTCTACTTCTTTGACATCTTATGCCAAAGGAAATATTTTAAGAATATCAATGTACCTAATGTATTGATTCATATGCAATATGAATTTTTCAATACTACATCAACATAGCTAATCTTCAACATGCACTAGTTAATGCATCACTAAACTTTATTTAGTGAGCTTTAGATACAGGAATGACCCCTAACTTACCCCTTAGATACAAAATTGTATTATTAGGTAATGGCTTAGTGAATATGTCAACAATTTGCTCTTTAGTATTTACATATTCCAATATTACCTCTTTATCTTGCACAAATTCTCTCATAAAATGATATTTTATTACAATGTACCTTTTCTTGGTATGCATCACGGGACTCTTTGATATATTAATTGCACTGGTGTTATCACATAAGATAACCACTAGATCCTTGATTTTTTCCTTCACACCTACCAATAGTTGTTTGAACCAAACAACATTGGAACAATTAATTGTTGCTGCAAAATACTCTTATTTTGTTGTAGACTAAGAAATACAATTATGCTTCTTACTTGTCCAAGACACTAGTCTTTTACCAAGAAAGACCACTCCACCATGGGTGCTCTTTCTGTCATCAATACTTCCTACCCAATCAATATCTATAAAGGCTTTCAAATATAAAGTTCCTCCTTTCATGTATCATAATCCATAGACTTTAGTACCCTTCAAATACCTCATGATTCTCTTGATTTCCATCATATGATTTTCTTTACGATTTTTGAGAATCTTTCCATTGTACCAACTACTAATGCAATATCAGGCCTTGTATGCACTACATATTGCAGTTTGCCAATCATTGATCTATATGTGGTTTGATCTACTTCCTTGGAATTATCATTTTTGGAAATCTTATGTCCAGTAGACATGGGTGTTCCAGTTGGTCTTGAATTCTCCATTACAAATTTCTTTAGTATCCCCTTGATATATTTGGATTGAGTAATATAGATACCATCTTTCTTCTATTAAATCTACAATCCAACAAAGAATTTTATCTCTCCAAACATGGACATCTCAAATTCCTTACTAGTCACTTCTGAAAATTTTTTGCACAAGTCATCATTTTCAATGAACAATGTGTCATCCACAAATATTTTTTCCAACACAATCTTCTTGTCTAGCCCTTCTTTGATATATAGGTTGTTTTTATCCTTTTTTCTTTGAAAACCAATCTTTATCAAATAGTTATGAAGTTTTTCATACCAAGCTCTAGGAGCATTCTTGAGGCCATGCATCCTTTGCATAGTTTACAAACCATATCCTTTTTTGGATCTAAAAAAATTATAGTTGTTCTATGTAAACTTCCTCTTCAAGAATTCCATTTGATAAGCTTTAAATACTTTATATACAACATAAGCAAGTAAAGTCCTAATACCTTCTAATCTTGTGACATGAGCAAAAGTTTCACCATAATCAATAGCTTCTTAAGAAAAACCTTTGCGCACTAACCTTGTTTTATTTCTAGAAACTTCTCCATCTTCATTCAACTTATTTTTGAAAACCCACTATGTGTTGATTACATTCTTATCCTTGGGTCTAAGAACAAGAGTCGAGGTCTTATTCCTTTCTATATGGTATATCTCTTCATTCATTGCTTCTATCTAGATTTCATTATCTGAAGCATCTTTAACTAATCTAGGCTCAAATTCAGTAAGCAAATATGTACCTTTTGTTGGGACTCAAAATCAAAGCCCTAATTTTGAGTACTATTTAAAAAAATCAAGCAATTAATATACTTTTAATGCATATATACCTAGCTGTTAATGTTGTTCGTGACCCAATCAGAGAAGGAAGAATGATGATTTTCTTGATTACCATAGAATGAATACAACAAAAAGGTTGTTGATGAAATTAAGCCCACTAGTTTTTAATATAGCATTGGAATTAAAACATGTGGAAAGCAATATGTTTATATGATAAGGAAGGAGAAACGTTTGGTGGAAAGGAGGAATAGAGCTCCATACAAAATGCCATAAGTAGCTCTGTTTTGAATTCTGACTAAGAAATGAAAGCTATGTGGTCAATTTTGAAGGTATATAATGAATGGATTGGTGCTAGGGAGATACAGTAGTAGAAGGTTCATCTGTCTCGTAATCTAGATGGGAAACCTTGTATAATATAGACTAAAATGAAGGTGATGGAAGATATTATCATTGAGAGGCATTTTACATGACAATTAGATTCTATGATGATATGTGCCATTGCAGAAATTGAGAGTGAAAGGAAATGTTTTGCATTCATTATGAACCTCAACTAGGAGAGGCCAGCACTAGAATTATTCAAACATTACAATCAATAGTAGAATGGTCAGAAAGGGACATGGGATATATGGTCTACCAAGTAGAGGGTGCACCTACCATGCTTTATAGACCTTTTGTTAGTGTTTATTTTGGAGTAGCCTATTTGAAATGGCTATCAACTTATGATGGAAAGAAGAGAAGTGAGGAATTCATGGTTCATGCCTACAATGGTGGTCCTAAGAGAGAAAATCACAAGTTAGCCTTGCAATATTGGAAGTAATACCAACTAGTTAAATAAAGTCTTCCAATGGAAATTGACATGCAAATTTTGGAGATGAATTTTGCAACTGATGCATCTGGTTCTTTGGCACATGCCTCATTTTTTTTAGTTGCCAGTGAGTGGAATTATTGGGATGATAAAGTGTCACTAGAAGACATGGCAAAGATGTGGAGACACCAAGATGTTTGAACTAAATTGATTAAGCATGGAGAAGCTACTAGGGGAAGTATGTGGAGAAGAAGACCAAAGAGGAAGCCGCATAGTAAAGGAGGCATTTTAGAGGTAGCCCATGTCAGTGATGGAAGGCCCATGGCTTGGCTATAAGGAAGGTAAAAATGCACAGGTTTTGAATGCAAGGATAAGTAAAGACTTATCTATCCAACATTCACAAAATGCAAATGAATTTGAGTGTTTAAATACTAGAACACTTGCACTAAAGAATGTCTTAAGGAACTCAAGCTTTTGTAAGCCATTGGTCATGGTGGAGCCTATGGAAGACCAGCTAGATGGAGAAGACTAATAAATTTTGACCAAGTATGCACAGAGGAGCTTGCTAGAAAAAGGCCCAATTTTGATGGTCGCCATGCTACCACCATAAAATGGGAAGTTTTTCGGCAAGCACCATGGTGACCTCCTAGAAAATTAGAAATCTACAAAAAGGTTGTGAGATGCTGTGGGGACTGTCCAAGGTCATTGGAAAATCACAAAATGATAAGTGGTAGGGTTTGAATGGACAAGGAAAGTATTAATAACATGATGCCAAAAAAGTCCCAAATTCTAGTGGTCACCATGTCGCCATTGGAAAATGGGAGGTTTCGTCAACAAATGACATGGTGACCTCTTAAAAAACTTCAAATTTGGTGAGAGGTGGAAATGATCAAGGTGCTCAATCAAAGTCTAACATATGGCATTGTCTGAGTGGCCAAGGGAGATATAAGGGAAAATATTTTAAAATAATATTTTTTCAGTTCTGAGCATTCAGTCTGAGAGATTGGAATTTAATTTTTTTAAAAGATTTTCTATAGTTTATATAATATAAATATTTTCAATTTTTTAATTTTATTCATTTGAACTGACAATTCATGGTTGGGAGCCTAAAACTTCAAATGGCCGCCAGGGGGGCATTTTTTGTCTGAAATGTATAGTCCAATATATCGTTGGAACTAGGAAGATATGTGTAGTGCCTCTCATGTTTGCAGTCTATGCCTTGTCTTTTTTTTATTCGAGAGATACTTGATACTCCTTTTTATGTACTTTGAGATGACCTAAGGGTAGAATGTTATACTTTGATTCAGTACCATAGATGCTATACTACTATGTTGTTCAGTTTATCATATTTGCATGTTGGTGCTATTTTGAGATGATAGTAGATCTATGATGATATTTGGTAATATGGTTTATTGGACATATTTGTTGATTATGTCATGAGATGGATTCTATGCTATGGTTATTTACTTCATTCTTGTTCTTTAAGCTATATGTGAACATGAGTGGTGTAAATGGATTAATTAGTTATTTAATGCATTAATTGCTTTGGCTATTATATTATATGCAATTGCACTTGATCATGTGTTTTAGTGTGGAGGATTTATATCCTTGGCAGTGGCCTATGGAGTTAGTGATTCAACTATTCATATTTTACTAATGTCAGCCTTATATGGTCGATGTATCCTTATTTTAGTTGTTTAAATTAAAACCTTTCAGTGATTATTAAATCCAAACTCATCTACATTATGTGATTAGACCAGTGAGCATGTTTGTGGATTTAGAAGTTCACTCTACCACAGAAGTGTTAAGTGATTTTCTATGATTTTGAGTTTTTGGGTTTTAAATCTTTTCAAATTTAATTTTTGGTAGCTTTTCCTTAGGTGAATTCCCATTAAGAATAATAACCTTTTTTTTTGGGTCGATTCGGAGTCTAGCTACTCTAACTAGCTATTTGCCCAAATTGACACACTCGAAAAGTGAATAAGTATTGAAAAAATGAATTTATTATTAACTCCTCACTTTTCAAAAGTAGAAATTTTAGAGCTCTTTTAGGAATCCTCTTCTGAAATCTTCTATTTATTTTGGGAGCTATGAGTGTGGGATTTTCATGACATAAGTCTCATTGGATCTGGCTCAAAAAGACCTTTCTTTGTCATCACTTTCGGTAGATTTAGTGGGGTATTTATTTTATCCAGTTTTTTTTAGTATTTGCTCCTTTTGTTATTAGGTAGGGCCTTTTTGTTTTATTTCTTTTGCACTATTTAAGCTTCTACTTCTTGTAGCAATATGTTAGGAGGCTGAGAACTAGTGTTCCCCTCTATTTTTGTTTGCTAGTTTTGCCTTGTTGGTCAGGTACAAATGTTTTTCCCTATTTTTGGGATGGGGGTTTGGGGTTTTGACCTATTATGCTAGTAATTTTTGCATATGGTGTCTGAACTAAAAGATTATTGGATTTTTGGGGTTTTTGTACCCAAAGAACAAATGGGTTTTAATTTCAATTTTTTTCCGGTTTTGAATTTTTTACCTCATTTTACATGTTGCCCTATTTTCTTAGTATGAGTTTGGTTGTGGACCTTGATGATCTATTTTGATGTCAGTCAGACCTTTATTATATTTTTATGTTGCATTAGGATGCATGTTGTGTCTGTCCTCTCAATTTTGTTTTCGGTCAAGTGACTTTCTATATTATCTTCTCATCTAATCCTTGTGTTATGATCTTTGTGATCGTGGTGCATCACACACAAGTACGTGTGCATACAATTATTGAGTGACTTGCAAGTCCTGATATTTCATGGTACTTCCAAAAATAAGCTTATTGGGGTTGGGTTGGGAATTTGCATGCCTACGAGCACTAATTATTGGATGAGCATGGGTAGGGTAGGGTAGCATATGGAGGGGCTTCTATCTCGCAGCCTTGTGACCATTTCTTGGTTGGTAGAGAAATTTTATATAAGTGATAATAAAACACTAGGTGGTAATAAAATATAAGATAATTAAAAGTTTGGGTATTTTTTCCTTTCATTGGAAAGAGTTGCTGCTTGAAGTGTGCATTTCCCATTGGGGAGTTCAACTGCCAATACTAGCTTGGGCTTGTTGATGCCAAGCGACTCTCCATGATGTTAGCCCCTTCTTAGTGGCCTTCTGAGTGTCTAAATAGGACCTATAGTTTATGCATTTTCTTTGTCTTGGTTTTAGTCATCATACTACCTAGCATGTGTGTTAGCCATGGATGGTCACTTTGCATGCGTTTGTGGTTGGATCATTATCTCCATTAGCGTGATGGGTGTGGACTTGTAGATACCACATGGTTGGGAGGAATAGCTACCTTCACCACTACTAGGGACTGGTATACAGATATGGTCCTTGTCCTAGTGTGACCGTTGTTTGATGTTTTCACTTGGTACTTTGGGTTTTAGAGTATGCTTTCTTGTGATTTATGCTTTCATTGGGGTGCTTGTATATCATGTTCAAATGATGTTAATTACTATTGCATTTCCTTATTATGATGATTAGTATATGACAGGTGATGTTATCTACTTTATAAGATTATCTTATGTTTTACTTCTAGCATGTTAGATTTACTTTTTGCTATGTTGTAGCATGTTTTAGTAGTGATGTCCCTATTATGATAGTACTAATAATATGATCGGTAGCTTGGGATGTTACATGGAGGGGATGGATAGGGCCCATGATGGTCTTATGATGCCATTGATAATTGAGAGGAACCACATAGTTTGTTTGTTTTTCTCATTGCGATGTTATTTATGATTAAATGTGATGTTGCTTTCAGTACATTGTGATGTTTCCGTTCTATTCTTTTCCTTCACTATATGATTAGATGGTTAGATTTTATTTCTAGCTTACTATCTTTTAGATATGGTTCAAGTCTTTGTGCCTCAAAATGTAGATCTGGTACTCCCTAGTATGGAGGAACTTTGTTTATTAGTTTCCTTAGCTTTTTATTGCTTTTTTTTCTTGCATAATGATTTGGTATCTCACACAAGATTGTACTTTCTCATGTGAGGATGAAATTCTTCATGTGGCATGTTGGGTTTCTTCATGTGGCATGGAACTTTCTCGCATGAAACCCTACACTAGTTCTAGGGTGTCTTGGTTGCATGGCCAAGCACTTCCTCATGCATTTGAGAACTTCTTTGTGTGAAAAGGAACTTCTTCATGTGGCATGATACACTTCTTCATGCAGAAGTATGGTAGAGAATGTTCTCATGTGAAAAATAGGGGCTATCTAGGCTTGTCAAAGAAAAGTTCAAAAATTGGTTTTGAACACCCTTTTAGGTTTTACACCTTCCTAGTTCAAAATATATTTCCTATGGAGTTTAAAATATTTTTTTTAAGTATAACTTATATTTAATATATATTTAATATATGTGACAAGTCTTTTGAGATAGGTTCCAGACCTCTATGGGCTAAGATAAAGATTCTAGGAAATTTTAGGGCTTTAGGATTTTAGACTTAGCCAATTTTCAAGAATCAACTTTTGTCTTTTAGCTTGGTTGATCTCTTATGTTTTCTTTTTTATACTTTTAGTCACTGGTGATGCTTGGAGATCTTTGGTGGTTGGGTGTTGGTTAGTCATCCATTGTGATCTTTATGACCCATGTATGATGGTTGTCTTGTGCTTTCATACTTGTAAAAAAAAGAATTCTTGCTTATATTTCATCCTTGTTCCAAGGATCTCTAGGCAGGGCATTACAAGATGAATTTTCTAAATATGAGGATAGATTTTGTGTAGATATTCACCAGTTCACTCTATAAGCATATTTGTATTTTTTAGGGCTTTCTTAGTAGAATGTGCAGAATTCATCATTTAGCATCAAAATTAGTTGGAGGGAAAATATTGAAGTTTGTTGAAGCCTAAATGAATTTTGAAAAATTTTCTTAGCTTCTAGAGGTCATTTTAAACTAATTTTTTTCCTTTGCCTTGATTCTAGATCTAGTATCAAAAATGGTTATTATTCCATCAAGTATCTAAGATATTTTTATACTTTTGGGAGGAAAAATGATAAAGGATTTGATTTACTAGTTGTAGAGAGAGATTAGAGAGATTCTTTAAATTTCTTGAGGAGGTTTACCAAGTGGACACATGTTAGACACCGCACATAGAACATATCCAAAAATTCATTCCTCTTATATCTTTCTTTCTCTCATTCTTTGTAGGGGTTCCAATTTTTTCACTGTTAAATCGGTTGCTTCCAATTCTTGATATGTTTTCATGACTCTAGTACCATTTTCTTCAATAATTTCTCTTGTAACGAACAACAAGAAATGAGAATACAGATAGTTTTGATATGTGAGGTAGTTCTGCATTTCAATTTCATGCATCTCATTGTATTTTTTTTAAAGAAATGGATGAAAAGGTAGCAGCAAGTTAGTCTTCATTCTGATATCTTTTGTGTTTTGTAAACAAAGGTTATGAAACTCAGTTGCAGTTTGTTGGTATTATATGTTGATTTATTTTGCTAAATGACTCAAAGAGTTGTGTAAATTCTTGATTCATCATCATAGGATTGTAGATCTTTTCAAGCGATAGGTCGAGTATGAGATTCAAAAAGATGTAGATGTCTATTTACAAGGTGAATAGATAGATCAGGAAGTTCTGATGTATAGGATATATCAATGACTTTCAAGGATGTGTGCTAAGGGTTTTATGAAATTTCCCAATAGATAAGGCACTGACCATTTTGAAGGATTAGAGTGTTATGTTGTTCATGTCATTTTTTGTTGAAAATCAACATCATTAATCAAATGTTTTTTCTCTTTTATGTTGAAGAGCCAAAATAGAATGCCCTCACTTAGCTTGTGAATTTTAGAATTGCAATTTGCTACTGCACTCCTTTGTTATTGCATAAGTATATGAGATTAAGGGGTTTATATGCTTTGTTACATTCAGGAATATGTTTTAGCATTGGTACCATATAAATTGAATCTAAGGTCCACCCACCTAGGTTTTTCAAAGCCTAAAATAGAAGAAAGGTTTAGCCTTATAGTTGGCCCGATGTCTAAAATCATATGTTGAATATGGGAGTTAGCTGCCCCTAGATGTATTTTGTTCTCATCAAAGTAATTTGAAATATACATTGTTTCAAAACACCAAAACTTTTCAAATTTTTTATTGTCATTGTTCCATCTGATTTGTCTCCAATGATCTAATTAGGTGCATGGTGCCTTCTAACATATCTTTCTAACACAAGTACTTTGGATTTAGAACTTGTTCCACTAGCCTTGCCATGATCCTCTATATCAAGCTTAGGTCCCACTATGTATGACTTAAGTTCTTTAGACTTGATTTTCTTTGGCTACAACTTGGTAGCTTGTAACTATGACTCAAGTCATTCAGACTATGACTCGGGTTGTACAAGATGCAACTCAGTAGCTTCTAGAGATTTTGGGGACTCTAGAGGTGAAGTTTTTTGACTTCCAGTTAGATTTGGCAATGTATCAGGCTCATAGTAGATAAATTTTCTATAGTCTTTAGGTTATTTCCTACTCTCTTCTTCACTCTTTTCTACAAACTCATCAATTCTCACATGTACACTTTCTATGATCTTACAAGTGGATAAATTCAAACATTTATATGCTTTACTTCATAGGAATATGCTAGGAATATACCTTCATCACCTTTGACATAAAATTTACCTTTCCTAGATTCCTCAAGTTATAACATTTGCTACCAAATACTTTCAAGTAACATACATTAGGTTTGTAGCCATACCATAGTTCATAAGGAGTTTGATATGAGTCTTTCTTTAGTTGTACTAAACTAAAGGTATATATTGAATTATTGAATGCTTCCTTCCAATATTTGATTGCAATATTCTTTTCTATCATTAAAGTTCTTGCACAATCCATGGTGGATTTTTTCCTTCTTTCAAGTATACCATTCTACTATGATATACCAATGGTTGATACTTGTCTTTCAATTCTTGTTTCAGTCTAGAATTCATTGAATTCATTGGAAATGAATTCACCACCTTTATTTGATCTCAAACACTTTAGCTTCTTTCCAATTTCCTTCTCTACTCTTGCTAGATACCACTTAAACTTTTGAAATGCTTCAAACTTATTTTTTAGATACATTACAATCATCATTAGAATCATCAATAAAAAGAATAAAGTACTTATCTCCATTTTTCATCTCAATTCCAATAGGTCCACATAAGTTAGTATGAACCAGATCCAAGACTTCTTCAGAATGATAGTTCTTTCTTTTAAAGATTATTTTTCTCATCTTACCAAATTGACAAATTTTACATAGGCCCATATCAAGTTTCCTCAAACTAGGAATACCTCCCACTATATTGTTTTTTCTTATCTTGATAAAATTATCAAAATTCACATGACACAATATTTTATGCCATAATTGACTTTCTTTTATTTGAGCTATGAAACATGAACTTTCACTAAGATCTAGGTAGAATAAGTTACCTTTTGTTTGGTTACCAAACCCAACTAGATTCCATTTTTCATCTAGTAGCTTGGCCTTCCCATTCATGAATTCTACCTTGAACCCAATATTATTCAATTGTGCTACACTTAGTAGATTATGCTCCAGTCCTTCAACCTAATAAGAATTATCACATCTAAGATCATTGGTTAATGAGGTACAACCTTTTCCCTTTATGCAACATATTTCATTGGTTCCAAATCTTACACTTCCACCATCATAGTATTCCATATGTTCAGACTATATTTATCACCAGTCATATGATGTGAACAACCACTATCAATAATCCATGTATCATTTTCACTACAATGAGAGATAAGGACCATTTTATCTTCTTCATCATCAAATTCATCTTTTACAGAAATATAGACCATCCCATCATCATCACTACTATCTGAATCTTTAGCCATAAAACAAGATTTCTTACCTTTATCCTTGTAGTCCTTGATGTTCTTGAAGTTCTTCTTTCCTTTTATCTTTTTATGCTTCTTTTCATCTTTGGACACCTTGTAGCAATGTGACCAACTTCTTCACAAGAAAAGAAAATTGAAGGAATTTAACCTTTATACTTTCCTTTACCTTTGGGATACCTTCTTGCAAGTAATGCTTCAATAGTTTCAAGATCACTATCAGAACTATCTTATTCTTCACTTTCAGATTGTTTTCCTTTCAACCTTTTAGCTTTCTTCTTGAGTGACAACTTAGTTTGAAATGAAAACTCAAGATTCCTAGAACTAGGAACATAATTATCATAGTTATCTAGTTCAAATGTTGTCAATCTTCCAACTATTGCATCCAATGTTATATCATTATTTGTATTGCATCTCATTTCTTGATTTGGTGAAACTATGATTGCATATATATGAAGAAGTGTTATAAGAAACTTACTTATCATTGTCTAATCTTCAATCCTTCCTCCTAAAGTTTTGATTGCACAGACACTAGCTTTGATTCTATCACTATACTTTGCAATGTTATCATCTTCTCTCATCTTTAATTGATCAAATTGTCCTATGAGACTTTTAGCTTTAGCTCTTATTTCATTATCATCTTCTCTCATAATCTATTACATAGCTTTTGATTTCATCAAATTTGGCATAATTGAGAGATGAAATAATATCAATCATCATAAAATTATGATTCTTCTTCTCTACAATTTATTCAATGGTCATAGTTCCAATGAGTGTTGTATATTTTGTGTCTGTGTACTTTAGGCTTGAATCTCTAATGGTTTCCAAATTCAATCTCATGAGTTCCTACCATGCCTTGAAGTTATCTCTATTCAACTTAGGGATCTCCCTTCTGTAAGACATCTTGATCTTTAGCTTAATTCTTTGAAAACTTTTCTACAAGAACAAAAAGCTCTGATACTAATTGTTGGAAATATAAGATGAGTTACTAAGAGGAAAGTGATAAATTAGTTACCACTAAAAATAATTCTAGATCTCTTAGATGTCAGGATAGAACATAAGCTTTACTAAAAAATAGTGTTGCTTGGCAAACACACAAGCACTTAATACTAATAATATGTCATAACTCATAAATGATTAACATGCAAATCTTAAGATATTATCTATGATTAACCTTAATTAGCTTAGTTTCATACACATGAAAGAACTATCATTAACACAAGTGACACCAAGATTTAACATGGAAACCTAACTTGGGAAAAACCACCAATTGCAACTAGTTACTAATTTTCATTCTTCTGAAGTGAGCCCTGTTAGGAGCTAACCCTATTAAAGGCTACAAAATAGACTGCAAGTGTAATACCCCAAAATTAGCATATTTCCATATTAACCAACTTTGGTTTATTCAATTATTCCTAAGTCCATTTTAATAGGAAATTCTAAGACAGATAATCACTACTTGAGCTAGTTGTCAAATGCAGAAAATCCTAATTTGCATTAATCATATTATTTATTTAATTCCTAAATATCGACTCAAATTAGCTACATAAGCCTATTGATTTAATTTAATTTAATTATAAGTATTCTACTTTAATTAAATTAAAATTACCTCTTTAGCTAATATACAAAGGAATTAAATACATTTAATTTAATAAGATATCTCTTCTTTTTAATTATTGAATTTAATTATTCAATTGGTTAAAGTTATCCATTTATGAGTTCATATTCTATTTTATTAAATTAAATATTCACTCAAAAAAAGGAGCTAGTTAACTCGTTTTATCACTCAAAAAGGAACCAATTAACTCCTTTTATCACTCAAAAGGCAGTCAGTTAGCTCCTTTTATCACTCAAAAGGTAGTTAGTCAGCTCCTTTTATTACTCAAAAGGTAGTCATTCAGCTCCTTTTATCACTCAAAAGGTAGTCAGTCAGCTCCTTTTATCACTCAAAGGCAACCAGTTAACTCCCTTTTCATGAGGAAGTTACCTTTATGACTAGCTCTGCTCTTCAATCTTTATCGTCCATTTTAGTTAATCTTGACCATCAATGATTTCCTAGATTCTATAAAAGAATCTCTCCATTCCTCATTATAGAGGATGAATTTTGGAATTTGTATCAAATTTATGTTGAAATTCTCACTCACTTTGCTCACATTTGCATAGCTTTATTTCATTCATTGTAATATCATTTAGATTTTAAGTATGCATCCATTTAGCATACTATGCTTCTTCATTTCTTAGATTAATAATTGGATCTCTCATCTAGATTAATTGCACTTTCATTTAGTTGCATAAATCCTTTGTTCTAGAGGTCTAGTTGCTTGTTTCTCATTTTGAGAGCAAAGGCATAATCCTTCTAGTTAGAAGCTTATAGGTTGCTATATTAGAGTTTTTGAATAAACAATACAATGTTTATTTTCGGATGATCTCACAAGTAATGACCATGTTGAAGTTTGTGTGAGGATTAGACGCCCTCAATTTCACATATATGGTAAGGTGTGACCCTATTAGATGATTCAATCATTCTATTAGTAGTGGCCTTGTTAGAGGTCTTTGGAAACTTCAATCTAGAAATGCCACTTTGTTAGAGGATTTACAAATAGTTGTTAAGCCAACTCTATTATGAGATTTAGATTACTGCTACAATGGTTAGTGTATAACAATGAGACAATGCAATTTCTAATGCAACTAAATTTTTGATTATAGATCTCAATTTTGGCTTGAATACTTGATCCTTCTTGATCAAATGTATCTTTGTAGCTCCTCAAGGGTATTCTTCTTATCCTTCTAATTCACTTCCTCTTAGAATTTTCTATTCTTCCATACACTTGCACACATTCAATCCTCAAATTGACCTTTTACTTATATCATATCCATTATCAAGTCATCTTGAATACAAATTAGAATAATTAATATTCATCTTCTTAGTTGACTAGAACCAACAAACAAATACATTGAACTCAATATGCCAAAACAAGAAATTCCTTTGTTAGTTGATGGTACTTGGTAGACACTAACTTACAAATGATTTTCCTATGTTAGCTAGGTGAACTCAGATAACACTACATCTTCACAAAGTTCCTTTCATAACTAAGTGAGCTCAGTTAACACTGGTTCCATCCAACTTTCATTTGTTACCTGAGTGAACTTGGTTAAGACTCAACCTCTACAAACTTCTCTTCAAAGCCAGAGTATACATTATCTAGTAAAGATATGACATTTTTTGTAACATCAAAGACAATATACAATTAACTAATTATATTCAACATGAGTAACATCTTATGTAAGTGTGTTTGATTAGATACTTGAGCAATGCAACTATTCATTTTTTTCTCAATGCATCCTCTAACATTCTTAATACATTCATCTATAACTTGGATGTCATTAGCTATGTTCACACAAAATTTTTGGAACTAGGGTGACTAAAATTATCTCTCTTCTCTAACTCTAGCTTATTCTAATAATAGAGCATAATAAGAATCAAAATCATTAATTACCTTTTTCAATTCTCCTACAATATTATTACCTGATAATAGTGTAGGACTAAGTGAACTTTTTTGCAATTTGTCCAATTCATTCTCAAGAATCTTTACATATTTCTATGATTTATTTTCACAATTATCCTTTTCCCTAGCATATGAAAATAATGATGTCTACATGAATGCATCTTCATCCATGTGTTCTTTCTCTGACTTGGTCATATCTTCACTCAAGATACTACTTCCCAACAATACTTAAACGAAAGTGCTAGGTGTAATAGATGTATCAATTACATTTAAGCTTAGTAGACTGAGTTTCCACTTCATTACTATTGATGAAGGACATTGTTAGAAATTTGGCTAAGGTAGACATTGGATTTTGTCATTTATGGAAACATATCTTCTATATGAAGATGGTAGACCTTGACGAATGAGTCATGGCATTTATACTTAGAAAATTCTCTAAGTACCATACAATTTATGTGGTACAAAATATAGATTCTTGATCAACATAGTTCACATAAGTCATATTGGAATATGTTCACTTGAGGAAAAATAATATAGAGTTTGATGAGTCTATATTGAAGTATGTTGGAAAATAAGAATAGTACGACACAAGTTATGGGCAGTTCACTAGTTACAACACTATTTAGGAAGAACAAAGCATAACAAAGAACTGGATATTTTGGGTTAAGCAAATATTTTGGTAACAAAATAATTACTTAAATAATTAGAGAAAAATTCTTGATGTAACCCTAAGTTAGTAAAAGATAATAATGTATTTTTTAAATTGTGTAAAAGTATGAAGGCCAACTAGGTAGTAATATTGTAATTGCAAAGGTCTAACGAAAAGATTAAAAATTTAAAGTTTTGGTGTACTATTCATGTATTATGTGATCTTATAAATCTAATGAATGATTAGAGGAATGTGAATTCTATGAGTAACAAAGGCCATATCAAATTTTGAAGATATCAATAGCAACATAAAGAGGTTTTTGTATCTATCTTTTTTATTTTAAGGAACTACATTGTATATTGCATGGTTGGAAAGTGAGCTCATTTTGGATACATTTTCTATTTGTATATTACAAATCTTAATAGGGTTGAGGCTTCTAAAAAGACCTAAGTCCTCTATTAGAGATCAAGATACTATATTGATGTAATAGACTCCTAACAGAGTCAATATCTTTCACAAGATACTTTTGGTTAGTGGATCATTTTATGGGTACCATCCCCACCAGGGTTTTCCATTGTCTAGGGTTTCCCTAGTTTAAAAAAATGGTGTTATGAGTTCTCTTATTACATGGTTATGTTTACTTTTCAAAATACTTAGTTTAGTTTCATATGCAAGTTATAAGATTGTTAATTAGATCCAATTTTGGGCTAAAGTTTGTGAAATATTGATTCACCCCTAGCTAGGAGATACATGAATTACTACCCATAATTCAAAGCATGAGTTTTAATTCAATTAGAGCTAGGAGATATCATGATTTCTCTTGGATAATGATTTTTAGATATTTAATTACTATTGTAGGCCAACTTGTGGATCTTCAAGTATTTAATTTTTGTTTTTTAGCATTTTGGGCCAACTTGTGGCTTAGATTAGTATAAGTAAGAATATTGGGTAGAGTCTTAATCATTAATTTTGGTAGAGGAGTATTGGGTGGAGTGTAGGGAATTCTTAGGTGGATCATCTTGGAGGAAGAAGTTTGTATTTGAGTCTAGAGTTCTATTCTTCTTTCAAAGATGTATTCTTCTTTGTAATGGTCACAACTTGGAAGGTCGTATAGCCAGGCATGTTGGATGTAAACTTCTTGATTTGAATATATGATATATTGTCTATATAGAAATGAATCTTGCTCCTCTTGTTCATTTTTTTTTGTTTCTTTGTTTGCTAGTTTCTAGATCACCTCATTTTGGGTACATCCAGATTAGAGTTGCATGAATTGATACAATGCTAATCTAGATGTACCCCAAAATGAGGTGATCTAGACACCAAAAAACAAACACATAGCATAAAATAAACAATAAGAGTGAGATTCAAATCCAGAGACAAGAGATTTCATATATTCTAATTAATAAGATTACATCCAACATGCCCATCTATAATTCCTTCCAAGTTATCTCCATTACAAGGAAGAATACATCTTTCAAAGAAGAACGGATCTCCAAACTCAAATATGAACTTCTACCTCCAAGCTACTCTGCCTAAGACTACCCTACGCTCCACCTAAGACTCCTCTAAAAAACTTAATGATTAATATGCTACCAAATATTCCTATGTATAATAATCTAATCCACAAGTCGGTGTAAAATACTAAAAACCAAAATTAAATATTTTAAGAGCCATAAGTGGGCCTGCAAAAACAATAAAATGTCCAGAAATTGATGTATGGGTAGAAATGTGATATCTGCTAGCTTCGACTAAATTAGAACTCATGCTTCAAACTGTAGGTAGTATGTTAGGTCCTCTACAACCCCATAGGTTCAAAAAGGCTGATTCACTAATGATAATTATGCATCCATCCCAAAAGTCAAGCACAGAAAATTGTTGCACATAGTTGCCAGAAATTGATACTTTAGGAGAATTTTCATATCTCCCAACTTATGAGGAATTAGAACTTGTATCTTTTATTATAGATAGGAATCTAAGATATTTTCAATCTCTAAAAATTTAATCCCCTAATTCATTACATAAAATTAGTTATATGCCCTATAACAATCTCACATAGAAACCAAAAAAACACAGTTTCAACAACACGATACAAACATCTCAAACTTTAACTCAATCCATCTAATCTCTATGCAATCATGATGAAAGGTTTTCCAATATGTCTCCAACACATCCCTAACCATGAAAAGCATAACTCCACCAAAATCTACGCTCAATGCTCCTGCATCATACTCCTTAGGTAAATAGAAAAGTATATCTCATACTTTAATGGCCAAAGAAAGATCTACAGCCAACTTCATCTTTAGCAAAGACTTCCACTTCATAAAAGTCAATAGAACAATTCTGAAAATCGGCCATCTATGCTTCATCCATTCAAAAATTAGAATCTCATCCAACAAATCAACATAAAAACTCAACTAAAAATCACAATGTTCCATCTATAACATCATCCTTATACATCAAAACCGGATCAACAACAATATCCAAATTATAAACCAGATCATTGACAATATATAAACTTAGATCGATCATACCAAAATCATATAAATCTATAACATAAGAATCTTCCACCAAACCAATAGCAAATGAATCCATATTAGGAACCTGCATCAATAAAACTATATCATCCATACTCATAACAGTATGTATGTATATACATACATACATACATACATGCATGCACACGCGCGCACACACACACACACACACACACACACACACACATACATTAGTAGTAACTTCCATATCCTTCAATATCTCAATAGCAACATATAAGTTCAAATCAATATCACTAACAAAAACATCATGTAAATACATATCAATAACACCTCTAAAATCCTCAACCATATTACTAGCAAGTAAATCCATCTTCTTACCATAGGCAACATCTAGATCAACATCATTCATAACAAAATGAAAATATAACTCTAGATCAACAATGATATCAATAGATAAGTCCCCAATCACATCCATTCCAAAATTAACATCCTTTTTTATAACAACATCCAATTCCTTACCAACATAAGTGAAACTCTCCTCTTCAACAATTTAATTGTGCACAACAAGATGCTCTGCAATTTCCATGTCAGATCTATCCATCTGCTCATGAAAACCAAAAGATACTTCCTCCATTTCAGCAAAATCATTACGTACTTCTATGATATGTCTTCTTCTCTTCATAATCTCTTTAACTAGGCAACAAACCTTCTTTCTAATCCTTAGATGCCAACTCAAATTAGGCTTTTCTAGATCATTAGTCCTTTCATGTAAATCATGCCAAAAAGAATCATATTCATCAAGATGTGTTCCATCATTTTGTGCTAACTCAATAGCTTCTACTATGGCTGCAAGTTTACTCAAAATGTCCAATAACTCTAGATAAACATTTCTCCTTCCTTGAACCATCTTTACAAATAAAAATTGAATAGTGAGTCCTCTGCAAGTGCAAGCCAAATCTATAGATCTACCACCCTACACCAAATCACCAACTAGCTAGGACTTCTAAAATCAAAACCCTTCTCTGATAAAATTTTCTCAACCAAGGTCTTGGTATAACTCCCTCACAGTTCATTAATCTTCGTTCACACTCAGGAACAAATGATCTCTGATACCAACTGATGTAGCACTAATCTAGATGTACCCCAAAATGAGGTGATCTAGAAACTAGCAAACAAACACACTGCAGAAAATGAACAAGAGGAGAAAGATTTAGATCGAAAGAAATATTATATTATGTATTCAAATCAAGAAGTTTACATCTAACATGTCTAGCTATATGTCCTTCTAGCTTATGGCCATTACAAAGAAGAATACATCTTTCAAAGAAGAACAAATCTCCAGACTCAAATACAAACTTCTTCCTCCAAGCCGCTCCACCTAAGACTCCTATACCAAAAATAATGATTGAGAATATACCTAGCATCCTTAATTATACTAATCTAAGGTACAATTCAGCCCAAAATTCTATAAACTAAAATTAAATACTTGAAGAGCCACAAGTTGGCCTGAATCAACAATTAAATGTCCACAAATTGATATCCAAGAAAAATCTTGATATCTCCTAGCTCTGATTGAATTAGAAATTTTAATTTAAATAGTGGGTATTAATTTAGGTCCTCTACAACCCCTTAATTTTTAAAAAATTTATTCACCAAGGATAAGTTCACATCCATCCTAAAACTCAACCATAGAAAACTATCATGTAGAACTATCAAAAATTGATACTCTGAGAGAATTTCCATATCTCCCAACTTATGAGGATTTAGAAATTTCACCTTGGATAATAGGTAGTAGTGTATGACCTTTTACACCTCTCAAAATTTTATCCTCTCATTCATTGTGAAAAATTAGTTACATAGCTTGAAACATGCACCCAAAAACTAGAAAAACATAGTTCTAGCAACAGGGTAAAAATAGCTCAAACCTCAACTCAATTCGTCCAGTCTCTATTAAATTGTGAGGAATGGTTCTCCAATGTGTCCCCAACACATACCTAACCATAGAAAGTATAAATCCATAAAAATATAGGCTTAATTCTCATGCATCATATTGTACAAACTATAATGCTTATTTAACAATACAAAACTTTCATCATTAATGATTTGCATGTTAAGGTTTTTAACCTTTTACTTTCATGATTTCTTTCCTACTAGTGTCCTACCTTCTTGTTTTACTTGATCTACTAGTCTATCCTTAGCTTCATCTTCAAAATCATTTGAATGACTGAATTACAGTGTCTTCCTTCTCTTTCCTTGTCCACTAGCAATCTGCTTGACCCTTTTCTTGGTGGATGATGATGGTTCTTTCTTAACTTTTGTGAGTCCTTCTAACTTACTCTACATAATAGGTGTTTCCACCTCTTATTACCTCTGAGGTTGATTACTTCTTATTCTTACAAGTTGCACTTGTGCAACTATTTCATATGGTACTTGTGCACTAGGTTCAACAATAGTTACACCTACTGAGGTTGCTGCAATAACAATAGGTATTACTGCTAGCACCTTTTATTTTCCACTTACCTTCATCTCTAGCACAATTCCCTTAACTTCATTGAATTCTTATTGAGTCATGCCTAACTCCTTAAGGATGGATTCAATTAGTTTTTCTCTTTCTTCTTTCTTTCCTTGTTGTGAAATTGAGAATGAACTTCTCTCATCTTCTCTTCATAGGTTCCCTATCTAGGGCACTTAGTGTCATTCTTAGATCAAAGTGTGATCTATACATACCCTTCAATAAGTTTTGTGCTCATCTCATATCCCATGGGCTCTATGAATTTTACCCTTCGTTCCATAGCTTTGATGTAGTGCCTACCCCTAGGTCGCATTTTTGTTGTCATTGTCGAGCTCTTTTGGGGCTGGTCTCATGTTGATGGTTAGCAGAATTTTTTTGAGACTATCAGGTATTGTGCTATGGATTTAGTTTATTATGTGATGAGATCACTTAAACTTTATATTTCATGTATGCATGATGATCATTACATTGCTTTCAGTTATTGATGATGATTAGTTAGATGGTTTATTATCATATGTGTTTTCTTATGAATACTTACCCCATACTTGCATGTGTATGGTGTGTGTGTCTGTTCTTATGTATGGCGTGTCGAATGTGGTTAAGGAAGGGAGTCATAGTCACCTACTAGTCAGGAACTACACGATGCACCACTTCCTACCATTGCTTGTTTAGCTTAGTATATATTGTGTTTGTACATGTGTGGTTTTTATGTAGGTTGTAGGTACCAGGTATCGACTTCCCTGAATTGCCAAGATGAGTGTACCCTATCATACTTTCTCAATGATAAGAGAGGGGAGATAAATTCTCAAGTCCAAATCCCAACCCTTTAAGCCATTTTTCCTAATTGAAAATTACGACAAGTATCTGAGTTGAGTACCCTCTGAATACGTTTGATAATGTAATTCATGATATAAACCCTTGGTTTGATTTTGTATGTATTTTGGCTATGATGGATTTTCATATTTTACCTTTGTGAGTCTTTGATGTATTTTCTATTAATTAAGCCTAATTAAAAGATTTAATTAATGGTTTAATTTAATGAAAAATTAATATGATATTTTAATATTTATTTTATTTAATTAATTGGGAAATTAATTAAATAAAATAATTAAATTTGAAGATAAAAGTTATAAGTTTAAATTTGGAATGTGACAATATTTATTTTAATAATAATATATTTGGAGTTCATTTTTAAATAAATGACTATATAAAATTATTATTAAAGCTAATAAATATTTTAGCAATTAAGTTTTGAAAATGAAATTTAAAAGTGGAAAATATATTAAAATTATTAAAAGATTAAAGGTTGCATGATGTGTGCACATGACTAAAATATAAATATATTAAGATAAGAATAAGTGGAATTATTAAAGTTAGTGCATAAGATTTAATAATAAATAAATTAAATTGAAAAGAGTAAATTAAATATTATATTAATGATTGTGCATTATTTTAATGTTTGCTAACATAGGAGTTTGCAAATTCTCGAGAGTTGTCATGTAGACAACACAAGAGTTTGCACTCTAAGTATGCACTAGTTGTCTACACTTAGGAGTTAGCATTTTATTTGAGCACATGGTGTCTACAACCTTATGACTCATCTAGAAGGTTGGAGAAGACTCATGCTTGGTTGTCATGCTTATCTTCTAGTTATTTCTAGACACATTCTAGATGCATCTTAGAGGCCTTTAAATAGAGGCTCTCCTAGTGTGTTTGGACAAGCTTCAAAACTTACATGCATTTGAGAAGCTCATATGCTTCTACATGCTCATATGTTTCTACATGCTTCTATGCTTCTTCAAGCACTTCTAGTCACGTGGGAATTTCAGTTGGCTTGGATCTTGAAGGAATTGTGTATGAGAAGAAGGAAGGGACTTTCTATGGACTTCTGAGGCATGAAAAATTAGCATCAGTGTCCAGGTGCACTCATGATAATCACATATTCTATTTGCACTCTTTCTCTTCCTGTCTTCATCGTGTCTGTTATATGTGTTTAAAACTTCTCTATGATTGAATCTGTAATTTGAAATTGGAATCTAGATATGTATTTATTTGGTTGCAAAAGAAATCAATAGAGAACTCATTAGAAAACTCTAGCTTCAATTTAAGAAAGAAATTAGATCTGAATCATGTTTGGGTTCGAATTTATATTGTGAAATTAGATAGACAAGATTTGAAATTAAAATAGAAATTCTAAGTTAAAAATTTGAATGGTTAGATGTAATCTTCTTATCAAATTATATTTTTAGATTCTTATGGACAAACCTATTAGATGGATGAATGGGTAAATTTAGAGAACAATTACCTTTTAGGAAAAATTCTTAATTCATCACAAACTGCCTTGTCGCTGCCCCTTGGATAGACCTGAACTCAGTCATTCATAACTTTTTATTGTGATCAAATTTATTTGATTGCTCTAGTTAGAATTGGCACAACTTGGACCTCTCCAACATATTTCAATTTCAGCCTGATCCAATGGTTCATTGGGGAGATATGGCCCTCATACTGGGACTGTTTTATTCAAGGACAGATATTTCTCCATTTCCCATAACCAAGAGTTCTTTATACTTAAACTTCACAAAAATAATATATCAAAGCATGGAATGAATTAAAGATATTATTGCAATCTTCCCTTAGTAGAATCTTATTTTTATCAATTAGTTTTATATGATTTATTAACTAATCTAATTTAATTAAGATTAGTTAATAGTAGAAGAAGTATAATTAATCTATTTATCAACCAACATAGGAGGTATTTAGTTGAGATATTAATATTGGGGATTATATTATAATTTTTTATTAGTAAAGTAATAATTTGAACATTGATGGAATGATACATAGTTGACTCTTAATGAATGAAACTATTATCAACTGATAATCATGTAGTTATTGACATAGCTACTAGTTAATTTAATCGTAGAATTAATTAGATTTAATTGATAATAGAGTTTTAATTTTTTTATTAAGGGAATATTAGTATTCATTGAAAGAATGACAAATGTGGTCATTATAGATTTATTAATAAGATTTTCAATATAGCTTGTTATTAAATATTAACAAGTTATTATTATTGAACTATGAATATGAATATTTGTGTACTAGATTATAGTTGACTTTTAACTTACAAAATTATAGTTAAATATTAGTCAATTGATATTAATTGGAACGTTTCCATGATTATGTAATTATTAATTAAATTAATTAATTAGATTTAATTAAATTTAATTAATAATTAAGTTATGTAATAGAATTTGAATCAATACCAATTCTTCTAGCAAAGTTGTAAATTATTTATATCAAAGTTGATAAGTCTTATTCTAATGACTTGAATAAAGACTTTAGATATTTTAATAGTTGTTAGTGATGATTTAATCAAGAGACTTAAGTTTTAGTAATATTTAATTGAGTTTTAATTAAGAACTATTAGAATGATATAAAGTCATGGATTGTATATCTATGTTGATTTAATTGATCATTCAATGATTGATAATTGGTTTTCTTATAATTTAACGAATAGTGATCCTTTGATTATCTCGAAAAGTTATAGTAACATTAGAGAAGAGTTAATCAATTAGAATAAGGATCTTAGTTAAATAAAGAAGAACAATTTAATTAAAGGTCAATAATTATTAGTTTAATGAGTAAAGTATTTACCCCTAAGCTATTCCTAGAATATTATTTTAAATAATGGAAGGATGATGTTATTGGGGGAACAAACGGGTTGACTTGTAGGTCAAATGATTAAACTTGGACACTTGAAGTATACTTGAAATCAAAATTGAAGCTCTACACTTAATTTAACTATGTGATTTTAGTAAACCAAAACATGTGCTTGCATTGTGTATTCTCTATGCTTCTTGTTTTGGCTTTTTGGGTTGACTAGTGTTGACCAGTCTTAGGTTGTTACCAGAGGCTCGGGGGTTATGAGATGTGATGGCATGTTGATTTTATTTGGTCTCGATCTTTCTAAACCCAACCATGGTAATGTGATAATATGCTCTATAAAATGTTTGTATTTATTGATTGTTATAGTTGAGATTCTTATGTATGAGACACTTGAGCTAATCATTTTTGAGTCATCAATCAGTTATCCTTGGGTTACTTTCTAGTTGCCATGATGGGACTGAAATGTTGATTTAGTTCTTGATGATTTCATTTTGTGACATATTTTGACTCAACCATTTTGGAGTCTTTGATTAGTATGATTTTGAAATATTCTTGGTTGCTTGTTGAGAACCAATGGATATTGTGATTTATTTTGAGATATATTTTGGTTATTGAGAACCAATGGATACTTATGATTATTAGTGATGCCTTTAGTTGCCAATAGAGAACTGTTGTGGTCATGATTTTCTATGGATGCTTTTCAGATGCTCATAGAGATTTGATGCTTTTATTGTGGATATTTGATGATTCTTTGTATGGATTATCTTTTGGATTTTCTTTCCAGTCGCCCATATAGGACTGGGGTGATTTTATGATTCCATGAGCTTAGGGCAGGTTATCTACTTGTAGTGTCAGGAAGTGGCTTGCAATGGGGGTCGAGGTCCTAAGTGGCTTTCAGGGTAACTCATTGTAAGTTTGGTTAATAAGTGATAACATTTACACATTAAATGGAGATTAAATGAACATAAAAAGATAATTGTTTTGGTTCTCGCCCATGCCTCAAGTGCTTGTATAGACTAGGATGGGAGTAGAGAGAATGCATGGTTGCGACCTTGCATTCCATAGTATGCCTCATCAGTATGAGAGGATACTAGTGGCCGCATGAGGATCAGTATGGACCTATGGAGTTTAGCTAACTGCTAGGGTAACTTGTATATGATATATGCAATGACACTTTCCCACTTGCAGAGTAGGTTTTCTACATGTCATTGTGTGCCTCTAGGAATTAGATGTCAGTTTGTGATTGGAACCTTTGAGTTAGTATACTTTTAGGATTCCTAGACTTAGAGAGTATTTTTATACTTTGTGGTTTTGATAACCTATTTAGGATTTGAGATTATCTCCTCAGCACGGTGGGAGTGGACCACCTAGGTTCCATGCGGTCGGGTGGTAGTGTTTTTCCACTCTTATCATTTGAGATCCGTCCAAGACACTGTGGCTGGAGTATTCTTGGTTGGTATTTATCTTTATTTTTTTCTTGGATCATTATGATAGGTAATATATGTTATGATGGATGTATTTACTGGTATGTTTTTTATATTGATGATTTTCATATGTTAGATGATGTTATCTTATGCTTTGCATGTTGGATTACTTTCTGCATATGATGTAGTATGTTTAGGAGTGGCATTCCTACTATGTTTATAGCCGATGATCTCTTCAGTGCTTTGGAATGTTACACATGGAGGGATGGCTAGGATCCATGATGGTCTAATGATGCTATTTACGGTTGGGAGGAACCATGCACTTAGTTATTTATGTGTGTGATATGTGTTCATCTTTTAAGATGGATTTTTATATCTTTATGATGATGATGTATAATGTATGACATGTGGTTCCATTTATGTTATTGAATTATGAATTAGAGTTAGTATGATGATGTACTTTATTTGCAAGGATATTTATTCTTTTAAGCCTTTTCATACCCTATGACATGTACAGTGGATGATTGAGCAATCTGAAATGTAACTTGTTATGTATGTTATGTTTATTTGAATTGTTGTTGTTGCTTCCGTTACTATGTATAAGTTGTAAATGGTTTATCTTTTATGTTTTTAAAAAAAAATTGTTTGGCAAACTTAAGTGAAATTTTAGATTAATTCTTTGGATCCCTTTGGCAGGGCATTACATTTGATGCAGGTGGTATCAATCTCCACCATGAAGCATATATCATCCTTAAACTTCTCCACCATACAATGAGGTATTATGTACTATTGAGCTATCATTTTGCATGATCCTCAATGGCAGGAATCTTCTCGAACTCCTTTCTTGAAAAGTCAATCTTTGTGGATCAAATCCAAGGTTCCAAGTGATCTTGTTACCTACTAGAATCTATTCAGTTGAAGATAAATATTTTTTTTCATGAGGAGGCCATTTCTAGTTCTAATGATCTTGGATATGCTGTAAAATATGTTTGTTGCTTCAAAATGAGACACACTAAAGAACTATGTTTTTGTATTTTTCTATTTTTTTAATGAATGCAATCTAACAATGCAACTAGTATGAATTTCTAATCTAAAAAAGGGGTAACAAAGAAAATAATGAAGATAAGGTAACAAGAAACTTTAAACAGATAACATGAAAGTAAAATCCTAAATGACATAAGCTATGGAAACAACACATTTATGAATTAAGCTTTTGAAGAAATCAATGGATAACCAATGAAAGTAGGAACAACACTGCCTTGATTCCATTGATGCAATCATTGATGGGAAATTTAGTAACCATATGATATTTCACTCTTCATCAAATTGCAAAGCCACGGAAAGTACACTCATGTGAGACCAAAAGTTATGTAAGCACAATTTTGTCATTTCTTCTTGAGATAGATACATCAGTGGAATTCATCAAACCATATCAAACATCAAAATTAAAAAATTGCACAACAAGAAATAATGCAATAAACTTTTTGCTCAATCACAATTCCATGGACATACATTCACAAAATAAAGACACATTCAAGCAAGAATCACTACACTCCAAATTCAAGCACCAAAAGCATATATTATTACAAAACAACAGTAGCCCTGATTACATATTACAATCCCATATTTATAAGAAATCATCTCCTCAATTTGTATTAAGAGTGAGAGATATCTTCGTATAATCATATGCTTCTAATTTAATAAAAAAAAACTAATTATATACAAACTAATTATCTAACTAGTGCTTAATAGAACTCCATCCATTTTTATATCATTAATTGGTCGCATGAGCCTTTACATGTCATAAAACAAAGAAATCATGAGAAAATAAGAAGAAGAGAGTCTTTAGTCAATGTGGAAATGTTTGGAAGTGTCAAAAATAGAAGCTAACCCTTCACTGGCCATTTTTTAGAGTTGAATTATAGTGAGAATGCATCTTTGATGCATGGAATGCTCTAATTTTGGGAATTGGTAGTTTACTATCAGTGCATCTCTAGAAAAGTGCACCTTGGAAGAAAATGCATTAGTACACCTATGCACCTCTGAATTCTTCAAAATTCTTCTAACACTTTGTGAAAAAAAGTGCACCAATGCATCAACACAACTCAAAGGTCCAAAATTGTAAAATTTCACCAAGTGTCAAAATTGAAATTCCAGCTTTTCAGTTTTGTCCCCCTTCATACCAAAGCTATGTCTGCATGCTTGCCCTTGAATTTTTAAATAATCTTAGTGATCTTTGCTACATCCGATAAATCTAAATCATTATACTTTTCCTTGACCTTTTTCCTATAGTTGTCTATCTCTATATGGGTCTCTGCAAAATCATTGAGTTTAGTATCCAACTCTAGTAAGGCTTCTTCTATCCTAAAAGCTTTCTTGATGTCTTCATCAGTAGTAACTTCTTCAAAAATCTTCTTGAATTCCTATACTACTACCTCCACTAGCATCAATTTCTCCCATGCATCATATTAAAAAATGTCTAGACATGCATCACTATAATGTTTCTTTACTTCCAAAATTTTCTCTCGAGCTTGGTCCTTGAGCCAGTGGATCTCCGTATGTAATGATTCCATTACTTTATTACTATCTACTATTTTCTTTATTCAATCACCAATCAAATATAACTCTTTCACTATATACACATCCGTAATAATCCTATATCTCTGGCCTTTTATTTCCTATGGCACCTACAAATACTTCTACCAGGTATGCACCTCATCTATAAGAGTAAAAACTTGTTTCAAAATTGCTACCATTTTATCCACATTCTCTTACATAGCATCAAGTAGCTTCAGATTTCCCTAGATGATAAGAACACCCTTCTCCTCAAAGCTTTCCCACCATTGTTGAAAGGCATTCAAAAATGGATCCAAGTGTACCCTTCCCCTATCTCTTCTTTCAATTGTTGCACTTAAAGTATCTTCAGGGTGTTCAAGATCCAAGGGACCAACAACTTTGATTAAATATCCTTTTAGGATTTCATTTTTCCTTCAAAGTATTATTAGTTCTACCCCTTCTTGTTCCAAACTTCTAAATACCTCCTTCATCCCCATTGTAACAATTAACTTGGCAGTGTCTAATGTGGGCTTCCCAAGCATAACTTCTTTGATTTGATAATCTTGTGGATCCAAGTCTTCTATTTTTTAATATGGAAGAGGGATAACCACTTATGCAAATAAGTCCTAGTTCCCATCACTATTAATAAACATTAATTTTCTTGCCTCTTTTGATGGGGACTCAGATTTCCTTAAAACCTCAATCAATTCTATCATATCTTCTTCATTTGCATTGAATCATTTCTTTTTACTCCTTATCATTTCTTTTCTCAACCATCTTGGGATCTACTCCACCCAAGTCCTATGTTTTGATGATGAAAAATTTTTCTCTACTACCCCTTTCCCTTATCATTCCTTTCTAGGGTTTTCTCTCTTTTTGATGGCTCTTCTCCAATAGTCTCTATTTCAGTGGAGCCCACAATTCTCACCTCTATGTCTTGGGAGGATTGCTAAAGATATTCAATCACTTATCCTTCTCCAGACACTTCATCAGTCAAAAATTGTTAAGGCTCTTCCTCCTACTCCTTTTGAACTCATTCTTCTTTCATACCTAGTGGCAGAGGAGTAGCAAATCCTTTATCGACTATGACTTGTAATGGGGATGAAGGAATTATCTCAGCACCTTGTGACTCTAGTGGAATTTGGGTCCAATATTCCTATTGGGCTTCATTAGTTGGTGTATCTAACATCTTATCCCCAATTAACTCAGTCCTTATAGGCATGAAATCAAAATATGGCATCTTAAATATATCAGTACCCTCCACATCTTGCTCATCAATCCATTGTTGCATTTCATGCTCTGTTGTTGTTGTTTGTAAAGGTTCTTATAGGATTGGTGGTGGTGTAGTAGTAGAACTTATCCTTCTCTCCTATTCCATGGCTCTTGCTAGCTAGGTCCTCCTACTGAAAGGCACATTTTCCTCATCATCCTCTTCTTCATCTTCCTTAGGAATAGGTTCTAGGATTGATGAGACAAGGACTACTTTCCTAATCACCCTTTGCCTCTTCTTAACTAGAGTCTTGATCTTTCTTCTCTTTTTAGGTACCAAAAGGGGATGCTTATTCTATTTGCTAATGTGGAGAGACCTCTCAAATCTCAACTTCTATCTCTATTTGGCTAGGAGTAGCAACTAGTGATAATTGAGGGTCAACCTAGACTTGTAAATCTTAGGTATCTTCAAACTCTTGTATATTTACTTCTCCCTGCTATGGAGGTGCAAATATTTCACCCTCTTCTAGTTTGACTCCCAGGGGAGAACTTCTTTTCCTCTTACCTCAGTCTTCACATTTCTAAGCTCAATAATAATCCACTAGTCTATCATGTTGGTGTATTGTTTATGGCCTCATTGGCAATTGAGTTGCAAAGGTAGGGATAGTGACTTTCTTCAATCTACCTTTTTTTGGGTAGTTTTGTGCATGAAAGATTACGATTTGAGGAATTGGATCAACCTCAAATGGTTTCTCAATCCAATCCTAGGTCATTTTAATGATGTGCCTCACCCTATGGTTGATATCTAAATTTTCCTCTCTATTAACCTCAACACTCATAATAGGCCTATCACCTATCTTATCCCTATTGAATAGAGGATCTAACAACTTCTTAGAATCTTGTTGCCATATCTTCAAGGGAATTTTTACCTTCAGGGCCTTCTCTACCAAGTACAAAGTCATCATACAATAATCTCGTATTTAGACATCATAGTCATTTGTAGCATTCATCCAATCATCCTTAATGGATTCTTCATACGAAAATATCTTCCTCACCAAATATTGTACTCTCCTGATATTATTAAAACATAGCCTTGGAAAATTGTACTCTTCCAGGGGATACTAGTTCCATTCACACTCAAAAGAGTAGATTTCTTGCCTCTGGTCTACCTAAAAAGGTCCAATAACCAATGGCCAAGTCCAACATTTTTTATGTTGTTTCCTCACTTTGTCATAGGTAGACAAGGATTTTTGAGAGATTTATAAAACAATATATCACAAGGGTGCCTTGGGAGCTTCTTGGGGTTCATTGTGGTACCTGCTACCCTTAGATATGTGAATGTTCTAAATTGAAAGTAATATGCTTCAAGTACTATTTTATCAATGCTATTGCATCATCAGATAACCTCTTTACATAATCCCCTTCTATAAATCTAATTATAGCAAATATAAATGCATCATTTACAATTCTTTACTCTTTGCTTTGTTCTAAGGGCTTCTTATTCACCAACTATGGGTACACAATGTATGGCCAAGTGTTAGGATCTTGCATGCTACCCTTTCTATACAATCTTGGATAGTTTGTTTCTCTTGCAACTAACAAATACACCAAATATGATGTCATATAGAACTTCCTTTTGTTCTTTACTACCACCAATTGTTCACACAAATTATCACTAAGAGCAGAAGCCTAGTGTAGTGGCATTTCCACTTTCCTAATTGTTTCAATGAAATATACCATGAAGATATTAAGATGGCCAGCTGTAGGTAAGCTCATAACTCTACTCAGAAGAATGATAGAGTAGCCAATTTCTTCCATCATATACCCTTTGGTCATGTCAACCTTACCAGTCTTCTTCCCCAAAGGAGTCTTCTCGATGAGGTAGGAGGACTAAATGATCTTGGAGGCTTCCTCAATGTGTTCTTAATACCATATTTCTGTCTGTTCATATGTAAGCCTAATGAACTACTCAGCCCATGGGAGGTGAAATAATTTCTTGATATTCTCTGGGCATGGATCAAGGAAAATTTCTCCTCTAACACTTTTCACAACCCTCTCACTAGGGACAAAGTGTTTCACAAGTGTCATGACTAGCTTTGAAGATTGTACCAACACTGAGTGTGTAGAAATGCTAACTAACCCATAAGGGATGAGAGTAGAAACCATTTGTGACCTCTTAATAGGTTTGCTGCAAATCCTAAAGAATTCCCCCAAATTAGTATGCCCCAATTCTATATCTTTAATCTCTAAGTAGTCATCCTGGAACCTCAATTTTGTTGGAATGCCTTAGAACTTGAAGACTACAAGTTTCAATGTCATTTTCTCATCTATGGAAGCTGATGAAGATGCCATTATATCTGCACAAAAAGACATCCATTAGTCAAAGGTTGGAGAAAAATGAACTAATTCAACCCTAATACTAATATAGAGAAGACCCAAAAAAATTAGATGGTCTAAAACACTATTACCTATTTAAAAACCTCCTATTAAGAAAATGGCGCACTAGGTTAAGTGTGCGTTAGCACACCTGGACAGGTGTGCTAATGTGTACCCAATCTAGGTTTGAGTTATTAGCCTTCTATTTTTCATAAATTATTTTAGGTTTGCACTAGTGCAGACTAAGTTTGGTTGCATTTTACAGACTTATTTTTGTTTTGTTTTTTTCAAGTTTCCAAGTGTACACTAGCACACCAAGTTAGGTGCACTAGTGTGTACCATGTTTTTTTCCCTTTTGAGTTTGTTTTTTTTTTAAAGGTTTTTTTTTAGGTTCCTTTTTAGAGATATGAGTGTAGATAACCACATCTAGGAAGATGTGGTGATGTGCACCCATCCAAGGTGAAGACAACAAAATTTTAATGATTTTTTAAAGGCTAGAGTGAAAGGATTGGTATATATCAACACACGTGGGAAGGTGCACTGGTGTGCACCATCATATATATTTCTTTTGACTTTTTAACTATAGATTTTACTAAGGAGAGGAAGGCAAAAGGAGCTACACCATTCCTGATGTGGCACTCATAGGGTTTGGAGTGTCGCACCTATTTAAGTGTGGATGCACAAATGATGCTAGTACAAAGCAAAGGCAACAGGATGAGAATGAAAGAATTTAGTGAGGAATGGAGACCCCATTTCCTTTAAATAGGTTGTTTGACCTTTTGTGCAAGTATGCAACTGCACCTTAATAATGCACAAAAGCCCTTTTCCAAATTTTGGGTGTACTAGTGCACCTTGGGAGGTGCACCTAGTGCGCCAAATTCTTTAATACTAAGCTCATCTTTAAATTCCCTTAAATTTTTGACCTTTAGGTTATTCTATCAAAACCCAAACATGACTTTAGGGACTAGGGGAGACTTAAAAAATGGCTCAAATCCTAGACTAGGAGTCCAAAAGGCTAAATTTCAAAGTAGGGGGTCCCCATTTCCATTAGGGAATGGGGCATGCATTCTGGGATCACAACAAATAGGCCTAACAAAAGGAAGAAATAACAAAGGAATTTCTTTGTCAGCAAACATCCCTTCAACATGTATCAAATGCAGATTGAATTCCAAAAATTCCAAGTGTAGTTCAGGTCACTTTGCAATCAAAACTTCAAGATCAAAGACCTTCAAGCTCCATGTGTGCTCCATGTATTCATTTCCTTCAAAATCTTAGGATGTAGTCTATCAAAATTTTCCTACAACATGGAAATAATCTTCCACCCCATTTGGCCCATCCATCAGGAATCTCCACAAAGGTCATTTATCAATCCTTTGCCTAACCAGATGAGAGAATCAATTTGAGGGCTCTTAGTGGGTTGTCACTTTTCTTTTAAATTTCTTGATAATCCCTCATAATGTCTCCATTAGATTCTTTTGAAAAACAAACACTTTGGTACTAGATAGCTCATTTTTTATCCATTTATCAAATCACCCTTTTTAGATATTTTTAAATCATTCAATCTTAACACCATTCTCTCTCTTTTTTGTTTTCTTTTTTTATCTTTTTTTATTTTTCTTTTGTACCTTGACCATGCTTAGACTGTGTGGCTAAGAAATCAGTGTCATTTCTTGGATTTGATCATTTGTGAACATCCCTTACATTCCTCTTTTAGAACTTTTGGAAACTTTCAAGCCAAAAAATTATCTTAGCAATCCCTTCGAGAAGGCTCTTCCATTTGAACTAGTTTGGGTTTGGACCATCTCTCACTATCTTCATTTTAACTAATTGAGGTTTGGACCATCTCTCGCTATCTTCAACCTTAATTTGACAGCACCTAAAACAATTGATCTTTAAATTTGGAAAGTGTTTAGAACTTGTTTGTCTACAATCTTGAATTGAACACTAAAAGCCCCCCTATTATTGTAAGTAACATTCATTCCTCAGTTGGTATAAGACACATAATCATCAAAATGTTCTAACAAAGAAATACCTCTTCCTAAAATTGGAACCAAAAGCGTAGTTAGTAAAATATGTCAAGATAAAATCTTGAGTGCACCTACCCCTTGGACTGACACAACATTGAAACAAACACACGACTAAAGACAAACACAAAACTGAAAAATAAACACACTTGTAGAAATGAAATCTGACACTTTTTTTTTGGGTCTTCTAGGATTCAAAATAGTGTTTTAGGAATTTTCCATTGACTAGAAATAGAATTAATTCTCCCTATAAGGAACTGAGCCTAAAATTATTTTCTCTAAGAATCTCTGTAATCTGATAAGGACCAATCCACAAGTATTGAAACTTACTATGGCTGCCCAGATTTTCTTTTACCTTATCCCAAAGTAGAACAAGGTCAAAAATTCTGAAGAATTTTATCACGGCCCTCTTGTCAAACCATCTCTTGATGATTGCTTGATGTTTAGCCATGTGCTCCAATGCAATTATCTATTTCTCATCCATCTACAAAAGATTCATCAATCTAATTTGCACTCTATCAGCATCTTCAACATACCCACTCATTAAATTTAAAATAGGAATCTTGAGATTAAGTGGGAATACTAGCTACTTCCCATAGACAAGAAAATATGGAGATATCCCCAAAGCATTCTTGACCCTTACTTGATTTGTGTATGCCAATCTTTAGGATTCTCCTTTAATAAGCATCTTATTATTGTGATCAAGTTCTTGTTTGTTGATTCAGCTACCCCATTTCCTTGTGGGTAATAATTCAAAGAGAATGTGATAATAACATAATTCTTAGATGCCCATTGTGTTAAGAATACTAATGCAAAAGTTGATTTGTTATCGCATACTAAGGTGAATGACATCCTGAAACTAGTAGCAATGTGTTCCTCTAAGAATTTTGTTACTACCTTAGCAGTGTAATTTCTAAAAGTTTCTACTTCAGTCTATCGTGTACAATAATTAGTGGCTTTGAGAATAAAAGTGTGTCTATTTGATGATGGTGGATTGAATATACCTATGAAATCTAGCCCCCACTTTGCAAAGGGATGTACCTCATACACTAGTTGTAATGGCATTACTAGGTGTCTTTTTCTACTAGCACTAGTTTGACAAATATGACAAGAACATACATGCTCAAAAGTATCTTTGAATATCATGGACCAAAAATAAATTGATCTTAAAATAAAATGAGCAATTTTTTTTGTTGAACCATGCCTTGTACCATATTTATCATGAAATTATCCCAGAACTTCCTTTACTTCCTCATGTCCTGAGCACTTTAGGTAGATTCCTTCATAGTTCCTTTTGTACAACTTGATATCATGCAACATATAGGATTCACACTTTATTTTAAGTCCTCTATGTTGTGAAATATTCATCCAAGTGGGGCACTGATTCTACAAAAGATAGTAAATGATATCATGGTACCGGACATCTGTCACTATACCTTGGGCAATATCAACTTGAGATACTATCATTTTCTTTTGGTCATTTTCATTTGTTTCATTGTCAAACTTGAATTTCATTACATCTCCAATTTGGTTATCAACTATCATTGTTGATAATCCCTGACCTCTAACTAACCACATGGGTTGGATCTCTAAATAAAATTCTTGCAATATCCCCATCCATTCACCTTGTCTTTGACTAAGTTCATTTTGCATCAATAATGTCTTTACTATTAGATCAGGAACAATAGCATACACCTTGCTTCCTAGTATGTAAAGGCATAACTTTTTTATTGCTTTAATCAAATAAAAAGATTGTTTATCAAGGTTGGAATAATTTAATTTGGCATTTCTCAAAGGGAAACTCATAAAAGCAATAGGTATTTCATCTTCCTTTTCCTTCTTTTGGGTTAGGATCCCAATGCATGAATGTTCTGAAGTGAAGGAATATATCTTAAAGGGAAGCTCATAATTAGGACTTACCAATATTAGAGCCATGGAAATGGCTACTTTGATACCCTCAAATGATTTCTTTGCCTCTAGAACCCATTCTATTTTAGCCCCCTTTTTGAGTAACTCATTAAGGGGACACACTATCTCTACAAATCCACTTATGAATTTTTGCACAAAATTTATCTTTCCAAAAAAAGACTTGAGTTCCTTTTGATTGTAGGGAGGTGATAACTTCAAAATGGCTTTAACTCTATTAGGATCAATGGAAATGCCAACTTTTGAAATGACATGACCTAAGAGCTTTCCATTAGTGACCCCAAATGTACATTTCTTGGGATTGAGAGATATGTCGTATTTATGACACCTATTGAATACTTGTTGTAGATCAGCAATCTAAGTACTTTGATCCTTTGAAAATACAACTAATTTAGGGTAAGTGCACCAAGTTATGGTACCAAAAGGGGGTATAAGTGGACACCTTTTTTCTAAAATCAACAATTTTTGAACTTCAACAAGAATTTGAAGATAGTTACACTCAAAATTTTAAGATATGAGAAAAACAAAAGTAGTAATCCTTTGAATCTTATTTCTAAACTACTTTTTTTTTTTTCAAAATGGTTTACTTTTAGGTAGTCAAAAAAGGGAGCCACAGAAAGTGGTATTGTTTATTCCAAAAAAATATAACATAGTACAAAGTGTGGCCCCCCTAAAATTTTAACTTTTTTTGAAATTCTTTAATTGCTCTGGTCCAAAGTTACCTAACACTATGTAGTTTAACCCAAATTTTTTGGGTAATTTTATAATGTGTATTTTTTTAATGAATTTTTAATTAGACACATCCCAAAAATATGAAATATCTATGTGATCCCCCTAGAAATGATTGAAAACTAATCTAAAATAAAAACTTCTTTTTTTCAAAGTGTGTAGAATGCAGTCTAGTTTCTTAAAAACTAAGTTGTTGCAAAATTCAATGAATGAGCTAAAATCTATAGCCCAATTAGTACATGTTGGTTTTTGACAAAATATGGACATACATTCAAAAGAAATGTTAGATGAAAGGCTTGAAATAGTTCAACTAAAAAATAAATTATATGGTTATATAGCTAACAAAGAGACCTACAATGTCATGTAACCTTATTTTATTGATGCTCAACCATGAGGAAACTTGAAGGAGAGGACACAAGAAAAATCAATCATTTTTTGTATGTTTGCAGCAAAACACGTCTTAGATCAGTTTATAGACTCCAAACCTTTGGGTTGGATCCCCAAGGCAAAACCAAACCTTAGGCTTGGTAGAATGCAAGGCTTTGAATAGTGTGTGTGCCCTATAGTGTGTGTGCACTATAGCATGCATGTTCTATTTAAAGTTTTTTAAATTTAATTCTTAATAGAGCGTATGCACTTTATAATTTATTTTTGTTTTGAAAAGCGTGTTTGTGCTATAGCGTGTGCACGCTTTTCAAAACTAGAAAAAAAATGTGTCATCTTTTTGTCACCACAACTTGGTGCACTTACCCTTCATCCATGTAGATAACTATACACTTATTTATTAATCCATTAAAAGCTTTGTCTATGGCTCACTGAAATGTAGCCCTTGCATTAATCAGTCTAAATGGCATTCTCTTGTAGGTGAAGGTTTCCCATTTTTTTGTAAAGGCCATCTTTGGCCTATCTTCTTGTTATACCATTACCTGATTATATCCTAAATTTCCATCCAAGAAAGACATCATTTTTAAACCATTCACAATTTGCAAGACTCACCTAGTGAGGGTAATGGGTAGTTGTCATTTTGAGATGGCAGGTTCAGGTTACGAAAATCTACGCAAAGTTGAATCTTCTATGTCTTCTTTCATATAGGAACTAAATTAGCCACCCAGGAAAAGTGGTGTATGAGGAAAATAATCTTAGCATCCAATAACTTGTTGACTTCCTTCAATATTAGAGGTTCGAGGATAGGATTGACAGGCCTTTTCCTTTTTTAGAAAGGTTTGGCATCGAGTTTGAGTGGAATATCATGTGTAATAATCTAAGGATCATATGTCTTTAGTTCTTCACAGCTCCAAGAAATGACATCCTTTTATTAAATTTTGATTCGTCACAATAAAAAATATGCTCCTACTCTATCGTCCCCTTAGGAATAGTATTACTTTTCAAATTTAGGATTCCATCTTCATCTTGAGTTTCATTATCCTCAAGTGTGTTATCTAGAGTGTCATCAATTTCTTGTCCCTTAAAATGGCTATTGCACATAATAAATTCAAGTATATGTTGATCATCCTAAATAACTTTAAAGTTTGTGATATGGTCAGGAATAGATGGAGAAGCAACCAATTTGACTGAAAATCATTTCAACTTCATTCTTTTGACTAGTTGTAATGCACTTGCTAAAATAGAGAGGGCATCTACTACAAATTTTTTCCTTCTTGGAATACACTTTATGTTCAAAGCCTCAAAATCAGCTAGTAAATCCCATATCCTTTTCCAATAAGCAAGCAACCTCTTATCATTACAAGGATATAATGATTTCACTTGTCGAATAACCAACTGAGAATCTCCTTCAACTACGAGAGTTGTCACTCCTTTCTTCAGTGCAAAAAGAAGTCCTTTGCAACATTGTTAGTACATCTAAACTAGAATAGATATGGTTCATAAAAAGATTTACCTTTTGGACTAATCGACTCAATAACTACACTGGCTCCTGATTTGTATTTGGAACTGTCAAAGTGAAGTAACCAAACTGGGTTTTTCTTGGGTTTCCTAACCTTGTGATTATTTTTCCTTAGCTTTTCCTTTACGTAAGCTTGGAAGGATTGTCTCTTGGGTTCCCATTGTAGTCTCTCATGGGGTGGGCTTACCAATTTCCATTATTGTTCCTTGAAACTAGGAATGTATGTCTTTCTTGGTTTGTCCTAGATTTTGCCTATCAATTCTTTGATTTCATCCACTTTAGGTTTAGGATGAATGACTATAGAAGTCCATCCTTGGCCTTTTACCTATCATCTTCTTCTTTCTACCTTGATCATTTTGGGTGGAGGAGAAGAAAAACATCTGCCATCTGAAGAAGTATCGCTAAATGATGCATTTAGATCTTCAATTTTCACTTCAATCTCTTCAACATAGTTAGAAATGTTTGTGAAACTTTGGTTTTCTGTGGATTCATCTTTTGGATCATTGTCTTTCCCTACTCCCATCATTTATGTTAATACCTTAGCAACTACTTCTTGACATGATGAACATTCAAACTTTGAATTGCTAACTTTATGCAATCAAAAAAAATCCTAGGAGGAGGATATCAAGGTCAACTTATCCTCCTACACATTATAAATTAGCCATCATGTGGTCTATAAATTGTGTTACAATCTCATCTTTTGGGGTTGAAATCATGGAGTCCATACTTTGATCATCTGATATTATGATCAAAGTTGTATCAAAAACCATTACTTTGTAGGAGCCCAAATCTATTTGTAAGAAGGCTACTTCATTAGGAGCATTGTATTCTATAATCATCTTTTATAACTTTTCCTCTACATCTATTTTGATTTGGTTGTTCAAACCTTTCCATGGTAACCAAAGCTGAGTAAAATCTTTGGAAAACCATCCCCTTAGGCATTTCATCCATTCTCTACATAGGAGTAATCCATATGTTTTTGGTATATCAACCACATGTATATCAATGACATCTTGAATATGTGGGTTGACTATTAACTATATCCAAACATCTTTTAATATGACAATGACTATCACCTCTATTTTTTCCAACTATATCACTATTCAATTGGTAGGTTGAGGGATGACTCCTAACCTTTGCACTATGGACAATGACATGACATTACTTGAAGCTCCTGAAATGATTAGGCAATTGTGAAGATTCTTCCCATATATCCTGATGCTAAGCCAAAATGGGAGTACCTCGACCTTGTCTTTAAACATAGTGGGCATTGCCTCTATAGCATTAACCTATTGTGATACTATCTTTTGAGGGGTAGTGTTTGTATTATGGGATACCTTGGTATGATCCAGAGTCTTCATGAGTGTGTCTCATTGTTGTGCATGATTCTACAACATGTCAAACATGGACATGTTGGCCATTAATTGTAACATATTTCCACAATCCATAAAATTCTGTATTCGCTTCTGGGTGTGATTGTGGATGTTAAAAAACATACACAATCACACCCAGAAGCGAATATAGAATGTTGGCCATTGTTTACTTTAGGTCTTCTATGGCATTATACTTCTCAGTAGACCAATTAGGATTTTTCAATATCATGAGTACATTTCCTTGGTTCTAATTTTTTTATCCTCCATATCGTGGTTTAATTGGTACCAGATTGTTACTTGCTCTCAGATCGAGAGAAGTTGGTTGTATTGTTGGGGGAATTCCATCGGTCAGAGGGTCTTTTATACTTCTCAATTTATGCATATTTCAATTGTCATTGCAAAAGGCAAACATCTCTTCATGCTGAAGGTCAAGTTCTTGGCTAAATGGGAATGAGAATCCTTCATTGATCGATTGTTCTACCTATGCATTTTGTGCAGAATTGTAAGATTCTAATAGCATAGCATTAAATTGCACAGGAGGCACATTGTCGTTTACTTTCAAATTTTGAGTCATTTCTTCATTTCCATCATAATATGAACCATCATTTTTAGATGCATTTTGAACACCGTCATATTGATTCATATCTATATATTGAAAATTGTTATTGTTATTTTCTATAGGAATGCTTCCATTGTTCGAATGAGTGTTCCATTTTTTTTTTTAATCTTTGGAAGCCATTATTATGGTCAGGAGGATTGAAGTTGTTCCCTCCATTGTTGTTTTTTTTTGTTTTTTTCCACTATTATTGTTTCCACTAAAGTTCCTATTATAATTTTGGCCATAATTGTTATTGTAGGGGCCAATTTTGTTCCTTTGAGAATTATTATTTTGTCCCTATGACAACCTTAGATGAGTGAGCTTGTTGTTCATTTGTGACATAGTCTTTTTCATTTGACCAAATTTAGAAATAAAGCTATTGTTTGCTTCTATAGAAACTACTACCTTTTATTCAAAGAAAGCAACTTTCAGTGGTTCTTACCCTGGATATGTTAGAGTGGGGTTTTGTAGAGTAGGTGCCTAATATAATGGAACTAGATTCATAGGTATGAATTGACTAGGCATCATGGGTATTTTGTTAGGGTATATTGGCATTGCTATGATAGCTTGATCTAGAAGCATCAATCCTCCTCCATTAGGATTGGCTTGTTTCATGAAGGTTATTGCTTCTACATACACCTTTTCCAATGTATTGATATTTATTATAGGAAGTTTTCTTAGAAAGATAGGAGTAACAAGGTCCATAGCATTTGGGTAAATCTAAAGAACTGCTTCAACTAGTATACTATATGGTGTTTTTAATTTGTGATCTTCCATGTGAAAGAAATGATTAAAGCACAAAACCATATCAAATGGGTCCCTTTTGATTGATATGAATTGTTGATGTATCATTGTTGAGTTGATAAAAGTTTTGAGTTATTCTAGGAACAATTTTTCAAAAGTATCCCAATCTCCAATACATCTAGGTGGAAAATTAATGTACCAATTAAAGGAAACTTCTCCTAAAGAGTATTGGCATAAAAAAAGAACCACATCCTCATTGAATATCTATTTTGGGTTGCAAATTTCTTTGAATACTTTGATGTGATCTTCCGTAGTTCGTGTTTCTCCATAAATGAACCTTGGGAAAAACTTCTTGAGATTCTTAGGGAGGTCATGGAGTGCACCTCTTAAGTTGATAGGTTAGTCTACAATGTTTTCAAAAAAGGCCATTGGAGGATTTGGTGCACCTAAGGATGGTTGTTGTAGAGGTGGAGTTAAAGAAGATGATGACATGTTGAATGGAAGTGGTTGAATTTGAGGTATTCCTTTGTCACTGCAAGGATTGTGGAATTGGCTAAGATCATGAAACTCATGTGTACTTGAGGAAGATCTCAAATCTCACTAAAATTGGGATTTTGGATCAAGATCCTCTAGTTTGCATCAATTCTAGAAAAAGCACACCTCTGTGGAAGCACACTTTCTCACAAATGAGGCGCAGCTTAGAATTTAGCATAGTAGCATACCTAAATTTCTTAAAAACTCAGAAAGTTTTTTGAATATGTAAAATAGTGCAAAATTTTAGAACTTTGGAAAAAATTTCTTCTATTCTAAAAATCAAAATTTAGGCCCTCCTTCTAGTGCTACTTCTATTGACCTATCATTTTGTACGATGCTTAACTATAGGAATCATTTTGAACTCCTCTCTTGAAAAGTCAATCTTTGTGGATCAACTCCAAGGTTCTAGGTGATCTTGTGACCTACTAGAATCAATTCAGTTAAAGATAAATTTCTATGTACAAGGAGGCCTTTCCTGGTTCTAATGATCTTAGATAAGATATAAAATTTGTTCGTTGTTTCAAAATGAGACACACTAAAGAACTATGTTTTTTTTTTTCTATTTTTTTAATAAATGCAACTAGTATGAATTCCTAATCAACTAAAGCGGTAATAAAGAAAATAATTAAGATAAGGTAACAAGAAACTTTAAGAAAATAACATGAAATTAAAATACTAATGGATATAAGATATGCAAACAACACATTTGAGAATTAAGCTTTCGAAGAAATTGGTGCATGACCAATGAAAGTAGGAGTAGTGCTTCCTTGATTCCACTGATGCAATCATCAATGGGAAATTTAGTAACCATATGATGTTTCACTCTTCATCAAATCACAAGGCCACAGAAAGTGAGCTCTTGTGAGAAAAAAAGTTATGCAGGAAAAATTTGGTGATTTCTTCTCAAGCTAGATATGTCAGTGAAATTCGTCAAACTGTATCAAACACCAAAATTAAAAGATCACACAACTAGAAATAATGCAATAAACTTTTGGCTCAATCACAATCCATGAACATACATTCACAAAAATATGACACATTCAAGAAAGAATCACTACACTCCAAATGTGAGCACCAAAAACATATATTATTGCAAAATAACGATGGCCCTGATTACATAATACAAGATCGTATTTATGAGAAATGATCTCCTCAATTTGTGTCAAGAGTAAGAGATATCTTCATGCAATCATATACTTCTAATTTAATAAAACAAACTAATTATCTAATTGGTACTTAGTAGGACTCCATCCATTTTTATATCATTAATTGGATGCATGAGCCTTTACATGTCATTAAAAAAAAAATTATGAGAAAATAATAAAATGAGAATCTTTAGTCAATGTGAAAATGTCTGAAAGTGTCAAAAATAGAAACTAACCCTTCATTGGGCGTCTATCAGAGTTAAACTATAGTTAAAATGTGTTTTTGATGCATGGAAAGCTCTAATTTTAGGAATTGGTACTTAACTGTTGGTGCATCCCTAGAAAAGTGCACCTCAGAAGAAATCACATTAGCATACCTACACATTTCTAAATTCTTCAAAATTCTTGCAAAACTTTGTGAAAAAAAGTGTGCTCGCATACCTGGCAAACCACCGCACCAGTGCACCTCAAAGGTCCAAAATTGCAAAATTTCACCAAGTGTCAAAATTGTAATTCTAGCTTCTGAGTTTTATACCCCTTCATATTAGAGATATGTTTGGATGCTTGCCTATCAATTTCCTAATAATCTCAGTGATATTTGCTACATTCAATAAATCTAACCCATTATACTTGTCCTTGAGCTTCTGCCTGTAGTTGTCTACCTCTATAGAGGTATCAACAAAATCCCCAAGTTTAGTATCCAACTCTAGTAGGATTTCTTCTATCCTAAAAGTTTGCCAAATGTCTTTATCAATAGTAAATTCTTCAAAAATCTTAGTAAATTTCTATACTACTACCTCTACCAATATAAATTTCTCTCATTCATTGTCTTTGAAAATGTCTAGACATGCATCACTATAATATTTCTCTACTTCAAAAATTTCCTCTCAGGCTTGGTCCTTGAGCTGGTGGATCTCCACATGTAATGATTCCATTACTTTATTGTTGTCTGCTATTTTCTCAATCTAATCATCAATCAAATCTAACTCTTCTTCCATATACACATCCATAATCATCCTATATCTTTGGCCTTTTATTTCCTATAGTACTTGCAAATCCTTCTGCAAGGTATGTACCTCATCCATAAGAGTGAAATCTTGTTTTAGAATTGCTACCATTTTATCCACATTCTCTTGCATAACATGAAGTAGCTTCAGATTTCCCTAGATGATAAGAACACCCTTCCCCTCAAAAATTTCCCACCACTACTAATAGGCATTCAAAAATGGATCCAAGTGTACCCCTCCCCTATCTCTTCTTTCAATTGGTGTACTTAAAGTATCTTTGAGGTGTTCAAGATCCTAGGGACCAACAACTTTGATTAAATATCCTTTTAGGATTTCATTGTGCCTTTGAAGTGTCATTAGTTTTGACTCTTCTTGTTCCAAACTCCTAAATACCTCCATCCCCATTGTAACCATTAGCTTGCTAGTGTCTAATGTCAGTTTCCCAAGCATAACTTCTCTGATTTGATAATCTTGTTGATCCAAGTCTTCTATTTCCAAATCAAGAGAAGGGATAGCCACTTGTGCAAATAAATTCTAGTTTTGATCATGGTTAATAAATGTTAATGTTTTTTCCTCTTTTGATGGGGACTCAGGTTTCCTTAAAACCTCAATCAATTCTATCATATCTTCTTTGTAAGCATTGAATTGTTTCTTTTTACACCTTATCATTTCTTTTCAACACCATCTTGGGATATGCTCCACTGAAGGCCTACCTATTGATGATGAATGATTTTTCTCTGCTACCCCATTTCCCTTATCACTCATTTTTAGGGACTTCTCTCTTTGTAATGGCTCTTTTCATGTAGTCTCTATTTTAGTGGAGCCCACAATTCTCACCTCTATGTCTTGGGAGGCTTATTGAGGATACTCAACCACTTTTCCTTCTCTAGACACTTCATCGATCGAAACTTGTTGAGGCTCTTCCTCCTATTCCTTTTGAACTCATTCTTCTTTCATACCTAGTGACAAAGGAGTAGCAGAGCCTTTATCAACTATGGCTTATAATGGGTGTCATGCCCAAACCCCGGGGCAAAAACACACAAATCTTTTTTTTTTTTTTTAAATAATAATTATTATAATGCTCAAGTTGATAAGTTTGTGATCACATAACAAGAAAATATTCACTTCATTACAACATAAGTTTATAACTCTTGTGGAGGAAAGCATCGATAAGATTGAATTTTCGTTATTAAAATGTTATCAACATAAAGCACGTTATTTTATTAACTACACATCAAGATATGAAAGTTATTTAAATAACATCCTAAAAGAGTTTGGGTTAAGATTAATCTGAAATATCTAATCAAATAAAATCTACATTTAAAATTGATTTAAATAGCCAATTAACCTATAAAAAAAAAAACTACTTAATACTCTAAATTTAAATTTTATTATCAATGTAAGATTGACTTAGAAACTATATTAATTTAACTATCATCACAACTTACAAAATTCTAACTCATAAAATTTAAAACTAACTTAAAAGTAAACAATCCTGACTAAATATATATATTAAAATTTAAAACAATTAACCTTAAACAAATAACAATTAAACAACACAATGAATAACTAATCTTGACAAAACAAAATGAAAATCGAAATAACTTAAATTAAATTCTTACTAACTCATAACATTAACTAAATTTAACTAATCATTAAATTAGAACTTTCTAAAATAATTAAACCACTAAATTAATTAAAACTAAACTAACTAAGTCTAAACCTAATCAAATTAAAACTAAAACTAAATTCTAACATTAGTAACTACCGATACTTTTTAACACACTAATTCTTATAAGGAATTCTATTAAATCACTAATAAAATTTAAAACTAACAATTTAACATTTGACTATATTTAACATAGGCTAACTAGGACATAACTAATCTAACAAAATAAACTAATATACTAAGAATTACCCAAACAAAATAAATTAAATAAACTAAACTAACATACTAAAACATAACTAAACTAACTTAACACTAATCTACTTTCTAAAACACATTACCATAATCTAACCTTAACCTACCAACTTACTAAACAACTACCTATTAACATGGACTCTACTAAGCCCCTAACTCCAAACTAACCCCAACCAATCCTCTCACATCCCTACACGTGGCCCTATACCTGCACACGCAAGCCTAGATACTGCACGGGATCCGAGCTTGCAGCAACATTCGATGGCCAAGAAAATTTGCAAGGCATGGAGAGGGGATTTGTAAAGTTTAAGATGTCACTCATAAAGGTGACTTGCCCCTTCTCCCAAAAAATCATCATTCATATGATAAGATTAGACATGGAAATGCGTGGCAGTAAAAGCTCTCCATTCTTTCTCAACGCCTAGGTTGTAAGGAGCAATAGAGAAGAAGTTAAGTTCATAAAAATTTTTTTTTTTTTAAAACTTCTTCCTAAAAACTATGTCGCCCCACCTTAAATGCTAATCTTGACAAAACTTCACTCCTGACACAAGCATGCTGCGCCCAAAATGATGGGACAAGGAGGTGACATCATCCATGATGATGATATTGACTTCATAAAAAATTTAAAACATTTTTAATTCCTCCCCCATGCTAACGGCTAAGGAAGGAGATAAGGCATTAATGTTATAAAGTTTTATGGGTAACAATTAGATATTTAGGATATTAGTTTAAAATTATGTTTACACAATTTCTATTTTCATTAGTATTTTGATTTTATTTTATAAGATTTTACAAATGATTTAAAAGAAGATATTTAAAGAATATTCTCTGTTATGAAAGGGCATTTAAGTTGTTTCCCCATACAAATTCCAGAGACTATATGGCTCTTGGATACAATTTTTTTTTAAAAAAAAATTTCTAAGAAAAGAATTACAAGGCAATGCAAAAATATATATATTTTTTTCAAGGTGAATATTTTGAATAGAGTTAAAACATGGATCCAATAGTTTGAGGCATATTAACACCATAATAAATATGATCTCCTATACAAATTTGAATTTGCAATATATCAACCATAGATGTAAACTTGAAATTTGCCTAATTAAATCAACACCATTTCCATCCTATTTTGATGTGCATCCATCCAGATTAAAGTTTACAATTAAATCACATGGCAAGCAATTTTACTCAAACACCAATTTTATTGGCAAACCTGATTTAAATGCTCAACCGAGAAAGAATCATGAAGAAAACTCGACTTCGTTGCAAAACCAACAAAGTTTTGAGATACAAATTACATAGGATTTCAATCCTACATTACAACACTTAAATGAAATTTCCTTCATGACCCTCAACAAGGGTTCCATATCCAATTCAGCAACACATTTCTACGAACCGTTGAGGAAACAAATATCTAATCGGGTGACAACCAAGCATAACCAAGAGACAAACAAACAAGCATAATCATACGTGGTTTACACAATAGGATTCACAATGAATCAAAACTAGGGAAAGGTGGATTCTTCCAACTAGGAGAAGTTGAGCACAACACCAAATAGATGCCCAATCGGGGCTATATACCAAGAACTTCCATTCTTCCATTTCAACATACCATAATCATACAAGGTTTGTGCTGACAGGTAGGGGCCCATAACACCCTACCTTTTCTCCCTCTTCTCATCCTGAGAAGAGACTCTACACTGGTTGGAGTCCGACTAAACAGACCTTTCACAAAATTGGTCACTTCTGCCCTCTCCAAGGGTGAGTAATACCAAAACACCCATGCAAGAAAAATCTCAAAATTGCAAAAATAAACATGAAAGGAAATCATCCAAAAATAACATGGTTTTCAAAGCTTCCCAACATACCCACAAACATACAAACATTCAAACAACAACAAGGTAGCATAAGCATGAAACAAGAATGAAATTGGAACAAGGGACATGAGAATTCCAACCTTCACAAAGAGGTAATGGCAAAGAAAAAGTTTGAGTAGAGCTTCCCTTCCTTGCTTCAATCTTCAAGAACTCCTCTCTAAATGTAGAGATTGGGTAATAACCCCAACTAGACCAAGAAAAGCCTCTAAATAAGCCTCAAACTCAACCACCCAAAAGGATCAATAACTACTTCCACCCACTAACAATTCTAGAAACTCCTAAATCAACCCACAACATGGTTAAACACTAAGTGGAGGTGGGGTGAGACAACTCATGGTAACCACTTGTAATTTTTGTACATAGGCAAAAAGAGACTTTTTGAGTGGCCTCAAAAGTCAATAAAAGGGGCTTAGGGGTTGGAAAAGACCCCTAACCCATACCCATACCCTTTGGGTATAATTATTCCATGTTTTAAGCCTTAGGAAAAAGGTTTAGAGCCAAACAAAATCTAGGAATAAAATAGGACCTTCTAACTACTCTAACAAAATAGATTAAGCACTAATCCGGATTAGGGATGACTAGCCCTGATTAAGAACTCAATTAGCAACTGACACTAACTTACACTGACTTAGGTCCACGGGTTACACAACTAATCCTAATCAGCATACTGAAGCACATAAATAATTTATGAGTGTCAAGCGACACTAAAAGAACATAATTACGAACATTAACATTCACTGAACAAAGAAGATACATACATATATCTCACAAAACAATATGTGAATTACGAACAACAAGGTTTCCAAAATTAGCACAAAGAGATTAGTTCTGTTTCTCCATAGGGTTTCTCAGCTAACTATTTGCACACATCAGTAGTCCCGTTAAATCACATGTACATATATATGTATCAAAAATTCACTTAAATTAAAACATACATCAATCAGGGTTTCTTGCATCCTACCTATATCCTTAATCATAAAGATTCCAAAATCAATGTGTTTATCCTACATTTTACTTAATTCATCAACATACCTGTACATAAAACATTTAAATGACAAACATCAATATATCTAAAAGTAACATCACCTAACATGAAATAATATAATATGTTCTAAGTATCAGATAATGTCTCGACATCTCGAGTCATGAGTAACAAAAAGATAGAGTAACAACTAAGGCCATGAAGGGTCGGGGCGAGGCCTCACATCCTCCCCCACTAGGCATGAACTTCCTCCTGGAGTTCATCAAAAGATAAGAGTATAGAGATCGCATCCATGGCACATCCTTCCATGAAGCCGTGACCTCATTGTAACATTCCCATAGGACCCTAACCTAGTCCAGCTCTCGACCTCGAGGAGCTAGGGTCTGTCGGGCAAAAAATAAGGATAGGCTCTAGCGCTAACTAGCTGACCAACTCCACCTATAGCCTCAATAACTGTAGCCTGATGCTAAATTTGGCAATCATTAACTACTGTAAAAACTTTGTGGGACCTGCCCATGTCTCCAACTATCGGCTCTAAAAAAGCCCCTCTCTGACCACTGGATGGCTATCCTTGCAGACACTCTCTAGCTAAATGACCCATACCACCACAAGCGTAGCATGGCCCTCGGGTATAATATCATGTATCCTATGATCTTGACTGCTATGGGCCCCCTGACCTGCTAGACCCACTGTATCCACCCCTAGAAACTGTTGAGTCTGCACTGACTGTGGCTATGGGGTATGTACTTTCTGATCCTACTGTGACTACCACTAGCTGGGCTCAAAGCCCTGGTAACCTTGTGAGAGTTCCTGCTACTGCTAAGACTGTTGGCCCTTAGAGGACCCTGGTGTATAGTTCTGATTCCCTTTCCAAGGGGGTTTTTTTCGGGTAGAATTTTTGTTCTGAGACCGATCCCGTGATTCTTGTCTACCCCGAGTATCCTCTGCCACTAGTGCTATCTCCACTACCTGTTTGAAGGTGGTAGGGAAGGCCATCTGAACTGGACCCTAAAGTGAAAAATTCAAACGTGTGATAAAATGATGTACTCGTAGTTTCTCATCCTTCATGTATTCCACATAAGGAAGGAGCTCAAGAAACCTGCTCTCATACTGTGCCACTATAAAACCTCTCTGATAAAGAGAATGGAACTCCTCTATCTATTTCTGTTAGAAATGCTCTGACAAGTACCTCTCTCAAAATCTTTCTAGGAATGATTCCCATGTGAAGGTATCCATCCTCACTCCACTTATGATCTCCTCCTGATGCCACCAATTGGAGGCATCCCCTCTAAACTGATGAACTGCTAGGCGTGCCTTTAGATTACTCCCATAGGGTCGTAATCCAAAGCATCATTGTAGTCTTTGCAACCATGCCACAAATACTATTCCCTCAGTGGAACCCATAAATAATGGTGGCCTAAGTCAAATCAATTCCCTGATATCATCTCCTACATGTCTAGGAGGTCTGTCAAGTGGGGGTCTTCTCTGGTGTATTGACTCACCTTCATGCTCATCATGCCCCTCTAACTGTCTCAGTGGGGGACTTCTAGTCCTCTCTCTACCTTTGGGCCTGCCTCCTCTGGGTCCATCTGCTTCCACTACTGGAATCTACTAAACTAGCTAAACTATCAGTACTACCCTCTACTGAACTACATTGATCAAAGTCTAAAGTGCATCAATAATGTCCTAGTTTAGGTTCGGTGGTGGAGGTGGAGGTGGTGGTCCATCCCCCTGTACCACTCTACCACCTCTTTCCCTACGACCTCTACCTCGTGGGTTGCTTCGAGTAATAGGAAGCATCCTACACAATTTAATGTTTAGTTTTAAGTTTCAGAAGCATAAGGGTTTAAGGTTCCTAGTGTTGAAACACAAGCTCTGATACCAAAATGTCATGCCCAAACCTCGGGGCAAAAACACACCAATTTTTTTTTTTACTCAAATACCAATTTTATTGGCAAACCTAATTCAAAGGCTCAGTTGGGAAAGAATCAGGAAGAAAACTCGGCTTCATTGCCAAACCAAAAAAGTTTTGAGATACAAATTACATAGGATTTCAATCCTGAATTACAACACTTAAATGAAATTTTCTTCATGACCCTCAACAAGGGTTCCATATCCAATTCAACAACATATTTTTACGAACCGTGGAGGAAACAAATATCTGATCGGGTGACAACCAAGCATAACCAAGAGACAAACAAACAAGCATAATCATACGTGGTTTACACAATAGGATTCACAATGAATCAAAACTAGGGAAGGTGGATTCTTCCAACCAGGAGAAGTCGAGCACAACACCAAATAGATGCCCAATCGGGGCTATATACCAAGAACTTCCATTCTTCCATTTCAACATACCATAATCATACAAAGTTTTTGCTGATAGGTAGGGGCCCATAACACCCTACCTTTTCTCCCTCTTCTCATCCCGAGAAGAGACTCTACACTGGGTGGAGTTCGACTAAACAGACCTTTCCCAAAATTGGTCACTTCTGCCCTCTCCAAGGGTGAGTAATACCAAAACACCCATGCAAGAAAAATCTCAAAATTGCAAAAATAAACATGAAAGGAAATCATCCAAAAATAACATGGTTTTCAAAGCTTCCCAACATACCCACAAACATACAAGCATTCAAACAACAACAAGGTAGCGTAAGCATGAAACAAGAATGAAATTTGAACAAGGGACATGAGAATTCCAACCTTCACAAAGAGGTAATGGCAAAGAACAAGTTTGAGTAGAGCTTCCCTTCCTTGCTTCAATCTTCAAGAACTCCTCTCTAAATGTAGAGATTGGGTAACAACCCCAACTAGACCAAGAAAAGCCTCTAAATAAGCCTCAAACTCAACCACCCAAAAGGATAAATAGCTACTTCCACCCACTAGCAATTCTAGAAACTCCTAACTCAACCTACACCATGGTTAAACACTAAGTGGAGGTGGGGTGAGACAACTCATGGTAACCACTTGCAATTTTCGCACATAGGCAAAAAGAGACTTTTTGAGTGGCCTCAAAAGTCAATAAAAGGGGCTTAGGGGTTGGAAAAGACCCCTAACCCATACCCATACCCTTTGGGTATAATTATTCCATGTTTTAAGCCTTAGGAAAAAGGTTTAGAGCCAAACAAAATCTAGGAATAAAATAGAACCTTCTAACTACTCTAACAAAATAGATTAAGCACTAATCTAGATTAGGGATGACTAAGTCTGATTAAGAACTCAATTAGCAACTGAAACTAACTTAAACCAACTTAGGTCCATGGCTTACACAACTAATCCTAATTAGCATACTGAAGCACATAAACAATTTATGAGTGTCAAGCGACACTAAAAGAACATAATTACGAACATTAACATTCACTGAACAAAGAAGATACATACATATATCTCACAAAACAATACGTGAATTACGAATAACAAGGTTTCCAAAATTAGCACAAAGAGATCAGTTCTATTTCTCCATAGGGTTTCTTAGCTAACTATCTACACACTCATTGCACACATCAGTAGTCTCGTAAAATCACATGTACATATATACGTATCAGAAATTCACATAAATTGAAACATACATCAATCAGGGTTTCTTGCATCCTTCCTATATCCTTAATCATAAAGATTCCAAAATCAATGTGTTAATCCTACATTTTACTTAATTCATCAATATACATGTACATAAAACATTTAAGTGACAAACATCAATATATCTAAAAGTAACATCACCTAACATGAAATAATATAATATGTTCTTAAGTATCAGATAATGTCTCAACATCTCGAGTCATGAGTAACAAAAAGATAAAGTAACAACTAAGGCCACGAAGGGTCGGGGTGAGGACTCACAATGGGGATGAAGGAGTTATCTCAGGACCTTGTGATTCTAGTGGCATTTGGGTCCAATCTTCCTATTGAGGTTCATTAGTTGGTGGCTCTTGGATCTTATCCCCAATTAACTCAATCCCTACAGCTATGAAATCAAAATATGATATCTTAAATATATCAATTCCCTCCACATACTGCTCATCAACCCATTGTTGCATTTCATCCTTAGATGTGGTTGTTTGCAAAGGTTCTTCTAGGATTGGTGGTGGTGTAGCAGTAGAACCTTTACTTCTCACTAGTTCCATGGCTCTTGCTAGCTTCATCATCCTACTCAAAGGTACATTGTCATCATCATCCTCTTCTTCATCTTCCCCAAGAATAGGTTTTGAGATTGAATCTCAACTTCTATCTCCATTTGGCTAGGTATAGTAGCTAGCGACAATTAAGGGTCAACCTGGACTTGTGAAGCTCTTGTATCTTCCAACCCTTTTACATTTACTTATCCCTATTATCGCGGTGCTAGGATTTCACACTCTTCCGGATTGACTCCCTTGGGAGAACTTCTTTTCCTCTTACCTCAGCCTCCACCTTTTTGAGCTTGATAATAACCCATTGGCCTATCAAGTTGGCGTACTATTTCTGGCATCACAAGTGATTGAGCTACAAAGGTTGGGATAGTGACTTTGTTCCCTCTACCTTTGGTTGGGAAGGCTTGTGCATGAAATATTACTATTTTAGGAATTGGATCAACCTCAAACGGTTTCTTGATCCAATCCTGCATCATTTTAATGATGTGCCTCACCCTATGGTTGATATCTAAATTTTCCTCTCTAGTAACATTAGCACTCATAATAGGCCTATCACCTATCTTATCCCTATTGAATAGAGGATCCAACAACTTCTCAAAATCTTGTTGCAATATCTTCAATGTAATTTTTACCTTTAGAGCCTTCTCTATCAAGTACAAAGTCATCCTACAATAATCCCTTATTCGGATGTCGTAGTTATTTGTAACATTCATTGAATGATCATCAATGGCTTCTTCATGCTGAAATGTCTTTACCACCAAATAATATACTCTTTTGATATTATCAAAAGATAGCCTTAGAGAATTGTGCTCTTCTAAGGGATATTGGTCCCATGCACACTCAAAAGAGGAGATATCTTGCCTTTGATCTACCTAGAAAGGTCCAATAACCAATGGCCAAGTCCAACATTTCTTGAGAGATATCATAGGCAGATAAGATTCATTGAGAGATATTGAAGAGAACCATTCTATCACAAGGGTACCTCGGGAGCTTCTTGGGGTTCATAGTGGTACCTACTACCCTAAAAAATGTTAATGTTCTAAATTGAATGTAATATGCTCTGAGTACATTTATCTATGCTATTGCATCATCTGATAACCTCTTTGCATAATCTCCTTCTATAAATCCGATTATAGCAAATATAAATGCATCATTTACAATTCTTTACTCTTTTCTTTGTTCCAAGAGCTTCTTTTTCACCAACTATGGGTACACAGTGTATGGCCAGGTGTTAGGATTTGCATGCAACCCTTTCTATACAATCTTGGATATTTTTTCGCTCTTGTAACCAACAAATACACCAAATATGATGTCATATAGAACTTCCTTTTTTTCCTTACCACCACGAATTATTTTCACAAATTATCACTAAGAATATAAGCCCAATCTAGTGGCATTTCCACTTTCCTGATTGTTTCAATGAAATACACCATGAAGATATTCACATGTCCAATTACAAGTAAGCCCATAACTCTACTCAAAAGAATGATGGAGTAGCCAATGTCTATGACTATGTACACTTTGATCATGTCAACCTTACTAGTCTTCTTCCCCAAAGTAGTCTTCTCAATGAGGTACGAGGATAGAATGATCTTAGAGACTTCCTCAATGTGTTCTCGGTACCATCTTTCTGCCTGTTCATATGTAAGCCTGATGAACTGGTCTACTCGTGGGAGATGAAATACTTTCTCAATATTCTTTGGGTGCATATCAAGGAAAATATCTCATCTAATACTATTCACAACCCTCTCCTAAGGGATAGAGTGTTTTGCAAGTGTCATGACCAGCTCTAAAGATTGTACCGACATCGGGTGTGAAGCTGTGTTAACTAGCCTAGAACGGATTAGAGTGAAAATTGTTTGCAACCTCTTAGTAGGTTTATTGCAAATCCTCAAGAATTCCCTCAAATTAGTATGCCCCAATTCTATATCTTTTATCTTTGAGTAGTCATCGTGGAACCTCAATTTTGTTGGAACACCTTGGAACTTGAAGACTACAAGTTTCAATGTCATTTTCTCACCCATGGAAGTTGATGAAGATGTTGTTATATCTACAAAAAACTATGTCCATTAGTCCAAGGTTGGAAAAAAATGAATTTATTTAACCCTAATACTAATATGGAGAAAACCCAAAAAAAAATGTTCTTAAAACATTATAACCTATTTAAAAATTCCATATTAAAAAAATTGGCACACTAGGTTAGGTGTGCATTAGCACACCTGCATAGGTGTGCTAATGCGCACCCAATGTAGGTTTGAGTTATTAGCCTTTTATGTTTCACAAAGTGTTTTAGGTGTGCACTAGCACATCTAATTAGGAGCACTAGAGCACCCCAAGTTTGGTCGCATTTTACAAACTTGTCTTTGTTTTGTGTTTTTTCAAATTTTTGGGTGTGCACTAGCACACAAAGTTAGGTGCGCTAGTGTGCAGCAAGTTTTTTTCCCTTTTGAGTTTGTTTTGTTTTTTAAGGTTTTTTTTTTTTGAGGTTCCTTTTTAGAGATATGGGTGTGGACAACCGCACTTGGGAAGATGCACTAATGCACACCCATCTTGTGTGATGAACATAGAGTTTTAATGGTTTTTTGAAGGCTTGAGTGAAAGGATTAATGTGCATCAATGCACCTAGGAAGGTGTGCTGGTGCACACCATCTTCGGTATTTCTTTTGACTTGTGAAGCATAGGGTTTGCTAAGAAGATGAAGGCAAAAGGAGATGCACCTTTCCTAGTGTAGCACTTAGAGGGTGTGGAGTGTCACACCTATTTATGTATGGATGCGTGAATGATGCTGGTGCAGAGTGAAGGCAAGAGGATGCAAATGAAAGAAGTTACTGAGGAATGGAGACCCGAATCCCCTTTAAATAGGTTGCCCAATCTTTGGCACTATACCTTAATAATGTGCAAAAGCCCTTTTCCAAATTTTGGGCACACTAGCACACCTTGGGAGGTGTGGCTAGTGCAAAATATTCTTTAATACTAAGCTTGTCTTTGAATTCTCTTAAATTATCAAACTTTAGTTTATTCTATCAAAACCCAAACATTACTTTGGGGACTAAGGGAGACTTCAAAAATGGCTCAGATCTTGGACTAGGAGTCTAAAATACTAAAATTGAAAGTAGGGGTTCACCATTTCCATTAGGAAATGGGGCATGCATTGTGGGACCACAATAAATATCCTTGAAAAAATGAAGAAATGAAAAAGGCATTTCTTTATCAACAAACATTCCTTCAACATGTATCAAACACCAACTGAATTCTAAACATTCCAAGTGTATTTTGGGTCACTTTGTAGTCAAAACTTCAAGATCAAAGACCTTCAAGCTTAGTGTGTGCTTAGTATAGTCATTTCCTTTGATATCTTAGGGTGTAGTCTATCAATTTTTTCCTACAACATGGAAATAATCTTCTACTCTATTTGGCTCATCCATCGAGAATCTCCACAAATGTTGTTTTTTGATCCTTTTCCTAACGAGATGAGAGAATCAATTCGATAGCTCTGAGTAAGTTGTTATTTTTCTTTTAAATTTCTTAGTAATCCCTCATAATTTCTCCATTGAATTCTTTTGATGAAGAAATTTTTTGGTACTAGATAGCTCATTTTGTATCTATTTATCATATTACCCTTTTTAGAACTTTTAGAATCTTTTAGTCTTAACACCATTCTCTCTCTCTTTTCTTTTTTCTTTTTTCTTTTCTTGTTTTTCTTCTATATCTTGACCATGCTTAGACTATGTGGCTGACACATCAATGTTGTTTCTTGGATTTAACCTTTTCTGAACATCCATTCTATTCCTCTTTTAGAACTTTTGGAAACTCTCAAGTCAAACAATGATCTTAGCAATCCCTTCAAGAAGACCCTTCTGTTTGAACTAATTGGGGTTTAGAATGTCCCTTGTTATCTTTAACCTTAATTTGACAACACCTAAAACAATCAATCTTTAAATTTGGAAAGTGTTAAGAACTTGTTGGTCTACAATCCTGAATTCAACACTAAAAGTCCCCCTATTATTTCAAGTAACATTTGTTCCTCAATTTGTATAAGGCACAAGATCATCAAAATGTTCTGACAAAGAAATACCTCTTCCTAAAATTGGAACCAAAAGTGTAGTTAGTAAAATATGTCTAGATAAAATCTCAAGTGCACCTACCCACTAGACTAACACAACTTAGAAACAAACATGCGACTAAAAACAAACACACTTGCAGAAATGAAATCTAACTAATTTTTACTTTTATTTTTATTTATTTTTGGGTCTTCTAGACTTCAAAAAAATGTTTTAAAAATTTTCCATTGACTAGAAATAGAATTAATTCCCCCTATATTGAATTGAGCCTAAATTTATTTTCTCTGGCAATCTCTGTAATCTGATAAGGACCAATCCACAAGCATTGAAACTTAGTATGGCTGCCTGACTTTTCTTTCGCCTTATCCCAAAGTAAAGGATTTTATTGTGGTCCTCTTGTTGAACCATCTCTTGATGATTGCTTGATTTTTAGCCATGTGCTCCAATGTAGCAATCCATTTCTCATCCATCTCTAAAAGATTCATCAATATTATTTGTACTCTATCATTATCTTTAGCATACCCACTCATGAATTTCAAAAATAGGAATCCTAAGATTAAGCAAGGATACTAGCTCTTTCCCATACACAAGAAGATATGGAGATGTCCCCAAAACATTCTTTGTTAGAGTAAATAATTAATTATTTATTTATTATTTATTCTTTTACTTAAGCTTACTTAGGTTAATGAATGTAATTGATTGTTGTAGTGATGAGTTGTTGACAACATAGGAGCTTTTTCCCTTCTAGCATGTTCCACCTTTTTGTGGATGCTTAGTTGTCAACATTATCTTCTACCACTTGCCAATTTGTTCTACAAGTTTCCATGAGGCCTTTATATTCGAGCTTTCTCATTGTATTTTCATATCTCATAACTCATCTTCATTATAAATACATTTTCCTTGTTTTTGCAATATTTTCTTTCTCAAGTCTGATTAGGGTTTTTCCAAGCTCCACCTCTTCCTTCATGGTTTTTCTTCGACAAGTTATTTGCATGCAAGTGATCTTAGCAAGATGTGGAGTTGGATTTCATCAACTCCTATACCATTTTGGCATCTGGCACTTGGCCCCTACCACGTCAACAACCACATCATCATTTTTGCCATGTGGCATCCATTTGACACTACCATGTGACATCCCACATGGTCCTTTTTTGTTGTGATGGCCCCCAGGTCATCAATTTTTTTGTAGTGAAATGCTAACATCAGCATGATGTCAACACTACATCATCAGCCCTCTAGCACCTCTCCAAGGTCCTTTTTGACCTATAGTTGGTTTTTTGGCCATAACTTGAGCATACAAAGGTATTTTTCTGATCTAAAAAAAGTGCAGGAAAGTTAGTTTCGACACAAAGACATTGGTGTAAGTCTTTTTAGGTTTTGATGTAGTTTAGTTGCTTGTATTTGTAGTTGAAGTGTGAAGTTCTATTTTTTACTCCGACATGCATATCTTTTGCGTCCCATATCCCTTTTTTAAAAATATTATATTTTTGGAAAGCTAGTTTTGTCACCTTTTTAGAAATGTTGTCAGTTCTTTCAGATTTTATTCCATGCTCTTTGTATAATGTTTTTGGTTTTTTTTTCTCTATGGTGGATATCTTTGGTGTTCTAGGTCCAAGGATCATTTTCATGGCATGGGATCTTTTGTTTTGGGTTGTACTATCTTTTCTATCAGCTTTTTTCCTTTTCTGATCATTGTAGACATCATTTGTAAGCACTTTTATGTATATGTGCTAAGATGAAGTGCCACTCTTTCATTTTGGGTTCATGAATGTTGTTTTGAGATAGTTGTACTTTCACTATTTTATAAAGCATCATGGGGAGGGATAGTTGTTTGCCACTTTTTCACCTTCTTCCTTTTGTTTTCCCATGCAACATTAGTGTGATTGTGTCTTTATAGGTACTTGTACTTCTTCCACTCTCTCGTCATTCATGGTTTTTTCCGTAGAGGATATTGGCCCACCTTAGTTGCCTCTCATCTCACCCCATCTGCATTAAGGGGGGGTTATTCTATTGTTCTAATGGATCCTTGGTTTGATGGTTCAATAGTGTGAGCTATGTATTCAGTGATTGATCCTATATATGAGGCAATTTTAGTGGTTGGCTACCTATGCATTTCGATGAGATGGATCATCTACCATATAGACACACTCAATCCATGCCTTCTTCTTCCATGGAGGTTCTTCAAATTAGTAGTTTCTTTCTGGTGGTAGAATTTGTAGCTTCTTCATGCTTTAGTGATGCTCTTCATGATCACTCTTTGTTCCTATTTTATGGGACATTCCTCTAGTTGGAGGCTTCTTCAGTCCTTCACTAGGTTACCTCTTTTTGGGGGAGGGTTTTTCCCATATGGTTTTCTCTATTTCCTCATTTTCAAAAGTTGCATTTCTTTGCATTGTACATGGCCTTGTTTCCTAGACTCATTCTGCATTTCATCTTAGTTTTTGTGAGCTTAAGGTATTCCCCTAAGTTGCACTTAAGGGGGGGTATTAGAGTAAATAATTAATTATTTTTTATTTATTTATTATTTTACTTAAGCTTACTTAGGTTAATTCATGTAGTTAATTGTTGTAGTGATGAGTTGTTGACAACATGAGAGTTTGTTCCCTTCTAGCATGTTCCACCTTTTTGTGGATTCTTAGTTGTCAACCTTATCTTCTACCACTTTCTAGATTGTTCTACAAGATTCCATGAGGCCTTTATATTTGAGCTCTCTCCTTGTATTTTCATATCTCACAACTCATTTTTATTTTAAATACATTTTCTTTGTTTTTGCAATATTTTCTCTGTCAAGTCTAATTAGGATTTTTCCAAGCTCCACCTATTCCTTCTTAGTTTCCCTTTGATAGGTTATCTACATGTAGGTGATCTTGGCAAGCTGTGGAGTTGGATTTAATCAACTCCTACATTCTTGACCCTCACTCAATATGTCCATAGAGCATATTTGAGTTGCATATGCCAATCTTTAAGATTCTCCTTTGATAAGCATCTTATTACTATGATCAAGTTCTTATTTGTTGATTCAACTACCCCATTTCCTTGTGGATAATAATTTGAAGAGAATTTGATAATAACATAATTTTCAAATGCCCATTGAGTCAACAATACTAATGAAAAAGCTGATCCATTATCACATACTAAGGTGAATAGCATCCCGAATCTAGTAATAATTTGTTCCTCCAAGAAGTCTGTTACTACCTTAGCAGTACAATTTTTGAAAGTTTCTGCTTCAGTCCATCATGTACAATAATCAATGGCTATGAGAATAAAGGTGTGTCCAATTGATGATGGTGGATTGATTCGACCTATGAAATCTAGCCCCCACTTTGCAAAGGGGCATACCTTGTACACTAGTTGTAACAACATTACCAAGTGTCTTTCTTTGCTAGCACTAGTTTGACAAATATGATAGGAACATATGTACCCAAAATTATCTTCAAATATCATGGGCCAAAAATAACGTAATCTTAAAATCATATGAGTAGTTGTTTTTGCTAAACCATTCCCTATACCATATTTATCGTGAAACTATTCCAGAACTTCCATTGCTTCCTCATGTACTAAGCACTTTAGGTAGATTCCTTCATAGTTCCTTTTGTAGAACCATCTATCATTCAACATATGGGATTTTCACTTTATTTTAAGTCATCTAAATTGTGAAATATTCATCTAGCTAGGGCATGATTCTATAGAAGATAGTAAATAATAACTTGGTACCAGACATCTATCACTATACCTTGGCCAATATTAACTTGAGATACTATCATTTGCTTCTAGTCATTGTCATTTTTTTCACTGTCAAATTTGAATTTCTTTCCATCTCCAATTTGTTTATTATCTATTTTTCTTGATAATCCCTGACCTATGACTAACTGCATGGGTTGGATCTCTAAATCAAATTCTTGCAATATCACCATCCATTTACCTTGTCTTTCATCGACTTCATTTTGCATCAATAATGTATTTACTGTTGGATCAAGAACAATAGGATACACCTTGCTTCTTAGTATATAATGGCAGAACTTATTTACTACTTAAATCAAAGCAAAATATTGTTTATCAAGATTGGAATAATTCAATTTGGCATTTCTCAGAGGGCAGCTCATAAAAGCAATAGGTCTTTCATCTTCCTTTTCCTTCTTTTGGGTTAGGGTCCCAATGCATGAATGTTCTAAAGTGAAGGAATATATCTTAAGGGCAAGCTTGTAATTAGGACTTACCAATACCAAAGTTGTGGAAATGACTACTATGATATCCTTGAATGATTTCTTTGCCTCTAGAACCCATTTTGTTTTAGCCTCCTTTTTTAGTAACTCATTAAGGGGACACACTATCTCTGCAAATCCACTTGTGATTTTTCACACAAAATTTATCTTTCCAAAAAAATACTTGAGTTCCTTTTGACTATGGGGAGGTGATAACTTCAAAATGGCTTCAACTCTATCAAATTAATAGAGATGCCAACATCTAAAATGACACCACTGAGGAGCTCTCCCTTAGTGACCTCAAATGAACATTTATTGAGATTGAGAGATATGCCATATTTATGACACCTACTAAATACCTATTTTGTATCAGCAATCTGAGTACTTTGATCCTTTGAAAAGATAGTTAAGTCATCCATGTAGATAACTATACACTTATTTATCAATCCCTTAAAAGCTTCATTCATGCCTCGCTCAAATTTAGCCCCTACATTAATTAGTCCAAATGGCATTCTCCTATAGGAAAATGTTTCCAATTTGGTCGTAAAGGTCATCTTTAGCCTATCTTCTTCTTCTATCATAACCTAATTATATCCTAAATATCCATCCAAGAAAGAAATCATCTTCGAACCATTCATAATTTGCAAGACCTCATCTAGTGAGGTTAATGGTTAGTTGTCCTTTTGAGATGCCAGGTTTAGGTTACAAAAATCTATGCAAAGTCAAATCTCCCATGTCTTATTTCATATAGGAGCTAAATTAGCCACCTAGGTAGAGTGGCACATGGTGAAAATAATCTTAGCATCCAATAACTTCTTGACTTCCTTCATTATCAAAGGTTCGAGGATAGGATTGACAAGCCTTTGCCTTTGTCAAAAAAGTTTGTCATCAAGTTTGAGTAGGATATCATGTGTAATAATCTGAGGATCATATGTCTTCATTTGTTCATAGCTCCAAGTAATGACATCCTTATACTCTCTAAGCAATTTGAGCATGTCTTCCCTTTCTTGTGGGTTGCATACTTTCCCAATCCTTATCATTTTAGGATCATCATCCATACCTAAATTATATGAATCACATTCCTTGGTCCCTTTCTCTTCAGTGGTCCTTTTATTAAATTTTGATTCATCACATTCAAAAATGTGCTCCAACTTTATCATCCCCTTAGGAATAGTATTCGTTTTCAAATTTAGGATTCCATCTTCATCTTGAGTTTTATTATCCTCAGGCGTGTTATCTGGATTGTCATCAATTTCTTATCCCTTAAAGTGGCCACTACACATAATAAATTCAAGTATATGTTGATTATCCTGAAGAACTTGACAATTTGTGATATTGTCAAGAAGATGAGTAGCAACCAATTCGGTTGAAAATCATTTCAACTTCATTCTTTCAACTGGTTTTAATGCACTTGCCTAAATAGCCAGGGCATCTGCTACCATGTTTTTCCTTCTTGGAATAGACTTTGTTTTCAAAGCCTTAAAATCATCCAATAAATCCCATACCCTTTTCCTATAAGCAAGCAACCTCTTATCATTATAGAAATATAATGATTTCACTTGTCAAATAACCAACTGAGAATTTCCTTCTACTACAAGAGTTCTAACTCCTTTCTCAAGTGCAAAAAGAAGCCCTTGAATCAATGCTTCATATTCTACAAAATGTGTTAGTACATCTAAACTAAAATTGATATATTTCATAGAAAGACTTACCTTTTAGACCAATCAACTCAATACTTGCACCGGCTCTTGATTTGCATTTGGAACCGTCAAAGTGAAGTGTCCAAATTAGGTTTTCCATGGGTTTTCTAACCCTATGCTTATTTTTCCTTAGCTTTTCCTTTACCTAAGCTTTGAAGGATTGTCTCTTGGGTACCCATTATAGTCTCTCATGGGGTGGGCTTACTAATTTTCCATTGTTGTTCCTTGAAACTGGGAGTGTACGTCTTTCTTTTTTGTCCTATATTTTTCCTATCAATTCTTTGATTTCATCAACTTTGGGTTTAGGATGAAAAACTATGAAAGTACATCATTGGCCTTTTATGTACCATATTCTTCTTTATACTTTGATCTTTTTAGGTGGAGGAAGACAAACCTCCATCATCTAAAGAAGTATATCTATATGATGGATTTAGATCTTCAATTTTCTCTTCAATCTCTTCAACATAGTCAGACATGTTTGTGGAACTTTGGTTTTTTGTCAATTTGTCTTTTGGATCATTGCCTTTCTCTACTCCTATCATTTGTGTTAATACCTTAGCATCTTCTTCTTGACATGATGAACATTCAAACTCTCAATGGCTAACTTTATGCAATCGAAAAAACCCTAGATGAAGGAGGATATTGGGGTCATCTTCTCCTCCTACACACTATAAATTAGCCAACATGTGGTCTATGAATTCTGTTATGACCTCATCTTTTGGGCTTGAAATCATGGATTCCATATCTTGATCATTTGATATTTTTATTAAAGTTGTATCAAAAACCATTTCTTTGTAGGAGTGCAAATATGTTTGTAAGAAGGGTACCTCATTATGAGAATTGTATTTTATAATCATCTTTTTTAACTTTGGCTCTACATATTTTTTGATTTGGTTGTTCAAACCTTTCCATGGTAGCCAAAGCTGAGTAAAATGTGTGGAAAACCATCCCCTTAGGCATTTCAACCATTCTCTACTTAGGAGTAATCCATATGTTTCTAAGATATCAACCACATGTATGTCAATGAAATATTGAATTCATGGGTTGACTATTAATTGTATCTGAACATCTTTTAATATGCCAATGACTATCACCTCTATTTTTTCCAACTGTATCATGATTTGGTTGGTAGGTTGAGGGTTGACCCCTAACCTTTGGACTATGGACAATGGTATGACATTACATGAAGCTCCTGAATTGATTAGGCAATTATGAAGATTATTCCCATATATCTTGATGCTAAGAAAAAACAAGGGTACCTACACCTTTTCTTTAAAAATAGTGGGCATTGCCTCTGAAACATTAACTTGTTGAGATACCATATTTTGAGGGGTAGTATTTGTATTTTGGGATACCTTGGTATGATCTAAAGTCTTCATGAGTACTTCTTGTTGTTATGGAAAATTTTGTAATATGTCAAACATGGACATGTTAGCCTTTGTTCACTTCAAGTCTTCTATGGCATTATACTTCTCAGTAGACTAAGAAAGATTTTTCAATATTATTGGTACATCTCCTTGGTTTTGATTTTGTCATCCTCCATATGGTGGTTTAGCCAGTATTAGATTGCTACTCACTCTCGAATTGGGAGGAGTTGGTTGTACTGTTGGGGGAATTCCATCTATCAGAGATTTTTTTCTACTTCTTAAGTTGTATGTATTTTGATTCTCATTACGAAAGGAAAACATCTCTTCATGTTGAAGGTTAGGTTCTTGGCTGAATGAGAATGAGAATTCTTTGTTCACTGACTATTCTACTTGTGCATTTTGTGTAGAATCATAGGATTCTAATATCATAGCACTAAATTACACAAGAGGAGCATTGCTATTTACTTGCAAATTTTGATTCATTTCTTGATTTCCATCACAATATGAACCATCATTGTTAGATTAATTTTGACCATTGTCATATTGATTGATATCTATATATTGATTATTGTTATTGTTATTGTCTATAGGAATGCTTCCATTGTTTGGACAACTATCACATTATTAGTTTTTTCTTTGAAAGACATTATTATGGTCAGGAGGATTGAAGTTGTTTCCTCCATTGTTGTTTCCTATATTGTTGTTCCCACTAAAGTTCTTGTTATAATTTTGGAAATAATTGTTGTTGTAGGGGCCAATGTTGTTCTTTTGAAAATTGTTATTTTGTTCCTATGACAACCATAGATGAGTCAGCTCATTGTTCATTTGTGACATAGTATTTTTCATTTCACCAAATTCAAAAATAAAGCTATTGTTTGCTTCTACAGAAATTGTTACCTTTTGTTCAAAGAAAGAAACTTTTGGTAGTTCATACCTTGGATATGTTAGAGCAAGGTTTTGTAGAGTGGGTACCTATTGTAATGGAATTGGATTCATAGGTATGAATTAGCTAGGTATCATGGGTACTCTGATAGGGTATGTTGGCATTGTTGTGATAGCTTTAGCTAGAAGCATCAATCCTCCTCCATTAGGACTAGCTTGCTTTGTGAAAGTTATTACTTCTACGAAGCCCTTTTCCAATGTATTGATATTTTTTGTAGGAAGTCTTCTTAGAAAGATAGCAGTAAGAGGGTCCATAGCATTTAGGTAAATCTAAATAGCTACTTTAACTATATAGTATATGGTGTTTCCAATTTGTGATATCCCATGTGAAAGTGATGATTAAAGCGTAAAACCATCTCAGTTGGGTCCCTTTTGATTTATATGAATTGTTGATGTATCCTGTTGGGTTGATAAAAGTTTTGAATTATTCTAGGAATAATTTTTTGAAAGTATTCCAATATCCAATACATCTAGGTGGAAAATTAATGTACTAATTAAAGGAAATTTCCCTCAAAGGGTAGGGGAATAAATGAAGAACCAAATCCTCATTGACAATCTATTTTTGGTTGCGAATTTCTTTTAATACTTTGATGTGATATTTGATAGTTCATGTTTCTCCATAAATGATCCTTGGGAAAAACTTCTTGTGATTCTTAGGGAGGTCATGGAGTGCACCACTCAAGTTGATTGGTGAGTCTACAACATTTCCAAAAAAGGTCATTGTAGGATTTGGTGGACCTAAGGGTGGTTGTTGTGGAGGTCGAGTTGAAGAAGAGATGAAATGTTGAATGCAAGTGGTTGAATTCAAGGTATTCCTTTGTCACTGTGAGGCTTACCGAATCAGCTAAGCTCAAGAAACTCGTGCGTACTTGGGGAAGATCTCAAAGCTCATCAAAATATGGATTTGGATCAAGATCATCTAGTTTGCATCAATTCTAGAAAAAGTGCACCTCTGCAAAAACACACTTTCTCACAAATCAGGCAAAACTCAAAATGTAGTGCAGTAGTGCACTTGAATTTCTTGAAAACTCAAAAAAAAATTGAACTTGTAAAAAGGTGCAAAATTTTAAAACTTTGGAAGATTTTTCTTCTATTTCAACAACCATAATTCAGGCCCTTCTTCTAGCACCACTTTTGTTGACCTATCATTTTGTATGATGCCTAATAGCATGAATTCTTTCAAACTCCTCTCTTGAAAAGTCAATCTTTATGGATCAACTCCAAGGTTCAAGGTGATCTTGCAACCTACTAGAATCCATTCAATCGATGATAAATTTTTGTGTTCATGAGGAGGCCTTTGTTTTTTCTGATGATCTTGGATATGGTGTAAAATCTATTCAATATCAAAATGAGACATAATAAAGAACTATTTTTTTTTATTTTTCTTTTTTTTTAATGAATACAATCTAAAAATGCAACTAGTATGAATTCCTAATCTAATAAAGGGGTAATAAAGAAAATAACAAAGATAAGGTAACAAGAAACATTAAGTAAATAACATGAAAGTAAAATCTTAACAGACATAAGCTATAGAAATAACACATCTGTGAATTAAGCTTTCAAAGAAATCGATGGGTAATGAATGAAAGTAGGAGCAACACTTCCTTGATTCCACTAATGCAATCATTGATGGGAAATTTAGTAATTGTATGATGTTTCACTCTTCATCAAATCACAAGGCCATAGAAAGTGCACTCATGCGAGACAAAAAGTTATATAGGGACAATTTGGTCATTTCTTCTCAAGCTAGATATGTCAGCAGAATTTGTCAACCCGTATCAAACACTAGAATTAAAAGATCACACAACCAAAAATACTATTTTTAGCAAAAACTTCACTTGGGATGAGAAGTTTCCCTTGATGACTAAATCTTGGCACAAGGATTTCAATAAGTTCCCTCTATGGGTAAGGTTGCTAAATATCCCCCTCACCTTTAGCAACACTCTATCCTAAAGGAGGTGGGGAATTCACTTGGAGACAATGTGATGATTGATATGACTCCTTCCAAAGTGTATCAGATGATGTATGCTCACATGCTGGTTGGGATCACCATTTCTAAGGGACTTCTAGAAATGATTTTGTTGGACTCTCCTCTTGGTTCTTGGAATATTCTTCTAAACTATGAGGGTGTCCTCTTTCACAACAAGAATTGCCACTTGACTAGTCACCTAGCCGCTAGGTGCTCTTCTAGTAAATCTAGACCAAAAATGTCCCCTTCTTGGTGGAAGGGGGTCTCAAATGACCACTACATGTTCTATAAGGTCCCTTCTATGGGGAATGGTGACTCTTTACAAGAAACTTTAGTGGTGAATTCTACTACGATTTCTCATAAACTATCTTGTCCTAGAATCTTGATGAAGCATACTCCTTTGGGCCCTTCTATGGTGGTAGTTGTTCTATCCCTAGATTCTAGTATCCCAGTTTCTGGTGTGGATTCTATTGCTATCTCTTTTAGTCTGTCCCCTCCTTTGGCTCCTTTTGTGGTGGCAGCTAGTCCATTTTTGGACTTTGTTGTCCCAATTTCTAGTATGTACTCTACTAGTGCCACTATTTTTCTATCCACTTTGGCTTCTTTTGTGGTGGTTGCTAGTCCATCTAATTCTATTGTTCCAATTTTTGGTGTTTCCCAGGTAGTTCCTCCTATGGTTTCTTTTTTGGGTGATTTTATTCTATTTCAAGCTTTTGATGTCACTTCCTCTTCTGTGGCCTATTCTTTGCTTTCTAAAACTGGTTGTGATCATGCTAATTGTAAGTGGTAGAAAGTTGTTAGTTTGGTGGAGGATGGATGGACTACAGTAAAAAGAAAAAGGGTCAAGCCATCCAATCTCACTTTTGATATGGCATTACGGTCTAATAAGAAGGGTTCTAAAGGAAAAGTCTGATGTGGTTATTTCTTTGGCTCTCCTAGGTTTTGGCCTATTGGTCTCTATACTATATTTTATCCTTTAATTCTTTGAAGAGTGTCTCATCTTGGGGTTTTAGGAACCCGGTCAACACTTATTTTTGTGGTTGTAGTGTTTTGTTTTATTTGTGTTGCCACCTTGGTCATCTTTTGTTTGGTGACGCATTTTACCTTCAATGGATGTTTCATCTAGGGTTTTTGGTACCCTTTAATACCTATTTAGGGTTTTAGGTACCCATTCAAAACCTATTTGTGTGGCTGATGAGTATTTTTTTATCTATGATGCCACCCTAGTCACTATGTCTTGTTGGGTGACCTGTTTCACCTTAGGATTGTAGTTTTGTTTGGATTGCGCTTCTTTGAAAATTTTTTGATTTGTAAAGGGGTTCAAGCTCCCTTTAAAACCTATTTTTCTTATCAAAAAAAAATTAACTTTTGGCTCAATCATGATTCCATGAACATACATTCACAAAAATTTGACACATTTAGGCAAGAATCACTACACTCCAAATGTGAGCACCAAAAGTATATATTATTATAAAATAATGCTAGCCCTGATTACATATCACCATCCCATATTTATAAGAAATTATCTCCATAATTTGTGTTGAGAGTGAGAGATATATTCATGCAATCATGTGCTTCTAATTTAATATAAAAAGTAATTATATACAAACTAATTATCTAATTGGTGCTTAGTAGGACTCCATCCATTTCTATATCGTTAATTGGATGCATGAGTCTTTACATGTCATAAAACAAATAAATTATGAGAAAATAAGAAGAAGGGAGTCTTCAGTCAATGAGGAAGTGTCTGTAAGTGTCAAAAATAGAAGCTAACCCTTCACTGGGCACCTATCAGAGTTAAATTGTAGTCAGAATGTGTTTCAAATGCATGTAAAGCTCTAATTGTGTGAACTAGTAGCTAACTATCGATGCATCTCTAGAAATGTGCACCTTGGAAGAAAACACATCAGCACACCTACACACCTCTGACTTATTCAAAATTATTCCAACACTTTGCGACAAAAAGTGCACCAGCGCACCTAGTGCACTAGCACACCTCAAAGGTCCACAATTGCAAAATTTTACCAAGTGTCAAAATTGAAATTCTAGCTTCTAATTTTTGTCCCTCTTCATACTAGAGCTATGTCTAGATGCTTGTGCTTGAATTTCCCAATAATCTTAGTAATCTTTTCTACATCCAATAAATCTAAGGCATTATACTTTTCCTTGACCTTCTGCCTATAGTTTTCTACCTCTATACATGTTTCAGCAAAACCCTCGAGTTTAGTATCCAACTCTAGTAAGGCTTCTTCTATCTTGAAAGCTTGTTGGATGACTTCATCAGTAGTAACTTCTTCAAAAATCTTACTAAATTTTTGTACTACTACCTCTATCAGTATCAATTACTCCCTTGCATCATCTTTGAAAATGTCTAGACATGCATCAGTATAATGTTTCTCTACTTCCAAAATTTTCTCTTGGGCTTGGTCATTGAGCTAATGGATTTTAGCATGTAATGATTCCATTACTTTATTACTATCAGCTATTTTCTCTATCCAATCATCAATCAAATCTAACTCTTAGGTCATACATAGATCCATAAGCATCCTATAACTCTGGCCTTTTATTACCTGTAGCACCTACAAATCCTTTTGCTAGGTATGTACCTCAACCATAAGAGTGAAATATTTTTTCAAAATTGCTACCATTTTATCCACATTCTCTTGCATAACATGAAGTAGCTTTAGATTTCCCTAGATGATAAGAACACCCTTCTCCTCAAAACTTTCTTGCCACTGCTAATAGACATTCAAAAATAGATCCAAGTGTACCCCTCCCCTATCTCTTCTTTCAATCACTACACTTAAAGTATCTTTGGGGTGTTTAGGATCCAAGGGACCAACAACTTTGGTTAAATATACTTTTAGAATTTCATTTTACCTTCGAAGTGTCGTTAGTTCTACCCCTTCTTGTTCCAAACTTTTAAATACCTCCTTCATCCCCATTGTAACCATTAACTTGGTAGTGTCTAATGTGGGCTTCCCAAGCATAACTTCTCTGATTTGATAATCTTGTAGATCCAAGTCTTCTATTTCTGAATCAAGAGGAGGGATAGCCACTTGTGCAAATAAATCCTAGTTTCAATCACTTTTAATAAACATTAATGCTCTTACCTCTTTTGATGGGGACTCAAGTTTCCTTAAACCCTCAGTCAATTCTATCATATTTTCTTCATCAACATTGAATTGTTGTTTTTTACTCATTATCATTTCCTTTTGCAACCATCTTGGGATCCACTCTACTAAAGGCCTACCTTTTGATGATGAAGGATTTTTCTCTGCTACCCCCTTTCCCTTATCACTCCTTTCTGGGGTTTTCTCTTTTTGTGATGGCTCTTCTCTTGTAATATTTTTTTTAGTGAAGCCTATAGTTCTTACCTCTATATCTTGGGAGGTGTGGTGAGAATATTCAGCAACTTTTCCTTCTCCAGAAACTTCATTGGTCAAAACTTGTGGAGGCTCTTTTTCGTACTTCTTTTGAACTTGTTCTTCTTTCATACCTAGTGCTAGAGGAGTAGCAGAGCCTTTATAAACTGTGACTTGTAATGGGGATAAAGGAGTTATCTCAGGACCTTGTGACTTTGGTGGCATTTCCATCCAATCTTCCTATTGGGGTTCATTAATTATTGTAGCTTGGATCTTATCCCCAATTAACTTAGTCCCTAGGGGAATTAAATCAAAACTTGACATCTTAAATATATCAGTGCCCTCCACATCCTTCTCATCAACACATTATTACATTTCATCCTCTAATGTGGTTATTTGTAGAGGTTCTTTGGGGATTGGTCCTGGTGTAGTAGTATAACTTCTCCTTCTCTCTTGTTATGCAAATCTTGTTAGCTAGGTCCACCTACTCAAAGGTACACTATCCTCATCATCCTCTTCTTCATCTTCCTTAGGAATAGGTTCCAAGATTCATGGGATAGGGACTACTTTCCTAATCACCCTTTGCCTCTTCTTGACTAAAGTCTTGATCTTGCTTCCCTTGTTAGGCACCAAAGGGGATGCTTACTCTATTTGCCAAGATGGAGAAACCTCTTAAATCTCAACTTCTCTCTTTGTTTGGTTGGGTGCAGTAGCTGGAAGCAATTGAGGTTCAACTTGGACTTATGAAGCTATAGTATCTTCTAACCCTTGTACATTTACTTTTCCTTGATGCGAAGGTGTTGGGATTTCACCCTCTTCTAGTTTGACTCCCTGGGGAGAACTTCTTTTCCTCTTACCTTGACCTCCACCTTTTTGAGCTTTATAATAACCCACTAGCCTATCAAGCTGGTGTACTATTTTTGTCCTCACCACCAATTGAGTTGTAAAGGGAGGTATAGTGATTTTCCTACCTCTACCTTTGGCTGGGTAGGCTTGTGCATGAAGGACTACTATTTTAGGAATTGGATCAAGCTCAAATGGTTTCTTGATCCAATCCTATGTCATTTTAATGACATGCCTCACCCTATGGTTGATATCTAAATTTTCCTCTCTATCAACCTCGACACTCATAATAGGCCTATCGCCTATCTTGTCCTTGTTGGGTAGAGGATCCAAAAACTTCTCAAAATCTTGTTGTCATATCTTGATTGGAATTTTTACCTTCAAGGCCTTCTTTTCCAAGTACAAATTCATCCTACAATAATCACTTATTTAGACATTGTACTCATTTGTAGCATTCATCAAATGATCCTCAATGGCTTCTTCATACTAAAATGTCTTCCCCACCAAATATTATACTCTCCTAATATTATCAAAACATGGTCTTGGAGGATTGTACTCTTACAAGGGATACTAGTCTCATGTGCACTCAAAAGAGGAGATATCTTTCCTTTGATCTACCCCAAAAGGTTCAATAACCAATGGCCAAGTCAAATTTTTCTTATGTTGTTTCCTCACTCTATCATAGGCAAACAACATTTTTCAAGAGATCTCTAAGAGAATCAATCTATTACAAGGGTACCTCGAAAGCTTCCTAGGGTTCACAGTGGTACCTACTACCCTTAGCTATGTGAATGTTATAAATTGAATGTAATATGCTCTAAGTACTATTATCTACACTATTGCATCATTTGATAACCTCTTTTTATAATACCCCTCTATAAATCTTATTATAGCAAATATAAATGCATCATTTACAATTATGTACTCTTTTCTTTGTTCTGAGAGCTTCTTCTTCACTGACTATGGGTACAAAATATATGGCTAGGCATTAGGATATTGCATGCTACCATTTTTATACAATCTTGGATAGCCTGTCACTCTTGTAGCCAACAAATACACCAAATACGATGTCATATAGAACTTTCTTTTTTTCTTTACCACCACCAATTGTTCACACAAATTCTCACTAAAAGTAGAATCCCAATCTAGTTTCATTTCTACTTTCTTAATTATTTCAATGAAATGCACCATGAAGATATTCAGATGGCTAGTTGTAGGTAAGCCTATAACTCTACTCAAAAGAATGATGGAGTATCCAATGTATTTGATCATGTACACTTTGGTCATGTTAACCTTACCAATCTTCTTCCCCAAAGGAGTCTTCTTGATTAGGTATGAGGATTGATTGATCTTAGAGGCTTCCTCAATGTGTTCCCTATACCATCTTTCCACCTATTCATATGTAAGCTTGATGAACTGGTCTACCCATGGGAGATGAAATACTTTCTCAATATTCTTTGGGCATAGATCAAGGACAATTTCTCTTGTAAAACTCTTCACAACCCTCTCCTTAAGGACAAAGTGTTCTACAAGTGTCATGACTAGCTCTGAAGATTGTACCAACACTAGGTGTCAAGCTACATTAACTAGCCTAGAACAGATCAGAGAAGAAACCATCTGCAACCTCTTACTAGGTTTGATGTAAATTTTCAATAATTCCCCCAAATTAGTATGCCCCAATTCTATATCTTTAATCTCTAAGTAGTCATCCTAGAACCTCAATTTTGTTGGAATTCCTTGGAACTTGAATACTATAGTTTTCAATGCCATGTTCTCACCCATGGAGGCTGATGAAGATACCATTATATCTACACAAAAAGACATCCATTAGTCCAAGGTTGGACAAAAATGAATTAATTTAACCCTAATACTAATATGGAGAAGACCCTTAAAAACTAGATGTTCTAAAAACACTAAAACTTGTTAAAAAACCCCCTATTAAAAAAATGGCACACCAAGTTAGGTGCCTATTAGCACACCTGGATAGGTGTGCTAATGCACACCCAATCTAGGTTTGATTTATTAGCCTTTTATGTTTCAAAAAGAGTTTTAGGTGGGCACTAGCCCACCAAATTAGGTGCAATAGTGTGCACCAAGTTTGGTTGCATTTTACAAACTTATCTTTGTTTTGTGTTTTTTCAAATTTTTTGGTGCGCACTAGTGCACTAAGTTTTTTGCCCTCTTGATTTTGTTTTTTTTTTTTGAGGTTTTTTCTTGAGATTCCTTTTTAGAGATACGAGTGTGGATAACCACACCTATGAAGATGCGCTAATGTGCACCCATCCTAGTTGAAGATCGTAGAGTTATAATGGTTCTTAAAGGCTTGAGTGAAAGGATTGATGTGCATCAACACACTTGGGAAGGTGCACTAGTATATCCTCATCTCCTATACTCTTAATCTTGTAGTTGATATAACTTCTAATATCTTCTATTTGAAGCACATTTTTTGGAACATGCAAAAATGTTCATAATGAATCGTCCACAAGAGATGCAAATGGATGCTTCTTGAATATATATCTTGGCCCTACACTAACATCATAAACTAACTATCTAGCCATTGTCTCACTAATTGTATGCACTAAAAACTTAATTTTAACTCCATAAAATACCCTAAAAGTCACATTTTAGGGCTTATGCAATTTTGCACTTCAAGAACTTCTTTTCACACTCCAAATTATTATCAAATTATTCTTCAATTCACTCTAGACACTTTGCATGATCCAATGGTACTCACAATCTTGTTTGTGATCCTTAAATCATTTCAAATCACACTACACATTAAATATGTATCTACCACAAATTCACAAAATGTCTTTGTTTACCAATATCTTTTTTTTCTTTCTCAAATATTCCCAAGATCATATCTTTGCTTGCACACTCAATCATAGCTTCCTTTCTCTATCTACTACCTTCTACTAACTATGTAACTTCTTATCCTTTCTCTACCATTAGTTCTAACCAACTTATGCTTTGTCTCTACCACAACTGCTCAATTCAAATAGGATAAGTCACAAACAATTACTGACTTCAATTTCTCATCAGGTGCATCAAAATATTTTTCCTCCAAAACTTTATAAGAACTTTTTGGATCCTTAGCTTTTTGACAAATAGTTCCTTGAATTCATCAACATGTTCCTTGATTACTTCCTTTTGGTTATTATCACTGTCATTTCCATTCCTTCTATCATTTTTTTTTGTTCCTTATATTATTAGGATTCTTGTTGAAATTTCTTCTATCCATTCTATAGTATATTTCTATGTGTCCAAAGTTATTGAATAACTAACACATAGGTGCATTTCTCCTCTGATTGGTTTCATTCTAACTAGTAGGTGCTCTACAATTCCTTACAATGTGTCCAAGATTGCTACACGTGTAACACACAAGCTATTTCTTTTCACCATCAGATATACTTTGTGATCTCCCCCTTTCATTACTTGTAGAGTTAGTGTTCCTAAAAATTCTACTATTTTCATTATTACCATCATACTTAGGTTTCTTACAATCTACTACTTTATGTCCATAACCATGGCAATTATAACAATGGAAATTTTTAATAGGTTTAAAAGATTTACTTGTACAATCTCTATTTATTTCACTAACTTCATTACACATGAAAAATTTACCTCTAAACTCATGTCTCACTTCCTTGGGTGGTTCATCTTTCTTAAGTTTATCAACTTGCTCCATTTTCTTAGGTTCATCATGTTTCACTGACAAATAAACTAATTTAGTCTCTTTTGATACTTTAGTGGTTATGCTTGATTCTACCTTACTCAGATAAGATTCTTTAGGGGATTCAACAACTAGATCTAGTTCTCTTCTAATGTAAACTTTCATGTCTAATTTCTCATCAATAAGATATCCAAGTCCTATCTTATCATAAGGTCTTGGGTGACATATTTGTTCATCAATCTTCTCACTACTAGAATAAAGTTTCTCTAACTATTTCTTAGCTTGTGTCAATTCTCCTTCCACAATGATATTTTACTTATGTAATTCTACATGCTCAATCCTAATAGAATCTAATTTAGATGTCACTTGACTTAATTGGGATCTAAGGTTTGCATTCTCACATTGCAGATTAGGTTCACTCTTGCTACCATCTTTCTTAAGACTCAACTTAAGTTCAACAATTTTTGATTCATGTTTCAAGATTTTATTTTTTTTCATGAGATTTCCTACTTCATCATTTCACTATTCTACATAATTTATTCCTTACTAAATTTTAGGTCATCAATATTGTCTTTCAGTTTTCCAATGTAAAATTTTGCATATTCATACCTATCTTCCAGGTTATCTCTTTCTTTTGTAAGAAGGTCAGTCTATTTAAGATCTTCTTCAAGGTTTACCTCCAACTATTCCATATCCATAGGGATCTTACTCAAGCTATTCATATTCTTTAGAGTAACTAGGCTCTGATACCAATTGTTAGAAATAGATAATATTGAGAGGGGGCTGAATCAGTATTCTACAAAAAATTTCCTAGAACTAAACATTGTTAATTACTTTATAACTTGCATATTAAAGGAAACCAAAAATTCTAAATACTAAATATAACCATGCACATAGAGAACTTATAACACAATTATTTGTTAACTAGGCAAAACCCTAGTGTGGATGATACTAACAAGATGATTCTCTAAACAAAAGGATCTTGTTAAGGATATTGACCCTGTTAGGAGTCTATGAAGTACATATAGTGTCTTGAGTCCTTGCTAGAGGACTAGGCCTTATTAGAAGCCTCAACCCTATTAAGATTTTCTTAAACCCAATTAGGAGTTGGTAGACCAAATAAAATGTATGCAAGAATAGACCACTACCCTAACATGTATTTATACAATAAAGTTTTACACAAGATGAGATATACATACAATACTTTGTCTTATCATACATTAGATATTGCATCACATAAGTCTCATATATCTTTCAAGTTGTCTCTACAAATAGTTTTCATATCATACATCATCCACATTTTTCGATCAAGATAAGATCTCTAATTATACTTCATAAATTAGTAATTCTCTACTCAATTGGCCTTTATGTCTTCACACACTTGATATAATCTCAAAATAATTCCTTAAGTTGTACAAATAAATTCTCTACTATGCTCTCTTCTGCTCTGTCAAATACCCTTACTGGTATTTCAATTGTAACTTGTGTCATACAGTCTATACACATCTGCACATTAGCATACATCATCATGATACAATCATAAATCTATCCTCAACTAGGCATAAGCTAATTCAAAGTGCGTCATCCATACACATCATATTTTTCTCTCTACTACTACAAACTATCTAACACTTAGATAATTTTCTAAATCTAAATGCATAAATGAGATGTTGAATATATGTTGTCATAAATAACAACACTCAAGACATCATACTAACCATATTTCCAACATATGTCAGACAAGAATGTCAAGACATTGATGTAGGAAAATCAACTTACCAATCCTAATCTTGTCCAAAAATTAAAAAATTGTATCATTAGAAAGGTTAAAAAACATGTCAGATTATGGTGGTAATATAAGAGATAACTCTTCACCATTTGCAACCTAATGAAATCAAATATGAGAATTGATCTTATAAGATGCAAAATATCTCAACCAAAAAAAAGAGAGGGAAAACATCAACCCAAGCCTTTGGGTTGCTAAACATGATAATGTTATGTCTAGTATACCTTTACTAAACATAGCATGATTGTGTTATGTCTATGTGAAAGTATAGTCAATTTTTTATAGGCCTAGTTAATGAAGCAACTATCCAAAAATGGATTAATTTCATCAAATAAATGATTGGATCAACTAGGGAACTATAAAAAATAATCTAAATCCTAAATTTCATGCTTTGAATGAGCCATGCATGGGACACATTAGAACCATTGCATTTTTTAATAACTTCATTTTCTAGTTCAAAATATTGTGAGGAAAACATGTGTATTACCAAGGACTACCCAAATCCCACCATAGAAAGAGTGTGATGGAGGGACAATGCACACATAGTTTTATACAGAGATTTAAATGTCAATTCTATCAAGGAAAGTTTATCTTGTGGAACTCATATTTTGGACCTTGGAATCATTTAGTTTTTTTTTCATCAAAATGGATACCTTTATAGGGAAAACCTAATTGCAATGCAACAATACAATGTATGGTTATGATATAGGAGAGTTTTTTGTAGTTGACCCAAAAGATAAATCATCTTACAAAGAAATTATGAAGAATAGTTATTGAACCTTCTCTTTGAATTCTATTAGGTAGGAAAATCTAGTGATGGGTTTTTGTGTATGTCAAGAATAGGAGGAAGAAGGGTCTGAAATTAAGCCATGGGTGCATCACCATGACAAAAAAGGAAACCTACAAAAATATTCTTCTCAAATGGCCAAATAAATTATTGGATCTCTTATCAAGATGAAATAAAAATTGATGCTTGACATTAATTGCCAATTTAGTGTACATTTTAAAAACAATGACACATGTTGATAAGTAGTCTAGTGAATGTATGGATATAATTTTAGAGATGTACCTCTCTCTCTCTCTCTCTCTCTCTCTCTCTCTCTCTCTCTCTCTCTCTCTCTCTCTCTCTCTCTCTCTCTCTCTCTCTCTCTCTGAAACAAGAGAGATAAAATTTTCTATGATAGTCTAGTAATTGCAAGTGTCATCTTTGTCACAAGTTTTCCATGAAACACTAGTAGTTGGAGGTGCCACTTCATCACAACTTTTCCATGGAAGTCTAGTAGTATTAGGTGTAATATTTAGCATAATTTTTATATGAAACTTTGTTGTTAATATATATAATAACCCTTATAGGGAAGACCTAATTTCAATTCAATAATCTAATGTAAAGATGAGATATAGGAGAGAGATTCTTGTGGTTGAACCAAAAAATAAATCATCTTCTAAATAAATGACAGAGACTTCCTATGAAGGCTCTTGGCTATGTTGACTCAATGATAGTATAGTAGTTGTAGCTTCCACCTTCATCACATTTTTTCCATGATAGTCTAGTATTTACAAGTGCCATCTTCATCATAAGTTTTCCATGATAGTCTATTAGTTGAAGGTGTCATCTTTATCACAAGTTTTCATTGATAGTATAGTAGTTGGACATGCACTAAAGACCTTATGTCACTATGTGATCTACTAGTAGATGGTGAGTATTCATAATCATCACCAGACATAGGCTCACATGTATATCATGTGTTATGTGCAACCAAGGTAAATGTTAACTAGGTCTTCTTAGTCTCAACAATCTTAAGAATCATCAAAGCCTATCAATATGTTACCATCACCATATTTGGAGGACATAGAAGTGTAACCATCATTATCCTATGTGATACACTTAATTTCATATGTTACAATTGTTTTGTCACTTCTATACATGAACTTGATTTCATTTTAACAAATGTATATATAAGTATTTAGGTTGAAGTATGTAGTTATCGCTCTACATGTTAATGGGGTATTGGATTTCTCATGAAGCTTATGTAAAACTATTAAATTCTAATTCACAAATTTCTTCATAATGGAAAGAGAAAGAACAAGAATGTACTATCCTAGAGATGGTCAGAGGTATCAAGTAAAGATACTAATAACATTTTTGAATAAAGTTGGGTTTAATATGGTTTTTGATAACTAAAATGCTTAATATGTTTTCATCACTACTATAAGGTCTATATATCTTATCACGAAGCTTTAGCTTTATGTTTTTATGTAGTTACTATAATGATACAAGGATATCTATCATGGAGGAGAACCTAGGGTAAGGTAAAGCCCTAATCTAAATTTTGGTTTGTAGATGGTATAACCCATTTGAATTTTTTAGAATAACTAAGAGGGGGGCGAATTAGTTATCCAAGGTCCAGACATATAATTAAAAAATTTGACCACTTATTGAACCCATATCCATAAAACATTTTCGTCATGCATGCATCTATTAGATCATACAATCACTTAAACTTGTAGGTTACTATCGAATCAACTTTGCAAAAATGTAAACATGAAACATAATAGATCAGTAACACATTCATCATAATTATTTAACATGGAAACCCAATTTGGTAAAAACCACCAATAACATGCTAGTCATTCTCACTCTTCCAAAGGGATGCCTCATGAAAGGCCAACCTTGTTAAAGGTTATGATGCACAGTGTTAAATGTGACCTGGCTAAAGGATTTCAATCACCCTATTAGGAGTGAACCTTGTTAGAGGACTTTATCACCCAGATAAAGTATATACAAATGATTTTTAGTTCAGCCTTAATCCAAAGGATTTACCCTCGACTAGTATAATGATTAGAAAGTAATAATAAGGCATGATCTAATAACAACTAACAACACAATTATAGATTACTGATCTTTGTTTCAGTCCTCCAATCTGCTTGGCTTTCACACACTTCAACTTTGATATCTTTTTCACCCTTCAAGCATACATACCCTTAACCCTTCTTGCTTTTTTTGCTAATTTCGTCTCTTCTCTTAGGTCATTAAATGAAGCAATAACCTAGACTCCTTGTCTTCCTTAGGTTCTCACACATGATAACCTTTGCTTTTGACTAGTCATCTCTATAAATAAAGAATTAAGATCTTTTGACATTCATCCTCCACTGTTCATTTTAGGGTTAGGTTAGATTATGAAGGATTTAATTAATCTACCCATTATTTCATTTCATTTCCTTCTAGAAACTTTTCCTACAATTCTCTTTGAATTTTCCTTAAAATGGTTCACAATGAATTTTGTGCCACCAAATCATCAATCTTATCTTCCACATGGTTCACACAATCCATGAAAATAAACTTGTTAGCTTAGATTCATCAAATTCTTGATCTTTCTCATAATGTTGACACTTGACATTAACTAGCTTCTGATGTTTAGAACATACTACATTTATCGGCATACTCTATTAAAACACTTGGAATGAACTAAAGTTTATTAGTGCTCAACATCAACTAAACTTTGTTTAGCTTACACTAAAATTGACTTTGCTTGGCTCCAACTTTTTTTTCACTCAACTTACACTAACTTTTCTTGGCACCTAGTATGTAGAGTGTTAAGCCTGGCAGACAAACTTTGTTTAATCTATTCTTCTTAACTTAATCAGTGTAACCATCCTTTGCAATCTTAAGTAGATTATCAATGCACTATAATACCATTATCTTAATTTATCCTTGTACTCATTTTCCATATCATAATTCAACTTTCCCTCTAGGTGCTATTGTTACCTCATTTGATCAAATCCTCTTCATCAATCAAACAAATGATAGTACTCAAATTATATAAGTAATTATCTTACCAACAAGTAGTAGGTTTTACATTAGTGACAAAAAATGATTGAAACACATTTATCATGCTTGTATCAATCTATTTTCAATAATCTACCTCTTTGGCATTGATGGCAAACCAAACTAGCCAAGCTAAAATAGTACAACCAACAAAATACCAAAAAGAAAATAATTCCTTATATTGAAATCTATCCCTCTATCAACAACTTTCATCTTCTAAATAGGTTACAAAATTATGTTCTGATCAATAGACAATCAATAAATTCATCCTTATGATTCCCTCTTGACTAGGTATTCATGTTTCTTCTATATTTTCTTTCATCTCCCTCAGCACTTAGGATTTCTCCCTCTTTAGGATTAGGCAAATTAGGATTGCTCCCTCATTTCTTTAGATTTCTTTGTCTTTCTCCTTTAATTATTTCTCTAGATGTCTGTGCCTTTCTCCCTCAATAATTTCTCCCTCTTCAAGAAAATAATTCCAAGGACTTTTCATCTTCATATGTAGGTATGAACATTTTCAATTTCTCCCGTGATCACCTAGCTTGTGACTAATTTGTAGCTACAACTCTTTGATTACTTTAGTCAGCTCATATAGTAAGATCCACTACATTAATGTGTAACATATGTCAATCAACTTGTTCAATGTAGGGCACTCCTCAAGCTTATTAGATAGCCTTTGATAGGGGTATCACTCCTAGTTTACCTCTTAGATTCTCATGAGCATCCTTAGGTAATGCTTTTGTGAAGATATCAAATATTTTCTCTTTTGTGTTAACATATTCCATCTTTACCTCTTTATCTTGAACTAACTCTATCAAGTAATGATACTTGATTGTAATCTACCTAGTCTTTATATGAATTACATGATTATTTGATATATTTATAGCACTTGTATTATCACAATAAAGTATCACATGTTTAGTGATTTCTTCCTTCATACTTTTGAGTGGTTTTTTGATCCATACAATGTTTGTAAAATTTACTACAATAGCAACATATTTAGCTTCAGTACTATATTGAGAGATGTAGTTTTTTTTCTTGCTAGTCTATGTAACTAGACTTTTTCCTAAGAAAAAATTCTTAGTTCTCTTTCTATCATCAATATTTCTAGCCCAGTCAGCATTAGTATAGGCTCTCAATTCAAATTTCTCATTTTTCTTATAGTATAGACCATAGTCTTTCATTCCTTTCAGATATCTCATTATTCTTTTAACTACCATCAAATGATTCTCCATGGGATTAGTAGAGAATCTTGTAATTAACTCAAGAGACAATGAAATATCAGGTCTATTGTGTACTACATATTGTAATTTTCCAATCATAGACCTATATAATGTTTGATTCACCTCAACAGAATCATCATTCTTTGAAAATTTATATCTTGTCATAATAGGTGTTCTTACTAGCTTAGAATCCTTCAATCTTAAAGTTTTTAATATCTCCTTAACATACTTTGACTAAGTGATGTATATACCATATTTCATCTAATGTACTTTCAAACCCACAAATAAGTTGATCTCTCCAAACATAGACATGTCAAATTCTTTCTTAATTCCATTTACAAAAGCCTTACATAAAGTATCTTGACCTCCAAATATGATATCATCAACAAAAATTTCAAATAGTAAAATACCTTTGTTTTTCTCTATCTTTAAGTATAGATTTGTATTATCATAAGTCCTCTCAAATCCAATCTTCACAAGATAATTATGAAGCCTTTGGTACCATGCTCTTGCTACTTTCTTTTAAACCATATAAAACTTTGTGTAGTCTACATACCAAGTTTTTATTGTCAACATCAACAAATCCTTTTGGATGTTCTATATAAACCTCTTCCTCTAATATACCATTCAAAAATGTATACTTAACACCCATTTGATAAACTTTAAAACCTTTGTATGAAAAGTAAGCAAACAAAGTTCTTACTCCTTCTAGTCTTGCAATAGGGGCAAACATTTCCCCATATTCAATCCCTTTTTCTTGTGCATATCCTTTATAAACTAATATTGCCATGTTCCTTGTGACTTCACCATTTTCATCAAACTTTTTTCCATATACCCCCTTGGTACCAATCACATTTTGTCTTCTATTCTAGGAACTAGAGTCCATATCTTATTTTTCTCAATTTTTTCAATCTCTTCTTCCATGGCTTTACTTGAGTCTACATCCTCTAAGGCATCTTTCACTATTTTAGGTTCTTGCATGCGTAGAAAATATGTATCATTTCTCAACTTGTTCCTTGTCATTTGTCTAGATTTTTTATCTCTAATGGTTTGTGTAGTAGGGTAATGTCTCTTGACATACTTAGACACTCTTGGTTTAGCTCTATTTTCTTCATTTGGTCTCTTGACTTCTAAATCACTACATACATCTCTATTAATTAGTTCAACATATCTTTAATGTACACTAATCTCACAATTAAAATGTGCCTCAACTTCATTCTATAACTCAGCAACTAAGTGTAGCTCATTACCTGAATGCAACATTACATTCATAGTATGTGACTCAATAGTCACTAAAACTTGGTGTTGGTTTACGACTTCATTTACAAAATCTTCATCAGTAGGCATACCTTCATAAAAGTATACAAATGATTTGTATTCTTCTAGTTCCTTCATAGGTTCAACCTCCTATACTTTTGTGTATTCATCAAATTTCACATTTGCACTTTCCACAACTTTGTTAGTGTTAGTATTTAAACACTTATAAGCTTTATTTCTTATGAAGTAACCAAGGAATATACCTTCTTCACCTATTTCATCTAATTTATTATTCCTGAAACCTGTGAGAATATAACACTTGCTTCCAAATACCTTAAAATATTTTACATTGGTTGAGTATCCATACCATAGTTCAAAAGGTGTTGAATGAGTACCCTTCTTGACTTTCACATGGTTCAAGGTATAGATAGTTGTACTTGCAACTTCTCTCCAGTATTTCAAAAAAATATTTTTCTCCATCATGAGTATCCTAGCATAGTCCATTATAGATCTATTCCTCCTTTTAGCTATTCCATTTTGTGGAGGGAACCTAGAAGTATATGTCTATCTTTTGATTCCTCTATCATTACAAAACATCTCAAACTTAATTATGTAAATTCTCCTCCTCTATCAAATCTCAAACATTTTAGACTTTTACCTATTTCTTTCTAAACCCTTGCTAAGTACTACTTAAATATTTGGAAAGCATCATATTTCTATTTCAAAAATATAACAATCATCATTCTAGAATAATCATCAACAAGCAACATAATGTACTTATCTCCTTTGTAGCTTTGCACTTCAATTGGTCCACACAAGTTAGTATGAAAAATCTCTAATATTTCTTTAGAGCTATGAATCTTACTTTTAAAACTTGACTTTGTCATTTTACCTAACTGACATTGTTTGCAAACTATATTGTCAGGCTTCTTCAACTTAGGAAAACCTTTGACTCTTCTCATGTTACTAATATTAACTGAGTTATCAAAATTAACATGGCATAACCTCCTATGCCATATCCACACATCACCAAACTCTACAATTAAACAAGCAGCATCCACTATATCAAGGTACAATAGATTACATCTAGTTTGATCACCTTTTCCAATTTGGTTTTCCATCAATATCATATACTTTGGCAATATTGTTTTCAAACTCAACCTTGCAACCTAAATTGTTTAGTTGTGACATAATCAAAAAATTATAGTTAAGTCCTTGAACATAGTAAGAATTTTCACATAAAATCTTTTCTATAGCTTTGATAGAACATTTTCCTTTTATCAGATAGGGTGCATCATTAACAAACCATACACTATTTCCACAATAATAATTCAATGCAATGAACTTACTTTTTTCGCTAGTCATGTGATGTGAACACCTATTATCAATGAGCCATCTGTCATTCTTTCTCACACAAGAAACTAGTGTAGTTTCCTCATCCTCATCGAATTCATCCTTCAATTCAAACTACACCACTTCATTATCATGATCATCAGATCCATCTTTTGTTTCCTCTTTAGCAATGTATGAAGACTTCTTGCCTTTTTCTTTGTAAGCTTTATTGTCTTCATCTCTTCTACTTTTGTACTTGTCTCCACCTCTACAATTTTTCTTCTCTAGACATGTAATGGTAATATGACCAACCTCATTGCAATTGAAACACATGATAGGTAACTTACCTTTGTACTTTCCTTTACCTCTATTAATTCTCCTTGCTAGTAGTACTTTAGGTTGATGTACATCTTCTTCACTGTATCACTATCACTAGACACATATTTTTCCTTTTTCTTCTTCTTCTCATTAGGTTCCTTCAATGACAACTTAGCTTTGAAAGAAGATTCAACATTTTTAGGTTTTTAATTATCAAAACTAGATAGCTCAAAAGGAGTGAGCCTACCTACCAAACCTTCAAGAGTCAGATCATTCACTAGCATACATCTCAGTTCTTGTATTGAAGAAACTATAATAGAATAAATAGGTAGCAATTTTTTCAAAACTTTTCTTAGTACATTATCATCACCTATTTTACCAATAGATCCTCTTGTTGCATTAACAACATCTTTTATCCTAGAGCAATATTGATCAATATTCTCACCTTCTTGCATTCTAATATCATCAAACTTACCTCTAAGACTTTCAACTTTATCTCTTAGAATATTCTTGTCACCTACATAGATAGTGTGTAGAGAATCCCATATTTTCTTTGCACTATCACAACCCTTGATATCATAAAACTTAGCATAGTTTAAGGTAGAGGCAATCTCCAACATTGCATAGTTGTGTTCTTCCTTCTTTTTTAAATCTTCAGAAATTAGAACTCCTGTAGGATCAACATGCTCAACATCAATGGTAGATTGGCATAATCTCCAAGACCTCCTAGGTGTAGCTTCATTAGAATTTTCTATGTAGGAAAGTTATCTCTGTTAGCTTGGGTATGTCCCTTTTTGATATCTTGATATTTTTTCTTCTAGTACCTTCAAACTAGTCCCCTTAAGCAGATGGCTCTAATACCAATTGTTGGAGTCCTCTAGAATAACTAAGAGAGGGGGTGAATCACTTATCCAAGGTCTAGATATAAAATTAAAAAATTTCATAGCTTAGTGAATGCATACATCTATTAGATCACACAATCACTTAAACTTGTAGGTTACTATTGAATCAACTTAGTAGAAATGTAAACATGAAACAAAACACATTCAATAACACATTCGGCACAATGATTTAATGTGGAACCCCAATTTGGAAAAAACCACCAGTAACATGCTATTCATTCTCCCCCTTATAAAGTTATGCCCTGTGAAAGGTCAACCCTATTAAAGGTTACAATGCATACTATTAAATATGACCTAGTTAAAGGATTCTAATCACCCTGTTAGGAGTGAGCCTAGTTAGAGGACTTTAGATCATTCACTTGCAATGTCACCTGGTTAAAGGATTTACAAATGACTATTAGGTCAACATTAACCCAAAAGATTTTCCCTAGACTGGTACAATGATTAGAAAGTAACAATAAGGCCTACTCTGATAGCAACTTACAAAACACTTACAAATTACAAATATTTGTTTTAGTCCTCCATTCAGCTTGGATTTTGCACACTTTAGCACTAATATCTTGTTCACCCTTCAAGCATCTGTACCATTAAGCCTTCTTATTTTTCTTGCTAATGTAGTCTCTTCTCTTAGGTCACTAAATGAAGCAATACCCTAGGCTTGTTGTCTTCCTTAGGTACTTGTACATGACAACATTTTCTTCTGACCAACCATCTCTATAATTAGAGGATTAAGATCTTTTGCCATTCATCCTCCATCATTCATTTTAGGGTTAGGTTAGATTAGGTAGGATTCAATGAATCTACCCATTATTTTATTTCATTCCCTTCTAGAAACTTCTCCTTCAATTCTCTTTGAATTTTCCTCAAAATGGTTCACCATGAATTCTTTACTACTAGCTCATCAATCTTATCTTCCATACAATTCACACAATCCAAGAATCAAACTTGTTGGCTTAGATTCATCAAATTCTCAATCTTTCTCATAATTATGATAGATAGCATTAATTGGATTTTGATGCTTGATACATAATATTATGCTCGGTATCCTCTATCAAAACACTTGGCTAGAACTAAAGTTTACTGGTGCTCAATATCAACTAAACGTTACTCAATTTACACTGTTTCACTTGGCTTACACTGAAATTAACTTTTCTCAACTCTATCTAATTTTCTACTTGGCTTACACTAACTTTTCTAGACACCTACTGTGCAAAATGTTAATCTTGGTAGACAAACTTTGTTTAACTTGTTCTCCTTAAATTAATCAGTATAACCATCCTTTGCAACCTTAAGTAGATTATCAATTCACTATAATACCACTGTATTAACTGATCTTTGTACTCTTTTTTTGTATCATAACTCAACCTTTCCTCTATGAGCTATTGTTACCTCATTTGATCAAATCCTCTTCATCAATCAAACAAATGATAGTACTCAAATCATATAAGCAATTGTCTTATCAACAAGTAGCTTAGGTTTTGTCATGTTAATTTTAATAACTTGGTTAGTATCAGTAACATGAGAAAAGTTGGAGGTTTTCCTAAGTTGAAGAAGCCTAATAATATAATGTGCAAACAATGTCAATTAGGAAAAATGAAAAATTAAAGTTTAAGAGTAAAGCTCAAACTTCTAAAGAAATACTAGAGATTGTTCATACTAACTTGTGTGGACCAATTGAAGTTCAAGGCTACAAAGGAGATAAGTAAATTATGTTGCTTGTAGATGATTATTCTAGAATTATAATTGTTATATTTCTAAGATAGAAATCTAATGCTTTCCAAATGTTTAAATGGTGCTTAGAAAGAGTTGAAAAGGTTACAGGTAAAAATCTGAAATGTTTGAGATCTGATAGAGGAGGAGAATTCACATTAAATGAGTTTGAGATGTTTTGTAACGAAAAAGGAATCAAAAGATAGACATCTTCTCCTAGAACCCCTCCACAAAATGGAATTTCTAAAAGGAGGAACATACTTATAATGGGCCATGCTAGGATACTCATGATAGAGAAAAAAATTTCTTTAAAATACTAGAGAGGCGCTCTAAGTATAGGTTTTTATACCTTGAACTATGTACAAGTCAATAGAGGTATTCATTCAACACCTTTTGAATTATGGTATGGATAATCACCCAATGTAAAATATTTAAATGCATTTGAAAGAAAAATCTTTATTCTAAAAGATTTCAGTAATGGTAAACTATATGCAAAAAGTGAAGAAGGTATATTTCTAAGTTATTCCATAAGAAGTAAAGTTTATAAGTGTTTAAATATTAACACTAAGAAATTTGTGGAAAGTGCAAATGTGAAGTTTGATGAATATACAGAAGTGGATGAGGTTGAACCTATGAAGGAACTAGAAGAATATAAATTATTTGTATACTTTTATGAAGGTATACCTACTAAAGAAGATGCTTCAAATTAAGCTACAAACCAACAACAAGTTTCAATGACTGCCAAGTCACATACTATGAATGTCGAGTTGCATTCAGGAACTGAGCTGTATTCAAATGCTGATTTACAGAATGAAGATGAGACACATTTTTATTTTGAGATTAGTGTACATGAAATAAATGTTGAGCTACCTAACAAAGATGTATATAGTGACTTAGAAGTTGAAAGACCAAATGAAGAAACTAGAGCTGAACCAAGATTGCCCAAATATGTTAAGAGACATCATCCTACTGTATAAATCATTGGAGATAAAGATGCTAGAGAAATTGCAAGGAATAAGTTGAGAAATGATATGTGTTTTCTGAGCATGAAATAACTCAAAATAGTGAAAGATTCCTTAGAAGGTGTAGATTGGAGAAAAGCCATGGAAAAAGAGATTAAACAAATTTAGAAAAATAAGGCATGGACTCTAGTTTCTAGACTAGAAGACAAAAATGTGATTAACACTAAGTGGGTATACAGAAACAAGTTAGATAAAAATGGTGAAGTCACAAGTCACAAGGAACAAGGAAAGATTAGTCTACAAATTATATGCACAAGAAGAATGAATTGACTATGGAAAAATATTTGCCCCTTTCCTAGATTGGAAGGAGTAAGAACTCTGCTTGCTTATTCTGCATACAAAGGTTTTAAAGTTTATCAAATGGATGTTAAATCTTTATTTATGAATGGTATATTAGAGGAAGAAGTTTACATAGAATATATAGAAGGATTTTTTGATTTTGATAGTAAAAACATGGTACATAGATTAGACGAAGCTTTATATAGTTTGAAGCAAGCACCAAGAGCATGGTATGACTGATGATAAAAGCAATCTGTACTTGAAGAAAGAGAAAGGAAAATATATTTTGCTATCTAAAATTTTTGTTGATGATATCATATTTGGAGGTCAAGATTCTTTATGTAAGGGTTTTTCAAAAGAAATGAAGCAAGAATTTGAGATGTCTATGTTTGGAGAGATCATGTTCTTTGTAGATTTACAAGTACATCCAGTGAAATGTGGTATATACATCACTTATTCAAAGTCTATCAAGAAGATACTAATTTTTTTTTGGATTAGAGGATTCCAAGCCAATAACTACACCTATGGTGACAAGACATAAATTGTCAAAGAATGATGATTTAGCTGAGGTGAAATGAACATTATACAAGTCTATGATTGGCAAATTACAGTATTTAGTACATAGAAGACTTGATATTGCATTATCTATAGGGATAGTTGCAAGATCCTCTGCTAATTTGAGGGAGAATTATTTGATGGTTGTAAAAAGAATAATGAGATATCTGAAAGGAATGAAGGAATATGATCTATACTACAAGAAAAAGAAAATTTTGAGTTAAGAGCATATATTGATGTTGATTGGGCTAGAAATATTGATGACAAAAAAGCACCAGTGGGTGAGCATTTTTATTAGGCAAGAGACTAGTTAAATGGAGTAGCAAGAAACAAAATTACACTTCACAAATGTACTTCTAAAGCTGAATATGTTGATGTTGTTGTAAATTGTACAGACATTGTATGGATCAAACAACTACTCAAAGGTATGAAAGAAGAAATTACTGAACTAGTGATACGTTATTGTGACAATACAACTATTATAAATATATCAAAGAATCTAGTGATGCACACAAAGACCAGCCACATCGCAATAAAGTATCATTACCTAAGAGAATTAGTTCAAGATAAAGAAGTGAAGATGGAATATGTTAACACAAAAGAGAAAATTGGTGATATTTTCACAAAAGCATTACCTAAGGATGCTCATGAGTATCTAAGATGTAAACTAGGGGTGATACACCTATGAAAGGATATCTAAGAAACAAGAGGAGTGCCCTACATGAAACAAGTTGATTGCCATATGTTACACATTGATGTAGTAGATCTTACTTTAGGAGCTGCTTAAAGTAGTCACTACAGGCATAGTGACTATATCCCCGATGAGATCCCTCTCCACCATAAGTACATGCTTTTAGTGTGATGGAAAACTCTACATGGTATTAGACTACAAGTCACCAGTTCGAGTCCCTCAAGCCCTTTGACCCTTCATCTGCGTAGGCTTGGATTATCAACATGGTATGTAGTGGGTGCAATTCCCACATGATAAATGGTTGTATCTAGCTTCATCATGTGGGGGCGGGGTTGTTTGTGTAGTGACTATATCCCCGATGAGATCCCTCTCCACCATAAGTACATGTTTTTGGTTTGATGGCAAATTCTACAATCACAGAGTTGAAACTACAAATCAGTCACAAGCAAGGTGATAAAGAGAGAAATAGAAGAAGTCCATAGCTATATATTAAGATGACAAATCTTTGGCATTTTTGTCAAAGAGGAAAATATAACTAAAGGAAGATATATATAGGTTAATAGAGAAATCCTAACACACATTATGAGGGAGAAATTTTTTGACTACCAAGACAGAAAGTGTATCTATTGATTACATCTACCTAGTAAGAGGATGATAATGTAGAGGGAGATATATGATATAAGAAGTTGAATGTTGATGATAGAGGGAGAGTTTTCAATAGAAGGAATTAGACTCTTTTTGCTATTTTGTTGGTCTTACTATTTCAACCAAGTTAAGTTGGTTGATCAATTTGGTTTGTTATCAACGCCAATGAGGGTGATTGTTGAAAATAGATTGATACAATTATGATAAATGTGTTTCAATAATTATTTTCTCATTGATGTCAAACCTTCTATTTTTTGGTAAGATAAATTCTTATATGATTTAAGTACTATCACTTATTTGATTGATGAAGAAGATTTGATCAAAAGATATAACAATAGCACCTAGAGGAAAGGTTGCATTTATGATATGAAAAGGAGTACAAAAATCAACTAAGATAGTGATATCATAGTGCATTGATAATCTACTTAAGGTTGCAAAGGTTGGTTGCACTAAGAAAGTTTAGAAGAACAAGTTAAAACAAAGTTTGTCTATCAAGCTTGACCGAATGGACAGTAGGTGCCAAGAAAAGTTAGTGCAAGCTAAGAAGAAAATTAGTTGGAGCCAAGTAAAAGTCTATTTTAGTGTATGTCAAGTAAAAAAAATGATGTTGAGTAAAGTTTAATTGATGCTAAGCACCAATAAAGTTTAGTTCATGCCAAGTGATTTTACAGAGGATATCGAGCAATACCATTTGTGTCAAGTGTCAACATTATTAGGAAGATCATGAATTCGATGAATCTTAGCCACCAATTTTGTTTTCTTGGATTATGTGAACCAAGTGGAAGATAAGCTTGATGAGTTTGTGGCAAAAAATTCATGGTAAACCTTTTTGAGGAAAATTTAAAGAGGATTGAAGGAAAGGTTTCTTGAAATGAAATGGAATGAGGGATAGATTCATTGAGTCCTAACTAATCTGTCCTAACCCTAGATTGGATGATGGAAAATGAATGGAAAAATACCATGATTCTCTATTTATAGGGATGGCTGGTCATAAGCAAGTGTTTTCATGTGTGAGAACCTAAGAAAATCAAGGATTCTAGGGTATTGCTTCATTTAGTGACCTAAATGAAGAGTCTACATTGGCATGTTAAGAAAGAAGGCTTAATGGTATGGATGCTTGAAAGGTGAACAAGTTTTTAGAGATCTATAATCTAAAAATGGAGTTGTAATTTTTTATCAGATCAAGCCTTATTGTTAATATCTAATAATTGTATTAGTCTAGGGTAAATCCTTTGGATTAAGCTTGACCTAACAATCATTTGTAAATCCTTTAACTGGGTGATATTTCAAGTGAATGGTTTAAAGTTCTCTAATAAGGCTCACTCTTAATAGGGTGATTGAAATACTTTAATTGGATCACATTTGATAGTGTGCATTGTAACCTTTGATAGGGTTGGCCTTCATAGGGAATCACTTCAAAAGAGTGAAAAAGAGTAGCATGTTACTAGTAGTTTTTTCAAAATTGGATTTCCACATAAATCATTATGTCAAGTGTGTTATTGAATCCATTATGTTTCATGTTTACATTTATACAAATTTATTTGACCATAACCTACAAGTTTTAAGTGATTGCATAATCTTATGAATGCATGCATGATGATAATTATTTTATGGGTTCACTAAGTTGTGAAAAGTTTTAATTGTACATTTAGCCTTGGATAATCACCCTACTAATTATTCTAAATAATTCCAACAATAGAATCTTTTGGTCATTTTTTGAATCTATGCATAACTATTTTGGTTTTAATCTTTCATTTTTTAGGGTTTATAAAATTGTTTAGTTTCAGTGATCTTGTTTTGTCCAATTTTGTAGAGAAAGCATGAAAATGGATATGGCTTGAGTTTCCTTGGTCAAAATTCCATGGCTCTTGAAGAAAAAGAAACAACCTTTGTATATAGATTTGAGTCTTTAGAAGTCCAAATTCCGTTTTTACAAGTGATCCTTAGACAAGCAAGCAAGCTTGGCAAGGTGCAAGGAAATGCTTGTAATGGAGTTTTGTGGTGAATAGAAGATTAGCATGGGTCAATATTGAGTAGGATATTTAGGATAAGTGTATGAATGGATAAAAACTCAAATGAGGAGGTTGGATATGGATTTTGATTCTTGTAGTGAAGAAAACATAAACATTGTATTTAAAACACTTGAAAAGAGGGTTTTCTCAAGTCATGATGTATAGTCAATCTTGAAGCCCAAGACCTAAAAAATATTCATGGTTAGGAAATAGGGAAAAAAGGTTTTGAACACACCAAGGAGCATTCTTAAGGGTTTTTGTGAGTTACTGGACTTTCCTTATTTATAGGAGGGCTAATAGAGGCTCTTAGGGCTACAAGGGATAATTAGGCGATTTGGAGAAATATGAATGCGAAACTTGAAAGAATGATGCAAAGTAGTAAGGGATGGGATAAGAACCTCAATAAAGGGGTTCAATCTTGATTTTAGGGTTCTTGGTGTATATAGTGGAGTTTGGGCATTCTAGTGCAAAGAATGCATATTTAGTGAATTAGGGGGAATAACATTGAACTTCAATTTTTGAGAGAGTTTCTTGGAGAAAAGGGATTGTAGAAGGATCATCTAGGCTATCATTAGGAAAAAAAATCCCAAGTAGGCTAGGAGTAGCCTAGGAAGAGAAGGAAAGCTCTTAGTTTGAAAAATCTAGCCATCAGAGTGGTATTAGAGCCATAAGTTAAAGACTTTTGGTGGTATGCTATATTTCACTAAGTCAAGTGGGTCTACAAAGATGGTTACCATTGTAGAGTTGTGGAAGGAGGTAGATGAGAAAAAGAAGCTCCTAGAAGAGAAGACTAGGGTTCTTCATGAGGCCATAGAAGAGGTGAAAGACAAATTGAGAGAGATAAAGGATGTAGCCCAAGCTAAGGAAGATGAAGACTTTGGAAAGGGTAAAGAAAAGGTGAGTTTGGAGGATGAGATACCTAAAATAGATCCTCCACTTGGTGAGTAAGAACCATTCCTCAAAGCCCTCAACACAAAGATACTAGAGAATATTTCCCTAATCCATGGCAAGATGGATGAAGGATATAGTACTAGAATGGCTTCAGAACATTGAGAACTACATTGAGTGTGAAGGGACAAAAGAGGCTCAAAAGGTGAGATTTTCAAAATCTAGGTTGAAAGGTCAAGCTTTGACATGGTGGAAGTTTGTGCAAGATGAAAGAGAATGTGAAGGGAAGAAACCTATAGCTAACTAGAAGGCTATGGCAGAAAAGATAAAAGAAACATATCCACTAGAAGACTACGAGATTCAAATTCACAAGAAGATGCAGAATCTCAAGAAGAAGGATCTTGATGTGGCTACCTATATCGAGGAGTTTTAGAAGTTGACCTTAAGATCAAGGTGCAAGAAGTAGAGAGCATCAAGATGGCTTGTACCTAAATGCCCTTAAATGGTATATCTAAGATGATTTGATCTTTTTTAGTCTCACCACCTTACGAAGTTTTTTTCAAATGGCTAGAAAGGTGGAAGAGAAAATGAGGAAGAAAGGGGACTCAAGTTCCAAGAATAGGGGTAGAGGAAAAGAATTTAGAGGTTTCTCAAGAGGAGGTTCTAGTGGTAAGAATAATGAGAAGAGGAATTATGGAGACTCTAATTGGAATGAAAAGACTAGTTAGACTGGTCAAAGGGAGGCTCTGGTAGGGGTAGAGGATGCAAAAATGGTGGAAGAGGAAGATATGGAAATAGTAGCAAAGGTTTACACTTTAGTAACATGAAGTGTTATAACTATGGAAAGTTGGGAAACCCCTACTTAAAGATGTCCACAGAAGGCATCATCTTCCTATGGAGAAAATAAAATCACATACATCTAAGAAGAAGATAATTAAAAGGTAGGAGAAGTGGATCTTAATGTTGAGAAAGGAGAGAACCTTATGTTAAGGAGAGTATTGGTTAAGGATCCAATCCAAAGATGAGCCAAAGCTGAGAAGAGCATTTTTTAGAACAATATGAAAAATACTAGGCAAGTATGCAAAGTGGTTATAGACTCGTGGTCTACTAATAATGTCTTGGTAGAGAAGGTAATACAAAAGCTTGGTTTGAGCAACTTTCCACATGTGTGTCCTAATAGGGTGACATGGTTGAATAAAGGAAAAAATATCTTAGTGAATAAACAAGTGTGGGTAGACATTATTGTTGGAAAGTATTAGGACAAGATCTTGTGTGATGTGATTCCCATGGATGCTTCTCACCTATTGTTAGGAAGACCCTGGTAGTATGATAGGGAGGTAGTGTACCATGGGAAGGAAAACAAGTATTCCTTATAGAAGGATAGAGTCACTTATAGGATCCAATCTATAGTGGAAGAAGATAAGGTGGAAAAGACTATTGCTAAAACATTTCTCATAAGTGGAAAAGAGTTCCTCAAGGACTTGAATGAGGGTGAAGGAATTGTATATGCTATTATGATGAAACCCAAGGAAGAGAAGGAAAATTCACAAGAATCTATCTTTATATAGGTACAACACCTATTGGATCAGTTCAAAGATATCATCTATGATGGAGCACCGCCTAAGAGAACCATAAGTCATCAAATTGACTTCATACCAGGAGTATCACTGCCAAACAAAGCTACATAAAAGATGACTCTAGAGTAGAACAAGGAGATTGCAAGGAAAGTTTAAGAGCTACTTGATCAAAAGTTGATTAGGAAGAGCATCAGTCCATGTTCCATTCTAGTGGTCCTAGCACCCAAAAAGGGAGGTAAGTAGAGAATGTGTACTAATTCTAGGGAAATTAATAGAATCACAATTAGGTATAGATTTCTTATTCCTAGGATAGAGGATTTAATGTACTATCTAGGTGGATCTAGACACTTCTCCAAAATTGATCTTAAAAATGGATACTATCAAATTAGGATGAAAGAAGGGGGTGAATGGAAGTTTTCATTTAAAACTATTGAGGGTCTCTATGAGTTGTTGGTAATGGAATTTGGGCTTTCCAATGCACCCAGTACCTTCATGAGAGTCATGAATGAGGTCTTGAAAGACTACATAGGATTATATGTTGTTGTATACATAGATGACATCCTCATCTTTAGTAAGATCAAGGAGGAACATATGAAATAGCTAGAGTTGGTTTTGAGGAATCTCTAAGAGGAGAATTTGATAGTAAACTTGGAAAAGACTGAGTTCATGATAAAGAAACTAGTGTATTTATGGTTTGTAGTATCCCAAGGAAGTCTTAAGATGGACAAAGACAAGGTGGAGGCTATTTTGATTTGGCCTACCCCTATATCTATTACTAAGGTCAAGATTTTTCATGGATTGGCATAATTTAATAGGAAATTTGTAAGAAGGTTTAGTGAAAGTTGTGAACCTATGATGGATACCATTTAATGGGGCATGAAAACCAAATTCATGTGGACTAAGTCTACAGATCAAAGTTTTGAGAGGTTGAAGATTGAGGGAAAACCCAACCTATCTTGATTCTACCTGGTTTTGAGAACCCATTTTTGGTGGAGTGTGATTCCAACAACATAGTAGTTGGAGAAATTTTGAGCTAGGGGGGTAGACCAATAGCATTTTTCAGTGATAGACTTAATAAATCAAAGACAAGGTACTCAACATATGACCTAGAGCTCTATGGACTTTTCCAAGCCCTCAAGAAGTGGAGGCATTATCTCTTACCTAAGGAGTTTATTGTCTTCAAAGATAACCAAGCCTTGAGTTTCATTAACTTGCATGAGAAGCTAAGCCCGAGACACATCAAGTGGATGGAGTTCTTGCAACTCTACCCTTCCAGTATCAAGCACATGTAGGGGACAAATAATAAGGTGGTAGATGATTTGAGTAGGAGGTTGCTGACAGTGCAATAATTCAAGTTGTAGAGCATTGGCTTGGATGGATTCAAAGATTTTTATGAAGAGGAAACTGATTTCTCAAAAGCTTACAAGGTATGTGCTTATTTATCTAATTATTTCCATAGTGATTTTGTTGAATACACCTTATAGAATGGATTTCTATTCAAAAGTCAATATTTGTGCATCCCAAGAGGATCCATGAGATAAAATTTCATAAAAGAGAACCAGAATGGGAGTATGAGTGAGCATTTTGGTCTTAACAAGACTTTGGACCTTGTTCAAAGATTTTATTACTACCCCAAAATGCAGAGGCATGTTAGGAAGTATGTGGAGCAGTGCAATATATGTCAGAAGGAAAAGGGAACATCATCAAATGTAGGAATAAACCAACCTCTCCCCATTCCTAATAGGCCTTGGAAATGCATCAACATGGACTTTAAAGTGGGATTACCAAGAACTAGGATAGGGATGGATAGTGTATTTGTGGTAGTAGATAGGTTTAGTAAAATGAGCCACTTCATACCTTGCAAGACAATACATGATGCAAGTAATGTTGCCAACCTAATCTTTAGACAGGTGGTTAGGATACATGGCTTGCCAAGGAGCATATTTGCTGACAAAGATGTCAAGTTCAGGGGGCACTTTTGGAAGATCATATGTAAGAGGCTTGGAAAAAATATAGAACATGTATATGTCTACCATCCTCAAACTGATGGTCAAAAAGAGGTAATTAAAAGGGTTTTGGGAAACCTATTAAGATGCCTCACTAAAGAGTATGGGAAAAGTTTAGAGCAAGTCATTCCCCAAGCTGAATTTTCTTGCACTGATAGCAAGAATAGGACAAAAGGGTTAAGTCATTTCCAAGTAGTGTATGGCACTCACCCTAGAGGCATAATGGAGTTAAGGAACCGACCTTCACATGACAAGGTTAGTAGGAAAGATGATGATTTTGTTCAATAAATGAAGGAGGTGCATGATTAAGCGATGTAAATTTTGATGGAAGAAAATAAGAAATTGAAGGAGAATAAGGATGAGGGGAGAAGAGAGTTGTATTTTCAAGTTGGACACTTGGTAATGGTGTATCTAAACAAGGACATGTTATAGAAAGAAATCTTTAGCAAGTTGTAGATGAGGAGGATTGGGCCATGCAAAATCCTTGAGAAGTATGGAACCAATGCCTACAAGATAGATCTACCAAAGGACATGGATATCTCTCTAATTTTCAATGTTAAAGACCTATTACCATATAAAGGTACTAAGATGGATGACATAGAGTATTAAGAAGAGTTGAACAAGGATGTATTAGACCTGAAGGTACCTAAAAAGAAGCAACCATAGGTTGAGAAAATACTCTATTCTAGGGTGGTGAAGAGTATAAGAAAAATCTGGTGAAGTTGATGGATTTACTTAAGGCTAGCAAAACTTAGATTTCTAAGATATATTTCAAGAGGCTTGGCATCAGAAAGGAGTTCTTATCTCTAGGAGTACCTTAGGCTTCTTCTTGCAGGGGGAGAATGGTGTAGGAGCAGTTAGGGTAAAGTAAAGCCCTAATCTAAATTTTGGTTTGTATATTGTCAAACCAACTATTGGGATAATAAGGACTAGTGATAAAGTCCCAAGGTGATTCTAGGTGGTTTGAATAGTTAGGATGTGGAATGGGAGGTAAATTTTTTCAATTAGGTCCTGAAAGGCAAGATTGCTTAGAAGTTGCTATAGGTGGAAAAATGTCATAAAATACTTCAAGATGGGGCAAGGGGTGTGTTATAGGGGTCCTTAGGTATACTAAGGTCATTTTATGAGGTTTTGGAGTAAACTAGCCTAGTTTGGAGGTCTAATGAGCAAAACTACAATAGTTGTCAAAAAGTTGCATTGACAACTTATTAATTTTGTAAAATTGCTTGACAACTTTTTGTGTAGTTTTGTAAAAGAAAATGACTTGGGTAGTTATGGTTCAAATTAAAGGCCATAATGGATGATTAATTGTATTTAAGAAATTTTCAACCCATTTCCAAGGGTTAGATAATTGGATGTATGGACAACACCTATAAAGAGCAATTTTGTAGTATGGAATGATGTTTTTAAGTATTGAGAAGGAGCATTGGATTGAAAAAAGAATTTATTTTTTATGGAATATTATCTTGTGGTTTTTTTTCTGAATATTTTCCTAGCTATTTTGGTTTATAAAATTATTTAGTTTTAGTGATCATGTTGTCCAGTTTCGTAATGCAAGCATCAAAAAGGCTATTTCTTGAGTGCCCTTGGTAAAAAAACCATGGCTCTTGGAGACCAAGAAAGAGCCTTTTTATATAGTGTAAATAATGTTTTTGGATTTTTTGGAAGCCCAAATTTTTTTTTACAAGCAAACCCTAGGAAAGGAAGCAAGCTTGGCAAGGTGCAAGGAAATGCTTCTAATGGAGTTTTGTGGTGAATAAAAGATTGGCATGGGTCAATTTTGAGTTGGAAATATAGTAGTAGTGTATGAAGGGATCAAAACTCAAAGGAGGAGGTCAGAGATGGAGTTTGAATCCTATGGTGAAGAAAACATAAACATTTCTTTTAAAACCCTTAAAAAGAGGGTTTTCTGAAATTGTGTTCTACAGTCAAGCCTAGAGCCCAAGACCTAAAAATTCTTCAAGGTTAGGACATAGCGAAAGAAATTCATGAACACACCAAGGGGCCTTATTTGGGTTTTTTTGAGTTATTGCACTTTCCTTGTTTCTAGGAGGGCTAATAGTGGCTCTTAGGGCTACAAGGGATAACTAGGTAATTTCAAGAAATATGAATGGGAAACTTGAAAGAATGGTGTAGAATGGTAAGGGATGGGTCAAGAACCTCAATAAGGGGGTTCAATCTTGATTTTAGGTCAATTGGTACATATAGTGGAGTTTTGGTATTCTAGGCCAAACAATGCATCTTTGGTCAATTATGGAGAATATCATTAAACTTGAATTGTTGAGAGAGTTTCAAGGAGAAAGGGGATTGTAGATAGATCCTCTAGGCTAGGGTTAGAAGAGAGAGCCCAAAGTAGGCTAGGAGTATCCTGGGAAGAGAAAGAGGGCTCTTAGTTTGAAGAAGCTCCCCATCAATCTAGTTGGGAGAAAAATTCATAAGTAGTGACATCAATTGAGGTGAGCTATCTAAGATTATTGTAGATCCAATGTGTGTATATCCTCCATTGAAAAATATAAGTGATTCAAGAGAATTTTCATCTCTAATATATCAAAAGGTGTCTAGAGGGGTCTTAGTGTGTTGATAGGGACATTAAGACCCCTTAATATCCCTTAAGATCCCATATGATCCATTAAAATTATATTTCTAAGTATAGTTGCACTAAATATCATATATTTCTATCATCATCTAATATAGGCTACAATGTATATTTACTGATCTCCTTTGTTTCTTTCCCTTTTCTAGCTCTTTAGGTCCTTACCTATAGCTTTTGTCATAAGTCCATGAAGATCTTCCCACTCTTTACCATTAACTAGGTGGGATTTGTCTCTTAATTTGTGTTGATCTCTATGCCTAAGTTTCCTATTAGTGTCTAACACTTAGGCATTTCCAAGGTAGCTTTGGACAGCCATCACTTTGACTAAACTATATAGATAAGACCAAGCTACAAGGGACTTGTCTACATTTTATCATAAGAAAAGAAAGCCTGAGGTATTCATGTGCCTTAGTAGAGATTAGGTCAACATACATGTAAAGTAACAAAGAAGAGCCTAATCAATTAAAAGTAAGTTAATGCTCAGTGAGTCAACATGTTGAGCATTTAGAAGATGAGTGACAAAATGAATGTTATTTATTATTCAGCATCTCCATAATCAAGTGTTGAGTAAACCAATTTTGACATTTGATTTTTTAATAGTGCAAACACTTATTTAAATTATTCTAGCTAACTTCTACATGACATTTAAATTTTTTAGAGAAATTTAAGGAGGAGATTACACATTTTGTTAGAAGGCATAAATCTTAAGTAGATTAACCAATCAAAAAATTAGAATGATAAAATGTAAAAAAGAAGAAATATGGACCATTGATCCTAATCTAGAACTTTCTACAATTAGCTATTTAAAAAGGGTTCCTACCCTAGGATCATGTAATGTGAGAGTATAAGTGAGAGTGAAGGAGCAAACAAGATAAGTACATAGCAAAGGAATACTAAGTCTAAAAGGAGGTCAGACAGACTAGCTAGAGTACTGAAGGAGAAAACATTGATATTAGATAACAAGATCATATTGAGATTTTGAAGAGAGGATATCTGTAATAAGCTTTTAGAGAAAATCAAAGGATCCAGTATTGAATCAGATTTAATGGATTGGGTCAGTGTAAATCTCTCAATAGAGTAGTTCTAACAGACCTATTTAAATCTCCTAATAGAGCCCTTACCTTATTGTAAGTATAAAATCCTTTAATAAGGTAAGGCCTAATAGTCTTAAATGCTTTTAGCAAGGGTGACCCCTCACAGGTTAGATCATAATAAGTGATCAAATTGTATCCCTAGCATGTATACTATTTTTTTTTAGCAGTAAATATTTGTGGGTTTCATCCCCACCCAGTTTTACCTTCAAATTGAAGATGTTATGCTTAGATAGATTTCATTTCAGCATTGCAAGTTTATGATTATATGGTATGAGATATGAGATATGAGATAGATTAGGTGTGAATACAATTTATTATTTTATGAGTGAAATTTTTTGTAGATCTTGATTGCCCTAGCCCACCTTCCCTGCCCCCCGCCCCCTCCCCTCTCAATATCTTGTTTCCCTTTATGATTTCCAACTATTGGTATTAGAGCTAAGCTCTGTTGAATGAATTCAAACATCTTGAGAACATGAGATCTTGAAATGGATGAATGTAAAATGGGAAAAATCATTCAAAATTAAATGCTTGAAATCCAGATCATACAAGAGCAACTTGAAGGAGAAAAAGATGAATTAAGGAAATCATTCAAGAAAGGGAAATATATGGCCATTCGGTAGAATGAAAAAAATTACGAGAATGTTGATACATAATGATTTCTTAATAGTAGAAATAATAATAGCAATGATGCAACAATAGTAGATATATTGGAGAAAAAAACATTCTAAACAAAAAAGTCAAAGAACTCAAGAGAGAACAACAAATTCAAGTAGTAAGACTATGTGAAGTGACTGAACAAAAGTAGAAAGATTAAGAAGAAGAAATCATGGCTAGAGAAAACAAAAGGAAAATTTCTAAGACACATGAAGGTAAAACCTTTGATGTGTAGAAGGCTACAAATAATCAATTGGACATGATGAACTAGCTGTTAATTGAAAATGAAGAGTCAAATAGAAAGGACATGGAGATCACAAATTTGAGATTACAAAGTGACCAAATAAGAAATGAGTTGAGATCTAAGAAAGAATGAACAAACTAAGTGAATCTTTTAGATACTTTGAAGAATTGATGAGATCACCAAGGTCATCTAGTGATACTTCTATTGTAGGACATATCAAGGACTCATCATCTATTGAGAAAGGACAATCATCAAAGAGTGGTGAGCAAAGAAATACAAAATCCAAAGGAAAACCTACATGTCATCATTGTGGTAAACTTGGCCACACTGGTAACATACACAAAAGAAAAAATGGTATGCAAAACCCGAAACCTAATTTTACTAGTAATTGTTTTAATTAGAAGAAGCAAGGACACCAAGCACATGAATGCAAGTCAAAGAAAAGTGATACACCTAGTACACCTAGATTTGAAGGATATTATTCTAACTGTTAGAACTATGGATATAGAGCTTATGAATATAGATCCAAGGAAAAATATAACTAGAAATCTGAAAATAAAACACATGCACCTAAGAAAGGTAACTCTTATAACTAGGACTACAACACATGGTATAATTTTCATTATGGTGGTGAGTATGGGAACATTCTAGAGAATTTCATTAAGGCACATTTCAAGGGTAGCTATAAGAAATGGTTGAATGGAAACCTAGTTTATTCTAGTTTTCTCAAGGTTGAACATATTAGTAAAAACAATAAGACCCAAGAACCAGCCCCAAACTATGAAAGCGATAAATGAAAAGGGAAAGTTGAAATGAGAAAAACATGGAAAAAGATAGTAGAAGCTGGAAGAAGTAAAGAAAGAAAAGATGAGATCACCCAATCCAATTGATCAAATGATCACACCACATTCAAAAAATAAAAGAAGGTATGTAAGGGATTGTACAATTACATTTAATATTTGTTAGAAATAGATAATACTAAGAGGGGTGGTGGGGTGCAAATCAATATTCTATAAACTTTTTCCCACAACTGAATCTTGTTAATTACTTTATAACTTGCATATGAAAGTAAACCAATAATGTCAAATAGTAAATATAGCCATACATGAAGAGAACTCATAACACCATTATTTTTTAACTAGGGAAACTATGGCCAAGCATAAATTTTGATGGGGATGATACCCACAAGATGATCCACTAAACAAAAGAATCTTGTTAAGGATACTAACCCTATTAGGATTCTATGAAATATATATAGTGTTTTGAGTCCTTGTTAGAGGACTAGGCCCTATTAAAAGCCTCAACCATATTAGGAGTTCTTTCAACCCTATTAGGAGTTGCTTCAACCTTTTTAGCATTTGGTAGATCAAATACATTATATGCAACAAGAGACCACTGCCCTAACATGTACTATATAATTAAGTTCCTTCACAAGAGTAGGTATACTTATAATATTGTCTTACTATTGTATCTCACACTTGCTCTAATTATACATCATATTTTGAATCTCATAAGGCTCACATATTATTTAAGATTACTTCACATATAGTTCACATCTCATTTGTACTTCACGTTATTTATGCAAGATACGATCTTTAGTTATATCCTTCAAATTAATAAATCTCTTCTTGGTCAACTTTGATGCTTTCACATGCTTGACCAAATATAGAATACCTTTGTGTAAACATCTAGGATTTCAGTCCAACATGATCAAGTAATTATTTTCTTTCCAAAATAATTGCTTAAGTCATATACTTCAATTAGCTATCATGTTATGTTTTGCTCTACTAGTTACCTAAACTAGTAATTTAACTGAAACTTGCATCGTACAACTCATATAGATATGCAAACTAACATACATCATCATGACCCTATCAACCATCAATCTTCAACTATGCATGAACTAAATCAAAGGTATACATCTGTACATACCATATCTATCTTTGCAGTGCTACAACCTGTCTAACACTTAGACAATTTTCTAACTCTGATTGCATAAATGAAATGCTAAAGATATGTTTCCATAAATGAAAACATTCAAATATATATCTAGCTATACTTCCAACAATCTCCCCCTTTGGAATTGATGGAAACATTTGGGAAAATTGGCTAAGTCCAAAAATGATGTCATGCAATACAAAATGTAATTACACAAAATTGCCTTCAAAACAAAAATTTTTATTCATGTTTTGATGGATCATTACAATCCTTATCACTCCTTTACATAAATAAGATCCTCCTTACATATGCATATTTTTCTTTTACAAACATATACATATACAATTTTCCTTACATATACTTCTCCCCGTTTGACATCAATGCAAAAGGTGTCAAAAATATGTATACAAAACTATGTTTCCTTTCTCTAATCAACTTGATATTCTAGCTATACAATCTACAAAACCAAGTTTCAGTCTCTCAAGATCTTTCTTCTAGTTCTCCTTGACTATGTTAGCTATATTGATGAATGCACAAAGTGCATATGATGCAACTTCAACCACCCTCAAGTCAATATAGGAAAATTTATTATAGGAGGCCTTAGCTACAAGATGCTCCTCCAATTGCCTCTATTAAATATTGATTTTGGGTGACAAAAATTCTCTAAGGGTAGAGAATCTTTTAATTGCTTTCTTGTTATCAATTTTGATGCCTCTAATAGCATTGTGAATCTTCTCCATTTCAGTTCCAAAATTTTCAATGTTTTCCTCTAGTAGCTACAATCTAGTGGTGAGTGTTTGAAGCTCACTCATTTGGCCTTTGATTTAATTACCAAAATTTGATAGGTAATTATATGATATTTCACATTTTTTATGCAACTTCTTACCTTAATATTTTCTCTTCCTTAACTCTTTAATTCACATATCCAATGTTTTTAGATCATTTCTGACATTTGTGCATACTATAAAAAATAGTGATGCATCATGCTTTTCTTGTGCTTCTACTAAAGAAATTTCAGACAAGGTTGTTAATTCTTCATCAAAATATTTCACCAATTTTTTTGCCTTTTTTTGTAAGCCTGAATTTGTGACATTTGTGTGGAATATCTCCTACATTCTCTCAAAGACTTATGTTGCCATTCTTTCCAAAGACTTCACTGATTTTTTATTTTCAGTTAATTTTATCAAAGATCTCATTACCCCTTTTTGATCATCATCATCATCATTAGATATTGTTGTTGTTGTTGTTGATTTTACTAGAGTTTTGGTTGGAATTATTGCAACTCCTTTTAGTTTTGTACTCTTCTTTTCTTTCTCTTATCTTCTTTTCTCCTTCTCTTCTTCTCTCTTACTTTCTTCCTCATCTTTCTTTCTTTCTTTTTCTAATCACTTCTCATTTTCAACTCTTGTTTCTTCCTACTATTTTCTTCTTTCATCTTCTTCATTTCTCTCTTCTTATTTCTTTCTCTCTTCTTCTTTTCTTTCTACTTCTTTCTTTCTTTCTTCTTCCTTTGTCTTTCTCTTCTCTACATTTTCATTGCTTCTTCAACATCCTCTTCATCCAAGCTTGAGTAGGTAGTCATATTGTTAACAATGTTAGTTCCATAAGTTGTAAAAAAATTATCTTTGGCATCGACTATTATATGTCTACTATCCACTTGCATGGATTTAATACCAATAACTATGTGAGGAGGTGAATAGATTTGTTGTACCTCTTCAACTTCTTCACCATCAGAAGTAGTGTTGGCCTCCACATAAATTGGACTTGCAATTTTAGGATGTGTGCTCTCCTTGGTGACTTTAGGCATAGAATTCATATATTTTACTATAAATTCTTTTGTTTCCTTCTTAACTTCTTCATAGTTGCCTCCCATAAGAAGAACTTCTCTTCTCTTATTCCTTAACAAAGGTTCTATACCTTTCAATATTTTTTCTATGTCTTTCTTTGTACTTACTTCAAACAATTTATTAATCATGTTATCTCTTAATTTAGTGTCTTCTTCTACTACTCTTCTCTTCTTGTTTAGAAATCTAATGTCCAAATGTTCTAGGATCTTATTTTGGAGGCTATCAAATCTCTTATTCCTCATAATCATGTTCCTTACAATAGCAATTTCTAGTTCTCTCCTATCCATGTTATTGTACAAACTATAATACTTATTCAGTTGAACAAAATTTTCATTATCTATAATATACATATTCATATTTTCTACCTTATATTTCCAAGCTTTCTTACTAGCTAGTGTCCTTCCTTCCCCAACTACTTGTTCAATTGGCTTCTCTTTGGTTTCTTCCTCTAGCTCCTTAGACTCACTAATTTGTAGTGTTTTTGCTCTTCTTGTTGGGTCCACCGATGGTTTTCTTGACCCTTTTATTGGGAGATGGTGTAGGTCCACTAGTGGTTTCCTTTTGTTGACCATGTTGTACTCTAACTAGTTGAAACTATGCAATTGTTGCGTATGGTACAATAGGTATCTATGAAGTAGGCTTTGTTATTGTAACTCCTTTAGACAACATTACAATACTAATAAGTGTGGCTACAATTGCCTCACTTTTCCCACTGGCTTTAATCTCCAATTTTATGCCTTTGATCTTATTAAATTCTTCTCTCATCATACTCGATTCCTTTAGAAGGGATTCAATTTTCTTCTCCACATTCCTTTTAATCTCTTTGTTGTGAAGTTCACAATGAACTTCCTTTATCTTATCTTCATAGGTACCCCATCTAGGTAATTGTGTATCTCTTTCTGACTATATAATAATATATTTGTATCCTTCAATAAGTTCTTTGCTCATTTTACATCCCATGGGCTCAATAAACTTTACCCTAGGTTCTACTGCCTCCATACATGTATTATTAGTTTCTACCATGAAACATATCTCATCTTTATATTTCTCCACCATAGAGGGAGGGATTTTTTATTTTAGCTTTATCTCATATTGGAAGCCTTTCATCATTCTATCAATGTCACTATCTCTAATATTCTCTAATCTAGCCTTGTAGCACTATGTAACCATCTTCATTGATAATTCATTACTATCCCAATTTGTCATACCAGGGAACTACTTGGTTGCATAGAAAAATAAGTGTGTTAACAAAGATTTGAATCTAAAAATTGCATTCTTAGTCTTCTTTAGCTTCATAATATTATCCAACAAGTGCACTCTAACAATCTCACACATATTTACTTTCTTTTTCTCAAATGTCATTACATAAGTTGTATGCATGAATCCTACTATCATATAGTTTACTCTAGAACTGTGGTCTAGTTTATATCCTATAATTTTTCTTAACACTTTGACTAATTTTTCTTGAATCGTGTCAACTTTCATATTCGTTCCATCAAACTTAGTATAGAAGTTTATCTCAACTATCTTTCTAAAATTCTTGTCATTCACTAGATTACAATATTCAATGCTTAAACATGTGACTTTATGGATTAGGTCATTGTTAATTACAATAGGCACATCACCTTTCCAAAACATTTCTTCATGAGCTCAACTTAGGATAATTTTCATCCACTAATGATTATTGAATTCCATGTAGAACATATACTTAATCATATTCAACTTATTATGGTATGCATACTATGATTATAGGATTAGATCTCCATTACACATAACTCTTAAATCTATGTGAATATCTTCATTCCCTACACTCTCAAATTTACAATGAATGTAGCTTCTAACATCTTCTATGAGAAGTAAATTTGGAAAAATTTGAGAAAATACTCCTAACAAATCATCTATGATAGAAACAAATGGGTGCTCCTTCAATTTACATCTAGATCTCTCACTTACATCACACACTGACTAGATTTCCATACTGCTAATTGTGATACTAAAAATTCCAACTTAAAGCTTCATAAAGTACCCATAATATTGTGATTTAGGGATTGTACAACTTTGCACTCAAATGCTTTAGTTCGCACTTGAATTTTCTATCAAATCACTCACTAGTTTTATCCAAACTCTTTGCACGATCAAATGTTACTAAATATCTTACTCACAATCCTTAAATCATTTGAAATTTAACTTTTCATTAAATGTGCATCTGCCTCATCTTCAAAAATTGTTGCTAATTACCAGTAAACTTGTTTTCTTCTATATGAGTTTTTGTGATCATCAAAACTCTTGCACGCTCAACCATAGTTACCCCTCTATGTTGTCTACCTTATACTGACTATGCAACTTATAATTTACAATCTATCATCAATTTTTATTAACTAACACTCTGCCTCTTCTACAAATGCTTAATTTAGATAGGATGAGTCACAAACAATTTTTGACTTTAATTTCCCATCAAGTACATCAAAATATTGCTCCTCCAAAACTATATGACAACTTTCTAAATTAATATCTTTCAAAAATTATTCCTTGAATTCATCAACATGCTCTTTGATTGCTTACTTCTAAATACTATTGGTACCATTATCATTTCTTGTATCATTTCTATTATTGTTCCTTCTATCCATCCTACAAGATGTTTTTGTGCGTTCAAAGTTATTACATAACTAACATACAATTGCATTCCTTCTCTGGTTGATATCATTTTGACTTTCAAGTGCTCTATAGTTCCTTGCAATATGTCTAGGATTGTTACACTGGTAACATACAAATTGTTTCTTTTCACAATTAGATTTTTCTCCATCATTAGATCTTCTGAGTGATCTTGCTTTTCATTACCTATTGGGTTAGTATTCCTAAACATTCTACTATTCCCATTATTACTATCAAAATTAGGTTTCTTACAATCTACTACTTTATGTCCATAACCATGACAATGATAACAATAGAAATTACTAATATGTTAAAAACACTTACCTATGCAATCCCTTTTCATATGACCAATTTCAATACATATGAAACATCTACCATTGAACTCATGTCTAACTTCCTTAGATGATTCAACTTTCTTAGGTTCATTAACTTGCTCTATTTTCTTTGATTCATCATGTTGAATAGACAAACGAACTATTTCAATCTCTTTAGATACTTTAGTTGTTGTTCTTGATTCAATCTTACTCAAATCATATTTTTTAGGGAACTCAACAACTTGATCTAGTTCTTTTCTAATTTTAACTTTCTTGGATGATTGATCTCCAATAAAATATCCTAGACCTATCTTATGATAAGAGGATCTCTAGTAAAATATTTTCTCATCAATTTTCTCACTACTAGAATAAAGCTTTTCTAACTATTGTTTAGCTTGTTTCAATTCTCCTTTCATAATACTGTTGTATTTTTCTAACTCAACATGTTCTAGTTTAGTAGAGTCTAATTAAGATGTTACTTGACTTAACTAGGATCTAAGGTCTACATTCTTAGAGTTTAGATTAGGTTTATTTTTTCTATCACCTTTCTTAAGACTTAACTTAAGCTCAATAATTTTCAACTCATGCTTCAAGATATCATTTTCTTTCTTGAGAATTACTATTTCAACATTGTCATTAATCTACTAATTTGATTCCTTTTTTTATTTTAGATCATCAATCTTGTCTTTCAGTTCTCCAATGTAAACTTTTACATCCTCATACTTATCTTTCATGGTTATCTCTTTCTTTAGTAAACCAACAATGTTGAATAGTAAATATAACCATGCACAAAGAGAACTTATAACACTATTATTTTTTAACTAGGGAAACCATAGCCAAGGGAAAGTCCTAATGGGGATGACACCCACAAGATGATCCACTAAAGAAAAGAATCATGTTAAGGATACTGACCTTGTTAGGAATCTATGAAATAGATATAGTGTCTCGAGTCCTTGTTAGAGGACTAGGTCTTGTTAAAAGCCTCAACCCTATTGGGAGTTGCTTCAACCCTATTAGGATTTGGTAGATCAAATAAAATTTATGCAAGAAGAGCCCACTTCCCTAACATGGTTCTTGATATACAATTAAGTTCCTTCACAAGAGTAGATATACATACAATATTGTCTTGCTATTGTATCTCGCACTTTCTCTGATCATACATTAGATTTTGTATCACATAAGACTCACATATCATTTAAGCTTCCTTCACATATAGTTTGCATCTCACTCATACTTCACACTATTTGTGCAAGATATGATCTTAACTTATATCTCAAAAAATAATAAATCTCTACATAGTTGGCTTTGATGCTTTCACATGCTTGACTAAATATAAAATAACTTTGGGTAAACATCTAGGATGTCGACCCAACATGATCAAGTAATTATTTTGTTTCCAAAACAACTCCTTAATTCATATACTTCAAATAGTTATTGTACTCTACTCTAGTCTATTGATTACCTGAACTGGTAATATAACTGTAACTTGCATGTCATGTAGTCTATATAGGTCTATGCACTGACATACAACATCATGACCCTATCAACTGTCAATCCTCAACCACACATGAACTAACTTGAATTGTATCATCTGTGCATACCATATCTATCTTTTCACTACTACAACCTATCTAATACTTAGAAAATTTTCTAACTTTGATTGCATAAATGAAATGCTAAATATATATTTCCATAAATGACAACATTCAAACATCTTTCTAGCCATATTTCCAATAATATCATACGTTAGTTCCTAATAAGAAAATGTTTAAAATTACATATCAGCATGAATCAAGATGCATTAGGACAAATCTCAGAGAAGTATTGGGTAAAGAAATATGTTTTCACTATCAAGTGTTGAGCATCAGTAATAAAAACTATATTAACCAAGAATTGCAATATAGACTAAGAGCTTACATCGACCAAGGTCATGTATTGGCCAAACAAATTGATATTGTTGAGCAAGGTGATAGTGACCAAGTATTTGAAAAGAGATGTAAAAGGTCAAGACAGTTGTTGTGTACCTACCTAAGTATCAAGACATTTAATGCAAACCTAAATAGATAGATTGAAGTTATATATCAAGTTTTGAAATAAGTTTTCATCTTACCAAGAAATTTATAGAGCTCTAGGGATTTAAAGGAGATTTCAACAATATAGAAATTGATTCAAAATGTGCCATTTTCAAATTGAAGTTCATAGTGAGTTAAGTTTTCAATGTCAAGTAAATTATTTTCAAAGTTATTTGAAGAAAAAAAAATTGAACCCTAGTTCAAAAATGAAATAATATGTGTCTATATCTATAAAAGAAATGTTGAAGGAGAGAAATGTACAGATTGTTAGGAATGATCAGTTTGCTCAATCAAATTTCAATGAATATCCACACATTGTTTTGAATGGTGATAAATTTGGTGCTCTATCCTCAATTCCACCAAGGGTATTGATGGTTCATGGTGTACGATCATATTATATGTGAAATGTGGGAGAGATTGGAGACTATAAAATTCATGCACCATATGATAAATTATGTGATAATGGAGTGTACAAGGATGAGCACAAAATTGTTGTCAAGAAAGGGCTAACCCATGCCCTAGCCTTTCCAAATGTTTTTAAAGTCAAATGGATCATGACTATGTTGAGCAATGTGCATGATATGAAGATTTTATTAGAGAGAAAACTAATTAATATTAACAAGGCTCTCATATGCCAAGTTATTGGCTATTCTACTTTGTATAGACCTAAGTCAATAAGAAGTTCCATGAGGAATGATGTTGAGAAACAAAAAAAAGGTGAAGTGGAATAGTTGTGGCATGTTAATCGATGGAATTGATGACCCTATCATTGAATTTGTAGTATATATGATTGCACACAAGTTCTATCAGTTGAGCCAACTCAATAGTGTACCTTGAATTGCAATGGACCTTAGATACAAAATTGTGAAGAAAGATCATAGTTATGATCTAGCCAAGCTGCAACTGCAATAATTGTCAAAGAATCTTGGAGCAATAAGGAAAGCCAAGAATACATCATATAAGTTTGGTTCCCTCCTAGTTTGTATATCTTAATATGTACAAAATTCATTTCCTACTATTAGCATGATAGCATGGGATAGGAGAAGATATAAAATAGAACAACTAAGTGACTTGATAAGTCAATTAGGAGAAAATTTTGAGGCAACTATGGATAACTATTTTGAAGAATTAAATAATAAGATGAAGAAATGGATGAGGATAACTAAGTCAATTGCAGATTATTATTCTAACAATATATGCTTCATGGTAGACATAGATTTCACATATGCACAAGAAGTAATACAAAGAGTCACATGGCTAAGACCAATGCAATATGAAGTTAACATTGATGAAGTGACAGTTGTAGTGATTGCACTTCTATCAGAAGAGATTGATGTAAATGTTGAGCCATTTAGTACATATGACACAACCAAGAGAAGAATGAATTTAGGGGAAAAAAAAAAAGAGCCCAAGAAAGATAAGAAAATAAATATGAATCTTGATGGAAAACTTAGCAAAGGTCAACTTTAGATCACTAAAGGAAAAAGAGAGGATGAGGATCTGAAGAAGAAGCCAAAGGTGAGTCATCTAAGGGAAGAGAGTTGGTTGTTGCTAAGCCCAAGAAAACAAGAAGAAGAAAAAAGTGATTGTCCATCCAAAAGTTAAAGAGGATATTAAGAAGGTTGTAAAGAAAGTTGTCACAACACTTGAGCCAAATCCAAAAGAAATTACAAGGTTAAAGGTAGCTCAGTCCTCAACTAAATAGGAGAAAGGTATTCCATCAAAGAGGAAGTTGACCTGAACACCAAAGAAAAATCTAGCTAAAAGGCTAAGGAGAAAACTTGTCATGGCACATGAGGAGGAGGAAGATGATGAAGAAATAGAGTTTGATGAATTGAGAAAGTTTTAGATTGTATCTAGAAAGCCTCCAACAACTATTGACAAGTTATGTGAGACAATGAAATAGTCAGCATATATAGAAAAATTGAAGACAACCAATTTTGATTCTTTAAATAAAGAAGACCAAGAGAATCTTGAAAAAGATTTGATGATATAGTTCAAATCTACTCCTATAGAGTTAGGTCAAGGCATTCTTGAAAATTTATATAATAAAATTGATGCTAAGTGGAAATGGGCATTATCCACTGAAAGGAAGATCGAGGAGACCACTCTAGCCCAAACAATTCTATATTAAGGGAAGATACATATGTCTATAACCCTGATAGATTTTATAACAAAATTTATGTCTAAGGAGAGGGCTTATAAAATTTTGATGAATAAAGCTCATGAAGTTGAGAAAGAAATCATAAGTATGTTGGAATAATGATACATTTTTCATTAGTTACAACACTTATTCAATTCTGAATGCTTACCGAGTTCATCACTCAGTTTACAGTTTATACCGAGCATTCGTTGGTTACCAAGTATGTTCAGTAGTGTTTACCGAGTTAGGAAGGTAAACGAAGGATTTAGTATTTACCGAGTCAAGAAGGTAAACAAAGGATCTAGTGTTTACCGAGTCAAGAAGGTAAATAAAGGATTCAGTGATTACCAAGATAGAAAGGTAAAAGAAGTATTCAGTGCTTACCAAGTGAATCGAAGGAGTTAGTTTCTACTGAGTGACACAATGTTTACCGAGTCACAAGTGGTTACCAAGTTCCAAGCTACTCAGAGTGATTAGTATGGAGCGAGTCCCTACCTCTACCGAGTGCATGACGATGTCGTGTAATATAGTGGATGCCGAGTGTCAGAAGGTCACCGAGTGAGTTTGAGAAACTTGAGTTTTCTACTATCTGGCTGACTCAGTAATGTTTTGTCCACTTGTGTTCAGCCGACCTTGTTGCTATAAATATTGGAATGGTATATATGTAATGTATTGTTCCATTTGCAATAATAGCTAAGTAAGAATGTAATTGAGAAAATTGAAAGAGAATCAGCAGCAGAGTATTCAGCAAGGTTATCAAGGAGCAAAAAAGATATATCCATCACATCAAGTGATTAGTACATAAGATCCAATCAGCAAACCAGTTGCAAGCAGATCCACTACTTCATCTTAACAGGGGAATCAGTTTGTAAATCCTTTAACAAGGTAGACTTAAAAGTCTTTTGTAAATCTCCTAACAGAGTGCATACTTCATTGTATGTTTGTAAATCCTCTAACAAGGTGGATCTAGCAGTACTACTTGCTCCTGGCAGGGCAGATTACCAGAAGTGATCATTGTAAGCCTTAACTGGCCAACTTTATACTGCAGTATTGAAGTTTCATGGGCATCATCCCCAACCCAATTTTACTTTCAAATTGAAAGGTTTTTGGGTCACTAAATCAGTGTGTTAATCTTTTCATGCGTACAGTAAAGTAGATGAATGAATGGTGAATTTGTTATTATGCTGAATTGGTTTAATTTTTTTTAAAGTTTACTGATTCACCTCTCCCCTCTCAGTAAGCTTGTTAGTCTTGAATATTTCCAACAATTGGTATCAGAGTAGTGTGGTTCTCAGGATAAATTTTAAACAAGTTGAGCAAAGATCAAGGACAATGGAGATATTCAGACTTGACAAAACCATTGAGAATGAGAAGCTAGATTTGGAAATGGCCATGATACAACTCAAAAAAGAAAAAGAGCATCTTTCTCTATCCCTAAAAAGAAGGAAAGATCTTGGAAAAGAAATGAATGATCATCAATATACTGAAACAAAAATTGAAGATCTCATCCCATCAAGTAGTTCAAATGAATCTAATAAGGCAAACAAGGCAATCAAAGAACTTCTACAAAAGAATGGATCTTTGCAAGAAGAAGTAAGGATGCTAAGATTGGAACAAGAAACTCAATCAATAAGATTTTATGAAATTATGGAGCAAAGAAACATGATGCAAGAAGAAATAGAAAGAAGGGACAATGAAACTCAAAATCAATCCCTTGAACATGAAGATCTAGCAGATCAACTATCCAATGCAAATGAAGAAATCAGGATTCTCAAAGCACAAAGTGAAAGAATGAGAAATGAATTAAATATTGAAAGAAAAATCAATGAAAGTCTAAGAAGAGACCTAAGATCTGAAAGGCAAATCAATGAAAGCTTGGAAAATGATCTAAATGTTGAAAAACAAGTCAATGAAAGGATGATGAAATCTCAAGCAGACATGAATCAATTGAATCAGCAAAATGAGCAGAATTTTTATAAGCAAAAAGGTAAAGCTGGTCTTGGATACAAGCAAGAAGGTGAATCTTCTGAACAAGGTACCCAAAGGAATCAAAGACCCACTTGTAATCATTGTGGCAAGATAGGTCATACATCTAACAAATGTTGGAGTAATGGTAAAGGTAAATTCAATGGCAAATGTTTCAATTGCAATCAGCATGGTCACAAAGCCAATGAATGCAAGGAGAAACCAAAGTTTTAAGGTGAATGTCACAAATGTAGGAAATAAGGACATAAGGCAGCTGAATGTAGATCAAAATCATTCAATCCAATAGAACAAATTGTCAAAGCAATATTTGGTTGGGATTACAATACTTGGTGCAGATGTCACTATTGTGGAGAATATGGACACATAGGAACAAACTATAGAAGGAATCACCTAAGGAAGAAAAATACAACCATAAGATGTTATACTTGTATTGAACTTGGTCATATAGCCAAGAATTGCATGAATATAGGAAAGTTTGAAGATGAAAAGAAAACTAGAGCTGATAATATTTGAAAGCAAATGAAACAACAGTGGATTCCTAAGTCTACCAAGCAAGAAAATTCAAATGATGGAAATGTCACTCTAGAAGTGGGTCAATCCACCATTCCTAATTAGAATTATCAAGAATGATAAGGGACTGCATCTTCAAGCCATATCCTAAGCAGTTCCAGAAAGAAGGAGTGGAAATGATAAATCAGTATTGCATCTACCGAGTAAGGTTGGTTTTCAGACTTTACCGAGCTTGGTCAAGAAAATAAGAAAGGTTTTGTGTGTTCACTGAGTTGCAAGGTTTATCGAGTAAGTCGGTGACTATTTGTAAAACCCTAACTCTTAGCTACCTTTGTACCCAAGCATTAATGACAGAATTTTGATCAAAAAGGGAGAGTTTGATCTCATTTTTCACTATGAATTTAGAGTTCACAGAGCAAATATATTTTCAAGTGCATCCAAGCAAGTTCAAGTGATTTGAAGCGATTTTCCAGCGAAGAATTTGTGTTACAAAATCATTCTCTCACCGAGCAGCAATGGCATCCGCAAGCACCAGTGGCAGAAAGGAAAAGAAAGGTTCTAAAATGCTTTTGAAGGGAGTCGACTGGAAGGCACCCAATTTCAAAATCGTTCCTACCATCGCTGAATCACTTGACCCGCATGGAGCTCAATCGCAGATCCCTCCAAAGGTACTTCTTATCAATGATATCCATACTCATTTCAAGTGTACTATGCAAGAAATAGGGACACTAGATATGGATAGTACCCTAGCTGAGTTATGTGTGGATGGAACCCTAAAACCCGAGTTTAAACATTTGGAAACCAAAGGTTTAACCCATATCCCGCATCTGCCAAGGAGTTTCCAAGTGAAATGGGTAAGGTATATCTTAAGCCATGTGCATAATGGACAATTGTGGTTAGAGCAACCCATCCTCATAACGAAGAAGATGATCCACAAGATCACGGGTTTACCAATGTTGACCAAAGCCAAAACCACCAAAACCCTAGGTTGAGATGAACTTCAGAAATTAACCCAAGCTGTATGGGATGGCAGAGGTTTAAAGCTTAACAATGTTTTAGATATAGAACTAAAATTTGGTATTTGTGTTATTGCATACAAACTGTATAGTTCCAGTGGGCTGAATAGTGTACCCTATGAGGCTGTAGATTTGGCATATAAGATTGCGAAGAAAAACATGGAGTTTGACCTAGCTGATGTGCTATTAAAATAATTGAATAAAAACATGGATAGCATAAGGACTGCAAAGACAAACCCCTATAAATTTGGTTCTTTGCTAGTTTGTTTATTTTTTTATGTATAGAAAGTCTTTCCATCTAAAGGTGCAGTTGTATGGAGGAAAGATACTCCAATTTTGTATCAAATAAACGAGTTCATAGCAGAAATGGGTATCAATTTTGACAAGGTAATGGATAATTATTTTGAAGATTTCAAGGAAAGGATGAACAACAGGTTCAGGATACCTCTGAAACTTGTTGAAGATTATAAGGATGATGTCTATTTCATGGTTGACTGTGACAGAGTCTACATCTAGGCATTCAAACCCTGAATGGCATGGGTAAAACCATTGCCCTATGAGCTAAATATTTATGATACCAAAGATATCATTGAGGCACTGGTAAATGAACCAGTGGATCCAAAGTTGTCTACATTTGGAACCTATGAAGAGGCAAAGGTTAGAATAGAGCTTGAAATCAAGCTTCCTCAAGCAATCTCTAAAGGCAAGAGAAAGATAGAAAATTTGAAAGCTGATACTGGACCTCTTATGCTTATCGAGGGCAACGGTGAGGATGAAGAAAAGGAAGAAGAAGAAGAGGAGCCAGAAAAGGAAGCAGAGCTAGCAAAGAAAAAGGGTAGGGTAATCATTACCAAACCTCAAGTGGTGTTCACAAGGAGAACCACGAGAGGCAAGAAAGAAGTTTTGTTCAGCAAACCTCCTCTAACATTCGAAGAAAGGATGAAACAACTAAGGATTGGTGCAGGAATCAGCAATTTCAAGGTATTGAAATATGAAACCAGAACTCCTGCTGAGCAAAAAGAAATTGAGGATTTGATAATGGAGAAGTTGGGAACTTGGAAATTCTCCCTAGACCAATTTGTTTCCCAAATTCCTACTGAATTGTTTGATAAAATAAAGGTAAGATGGGAGAACACTGAGCAAACAGTTAAAGACATTTTTGAGCAAAGATTAAGAGAACTAGTCCCCAGCCTAATAGATGCAGAAATCAAAAGGGCATTGAAGGATCATGAAGGAAGAATGAATATGATATTTAATAAATGTCTCATATTGCTAAAAAGCATTGAGCCAGTTGTTAAAAATGCAACTGATGTCTAGAGTGATGCATATAAATTGCATAAGACAACTGAGGAACCCATAGAGATCAAGGATAATGATGACAATGGTGATGATGAAGAGGATATGGATGGTGGAAACACCATTTCCATGGAAGTAACTGATGAAGACCTTGAACAGGTAATGAAAAAGAAGGAAGAAGAAGAAAAGGAGGAAGAAAATGTTAAGGAAGAGGATGATGCAGTCAAAATTGCAGCAGCTGTCATTGCCTCCCTTCCTCACTCTCCACCAAAGAATGTAAAATCTACTATGGAGATAGGATCTTCAAGCAAGATTGTGAGCACAACAGAGACATCCATTGCTCAATTTCCTCCAATCTCCTCTCAGCTCCAGGTTTTTGCAATACAAGTGCCAAGCACTTCATCTCTCGAGCTGGCAGTCACTTCTTCAGTTACTGAGCTTCAAACCACATCATCAACAGCAGTTACTTCACCGAGTCTTCCACCTACAGCTTGTACAGTAAGTCTTCCAAGTTGCTTATCAATTTTGTCTTCCTCAGCCACATTGGCCCCAATTTTTGCTCTAGTCAGTTCTCCAATTGTATTGGGAAGTATATCAAGTTTTGATACAGCCAACACTTCTCTTAGTTTACCTTTAGTTGGTCCCATTCCAGTCTTGACTACTAGTCTTGCATCATCAACCATTGTATCTACTTCAAAAGAAAAAGAGGTAAGTACTACAAATAAACCAAAGACACCATTGAAACTGCTGCTTACAGGAAAAGTATTAGATGGTGATATAGATTTGGATGAAGAAATTGTCATTCGAAAGATAAATCTAGAAACTGCTACAGTTAATGAACTAAGATTGGTTAGTCAGCATCTAGAGCAAAAGGCACAGCAAATGCAGCTAAGGAATGAAAGGGATAGAGAATTCAACATAATTGAGAGTGCTAAAAACATAATAATTGAGGCTATAAGTGTTGATGTGGATTCATCTCAACACATTTTGTTGTAGCTAGAAGAAGCGGTGAATAAATTTAATGAGGATATCTCGGGACAAGAAAAGTTAATGGAGAAAGTAGAAAGGAAATTTGAAAATAAGGTGCTTGAGCACATTGCTTAGCACTTAGCAATAAAACAGGTTGAATTAACCTCAATTTTGTCTAACATTGAAAATTCTTTTAATAACGTAACCTCACTTTTTGCAAAACTTTGTGATGTTACCAAGTATACAAAGGAAATAAGAGAAAAGTTAAATACGATAGATAAGGATTTGAAGATAAGTGCCCAATCACTGAAGCTTGACCCTAGCTCAAGCTCATCTCATCACCTTAGGATCAAATTTTTGGTAGAGAAGCAGGCAGAGCTACTCAAACAGGAAGGAAGGATAAGGTCTACACTGCTGGAAATCCATAACATGATCCTTCCCATCATGAACACAATGCAGAAACACATTGCATACTCAAAAACATTGGTCCATGACAATAACTTCTCTGTTGCAGACCATGTGATTGAACTTTCTATAGAAGTTCAAGTAGCTCTCTCCACATGTAAAATCTTGCAAGACAATTGGGATAAAACTCTGCAACTAATTCTTCAGGTACATTCTGAGTTTATCACACATTTTGGTGTCTCCATGTAAATACATTCTTTATTCTTTGGCATTATTGTCAAAAAGGGGGAGAAAGTAATATATGGAGGAGAATCAGACACAAAAGGGGAGAAGGTAATAAAGTAATAAAGAAATAATGATAGTGGAGATAATATGAATAAAGACATATAACTCATGTAAAAACCTTGTGTATAATGTATGGGGGAGTTATATGTAAGGTAGCCCATGTATATTTAGCACAGCAGAATCAAGTCAGTTTTGTTAGATCTTGTATATAAATTTTGGCTCATAAGTGTTTTTGTCACTAACGCCAAAGGGGGAGATTGTTGGAATAATGATACATTTGTCATTAGTTACAACACTTATTTGATTCTAAATGCTTACTGAGTTAATCACTCAGTTTACAGTTCATACCGAGCATTCGTTGGTTACCAAGTATGTTCAGTAGTGTTTACCGAGTCAGGAAGGTAAACGAAGGATTTAGTGTTTACCGAGTCAGGAAGGTAAATGAAGGATTTAGTATTTACCGAGTCATGAAGGTAAATGAAGGATCTAGTGTTTACCGAGTCAGGAAGGTAAATAAAGGTTTCAATGATTACCAAGACAGAAAGGTAAAAGAAGTAATTAGTGCTTACCAAGTGAATCAAAGGAGTTAGTTTCTACCGAGTGACACAATGTTTACCGAGTCACCAGTGGTTACCAAGTTCCAAGCTACTTAGAGTGATTAGTATGGACCGAGTCCCTACCTCTACCGAGTGTATGACGATGCCATGTAATATAGTGGATGCCGAGTGTCAGAAGGTCACCGAGTGAGTTTGAGGAACCTAAGTTTTCTACTATCTAGCCGACTCAGTAATGTTTTGTCCACTTGTGTTCAGCCGACCTTGTTGCTATAAATATTGGAATGGTATATATGTAATGTATTGTGCCATTTGCAATAATAGCTAAGTAAGAATGTAATTGAGCAAATTGAAAGAGAATCAGTAGCAGAGTATTCAGCAAGGTTATCAAGGAGCAGCAAAGATATATCCATCACATCAAGTGATCAGTACATAAGATCTAATCAGAAAACTAGTTGCAAGCAGATCCACTACTTCATCTTAATAGGTGAATCAGTTTGTAAATTCTTTAACAGGGTAGACTTAAAAGTCTTTTGTAAATCTCCTAATAGAGTGCATACTTCATTGTATGTTTGTGAATCCTCTAACAAGGTGGATCTAGCAGTCCTACTTGCTCCTAACAGGGCAGATCACTAGAAGTGATCATTGTAAGCCTTAACCGGCCAACTTTATACTGCAGTATTGAAGTTTCGTGGGCATCATCCCCACCCCAATTTTACTTTCAAATTGAAAGGTTTCTGGGTCACCAAATCAATGTGTTAATCTTTTCATGCGTACATTAAAATAGATGAATGAATGGTGAATTTGTTATTATGCTGAATTGGTTTAAATTTTTTTAAAGTTTACTGATTCACCCCTCCCCTCTCAGTAAGCTTGTTAGTCCTGAATATTTCCAACAAAGTATATGGAAGGAAATATTTGGACTACTTGTTTGATTAGATGACAATGATGGGGAAGAATGATGTAGGATGCTCCCCTTAAACCTATAAACTCATAACAAAAACAAAGAAAAAACAACAAATTGGAGAAAAAAATATGAACTTCTTATTATTGCCACAAATGTGGAATTACAAAATTCTTAATTACAATACGCTAACCCAAATGGGCACCTTCAATATAGTAATCTGCAAGATAGTGTTGTGAACTATCACCTAGAGTTGTCCTAGACAATGTTCAAGCCTTTCTTAAATAGGTATTTTTATGCCACCCAAGAAGTTTCTAGATGCTCAAACTTAATACCTAGCATCGACAGACCCTAACAATATACAAAGTTGGCCAAATACATCTTTGACAAATTATTTTAGAAATTTTGGTAGCCCAACTTCTGAAAACCATAACTCGTGAACTGTTTCTCCAATTGGTTATTATAACCAATTTTTGGAAATACCAGCTCTTGATCTACAGGATCAAAACTATGCCAGCACCCTTCCATCAAGTTTTTGGACCTCATCTAGGCACTCTAAGGCCTCCAACAATGAGCCTAAAGATTTTTCTACAAATTTTCCACTAAAAATCTGCAATAACTTCTCTAATACTAATGTTTGAGAAGTGAGATTTTTATGGTAGGCTTACAACTCTAAAATGAACCTTCCTGTAGAAAATGAGAATATTCTGAGCTCATATGAAAAATTTACTAAAAACAGTAAGTTCCTATATGTAGTAACCACCATGTCTACTAGTCCTTATTAAAATGGAAAAGACTAAAAATAAAATATTTTTGGGTGATGCAAGATTTCCCTTGCACCTAGGATGCTCCTGCATTAGACACCCAAGGTAATTTGAGAAGTGACCTTTTCACGTCTTAGGTGTTCAAAAGAAAACCAAGACAGTTAACCTCCTCCTTTGCTAGCCATTATGAATCCTCAACTAGTCTCCCTTTCCATTTGACCAGATATTCCTCATAAGTTTTGTTTCTAGTACTTTTTCCAACATGATTGTCTAGTATCTCCTCAATCTCCTTTGTAGCCAAGCTAGCTATTGGAATGCTCCACTATGCTTTTGTAACTTCATCTCCATCATGTCCTTCATAATACTCTATCAAATTTGAAATATTAAATACTAGTGAAATATTCAATTTAGTAGGCAACTCCACTTCATATGCATTTATAGAATCATACCTCTCCACTATCTTCCATAATCCAAACTTCTTCATCTTCAACTTATTATGCGTACCTACTAGAAAACCATCCTTTCAAAAATGAACCATGACTTCATCTCCAATATGAAATTTCTTATATCTCCTTTTTATATCTACCTTAGCCTTATACTATGTATTCATCTTTATGATGTGCTTTCTCACCTCCTCATGGATGTTCTTCAAATGTTTAGAAAAATCTTCTGCTTCAGCACTACTTATCTTTCCCTTATCCAACTTCCTCAATTCAGAAACATTTTTGGGACTATTGCCATATACAATCTAGAATGGTGATTTACTAGTACTCCTATTGATAGAATTATTATATGCAAATTATGCCTTTGGTAAAATCATATCCCATCCTTTTGGTTTATCTCCAACCAAGCATCTCAGCTAGTTTCCCAAATTGTGATTCATAGTTTTTGTATGCCCATCAATCTGTGGGTGATGTAATAAACTAAACTTCAAATTTCTTTTCAACTTGTTGCATAATGTATGTCAAAAATACCCAAAAAAATTGGCATCTCTATCTAAAACTATACTCTTTGGCAAACCATGCAATCTCACCACTTCTCTGAAAAATAACTCAGCTACATGAATAGCATCACTAGTCTTCTTGCAAGGAATAAAATGTGCCATCTTTGAAAACCTATCAACAACAAAAAAATATAGAATAATGCCCATGTTGTGTCCTTGATAACCCAAGAACAAAATCCATGCTGACATCCTCCCATGGCTTCTTTGGTATAGGTAATGGTTAATACAACACTGTATTCTACTTAACCCCTTTTTCCATCTAAAATACTTGACAAATTTGTACAAACATCATCACATCTTGCTATAATTATGGCTAGTAATAATTTTCAACAACTAAAGCTATGGTTTTATCTCTGCCAAAATGTCCAACCAATCCTCTACTATGCTTCTCCTTGATGAGATTCTCTCTCATTGAACTTTTGGGAATGCACAACTGGCTTCCTTTGAACAAAATATTGTCCTGGATCATGAAGTCCAACCACTTTGTCTTGTCAAGTGTAATAGGTTTTGTACAAGCCTTCCACACTTCACCAAAATTAGGATAATCTGGATACAAAGTATTGAGTTCCTTGAACCCAACCACCTCTATCTGCATTTTTATCAACAAAAGTTGTCTTCTATTAAGAGCATCTGCAACATTGTTAGACTTCCCACTTACTATGTTTCAAAAAAAATGTATAACTCTACAAAAACTCAACCCACTTTAAATGCCTTTGGTTCAATTTTCCTTGACTATTCAAATATTGCAAAGCTTGATGATTAGTATACAAAAAAAACTCCCTAGGAAGAAGATAGTGTCTCCACTTCTTCAATGCTTAAATTATAGCATAAAATTCTTTATCATAAATAGATTATTTTCTTTTTGCATCATTCAACTTCTCACTAAAATAATAAATAGGTTTACCTTCTTGGCTCAAAACATCTCCTATTGCAATATCACTAGCATCACAGTCTACTTGAAACACCTTGCTAAAATCAAGAAGTTCTAAAATAGGTTGCTCAATAACTTTCTATTTCAACAGATTGAAAATCTTATCTACTCCTACAGTCCACTTAAATTATTTCCTATCTCCTCTCATTTTTTTAGTCAAGGGTCCACAAATATTGCTAAAAATTCTTATGAAATTTCTATAAAATGTAGCCAATCCATGAAAAGATCTTACCTTTTTCGAACTCCTTGGAGTAGGCCATTCAAGGATAGCCTTCACTTTCTCTGGGTCCATTTTCAGACCTTCTCCTAAGACTACAAATCCTAGGTACACCAACTCCTTCTTTACAAAATTGCACTTCTTCAGGTTTATCAACAACTTTTCTTCTCTCAACTTTTCAAACACCTTGTGAATATGATTCAAATGCTCCTCCAATGTCTTACTAAATATCAATATATCATCTAGGTAAACAATGACAAACTTACCTAGAAACTCCTGCAATACCTCATTCATGAGCCTCATGAAAGTGCTCGATGCATTAGTTAGCCAAAGAGACATGACTAACCACTCATATAGTATTTCCCTTGTCTTGAAAGTAGTCTTCCACTCATCACCTTCTTTTATATGAATTTGATGGTACCCACTCTTTAGATCTATCTTTGTGAAATACATAGCTCCACTAAAATAGTCCATAATATCATCTATCCTTGGCAATGAAAATCTATACTTTATCATGATCTTGTTGATAGTGCAAGAATCTGTGCACATCCTTTAGTCTCCATTCTTCTTTGGTGCTAATATAGTTGTTATAACACATAGACTTAGAATCTCTCAAATCAACCCCTTCTACAATAACTCATAAACTTTCCTATTCAACTCTTCACTTTGTGCTAGTGTCATTCTATGCACTACTTTATTTGGAAAATTGGCTCTTGGAATCAAATCCATCTGGTGACTGATCTTCCTCATTGAGGGCAATCCATTAAGCACATTATCTAATACAATATTAGAAAACTCTCTCAACATATCTACAACTTATGTAGGTACCTCCTCTACCTCTTCCTTACTATTTGTAGGAATTATAGCAAAACACATATGCTCCTACTTCATACCTTTAACAAACTCTTTTCCATCAACAAAACATAGCTTTAGCTTATGTTTCACTCCATCCTTAGTTAGAGTGTAGGTATTTGATTGCCCATCATGTACAACATGCCTATCAAACTATCATGACCTATCTAACAACATATGGCATATGTCCATAGGTATGATATCACATAGTAGTTCATCCTGGTAGTTTCCAATCTTGAACTTCACTGAGCACTTCTCATTGACCATGACCTTGTGGTCATCTTGTACCCAAGCAATATGGTAAAGATGTGGGTGTTTCTGCCTCTTCAACTTCAACTTAGTGACCATTATTTTTGACACTAGATTGCCAGTATTTTCACCATCAATGATTACATCACAACACTTATCTTTACATCTACACCTTGTGCAAAAAACTCATTTGACCAAGTTCATTATCACCATTCAGCATGACTCTTCTATTAACTAGGACTTCTTCTCTTTCAGCATCTTTAGAATGTGAGGATATGACATCTTCATCAACATGTCCAACTATAACTGGGCCTTTGGTTCTTTGATCTATCCTTCCTTGGCATTGGGTACATTCAAATGCTTTATGCCCTTCTTCTCCATAGTGAAAACATTTCCCATGGAAGCCTCCTCTTCCAAATCCTTGTCCTCTACCTCTTCCTCTCTGATCTTTATTATTTTGATCATGGAAATGATTGAAATTGTTTCCCTTCTAGTTCTAACTGCTACTTCTAGCCTCATTCTTGTTCTTTTGATCATCATTATGACCTCCATAAGATTGTCTGCCAAATCTTCCACCATGACCTCTTCCACTATTCTTATTGTCAAACTTCTTGCTCAATTTCTCATCAACTCTTAGGGAAAATTGGCATGCCTCCTCAATACTATTCATCTGAACTAGACTTAGCTTGTCCTAAATGTTGGCCCTTAACCCATTAAGATAATGGGTGACTTTCTCCTTATCAGCTTCTACATGGCTAGTTCTAATGAGTACTCAGTAGAACTCTTTAGTATACTCTTGAATATATTTCCTCACTTGCTTCATTCCCCACATCTCTTCAGTAGATCAAGCTCATAATCCATAGGAATGAATTGTCACTTCATTTTAGCTATCATCTGATCCCATCTAATGATTTTGTCCTTTCCCTTTCTATTTCATTCTAATTGAACCTCTTGCCACCAGATCTTTGCATGTCCCTTTAGTATTTCCTTCGCAAACTTGACCCTATCCAGATCCTTAATATCTTCATACTCAAAGTACTCCTCTAGTTCATTGATCCAATCGATCAGCTCTTCTAGGTTAAGATTTCCTAAAAATGTGGGAACCTCAAACTTAGGTCTTTTTCCAATCTTAGAGATGGCCCTAAAAATCCTCTCTTCCTCTAGGTTTAGAACTACCTCTACTTTGACATTTTCTTCTACTTCATCCTCATCCTCACTTTCATCTCTTATGGGAAGATTCATTACTCTACACATTTTTTCTTCCAATGCTTGCATTTATCTTTGGAGGGCTCAAAAATCCTCAGGTGTAACACTTGCATCTCTTTTGCCACTCTCTCTTTGTGGAGGCATTTTTGCACTTCTTCTAAAACCCTAGTACAAACTACCTCACAATCAGTGATCTATCTACATGCTTAGCCCAAACCACAATCCTAGTGTGAATTACCTCATAGTCAGTGATTTGTCCACATGCTCAAGAACTCTAGCTCTAATACAACTTGATGCAAAATTCTCCCCTTAAACTCATAAACTCATAATAGAAACAAAGACACAACACCAAATGTGAGAACAAAATATGAGCTTCTTATTATTTTTTCAAATGCAAAATTATAGAATTCTCAATTATAATATGCTAACCCAAATGGGTGCCTTAAGTACAGTAATCTGCAAAACATTGCTATAAACTATCACCTAGAGCTATCCTAGACAATGTTCATGCCTTTCTTAAATAAGTAGTTTTATGTCACTCGAGAAGGTTCTAGATGCTCAAACTTAATACTTGGGGGCAACAAACCCTAAAAATACACATAGAGTCGGCCAAATACATCTTTGACAATTTATTTTAGAAATTTTGGTAGCCCAACTTCTGAAGGCCATAACTCACGAATCATTGCTTTGATTGGCTTATAAGCACTTTTTGAAAATGTGAACTCTTGATCTATAGGCTTAGAACTATGCCAGCACCCTTCTATTAAGTTTTTGGACCTCATCTAGGCACTCTAAGGCCTCCAACGATGAGCCTGAAGATTTTTCTACAATTTTTTTCACCAAAAATCTACAATAACTTCTCTGATACTAATGCTTGAGCAATGAGATTTTTATGGTAGGCTTATAACTCTAAAATGAACCTTCCTAAAGAAAATGAGAACATTCTAAGCTCATATGACAAACATACTAGAAATAGTAAGTTCCCATATATAGTAACCACCCTATCTACTAGTGCTTATTAAAATGGAAAAGACTAAAAATAAAATATTTTTGGGTGATGCAAGACTACCCTTGCACCTAGGATGCTCCTGAATCAAAGAAGAATGAAGAGGTGAAGAAGTTAAGAAAGAGGAGGATGATATAGAGGAAGTTGTTAAAATTGAAAAAGAAATTAGACAATTAGTATAAAGGTGTGAACAACAAGATGTTATCACAATTAAGGATATTCCTAATTCATCTCCACATAATCTAAATGTATTGATTGAGGAAGATCTAAGAAATGCTACACTATATGTCGAAGATCCCTCCCTACAATGAACCATACTAGTGTTACTACAAGTATAAGATTATCCAAGGATTGAGAGTGAAAGTACCAAATGTTTCAATGTTACATTAGTTATAGTGGTTTCTAACATGAGTTTCAAGCAACAGCACAAGGCAATAATTGTGCTTCCACAATTTACCCATGTCACATATGTCAAACTAGATGAGGACAAGGTAGAAGAAGACAAAGGAATGATAGAGATAGGGGAACCCAAAGAACTAGAGGTTATCCAATCTCTTATTCAACTATTGGGTGTCATACCTAGAGAGACCTTAACTCTTACACCTATCCAATAGGTTAAATAAACTTAGAAGGAGAAGTCACCTAGATCGAGTGTAAAGGGGAAACAAGTACATATATCAATACCTATTGATAGTACCCCTCAATCTCAAATGATGGCACATACAATAGAGGAAATAGTGAGGTTAGATGAAGTCATCACATTTCCTATGTATGTCTTAAACAATATGACATTGGAACAAATGGACAAGGATAGTTGAGAAGAGAACATAAAAAGAAGTAGGTATTGCATAATATAAAGGGCAATATTGTTGATGCATTCAAAAAATTTGATACTAATGAGAAATATCAAAATTTCGATCAATTAGTGTATATAGTTGATAAGGTTTAGACTAAAGGATATAGAGATTGATGATAAATTGATGAGATCATCTAAGAAGAAGTTTGAGAATAAAGTATTGTAGAAAGTTTCAATGGAACTTGCAAGTAGTCAGGTTGAACTTTCTAACCTTACCACTTAGTTGGAAGAAATTTTGAAATTCATTCATTCTTTGTGCATGAAAATTTGTGATGTTGAGTTCTTCACATTTGAGAATCAATGATCCGTTGATATGATTCAAGAAAATATGAAGGTGTGTATGCATTCATTGGGCAAGAATGAAAGTTCAAGCTCACATTCACATAATAAGTTGACATTTGATCAACAAAGATTAGCCAAGTTAATGGCTAGAGGTAGTGGCATAAGGAATAAATTGATTTCCATTCATTTCATGCTACTATCACATTTGGAGATAATTTAGAGGAAATTATCTACATCTCAAAATTTCACACCATCTTTAAATTGTAGAGAGCTTAATTGATCTAGCTTCTCAGCTAGATATTCATAATCAAGTCATGGAATCAGCACAAGATTGATGGAATAAAGGACTTGAAGAAATTTTGGCTAGTCATCAAACATTCTTGGACAAATACAAGTTAACCCCTACAAACCCAAGCCATAAGTGAAGAACAAGGGGGAAATATATTCATGATAGTACAAGGGAGAAATATTAATGAAAGGGAGAAATATTTGAGCAAGATAGAAACAAAGGGAAGATGAAAAAACTTAGAAATAGTATTATCAAATGAATCAACATCAGAGTTTATAGACATATGTATGTATGTATGTATGTATGTATGGTATAGTAGAGATAAAGTTTTGAAGACCGAGTTACAATCTTAGGGGGAGCATTATTTTTTTTATGGAAAGCCAAGTCATAAAAAAGGTATTTTTTCCACTAATATCAAAGGGGGAGATTGTTTATCTCTAAGAATAAGTTTCCTATTACTGTCTAACACTTTTTCATTTCCAAGCCAGTGTTGGATGGCCATCACTATGATTGAGCCATCCAAAGAAGGTTGAGCTACAAAGGACTTGTCTATATTTTATCATAATCTAAGCAAGTCAAAGGTTGTTTTACACCCCAATAGAGGCTGAGTCAGTGTACATGCCAAGTAACATAGAAGAGACCAAGCATTTGGAAACTAATTTAATGTCAAGTGAGTTAGTATATGCCAAGAATTTATAAGCTGAGTGACAACATGAAAGTTAGTTATGGCCAAGTGTCAAAACATTCAAGTGTCGAGTAAACTAGTTTTGACATAAGAGTTTGTAATTGCAAAAACACTTATGTAAATCATTTTAGCCAACTTCTACACAAAATTTAAAGATTTTATATATATTTTAAGGGGGAGATTACACATTTTTCAAGAGGCATTAATCCCAAAAAACCATATTAACCAAATCAAAAAATTAGAACGATAAAACATAAAAAGGATGAAATGTGAATCATTGATCCTAATATAAAACTTTCTATGATTATCTATTTAAGAAGGATTCCTACCATAGGATCATGTAATGTCAAATTGGAAGAGAGTGTGAAGGAGAAAACAAGCTAAGTATAGAGTGAAGGAAGGCTAAGTCTATAAGGAGGTTAGACAAGGCAATAGAGTAGTGAAGGAAGAAATAGAGATATCAAATAAGAAGATCAGATTGTGATTTTTAAGAGAGGATATTTGTAGTCAGATTTCAAAGAAAACTAAAGGATCAAAAATTGAATCAGTTTTAATTGATTGAGTGAGGGTAAATCTCTTAATAGATTGTTTCTAACAAACCTATTTAAATATCCTAATAGAGTCCTTACTTTGTTGTAAGTGTAAAATCCTTTAACAAGTTAAGACTTAATAGTCTTAAACACTCTTAGTAGGACAGACCTCTCACAGGGTAGATGATCAAAAGTGATCAAATTATAGTCCTAAGAGGTAAACTTTGTTGCAATAGTAAAAATTTGTAGGTTTCATCCCCACTCCAGTTTTACCTTCAAATTGAAGTGTTTCTCAGTTACCAAAATCATTGTTTTACGTGTTGATATTTTACATGGATGTTAAGCTTAGATAGATTTCATTTTAGCATTACAAGTTTATGATTATATGGTATGAGATCTAAGATATGAGAGGGATTAGGTGTGAATACAATATATTATTTTATCAGTGAAAATTTTTATAGATCCCGATTCACCCCGCTATCAGTATCTTGCTTCCCATTAAGATTTCCAACAAAACTTGAGCAATTCATTAATAACTATTTCATTCTTAACATAATTCATAATCAGTTTCTCTGTATCCAATTTTCTTCTTGATCACTACAATATTTTCTCCTTAACTAAATATTTTTTAATAAATTGATATACAATCACAATTTTCTCTTGGCCAATCCGTTAAGCATGTGATCAAGACTATAGATCCACAAAAGTGTTGAAATCGAGACCTAGTAGAAGAATAGTACCTTTTAAGGAATACTTGATGGTTGTAATGTGTCCCAAGGGGTCATATGGGGTCATAAGGGGTGAGCTAATTTCCTTTTCAAGAAGTTCTAGGGCCCCTAATGGCCCCTTTTGAAACATTGCAGCCATTAAGTGTTCCTAAAGTGGATCTAATACTATTCTTCTACCAGATCTAGATTTCATCCCTTTTGTGGATCTACAAGGTTAATCTCATGCCTAAAGGACTAGCCAAGAGAGAACTATGATTGTATATCAACTAATTACAAAATGTTCAATTAAGGATAAAATATTGTAGTGGTCAAGAAGAAAATTGGCTATGGAGAATCTAGTTATGAATTCTATTAGGAATGAAATTTTTAATGAAATGCTTGCAATTAAGAGACAAAGCCCACTTGGTTAATGGAAAAGAGTGGGAAGAGCTTTGTGGACCGATGACAAAAGTTATAGATAAGGACTTGAAGAGCTAGAAAGTGGAAAGCAACAAAGAAAAGAAGTATGATATATGTCATATGATAATGATGATAAATACTCACCATGTACTAGTAGCTTAAGTAGTGATACAAGGTCTTTAGTTCACATGCACTCAAAATCAAAACTTTTAGATAGAGAAGTGACAAGTATTGTAAAATTATCCATAGAGAGAAATGTGAACTATATCACCCCCCCCCCCTAACTCTCTAATGAAGGGCCAGACTACGCTTACACACTCACAACCAAAAACATAATAGTTCAGAGACAAAGAGAAGACAAAATTCCTTACAATATTCTCCAAATGAGAGAGCTCCAAATTCTTACAATATGATAGAGCTTCCAAAATGAAATCTTACATCAAAATAGCTTGAATTCAAAGAGCTTCACCAAGTAGAACTTCCAACTAGGATCTGACACACTAAGATCCTTCAACTCCAAAGCTTCTACCAAAAGAGATATCCAAATAAAATCTTACATGCTAAGATCTTTAACCTCAAATGATTGATTACAAATCCCCATATGCCTTGCTTATATAGGCACTTACCACCCAAGATATTACAAACACAACCAATGTGGGATAAAAGGTAAATGAAACTACCTTACAAAAAATATTAAATTCCCACTCAATGAAAACTAAGCACCACCATGTGGTTTAATTAGAAAATTGCATTTTCATTGTAGATCACAACAAATATTAAATTCATGATTTAAGGAACTTTCCACAAAATTTTAAATTGCCACCTACACACCTCGATAAATGAAATGACAACCTTTTTTTTACGCTCCTCATGCACCTTGGTAAATGAAATGCCTTTCTTGCCCCTTTTGCCATTTTCTATTTTTTCAAAATTTTCCTCCAATTTTTTTCACTTTCTCTTTCCTCCATAATTTTTTTTTATCATGTCCCATTTTATTTTGTGATGCAAGATGCTCTTGCATCAGAAACCCATGGTAGGAAAAAAATTGTGAATAGGAATTCACAAAATAAAGTAGTTGCTTGTATTTGTTTTCTCTTCCAACACCTAGCTGGAACAAGTATATGTTGTCAATATATTTCCTTATTTCTTCTTTTCCAACACCTAGCTGGAACAAGTATATGATACTAACTATACTCCTCTACAATTAACTCTGTCCAAGTAGAACTCTTATCCTCCCACCATCTTGTTAGATCTAATGAAGTTGCAATAAAATCTATTATACCATACAAATATTCTTTTGCATAGCATACATCACTAACAATATACTCATGTAAACCATAACATCTTTCAAATTGATCCCAAATTCAACATGCCATGATTCATAAAAATTTACCTCTTCCACATCTTCATCTTTGTTTGCTTCTTTCATGTCATCAACAATGCATGTAACCGCTTCACTAGCTTGATCTCCAACCAAGGCATTGTACTTGTCCTCAACTATTTTAGTCTTCAAATAATCTTCATCTATTTTGGGTTCACAAGTCTTTTCATCTTCATAAACTTCCTCTTCTTTTTCATCTTCATATCCATCCACTTTCTCTTCTTTTGTATCCCATGTCTGATACTCCATTAGATCTTCCTTCTTTTCCACATCCAAAGAATTATCAACATCTCTTTTTTTATGAAGAATGCTTCTCCTTTTTTAACTCTACTTTTAGCTCATTCATATGCTTCTACAAATCCAAAAATATTTCTTCTTTCATTCTTGCTCTAATTTTCTCATGTCTAAGAATCCTTAGATTCCATCAAATTACAAAAGTCAACCCTCTTCTTTCTCTTCTCCACAATCATATCATCATATGAAAAACTTTGTGCAACATAATCACCTATTGAAAATTGCCCCACAATCAGAGATATGTATACACACTCAAGAACTCCTTCTCTATCATACTTCACCCAACACAAGGTCCTAGTGCAAACTGCCTCACATTTAGTGATCTATCTACATGCTCAAGAGCTCCCACTCTGATACCACTAATGAAGGGCCACACCACCCTTACCAACTCACAAACAAAAACAAAACAATATGGAGACAAAGAGAAGACAAAATCAATGTTCCCCTTAATACCACAAACACATAACAAAAATAATAGCAATTGGAAAAAACAAAATATGGGCTTCTTATTATCACCACAAATGAAAAATTATAGAACTTTGAAATACAATATGTAAACCCACATGAGCACCTTCCTTACAATAATTTGCAATACAGAGCTCTAAACTACAACCTAAATTTTTCCTAGAAAATGTATGGGCATTTCTTAAATATGCATTTTTATACCACCTAGGAAATTTCTAGACATCAAACCCTAACTCTTGAGACTAAATAACTCTAAAATTACATATAGAGTTGGCCCGATACACCTTTCACTCTTATTTTGGAAATTTTAGTCAGTACAACTTCAAAAGGCCATAGCTTTTGAACCATCACTCTAATTTTATATTAACTACTTTTTGGAATCCTCAACTTCTATTCTACAGGGCTCGACTCATGCAAGTTCTAGTCAACTCCATTTCAGGGCACATTTGGGGCCTCTAAAGTATTTGATAGTGAACCTAAGGTTTCTAGAGATTCTCTCTCTCTCTCTCTCTCTCTCTCTCTCTCTCTCTCTCTCTCTCTCTCTCTCTCTCTCACACACACACACACACACACATTTATTTTGGTTCTTCATAATCCAATGGGGTTATGGAGAACTAGAAGCAATGTGTCTAGTTCTTAATAATGTAATCACATTTGGCAAAGATGATGTGACTACCCTAGTCTTCCTCCTACCCTATCTTCCTATAGGGACACCTTAGATCTTCCACTTGACCTAATAGAATCTCTAATTAACCTAATCTCCTTAGGAGGTCCTAGGCCATTCAACGAGTGCACACCAATTAGTAAGGTTAACATTTCTTCAACACTACAACCAACTCCAAATTCTCAAATGATGCCCCAATGGCTAAATGGTCACCTAAGAAGGCATTTGGAATCCTTTCAAGGTTCATAACCACTAACAAACTTGAAACCCTAATCAAGTTCAGAAAATCATGCAAGGTTTCACCAAAATGCTTGAAATAGAGCTACAAGAAATTATCCCTCCTAATGAAGCAAATCCCAAATATCTTGCAAAAATCCTTGAAAGGGGGTTAAATAAACCACTAATCCAGATACCTTTTTTAGCAACCTTAAATATTTTGGCAGTCTAGAGTTCTCAACTTGTTCATATAGTACAGGCACAAATTTAGCCTTAAAACAAGGGTTTTAAGGGTTTAGCAAGTTGTATGGGGAAAAGATAGGTTCTCCTCCTGTGGGACTTCCCTCAATGCCTCCCACTAAAGTTGGGGCTTCATCACAACATCCTCCAACATATTCCAAGCTCTAGTTGAATTATCACTAACATTCAACCACCCCAAATACCTTTGCACTTGACTATGATCCCTATCCATGCATCACCACAAAAATGCTTGCTCAACTTTCCAGGGACCCTCCTCTATAAAATATGTACAATGAGTCATCAAAAAAATTCCAAGAGGCTATATAGATTCTATAGTGGGAGAACAAGTTATGACTCCATTTTGTTTAAGCATCTTGTTCATAACAATAGTATAATAAAAATGAAAAAAAAAATTAAGCAACACAAACTCCAGAAAAACAAAAACTAGCACTATGTAAAATCCAAATCAAACTATTCTAACTATTCAAGAAATAATAGTTCATAATCTAATCCATTAAAATTCCCATGGTCCTCAAAAGCATGAAACAGAGATTATAAATTGTTGTTTAGTTTGTACACCCAAAATTTACTCCAAGTTCCAACCCTGCTCAAAGGTTGAGAATGGCCTTATAAACACATCCACACACTAATCCCAACTACTTTATAAATTTACCAAGCCCCAAATAAAAAGTTTCTTGATTGCAACAAAAAGTTGTCAATGTTGTCAATGACAACATTGACAATTTTTCAACAACTTTTACATCTTTTGAAGTTTGACTCTCAAACTTGTTCCAAATGTTGTCAAACCTTTCCAAAGCCTTAAATGGTTATAAAACATGTAGTAAGGACCTTCAAACACCTTTTTGACCATTCCACCCCTCAAAACACAAAAATGCTCTATAGCCTAACTAAGCAACTAGGAGCAAATACGACCTTTGGAGACTTCCACAACTTAACTAACCTCAACCTCTCAACCTAGGAATAGGTTAGACCTATTATTCACCTAGTGGTGTGGATAGCACAACTACAAGCCAAAATGCCCTAGGAGCCCTAGGTCTTTTGTAATGCCCCACCAAGGAACCCAAAAGAAAGTAACCTAAGGTTTCACTAAGTTTGTTAATTTTTTTTTTTAAAAGATAATAACATAACAACAATAGATATAAAATAGCAAAAGAAATAACATACACATAAACACATACCATAGATTACAATTCTTAGGGGACCCATGACATTGAATCACATTTAATTTTAATTAATACTAAAACCAATATATAACACATCCACATTAAAGGTTAACTACAACTTCAAATCCATACAAATAATATACAATTGTCCTGAATGCCACTTGGCAATAATTAGAATGCATAATCATCCAATGTATAGGTCATAGGGTATGAAAGCTTGAAAGAATATACATTATAAAATATATTACATCATCTCCTTAAGATCCATGAAATAAAATAAATACAATAGGTATAACCATCCATCATAGTACATAAAGATAGAATGAAAGGAAATAAAGAACATGGAACTCCAGCCATAGGATTGAACTAACAAATATCAATGATAAAAATAAAAAGCACTACCAACTGACCTCATGGTAACCCAAAAGGCCCACTCCCATAGTCTCAAATAGAATAACAAACTCAAAAGTCAAATCCAACATCTAAGTCAAGAAAAACATAAAGCAATCTAAATCAATGGTGCCAAGATACAAATGACATCTAAGCCTAGAGGAAACAATTACACATAGGAAATCTATTTTTCAAGTGGGCAAGTGTCATCACACAAGCCAACTCTAAGGTTACCTAGTTAGTCTTTTAATCCTCCATCCCCCTAATGACTCTATGTGGCACTAGTATCTTTTTGTACTAATAAGGCATAGTAACGATGCAAGGTCGCAACCACACATCCTCTCTACTCCATCCTAGCCTGTACTAGCACTTGAGGCACGGGTGAGGAAAAAGAACAATGAATCTTGTTAATTTATTTTACTCTCATTTAATGAAGTGTTTTCACTTTTTAGAAAACTTACAATGGGTTACCTGCACAACCACTTAGACCTCTGGCCTCCATTGCAAGCCCCTTCCTGACATCACATATAGATTATCTACCCTAACCTCATAAAATTACAAATCAAAGAATCACAATTTTCACCAATATAATCATTCTAACATGATTAATCAAAATCCAAGTACACATAAACCATTCCATGTCATAACATGACATCACCAAGAAAAAATCAAACAAACACCTTAGTCCTATATAAGTGACTAGAAAGAAATCCAAAAACAACTAATTAAAGATTCAAAGGTTAAATTGAATAGGTTACACCATTCACCTGTATTTTTCACAAGAACACTAGAAAGAAATAACAATCAATAGATCAAAACTCTCAATAGAGAATACAAGACACATTATCATGGTTGAGTATAAAAGATCGAGATCAAAACATCATCATGACATCACAAAATAGAACTCCTAAGCCTCTGGTAAACATCCTGATTTGGTCAAAGACCTAACAGTAAAATCACATGTCATGAAAAGAGTACATACAAAAGTAACTTTCCTAATTCATTCCATTTTGAAAACACATAATTTCAATGTTCACTATAGGTTTTCCAATTTTCATTTCTCTAGTTACTAGATTTGCTATGGTTTCTAAGTTTACTAGAATCCTAGACAATCCAACTAGTTCATCTTAAGTTATTTAATCATTATTTAATAATACATTTCATTATCAAAATACCAAAATTCAATATACAAGTAGGTTATAGTTTTCATCTTCTCAATGTATTATATTTTGACAAGGTTTTTCAAAACACAACAATGTTTGATGTACAAACAAGGTTTTAGTTTTCATTCTTCCAAAGAATAATAGATTCAAAATGCTTATTATTAGTCAATTAAATATGACCTTGAAATCTGAACCAAAACCCAATTTTACCAATTTCCGTCAATTCATAATTCACAATAAACTTGCACACATACATTTTAATAATTAATTAATTAAAACTTTTAATTAAATATTATGAAAAGTTAAATGGATAATCATAACATTATTAATAGATAATAGTTATTTATTTATCAATAAAATAACTTATATTAATTTATTAATAAAAATAAATTTTAAACTAATAATAATAATTAATAATATTATTATTAAATAACATTTAATAATTTAAAAGTCATTAATATTTAATATATTAAACAAAATTAAATAAAAGGTTCTTCCTTTGATTCCTCAAGACTAATTAGAGACTAGTAAATTTTAAGCAATGAGAAGTGGTGGCTGCTGGTTGGGCTAGGGCATAATCCCTAGCCTATTGTTGTTGTTTTTCCTTTACTATTATTCTTCCCTATTCTTTTTGGATTACTAGCTACTGGACTAAGTTTGTGTGGGTTCTGGTTTTTGGAAATCTTTTGCAAACAATTTTGGATTGAGGTTTTTTATTGTTTGCATGGTAGGGCCTAGGATTTCTCCTACGTTGGTGAGGATAGATGGTTCTTCTCCAACTGTACATGCAATGAGATTTGAATCATTTTATTCAGGGGAAAGCTCCAAGATGAAAAAAGTTAATGGTTGTTTTCCATGTAGCCATGATCACCCTGTTTTAGTTATTCCTCTAGCAATTGTAATGGAGGACATTGAATATTAGACCAGGCATGCTTTGATATGAAAATATCTTGGAATCCATATTTCCCTATCTACTCTTGAGGCATGGATCCACTACTCATGGTAGGTGGAAGGTGATATGGAGATCATGTTGGTAGGGAATAACTATTTTTTTGTTGTATTCTCTTGCATGTTTGATCATCATCGTATTTTTGAAGGAGGCCCTTATTTCTACAACCATGTGGGGTTATTTGTCAAACCTTGGCATTCAAGATTTAATTCTACTGAGGATCTCCCTTTAATAGTGCCAATTTGGGTTTTTTTTCCTCACCTCCCCCTGAAATTCTATCAAGAAGACATCCTTCAACAAATTGTTGCTTTTTTAGGAAAGTCGACTGTGATTGCACATCAATCCCTCAATAAAAAGGTTATTTCTTATGTTAGAATTTGTGTTTAAATTAATTTGAATAATCCATTACTAGATTCTTTGGAAATTTTTCATGGGGCTTCTTCTTAGGTGCAGTAGTTAGATTATGAAACCCTCCCTTTTTTATGTAAGATTTTTCATGAGTATGGTCATTTATAGTGTTGGTTTCCTCATAACTTGACTTCCAAAGGAGTGGATGGTTCTATGGTTGGCAATGTTAGTGGTTTGGCAGATACTATAGGGAAAGGACAACCTTAGATGGATAATACAACTAGGGGAAGAATCAACAAGATGCTACAAGAAAGGGAAAGGCTCAAATGTAGGATAAGGATGGATTTACCCCTGGTTGCTCATGAGCTAAGGGACATGGCCAAAAGAGGCCTTTGAAAGTTAGAATATCTGATTCTAGTTTTAATCACTTTGAGGTACTAGATAGTATGGTTCTAGAGGAAGGTATTCCTCCTACTGTCTCTTCTGACCCAGTTTGCCCAAATGAGGGACTTGTACCTAATGACACTTGTGGGGCATCCCAAGTTGTGGTATATCAAAAATGTTAGGTCCCTATAGCTCTTGTGTTAGATGCTCTAGTGACACCTACAATGTCAGAGGATAATGGCATTGTTTTGGCCAACTTGATTAAGGATGTGATAGCATCTGGCAAATGTAAGGGGTCTCCTCTCCCCTTGGGGTTGATGCATAGACCCTTTAAGCAAGTTTCCTTTACTCCCTCTCTAAGGAGTGGGTACAAAATAGACCAAGAGAAGATTAAACTCACAAGAGATAAATTGATAGAGTCTGGGTCAATGAAACCATTGGATGCTCATTTTCTCCATTCTACTTAATGATGATTATTCTCTCATGGAATGTTAGGAGGTTGAATAGCATCCCTAGACAAAAGGCTATTCAAAATTTGGTGGTCCTAATCTTTTTTGTATCCAAGAGACTAAGCTCTTTGTGGAGTCTATTCTCCAACATGCCTCTAGTATTTGGACTCATGGGAAATTCTAGTGTGTTGAGGCTATGGGTAGTGCTAGTGGTTTAGGTATCTTTTGGGATCTACAAAAAAATTCTCCCCTTGACTGGGTGTCTTCTCACTCAACTCTCTCTATGGTGGCTTCTACTTTAGACTTAGGAGAGGTAATCATGATTACTAATGTATATGCACCTATTGATTTTGTGGTAAAGGAGGAACCTTGGAGGCATATTCAATATGTTAAAAATTGTCACCCTTTTCATCCTTAGGTGTTAGAAGGGGACTTTAATTCAGTTCTAAGTCTGGAGGAGAAGCAAGGTGGTTTGGCTAGATTGGGGCTTTCTTCTACTCTTCTTTGGAAACACATGTCACTTTTTCATCTCTCTAATGTTAAGATTTCTAATGGTCTCTATACTTGGAATAATCAAAGGATTGGGGATAATGTTATCTCATAATGTCTCGATAGATTTCTTGTTTCTTATTTCTGCATTAGTGGCACCCGTACTCTCTCTCTTCAAAAATCCTAGATTAGAGGGGTTTTGATCATTGACCAATCAAATTTTCTACTATTGGGGATTTTATTCCAAAGTTTTCTCCTTTTAATTTCTAGTGATGTGGCTTTATAACTCCTCTCTTCATGATTTTGTTTTATGTTGGTGGAAAGATGGTGCTCTTGCATATGGCACTGATATGTTCTCATTTTCTGAAAGGCTTCAATATGTTAAAAGTAAGCTTAGGATATGGAATAGATGATGTTTTGGGAACCTTAACTCTATGAAGAGGCTAGCTTAGGAAGATCGTGATGTCATCATAAGGTAGATTAGAGATCAAGGTTTCTCAGAGGATCTTGGAAGATCTTAATTCCTTGCTTCTAGAGCTCTAGAAGAATGGGAACTTCGAGAGAAATTTTTTTGGAAGAAAAAGGCTAGAGTTGATTGGCTCTAGGAAGGTGATCGAAACACTACTTTTTTCCATAAAATGGTGCAATCTCATCGAAATCAGAGAAATATCTTTTCTTTGGTTAATTCTCAAGGTATCCAACTAAATTCCTTGCTAGCTTTTTTCTAGGAGGCTACTTAGTACTTTTCTACCTTCTTCTCTAAGGACTCTTCTCTTGCTAATAATGAAGAAAATATTATATTGTCTTGTATTCCTTTCCTTATCACTCAGGAAATGAATGATTATCTCATGCGACCAATATCTTTGGAAGAGCTAGAGAAGGTGGTCTTGCCATGCCTAAGGGGAAGGCTCCTGGTCATGATGTATTTCCAGTTGAGTTCTTTCAAGAATTTTGGGACATCATTAATCATGATTTTTGGAGGTGATTAAGGAATCCTATTCTAGCAAGTAGATGCTTCAGGCATTGAATTCTACTTTCTTGACTCTTATTCCAAAAAGAGAGGGTGCTAATCAATTGGAGTTTTTTAGACCAATTGCCTTATGTAATGTGGTGTACAAAGCTATTACTAAGTTGATTATTGAGATAATTAAAAAGTGGCTCCCCATTATTATCTCAAAAGAATAAGGTGGTTTTGTTGCTAGAAGACAAATTTTGGATGGGGTGGTTATTGCTATTGAGGCTATTCACTCTATAGCTACTTCAAGGGAGAGATTAATGTTTGTTAAGCTGGATATGGCTAAGGCCTATGATAGAGTTAAATGGAGTTTCCTAAGGAGTATTCTTCTTACCTTTGGCTTTAGCTCTGATTGGGTGAGTTGGACTATGAGTTGTGTTACTCCTACCTCTTTTTATGTTCTTCTTTATGGTCAACCTTCTTAGCTATTTGATGCCTCTAGAGGCCTCTGCTAGGGTGACCCTCTCTCCCCATATCTATTTATCATCATGGCTAAGGGATTGGGTAAATTCATTAAGTATTAGGTGTCCCAAAATTCTATTCAAGGGTGGAGGTGGGGTAATGGTTTACTTGCTCTTTACCACTTCCAATTTGTTGATGATTCTACTCTTGCGGGTCTTGCTAGGATTAAGGAAGTTTAAGGCTTTTGACATACTCTAGATATTTATTTGGAAACTTCAGGCCAAAAAGTTAATGAGCACAAACCTTTCATTTACTTTTGTAACACTCCTAATTCTATTCAACACAAGATTGTTGGTATTCTTTGATTTTAGATTGGGTTGCTTCCTTTGACTTATCTTGGCATCCTTATTGCTATTTCTAGGAAACCACATCTCTTCTAGAAAAATTTGATTACCAAGCTTTGAGATAAGGTAAATCATTAGACTCGTAGATGGCTTTCCTCTACTACTCAGGTTACTCATCTTCAATCAGTTATCCAAGCTCTTCCTACTTATAGAAGCATGGTTCAGGCTTCTCCTATTTACTTTCTCAAGGAGTGTGATGCTCTTTCTTGGGAATTCCTTTGGAGTGGTAATTTTTGTAGCACTAAATGAATCTTGATTATTTGGGAGACTATTTGTAGGCCTCAAAAGGAGTGTGGTCTTGGTCTTTGATTAGCTCTCTTGAGTAGTCAAGCATTGGCTGCTAAGCTTTATTGGCCATGGTGCTCTAGAAAACATCAAATTTGGGCTCGTATTATCACCCATAAATATTTTCATGGTGTTGATCCTTTCTCTATTTCTACACTTCCTCTTGAAGGTCATGGTTCAATGGTCTAGCATACTCTGAAGACTAGTGTTATGTTAGTCAAGAGAGGTATGTTCTGGATATGTAAGGGAGGTTTTGAGGCTTTGATTTGGTCTAATGTTTGGGATGGATTCCAATCTATATTATCCATGTACCCTCATCTTTAGACTCTTTGTGATTCTTTTCATGCTGCTAAATGGGATAAACGGGCTCACTACAAGACTCCTTATCAATTGGGACCTATTGTTGGTTACAGATGGAAGCACTCTATTGATTGGCCTCCTAGAGGTGCAGACATAGATTGTTAGGAGCTTTCTTATATTCTAGCCTCTAGAGAGTGTTCCTCTTTGCTAGGTCCATATTTTTTGGCTTGTGGAGGTACCTTGTCTAGTAAGGGTAAAAGCACAAACTTGTGTCACCTTTTATAAAGAAACGTGATATTAGAATGTGACAGTTCAACATTAGTCAAAAAAAAAATGGTATTTGTGTTTAAAATATGAAGATGATGTAAACTGATGAAATATGTAGAATTGGATAAATTTTATGCTTATAATTTTTATTATTTTTTTATTTTATTTTGAAGTCCCTTTTTTAACTATAAAAAATATAGGGTGTAGTTCTTGTCAAACAAGTATATGAAAATCATCTTTTTTTGTTCTGATTTGAAAATATCTTATAGATGACATGTATAGCTAGTGTACAAAAAAAGAAATAATTATTTTTGATGTATATTTTCTTTGTTATAAATATTCAAGTTTGACCTTATCAGAATCCAACAATTTTTTCCTCCCATCAAAACTTTCCTATCAAATCTATACCTTCTTGAAAAAAAATTACATATTCGTGAAGAGGATTCTCTCCTCTAGAGATAAATATAATTTTTAAATTTTTTTGATATGATTTACTATTTTTTTTCCTTTTTTGAGGGAGCATCTTCTGAAATGTTGAAATATCAACTTATAATACTTTGAGATTATAACATATTATAACTAATCAAAACACTCAAAAATTTATATAATGATAATATTGAATCTAAGATCTATAAAAGGGTATTTTTAGTTTTTGAAAAAAATTGAGTTTTGATAGAGAAATGAGATTTGACCAAAATAGGTTTTGGTATCACAAATGGTGACATAGATCTGTGCTTTTACCCATAAATATCATGTCTCTATTGGGTATCAGGAGATAACTAGACAATTATTTAGATATATTGAGGTCCCTTGGTGGAAGCAAGCTTGGAATAAAGTTGCTTGGTCCAACTACTATTTTTTCATGTGGCTAGTGGCTCACAACTGCTATCTTACATGGGATAATCTCTGTAAATGTGGATTTTAGGGCCCCTCTTATTGTGTTTTGTGTGGTAATGGGGAGGCATTTGTCTCCCATTTGTTCTTTCATTGCTCCTTTTCTACTCGGCTACGGCACCTTTGGTGGAGTTCTTGGGGTTGTTCTTGTAGGCATGCTTCATGTTTGCTTGAGTTCTAGGCCCACTTGGGTAGTGCTCCCTCCAAGTCTTCTCCTTTATATGCTGCTCGGATTGCTGGCCCATCGTTCATACTCTAGCATATCTAGCGAGAGAGGAATTGTCAAATCTTCCAAGATGTTCAACTTAGTGTTATGCAAATTTGGTGGAAGATCTCACATTTTCTTGAGGAAACTATTCAAGTGAAGTGTGTGCTAGATGGGGGTATGGATCTGGTTGATCTTGCTATATGCAATCACCTCAATTTTCATCTTTAGGATGAGGCTATAGCTCAAAGGTATCCAAGAGTGACCAAGCAGCCTCAGCATTAGAGGAGAGGTTAGGTGAATCAAGACGAACATTGGAGTCCTCCTCCCCCATGGAGTTCTAAAAATTAACACTAATGGTTCTTCTTGAGGGAATCTAGGCCCTGCTGGTATTAGGAGAGTGGCTCATTGTAGTTATGGTGATGTTAAATTATTTTTCTTAGTACATAAGGGTGATTACACTAACAATCTCATGGAGGTTTAGGTTATTTTATATGCTATGGAACAATGTTTCTTGCAGGGATGGAGCAAGATTATCTGTGAATCTGATTCCCAAGTGGTGGTGAACTTACTTTCCTCACAAGAGCTTGAGGATGTTAGTTGGTAGTTGGCCATTGTTGTTAAATAGATTATTCTCTTTTGTACCTCTTTTGAGTTCATTAGGTTTACTTACGTTCCTCATGAATGGAATAGAGCTACTAATTATTTAGCCAAATGGCCTTCTAGTTATACTCTAGGCTGGAATATTATGGATAGGGGGCAACTTCCCTTTGAGATGGTGCAATAATTTAATGAACTTGCTGCTCAAGATAGAGCTCCTTATTGAGCTCTACTTGTTGTATTTCTTTCTGTCTCAATAAATTTTTACCCCTCTTTTTCTAACATTAAATATAATGAATATTAATTAATAAAATATATATTAATAAAATCAAAAAGAATAAAAAAAGAATCGCAATAGTAAATGCAATTTCAAATTGCACATCTCTTTTTAAAGGAAAGCTATCTAGTAGCCTGGTTGCCAAAGGAAACCACTACCATGGCAATTGCTACCTTGGCAGTCACGGAAGAAGAAAGGGAGGGGAATGAGGTTGGGATCCCACTTCCCAAAATAATTAAATTATTATTATTATTATAAAATAAAACAAACATGGCATAGCCCCCTATTCATATCAAATTTGTAGCAATCTCATTTTGTTTAAATATTGAATAATATGATTACATAGAAATTACAAATTACTATGTAATTATATATATAATAAAATTGTAAACAATGTTCTAATAGGGAAACCTAGAAAAAAAAATTCAAATTTACATTCTAGAATTTGATTTGTAATCCAAAACTCATCTGATTAAAGTTTAAAAGAATGAGAGTTTCAAAAGAATTAATTCCTCAAACACAGATATCTTCAAAATGAAATTAAACCAAGATTCACAATAGGAATTTATCAATGATATCGAACAAGTCTACAAATTTTTTAGAATAGATTTATCCAGACACGAAGTAGACAGAAGATTGGAAAATGGAAATCTTTTGCATAAATTAATCACAAGATTCTACCTAAATTTGATGTTAATATGAAAACATGCAAATGCACAAAGCATGTGAGAAAACCCCTTCCTTCTAAAAAGCTTCTTCTCTAAAAATCCCTTCTCCAAAATCCTAGTTATTGCAAAAATGAGCTTTAGATCTCTAATATAGAGTTATCCCCTAAATTTGGGGCTTCGATTGTGCAATCACATGAGAAGACTTGTTGATCTTTTTTATTTAATTATAATTCAATTTTCATGCACAACCTTTTAGATATTTAATTAGAAAATATATTTATTTAAATAATTAGCTCTCTCTTTAATTAAATTTCAAAGCATTTTTGATAAAAATATTTATTAACTTAAGTAATAATCATATTTAGCATTTATTTAAAAATGATCTCCTAAATATATTATTATTAAAATAAATATTAATATGCTCCAACATTAGAACTATAACTTTATCTTTAAATTTTATTCTTTTATTTAATTAATTTCTCAATTAATTAGATATAATTAAATATTGAATCTTCATAATAAATCTTTCATTAAATTAAATCATTAATTATTCTTTTAAATTGATTTTATATTGTAGAAAAATACACCAAAGACCCAAAAGACTAAAAATAATACCTATAACAAAGTACATAAAACTAGATCAAACTCAAGGGTCATAATCATGAATTTACGTCACTTGATGAATTCAAAAGGTAGACAACTCAAATTCTTGCCCTATGTTTTAGGAAAATTAGTTTAAGGATAGGATTCAAACTCAAGAGTTATCTCCCCTCTCTTACTATTGAGATATTACAATAAGGTATGCTCATCTTGGCAATTGAAGGAAGTCAATACTTGGTACCTACAATCTACATCAAAACCATGCATGTACAAACACATATATTCTAAAGTAAATAGCCAATGATAGGAAGTGGTATATTGTGTAGATCTCAACTAGCAGATGACTATGACTCCCTTCTTCAACCATGTCAGAAATGTGAAACATAAGGAAAACATACACGCACACCATTCACATGCAAGTATGGGGTAAGTATCCATAGAAACTGCATAAAAATTGTTCATCTAACTAACATCATTAAATAACTTAAAGTCACTACATGAACATATATATCATCATCGAACAATCATGAGTTAACTAAAATATCTATGTGACTCTCTCTCTCTCTCTCTCTCTCTCTCTCTCTCTCTCTCTCTATATATATATATATATATATATATATATATATATCAACTAAATATGAAGTAATATCCAAAAATCTAGAAAAAAAAGTCACTAATCATCAAACATAAACATAAAGCTAACCTAAAAGAGATTGGCAATAAAATCAAAAAAGTCATCTAGGGGTAGGCATTACATCCACCCCTTGGACTTAGGCTTACTCCTAGAAGCCTACACAAAAGATAGAACAATAGTACTCACTATGTGGGTCCCATTGGACTGTTCCCTCCCACAAGAGGATATGACTCCACTAAGAATACTCTAAGTGACCTACCCATGTCTCTAAGTGTGTCAGACTATTGAAAACTACTACCACTAGTAAAAGATTGAGTACTCTATGATGAGTGGTCAAACCAGTTGTGTTTATTGCACTAAGCATTCCTAAAATAATGACCATCGCCACCTCTCTACACTGAAGGATATGATCCCCCTTGATGTTGCTACAAATTACCTCTAGAAGAAGGAGGCTTCCTACCATTGCCTTCTTCTTGATTACCTTTGTACCCTAAGCTTATAGGTGCTCCAACAAAGCCACCATGTCCAAAGGTAGTGCTCTACTCTCCCAGGATAGCTTGATGAGCTACATCCTTGAGAGTTTTAGGTTTTAAAATTTTTACACCCCCAATAAGATGGTTCTTTGGACCTCAAATGAAGTGATGAGTGTTAGTGTTGAACTCTCACTGGCTCTAGAATAAGGAATGAGGTCGTACAATTTCCACTCATACTCATTTATGGTCAAAGTAAGTTGTCTTAGGCTATGAAATTCATTAGCCCTCTACTGGTGCCATTTAAATAATATGCAATTGTCTTGAATGCCACTTGGCAATAATTAGAATGCACAATCATCCACTATACAGGTCAAAGGGTATGAAAAGTTGAAAGAATATATATTATAAAATAGATTACATCATCTCTTTAAGATCCATGAAATAAATTACATATAATACGTATAACCATCAATCATAGTACACAAAGATAGAATGAAAGGAAATGTAGAACAAGGAACTCCAACCATGGCATTAGACTGGCAGATCTTAATGGTAAAAGTAAAAAAGCACTACCACCCAACCTTTTGGTAACCCAAAAAGGTCCACTCCCACCACATTGAGGAGACAGTCTCAAGTCCCAAATAGGATAACAAACTCAAAAGTCTAATCCAACATCTAAGTCAAGAAAAACCTAAAGGCAATCTAACTCAAAGGTACCAAGATACAAATGACATCTAAACCCAAAGGCAACAATGACACATAGGAAATCTATTATGCCAATGGGAAAGTGCCATCGCATGAGCCAACTCTAAGGTTACCCAACTAGTCTTTTAGTCCTATGGCCCCCTAGTGACTCTATGTGGCACTAGTATCCTTTCATAATGATAAGGGATACTAATGATGCAAGGTTGCAACCAGGCATCCTCTCTACTCCCATCCTAGCCTACACTAGCACTCGAGGAATGGGGGAGGAAAAAAAACAATGACTCTTGTTAATTCATTTTACTATCATTTAATGAAGTGCTTTCATTTATTAAACAACTTACAATGGGTTACCCACACAACCACTTAGGGCTTTGACCTCCATTGCAAGCCACTCCTTGACATCACATAGAGATTACCTACCCTAGGCTCATTAAAGTACAAATCAAAGAATCACAATTTTCACCAATACAATTATTTTAATATGATTGATCAAAAATCAAGTATACATAAACCAATCCACATCATAAGATGACATCATCAAGAAAAATATGCAAACACCTCAATCCTATACAAGTGACTAGAAAGAATCCAAAAACAACTAATCGAAGACTCAAAGGTTAAATCAGATACGCCACACCATTCACCTCAGTTTCACACAAGAACATTGGAAAGCAATAACAATAAATAGATCAAAACTCCTCATAGAGCATACAAGACACATTACCATGGTGGAGTATAAAATATTGAGATCAAAACATCATCATGACATCACAAAATAGAACTCCTGAGCCTCTGGTAAACATCTTGATTTGGTCAAAGCTAAGTCAACCCCAAAACAAAATAGTAAAGGTTTTCTAGTTTTCATTTCTCTAGTTACCAAATTGGTACATCCTTTTTTAAAGGGAAGGCATGTAACTACTTGGTTATCGAAAGGAATCACTGTCCTAGTAGCTACTACTATGGCAACCACTGGCACGGCAGTTGTTGCCTTGGCAACCATGGAAGAATAAGGGGAGGGGAGCGGGGTTGGGATCCTACTTCCCAAAATGATTAAATTATTATTATTTTTAAAAAATAAAATAGACATGACATAGCCCCCCGTTCATATCAAATTCACAACAATCTCATTTTTTAAAATATTGAATAATGTGATTACATAGAAATTACAAATTACTATATAATTACATTATTTAATATATGTATATATTAATAAAACTTTGAATGATGTTCTGATAGCAAAACCCAAAAAAATCATTCAAATTTACATTTTAGAATTTGATTTGTAATCCAAAGCTCATCTGTTTAAAGTTTGAAAGAATGAGGGTTTTAAAAGAATTAATTCCTCAAACACAGATATCTTTGAAACAAAATTAAACCAAGATTCGCAATAGGAATTTATCAATGATATCAAACAAGCATACAAATTTCTAAGAATTAATTTATCCAGACGTGATGCATACAAAAGATTGGAAAATGGAAATCTTTTGTGTAAATTAATCACAAGATTCTACCTAAATTTGATGCTAACACGAAAACACACAAATGCATGAAGCATGTGAGAAAACCCCTTCCTTCTGAAATGTTTCTTTGAAAATCCCTTCTTTAAAATCCTAATTATTGTAAAAATGAGCTTTAGATCTCTGATAAAGAGTTCTCCCCTAAATTTGGGGCTTTGATTGTAAAATCACATGAGAAGACTTGTTGATCTTTATTATTTAATTATAATTCAATTTTCATGCACAACCTTTTAGATATTTAATTACAAAATATATTTATTTAAATAATGAGCTTTCTCTCTTTAATTAATTTTCGAAGTATTTTTGATAAAAATATGTATTAACTTAGTAATAATTATCCTTAGCATTTATTTTAAAATGATCTCCTAAATATATTATTATTAAAATAAATATTAATATGCTCCAATATTAGAGCTATAAATTTATATTTAAATTTAATTCTTTTATCAAATTAATTTCTCAATTAATTAAAATATAATTAAATATTATTTTTCTTAATAAATCTTCCATTAAATTAAATCATTAATTATTATTTTTAATTGATTTAATGTAATAGAAAAATACACCAAAGACCCACAAGACTAAAAATGATTGCCTATAAATAAGTATAGAAAACTAGATCAAACTCAAGGGTCATAATCATGAATTTACATCACTTGATGAATTTTTAAGGTAGAAAACTCAAATTCTTGCTCTACTTTTTAGGACAAATTGTTTAAGGATAGATTTCAAACTCGAGTTATCTTCCCTCCCTTATGATTGAGATATTGTAATAGTGTATGCTCATCCTGGCAATTCAAGGAAGTCGGTACCCATTACCTGCAATCTGCATAAAAACCATGCATGTACAAGCACATGTATTCTAAACCAAATATGCAATGGCAAAAAGTGGTACATAATGTAGATCCTAAATAGCAGGTGACTACAACTCTCTTCCTCAACCACATCAAAAACTTCAAACATAAAGAGAACATACATGCACACCATACACATCCAAGTATGGGGTAAGTATCCATAGAAATCACATAAAAATCATTCATCTAACTAACATCAATAAATAGTTGAAAATCACTACATGAACATATATGTCATCATAGAAAAATCATGAGATAGTTAAAATATATATATATATATATATATATATATATATATATATATATATATATATATATATATATATATATATATATATATATATATATATATATATATATATATGTATGTATGTATGTATGTATACACACACACACACACACACACACACACACACACACACACATATACATATATATATATATATACATATATATACATATATATGTATATACATATATATATACATATATATATACATATATACATATATATGTATATATATGTATATATATACATATATATGTATATATATGTATATATATACATATATATGTATATATACATATATATGTATATATATATGTATATACATATATATATATATACATATATATATATGTATATATATATATATATATGTATGTATGTATATATATGTATGTATGTATATATATATATATATATATATATATATATGTATGTATGTATATATATATATGTATATGTGTGTGTGTGTGTGTGTGTGTGTGTGTGTGTGTGTGTGTGAACTAAATATGAAGTCATATCCAACAATTTGGAAAATAAATGTCACTAATCATCAAGCATAAACATAAAGCTAGCCTAAAAGAGTTCAAAAATAAAATCAAAAAAGTTATCTAGGGTTAGGCATTACATCTTTCACAAGTCTACCTAGGTGCCCCTGCACCATACTCCCCCACAAAAGAAAATTATGTCACTCTTGTGGGCAATAGGTCTTGGGGAATGCCTGTCTTGTTGAAATCTACCTTAGCAACTCAAGTTGTCTCTAAATTAGGCTTTCCCTTCTACTTGAAGAGTTACTCCATGTACACCTAGTGTCTGGTGGCCTTCTTCACTCTTGAATCTTATACTTGTTCAACTTTCAACTTGTGTGATTAAGGTACTATTGTAGGTTCTAGATTAGTACTAATCCCTAGACTACTCCAAGGTAGAGTACCCTTGAATTCAACCAAATCTTGGACATTCAAAATAGGAGAGATGTCCAAATCTAATGGCAAATCAATTTTATAGGCATTGGCTCCATATTTGGCTATTATTTTGCAATATCCTACTATTTTCATTTCTAACTTAGTTGGCATACCTTTTTGCAATCTAGATTTTTCTAAATGCACCATAACATAGTCACCAACATCAAACTGAATGTCTTTTCTTCTTTCATCCACCTTGGTCGTCAATTTGTGGGTATTGTCTTGGATAGCCTTCTTTACTTATTCTTGGATTTCTTTCATGGTTTGGGAAAAATCTTCAGCATGTCCACTTCTATGTTCCATCCCTCTAAGACCCTCAACTCACACACACCCCTTGGATGAACACCATATACAATTTCAAAGGGACTTTTACCTATGGTCCTATTCCTACTATCATTGTAGGCATAATTTTCTTGAGGAATGATGACATCCCAAGTTTTCCCATACTTCTTAGTTAGGCACTTCAAGAGATTACATAGCTCTGTATTAACCACTTTAGTCTGACCATCTATTTGGGGATAGTAGGTTGATCTAAATGACAAGTTTCTACCAAGTCTTCTCCATAAGGTCTTCCAAAAGTGACTCATGAACTTTACATCCCTATCTAAAACTATGCTCAACCAAAGTCAACCACAACCTCTTTGATGAAAAAATGTGCAATGTGGCTTGCATCATTGGTAGTTGTACATGGAATGAAGTGCCCCATCTTGCTAAATTTTTCAACAACTACATAGACATTGTCAAAACCTTGTTTTGTCTTAGGCAGTCCTACTATGAGGTCCACACTCACACACTCTCATGGCCTAGTTGGAACTAGTAGGGGCTGATAAAGACTTTCATTGTTCATTCCTCCCTTAGATTTCATATAGACCATGCAATGGTCTACAAACTTAGTCACATCCCTAACTAGTTTTGGCCAATAATAGAACCTTTGGACTAATTCCAAGGTCTTTCTCAAACCAAAGTGTCCACTTAGGCTTCCATTGTGCTTCTCCTGAATTAGGTTCTTCCTTACCAAACCTCTTGGTACACACAACTTATTACCCTTAAATAGAAATTCATTATGTAATGTAAATTCAGAGAACTTTCTATTAAAGTGATTCTCAAAGTCAAAACATACCTTGTATGCCTGAAAAAAATCTTCATCCTCCTTATAGAGACTCTTGAAGCTCTCTATCCCAGTGCTATGCAATTATACCTCTTGAACTATTAACAACCTTTTGCTCAATGCATTTGCCACTTTATTCATGTGTGCTTTCTTATGCTTGATTGTGAAGGTGAAAGCTTGCAAGTACTCCTTCCACTTAAAATTTCTATTACTCAACTTTTCTTAGGTGTTTAGATAGCTAATAGCTTTATTATTTGTAAATAAAACAAATTTTTTGGGCAATAGTTAGTGTCTCCACTTCCTAAGAGATTGAACTAGGACATAGATTGCTAGCTCATAGGATGAATACTTTTTTTTGGCATCATTAATTTTTTCATTAAAGAAGGATACTACCTGCCTTCTTGACTTAAAACTCCCCCTATTTCTAGGCCACTTCATTACATTCTATGGTGAAAAGTTTCTCAAAACTAGGCAATTGCAAAACACGTTGGGTAGGTACTTTTTTGTTCAACATGTCAAATGATTTCTCTACTTCTAAAGTCCACTTGAACTTAGACTAAGGTGCACATATGCCATTAAAATTCCTAATGAATTTCTTATAGAATTGACCTAGACCATGAAAAATTCTTACCTTAGTAAATGTAGTAGGTGATGGCCAGTTGAGGATAGCAGCAACTTTTTCTTGATCCATCTTCAAGGATCCCTTATATACCACAAAACCCAAGTACACCATTTCTTGCTTGAAGAAGTCACACTTCTCAAGGTTTATAGAAAGCTTCTCCTCATGAATTCTTTCCAATACTACTTCCACATACTTGATGTGTCCTTCTTTGCTCTTGTTGAAGGTGATTGTGTCATCTAGATACACCACCACAAATCTTAGAGTGAAGTCTTTCAACCCTTTATTCATGAGCCTCATGAATGTCCTAGGAGCATTAGAGAGATCAAATGGCATCACAAGCCAATCATAAATCCCATCTATTGTCTTAAATGACGTTTTCCATTAATCTCCTTTCCTATTCCTAATTTGGAGGTATCCACTCTTCAAATCCAATTTTGTGAAGTACATTTCTCCTCTAAGGTAATTCATGAGATCCTCAATCCTAGGTATCAGGAACTTATACCTGATTGTGATCCTATTTATGGCCCTTGAGCCTGTACATAGTCTCCATTTTCCTCCCTTCTTGGATGCCAAGATAAAAATTATTACACATGGGCTTATGCTCTTTTTGATTAGAGGTCCATCAATTCTTGCACCTGTCTTGCCACTTCTAGATTTTGGTCTAGAGTGAGCTTGTATGCTACTTTTTTTGGTAAGGATGCTCTAAGAAAAAATTTGATTTGATGGCTTAAGAATCTTCTAGGAGGTAAGGTAGCAGGAGTGCCATCACTCACAATGTCTTCATATTTCTCAAGCAATTGTTGAACCTCTACATCCAAAGTGTCCCTGGTTGTCTTATCTTCTCCCTTGGACTTTAGAACCACTACATAGTCTTGACTCTCTTCATCTTTAATATCCTTAACAAACTCCTTCCCAGTGCATAACAACATACTAGGCACCTTATGTAGACACCTAAATTTGATTACAATGCTTTGGTAATCCTATTTAGTTATCTCTAAAGGAATCATTAATTAAATTCCTATTTAATTAATCCTTTGCCATCCCCTAGCTGATTAATTTAATTAATCATCTATAGTCCTAATTGATAAATCAAATAACCTATCATTTATCAATTAAATGTTATTCTTCTATCTAATTCCAAAATCCCCATTTATTCAATAAATCTATTTGATAAATAAAACCCTCAAATCTAATAACCCCTAACCTATTCCTAAACCCTTCATTTAGCCTAATCCACCCCATCCACCCATACTAACTAAGCTTAGTCACTAACTCACCCACCCTCATTAAATGCCATCCACTTGCAAATCTCTAACAAGCCTAATCTAATCCTAAACCATCTCTAATCCACCCCCTAATGTTGTCACATTCCCTAAGCAAGCCCAAGACTTTCCTAAGCCAAGCAAAGTCAACAATCTCAACTCCCTCCAAAATATCCCAACCACTAAGCCATGAATGCTCTTACAAAGGCCATAAAGACTCTTACAAGACCATTCATTGCTCTTACAAGCCATTATGAAGGGTCTTTATGAAGATATTATCCCTTCAACCTCCTTTGTTGACTCATACATCCCCTTGCCTCCATCCACTCACCCTGTGACATGTGTCACTCCCTGGTTGGTGCTAAACAAGCACAATCCATGTGCTCCCCTTTGAGTGCATCCTAACCCTCCTTAAGCTTTCATCTCTCCTTGCATCTTAACCCTCCATCCCTCAAGCCCTTAGCCTATAAATTGAATCCCCTCTCAAGCCATTTCATCACAACCTTTAAGCCAAAGTTATAATGCTAGTTTGAGAACCAAAAGCCATCAACCATACCCTTATAATGCCAAATTGAGAGCTCACAAAGCTACCAATTTTCCATTACCCATCCAACATCCATTGAAGCAACTTTTGAGCACTTGAGCATACATCCCAATCCTTAGACTCATCTACCAAGCAAAGAGCTAAATCCTATTGGGAGAGTCCATTCATTTGGCTCACATTTCCAATTGGGGTTTCCTCTTTAGTCTCTCATTTATGTTATGGTATTTTAGTTTGTAAATGCTTTTGATTTCTTAATTTAGTGTTTCTAACATACTAATATAGCATATACATTTTGGCACGCCCGATGGGACCCCACTATGGGTCATTCATTCATCCATTTCACCCTATGTTTTGTTCTTATAAACTAACTATCTAATGTTTGTTGTTGTTTGAGTGGGTTGTAGGATGTTTTGCTTGTTTTTATAGGTTAAAGAATGTACTTGGGAAGAAGACATACCCTCAAAAATCTAAAAATAACAAAAAAAATTTAAAATTCTAGAAAAAATCCACATTTTTTAGCTTTTTTTGTGCAGTGTCGTCTCCACAATTTGGCGTCTGTGCCGGCAAACTATTGTCTCTGCCAGCTACTCTGTCATCTTCGCAACCAAACTGACATCTCCACAATTTGGTATCTCCAACTAGTTTTCTGCTATCGACGTCGCCACTAGACTTTCATCTGCGCATTCTCAACTGTCGTCTTTGCAAATCAGCATCTACGCCAGCTACTCTATCATCTCCACAACCTGAATTGTTGTCTCTATCGCCGTCAACCTAAACTATCATCTCTGCCACCACCAACCTAGACTGTCATCTCCTCAAATTAGGGTCTCCGCAGATTAGTGTCTCCACTCAGTTTCCTATTTTCTGCACTGCCAAACTAAACTGTCATCTCCACATCTTTCTCTGTCATCTCCGCAGATTGGCGTCTCTGCAGATCAATGTCTCCAAATTTTGGCATCTCCGCCTGATGAAACGTCATCTCTTCCTGTTTATGTTGCATTTCTGTTTTAGCATATCAGTTCCTGCACTTTTTATTTATTTTTTAAAAAAATAAATAAATAAGGGTATAAATCAAAATTTGACTTTTAGTGGTTCCGTAGGATTTAGACCATTCTAAGCATTTTTACGCCTAAGAAAAAGAGCAAAAAAAGTTTTTAAAAAAAATTCCATAGTTAAGCTTTCATTTTGAAAAATTTCGGTTGACTAATCAATTTTCTTTTTTTTGTCTTATTGCAGGTTGGAGCAACAGATTTAATCATGTTTTTTAAATTTTTCATGGAATGAACTTGAATGGTTAAACACATTTTTCTTGAAATGCATGCTTAAAAAAAATAACTCAATCTTGAATGCAAAAGATCAATTAACCATTGCAATATCTCACACTTCAATTTTTGGTGCATTAAAAAGAACAAACAAATCTCTCTTTTGCATGCAACTTAGACAAAGTTAATTTTTGAACACTTAAGAAATTTTTTAAGTTAAAAACAAATCAACAAAAATCAAATTTAGTAGTTTCTTCATTGGAATCACCCTCTTTAATCACCCATCAATTTAACCATTGGTTGCAATCTCAGCGCCATTTATGGGGATGGGTCCACCTAAGAGAGTGTTAAGTGTTCCATAGGTAGATTCTACTTAATTCTCTTTTTGAGGGTTTGTCTTAAACTTATAAGATTTCTTCAATGTCCAAAAATTTAGATTAAATTGATCACACTTCAAGTTTGAGCACTAAAATTGAACAACTATTGACGTAGAGGGCCTCTGGGCGCACGCTTGAAACCAAGTTTTACACATCTTTCTTTTTGGGCTTAAAACAAAATCAAACCAACTCTTGAATGCCTTAAAGAAAATTAATCGATACTTGACATGGAGGGCCTCCGGGCGCATGGGTTTACTTTCTTGTTGACCCTAACTCTTCTTCTTATTTGCATTCTTCGATCGATTTTGCTTTGTTGGCACATTTCAAAGTTGGAATTGAGCATTGTCTCTTAAACATGAGTGCTTGAAATGTCTAGATCAACACACATAAGAGTCAGTTGGTAAAAGAACAAGCGTGTTTTTTAGCCCAAGGTCATCCAAGTCTTCTCTCCCCTTGTCGTCTTTCAAGGCCATCTTGGGTGCATAAGATTAGGATCTTAAACCTTATTTCTCTTTTTAGGAGGCCTGCTTGGGGATTTCATCACCCCTTGGGATGACCTCAACTCCAGCGTCCCAGCGGAGTATAAAAATTGGGAGGTGAATCAAAAGACACCTCTCTTGGGATCAAGATTTTGTCACTTGGGCTAAGCCTCAAGGAACTTTATACCCTTGAGAAGTGAAAGAGGAGAAGTGGGTTACCGCTCCTCTCGGCTGTGTGACATCTGTTTGGTTTTATCTATGGATTTGGGCCTCACGTACCTTGGGTATATCAAGGACTCCCTAGCTAAACCAACTATTAGCCTTGTAGACAACCATCTAGGATGTTAATGTGTTTGAAGTGACTGATTGAAACATTTGTAGAACATACACACTCCTTGATGCAAGTATCACATTCTGAGAATCAAAAATTTCTATCTGGTTGTTTCTATCTATTGCTTGATTTTTTATTTGTTGAATGAATGTTTGCCAAACTTGGTCAATCCTAGCTTAGGGCATACTTAGCGTAGTCACTGCCTATTCCAGAAGTTGAACAAGTTGAAGAAAAACAATCGAGATCTCTCAAAGCCAAGCAGATTCAAGAATTCATGTCAGAACAACCCAAACCCAAACAGAAGTTTCACAAAGTTAAACTCAAGCCATCTCAGGCATACCAAGAACTTTCATCCAAGAGAAAGGAACTAACACCAAGCCCTTGCATTGCTAAACTCCACAAAGAAGAAGACAACAATTCTGACAAAGCCCTTCAAGACGCCTGGTTAGATCGCACCATCCAACTTAACCAACATCCAGGAGTTAACAATGCTTATGCCTTACCAACTAGGCATGATTTCTATGATTAGACCCCCTTGTTTCTCCATATCTTCTTGCATAAGCTTCACTTTAGATTCATCTTTGTAGGAAAGCCAGCCATTCTAGGTCATACCCTTAAGCATTTTAGCTCATCCATCTCATTTAGAACCAAACCATCTAGCCAGCAATCCAAAAATCTTCACATCCAAGCCTTCAAAATTGTTGTCACTTTGCCAAAAGTTTTCCATTCCTAACATCTTCCAAAATCCACCAGCCTCACCAAGGTTATCCCTTTGCCAAAGCTTTGTCTAGGGTAATCTAGCTTTGTCACTTGTTATCCCTCATCACCTTAAGCTAAAGGTTGGGATCCACAAGTGGTCAATCTCGTGTTCTTCCTAAAGGATCATCAGTCTATCCTTAACTTGACACAACCACCACCAAGCTTGCACATAGGAAAGAAGACCTTTAGTGCTTTGGCAACATATCTTTGAAGTTAGAATCCTCAACCCAATCCTCCTTAGGTTTTGTCATATAACTTTGCCTCAACCTAGGAAATCTTTTGCATAGAGAAACCTTTCCCCCTTTTTTGCATCCATCAGCATTTTTGCATCTCATCCCTAGGAAACATTCTGCATTTTCATGCCACATGTCACTCGCTTAGCTAAGAAGAAGAAGGAAACAATGGAGCCCTATCATTTGGATCCAACAGCATCGCTCCCCCTGAGCACTCAACCATCCTTCAGCCCAAAGAATGATATACCATCACCTACTGAAATTGAAGCTTTCATGAACCAACCAAGAAATGCAGTATTGGTGAACACCATTATAGACAAAAATAAGGAAACAATCATGGCTAACTTTCGAAGGGACAACATTGGAGCCTTCGACTTTGGAAGACCTCCTCCCCTATTAGATCCATCTCACCCATTGTTTGGAAAACTCCCACCACCCATAGGCTCTTATGATTTGAATTATCCTCAATATGTGCCAAAAGAAGAGCCTCAACCCACCCCATATGATCCAACAGACCCAAACATACCAGCCTCCACCCAAGTTGAAATCTCCCTTCCACAAGCCAATCCAGCCACCACCACTCCATCCCAAACCCCCTTCGCCCAAAGTACCTCATCATTCACTCCCTTCACTATTGTTGCTGCTACTCCCCAACCCAACCTTCCAAATCCACCCATCTCCCAAATCAGTGCTAGTATCTTTGGCCAACCTCAGCAATACACAATCAAGATGCCACCCATGGGGCCAAGTAATCAACCCTTCATCACCCCCAGCTTGTTTACCTCAGCTCAGAACACCATTCCATCATTTCCACTAGATCCTTGGAGCTTAGTGCCATCAACCAAAAATCCACAAGCTACTACCCTCACTCCACAAAGCTATCAAACCCCACAAGCTACTACCAATGTTTTGCCAAGCTCTCAAGTGACCTACCAAGCTTTCAAATCTAGCCACCAAGCTATCAAACCCCATCAGTTCCATTTCCAAGCTTTCAATTCCCACCACCTCCACCACCAACTAATCCATTACCTCCTATTACCAACTATTTTTCTATGCCACTTCTAGGAGGAAATCCACCACCACCAACCACCAATTACTTGGCCTCCTTTGCCATGCAGATACCTTCCCAAATGGGGGCACAACCCACATATATTGGTCAAACTCCTCAAATCCAAAGTCAAGTTCCACATGCTCCTCGATCCTTTCCCCAAGCTTCACAACCATCTTATACCTTACCTCCACAAAGCAACCCATTTATCCCACAGCTAGCTTATGTTCCTCAATCCCAACCTCAAATCCAATATCAGCAGTAAGGCTCGCAACACATGTAGCAATATGTGCCACCTCCACCTTAGCAACCCATCATCCACCATTGAGTTTCCCAAGCCATGTACAATCCCTACCAGCCTATACCTCAAAGCCATCCATATTCCATTGCCCCATCTAGCACATACCTACCTCAGGGCACTCCTACATTGGGGGCACCCCAGCCATTACCCATTAATTCAAAATGGGAAGCCATGAAAATAGCTTTGAAGAACATCCAAGAGGGAAATGATCCAAAAGCCTTCAAGTTTGAGAATGTGTGTCCTTACCCATTTGACAGAGCCATTACCATGACACCATTTCCCAAGCATTTTGAGACACCCAAGTTTGACAAATTCAGAGGAAAAGGAGACCCTGTCACACATATCAAAGAATTTTACATGCACTTCCAAGAAGTGGCATACGATGACATCTTCCTCTTGCATCTCTTTCCCAAAAGCTTGGTCGGACCAGCTCTAGAATGGTTTTATAGAATCCCCTATGGCACAATTAAAAATTTTGCTGAATTGTCTTAGGCATTTGTAGCCCAATATACCCATCTTGTTGAAACAGAGCTTTCAGTAGTTGATCTTGTCCACACTAAGCAAAAAGGTGGAGAAAGCCTTCCTGAATATCTACAAAGATGGCAAAACCTTACCACCCGCATATCTTGCACTTTGCCAGAGTGCCATTTGGTGAAAATGTTTATTGATAATGCCCATCCTAGCTTGGCTCACCACATGACCATGAACTGTTTGTAGACCTACAAAGATATCAAAGAGAAAGGAATGATCCTTGAACAAGGACTCAATAAAGATGGTGTGGTCAAGATTTACAAGGAATCCAACCAAAATCAATCACATTTCAATGACAAGTCTAGGTATTGGAACAAAAACAAGCATGTTGCAACAGATGGTGTCACTGACACCAGACATGTGAATATTGTTGGTCCTTCTCAAAACCAGTCCAACCCACCATATCAACCAAACAATCAGCAAGCTATCAACTACCAATAGCAAAATGACCAAAGCTATCAAAACCACAATCCAAGACCCAACTTTCAAGGGTCTAGCAATCAAGCTAATGCCATCAATGTAGCTACAGGACAAAAGCCCAGATTCCAACCTACACCTAGAAACTATACACCCCTTGGCAAACCTTTGGATGTCATTTTTGAGAAATTAGTCAAGGAAAACCTCATCAAATTTCATCCTACCCAAAAAATTGACCCAAGCCAATCCAAAGCTGCATGGTACAAAGAAAATGAGTACTGCAAATTTCATAGGGTAAAAGGTCACACCATCCTCAGATGCATGAAACTAAAAGATTATGTGTAGGACCTCATTGATCGGAAAGAAATCACCGTTGGTGCCCAAACCTCTCCCAATGCAGGCTTACAGATCTATCAAAATACTTTTCCTCCTCACAACAACCAAAATCTTGGAAAAGCACTTATCCAAGCCAACAACAACAACACCAACAACCGCCAGCAAAACCAACAACATGGGAAGAACAATGACCACACTTCATCCTATATAGACTATGGTAGCCTCATAGGTTGTATATCCAGAAAGATCCTTTTGTCAATGTTATCAATATCCAAGGACCAAACAATGAGTGTGCAGTCACCACTTGAAGAGTGCAATTTAACATCGCAGGCCCACCAATTTCACCAGCACCATCAGCTCCATCAAAAAGCTAGTACAATATCTTGGAACACCTTGGGAACATGCCAGCCCAAATCTCCATTTTAGACCTCCTTCACACTAGTCCTGTGTACAAGAACATCCTTGACAGTGCTCTTATAAAATCTCGTGTCCCTTTAGATATCAACACTACTGATTTTTGTAATCTTGTTGGACACCTATCCTCCTCATGTGCCCTATCATTCAAACCCACCGACATACCCGTGGTCGAGCTAGATCACACCCTTCTGCTTCGCATAGCCATCATGGTATCCAATTTTGTTGTGAAAAGAGTAATGATAGATAATGGATAAGCCTTGAATATTTGCACCCTAAAATTCATAAAACAAGTTGGGTATACTGAGGCAAATATCATCAGTGAGGTTATCACCATCAAAGCTTATGACAACTTGGCAAGAACCACAAAAGGAATTATTTTGCTGCCAATCAAGGTTGGGCTAGTCATCCAAGAGACACTCTACCATGTTATTGATCTAAAACTACCATTTAACATCCTCCTCGGTCGCCCATGGATTCATGCCATGAAAGCCGTTCCATCCACTTACCATCAGTGCATCAAATTTCTGCATCAAGGCACTGAGGTAACCATCCATGCCGACCCAGAACCCTTTGCTTACTACAATGTGGTTGAAGCCTCATAAACACCTTAAACTATGGCTCTTCTCCTTCCAAAAAAGATTGGATTTTAAAAGTCTAGCCTCCTTTCTTGACAAATATTAATTTTAACTTGCCATCATAGACTGCCCCTCTATCATACTTTCAAGGTTTTCCTAATAGCAGATTACAAGCATCCATGGGAAAAATAGTATATAATAATTTGTCCTTGTGCCTTGCTATGGAGAAGTCCACCCAAGTCTTCTCATTCACTAGTATGCTTTGACCTTTGTTGAGCCAAGTTACCTTGTATGAATTCACGTGTGGTATTTTAGCTAGCTTAATCTTTTCAACTACCTCCTCTAATATTATGTTATCAGTAGAGCCTAGATACACCACCACCTTACAAAGTTTTCCAAGGATTTTCCATCTGATCATAAATAGATTCCTCCTATGCTTAGGTTTATTAAGAGTAGGTTGTTTGATCAACACTCTTCTAAACATAATATTCTCTCCTTTTTTAGACTCTATGTGATCCATGTCATTATCCTTGCAACTAGAGTTATCTTCTTGTGCATATGCCACTCTCTTTTCATTATTTGAAGAAGAGGGCTTTTTAGGGCACCTATATGCAGGATGACTAGGTTGACCATAGTTGTAACACTTAATACTAGAAAAGTATGTGTTACTTCTACCTAATCCTTTACCTCTATTAAAACCTCCTTGGTTGCCTCCTCCTCTGCTCTATTCTTGTCTAGGAGTTCGTTCATTGGCTTTCTCTATCATCTTGTTTTTACTTTAATTCCTTTGGTCATTTCCTCTACCTTGGTAATCTCCTCTTTGTCCTCTCTAATTTATGCCCTTGCCTCTATCCTTGAAATTGGCATCCCTATTCTTCTTATTATTTTCCTCTGCCTTTAGGGCTAGCTGATGGCACCATTGAACTATAGTAGGTGTACATAAACTAAGATCCTCTTGAATATTCCACTGTAAACCACCCAAATACCTAGCCACCTCTATTGGCTCTTCCTCTCGTTTCTTGGATATAAGGCATACCCTTTGAAACTCCTATGTATAAGAGTCCACATCCAAATCCTTCTATCTCAATCCTTGTCTCCTTTTGTGAAGTTGGATCTTGAAGTACTACTGTAGGAATTTCTCTTTCAACTTGGTAACCATGGGATTCCAGTTGGCTATAGGATTCTTTCCCATGTTGGTCCTCTGATCTTGGAAATATTTCCACCAAGTTAAGGCTAAGCCTCTAATTCTTAACTTATCCTCTTTGACCTTTTTGTGCCTCTCACATCCCTTCACTCTCACAATGGTTCTCCATGCCATCCAACCAATCCATCACTGCATCTATATCAAACTTTCCACTTAATAGTGGCACACCTTCCAAATATTTTCCACCTAAAGCTTTCCTAGCTTTCAATAAAGTTTCCTCATTCAAGATAGGGTTTGGCTTAGGGACAACACTTTATTTTTCTAGCTCCTTACCCTTCTTATTGTCTTCTTCTTCCTTTTTTTTAGCTACATCAACAACTTCATCCAAGTTTGTCTTCACCTCTTCCAAGGATACCTTAAGGAGTATTTTTCTCCTTCAACTCATCAACTTCCTTAGCTATTTTTTCATTAGTCACCATAGTTAGCTCACCCATTGACTCTCTAGTAGTTGCAGACATACACCTCCTTCCCAATTCTTTAACTTTATCTAATAGCACTCTGATGTGACTACCCTGGTCTTACTCCTACCCTAGCTTCCTATAGGGACAAATTAAATGTTCCACTTGACATAAGAGGGTTTATAATTACACTAATTTCCTTAGGAACCTAACCATGGCATCCTAGGCCATTCAACTAGTGCACACCAACTAGTAAGTTTAACAACTCTTCAACACTAAGCCAACCCCAAATGCTCCAATGACACCCCAATGGCTAAATGGTCACCTAAGAAGTAATTTGGACTCCTCTAAAGGTTCAAAACCATAGACAAACTTGAAAACCTAATTGAGTTCCAAAAATCATGCAGGATTTCACCAAAATGCTTGAAACAGAGCTACAAGCAATTAACCCTCCTAATGAAGAAAATCCCAAATATATTCCAAAAGTCCTTAACAAGGGATCAAATAAACAACTAAAATAGAAACCCTTTTTAGAGACCTTAATAATTTTGGTGGTCTAGGGTTCTCAACCTATCTGTATAGTAGGGGCAAAAATTTAGCCTTAAAGCAAGGGCTTTAAGGGTTTAGCAGGTTGTCTGGTGAAAAGATAGTTTTTCCTCCCATAGGTTTTCCCTCAATGTCTCCCAATAAATTTTAGGCTTCACCACAACATCCTCCAACACATTCCAAGCTTTGGTCAAAGTGTCACCAACATTCAACCACTCAAAACACCTTTACACTTGATTGTGATCCCTAGCCATGCATCTCTAGCTCACCTAGGGAATCACCACAAAAATAATTCCTTATCTCTCCAAGGCCCCTCCTTCTCTTTAAAATATTTAAAATGAATCATCTCCCAAATCCCAATAGGTCATACAGATCCTATGATGGGAGAGGGAGTTATTATTCCATTTTGTTCAAGCACTTCATTCAGAACATCAGGATAACAGAAACTAAAACAATTTATTTAAGCACTACAAACTCCAAAAAAACACAAACTATCACTACAAATAAATCCAAATAAAACTCCTCTAACTATTCAAACAATCCTAATCTAATCCATTAAAATGCCCATAGTCCTCATAAAAATAAAACTATGATTAATTATAACTTATTGTTCAGTCTGTACACCTAGAATTTATTCCAAGTTCCAAACTTTTCACAAGGTATAGGATGGCCTTATAAACACATCCCCACACTGATCCCAACTACTCCATATAGTTTCCAAGCCCCAACTAAAAATTTTCTTGATTGCCATAAAATGTTGTCAATGACAACATTGGCAATTTTTGAGCAACTTTTACATCTTTTGGAGTTTGACTCTCAAGCTTGCACCAAATGTTGGAAAACCTTACCAAAAGCCTTAGATGATTATAAAACATGTAATAAGGACCTTCAAACACTTGTTTGACCATTCCACCCCTCAAAAAACAAAAAATCTCTATAGCCTGATATAGCAACTAGGAGAAAATAAGAACTTTGGAGACTTCCCCAACTCAACTAACCTCAACCTCTCAACCTAGGACTAGGTTAGGTCTATTATTCACCTAGTGGTGTGGCTAGAACCACTAGAAGCCAAAATATCCTAGGAGCCCTAGGTCTTTCACAAGCCTACCTAGGTTCCCCTACACCAAAAGCATATTGTGATTGCTCATATATCATGATCATGTTATTTCCAAATTCAATTTTTTTAATGTTTTTTTCTTGGCTCATTACCAAGCCAAGACCCATTTTGAGATAATAGTACACATCAAGTGATTATGTTATGTTTACTTTTGACCTTTTTTCATGGTGTTTACTTTTTTTATACCATCTTGGTGCATATGCCCTAATCCTCAAGAATTTTATGAAAATAATTATGAAATATTTGAGTCATATAACATTGGTAGATTACCCCCACATTCTTTAAAATGAAAGGCACCATGACCCAAAAAAAAGGTTCCCCAACATGTTATAAATACAAACTTCTATTGATTTTCAAGAGGAATAAAGATTTAATTGTAACCAAAAAATTCATCCATGAAAGATAATCAGGCGTGTCCAGCTATTAAATCCACCATTCTTGTCCATGTTAGGAAAAGGAAAATTGTCTTTGGAGGATGCCTTATTTAAATCTAAAAAAATAATACACATTCTTATTTTATTTTCACCCTTAGAAACAACAATAATGTTTGATATCCATGGAGAATAATCAATAGAGACAATAAGTTTGGCATCCAAAAGTTTTTGTCTTAAATTTAAGCCTTTAAAAAAAAGGCAGCACTCAGATTCATTTTATGTATCTTTTTTTTAAAAATTAGCATTTGGTGTAAGAATAATATTATACATCAAATCTTAGTATCAATGTCAAATATGTCTAAATAATACCAAGAAAATACATATTTGAATTCTGCCAAGAGTGCACAAAATTGATAACGTTCCACTTGAGTCATACACTTGTCAATTTTAATCAACTTCTTAGGATCATTCAAATCCATTTTTATGTCAATTGCTTTTGTGATTAGAAAGTTATTTCATGTAGGATCTTTTAGTGGTAAATTATTATAATGTGTGTTTTTAAAATCCATATTTTCTCCAATAACCTTTAATACTTAAACAATATGTTTTTCATTTATTATGATGAAATGAAGGAAGGTTATCATATGGCCCTAGAATATCCACTAGGGCATCATCATCACGAAACAAACCCATCTCATCCTTTTGGCCAAAATCAACAAGATCAAGGTTAAGGAGATTTAAAGGTCCAAAATAAATATGATAAACATTCAAATGAATAATGGAGGTTGATTGTAAGGATTAAACCCTAACCCATATTATGTTCAAGAAATGCTTTGTCTTAAGGAACTTGTATGGCTTGTTCAAAATTTCCACAACCTTTACTAGTGAAACTAGATTTTCCTAGCAAGCTCTAACTAGGACCATAATGCTCAACCATATTTTTCAGATTTGGGGATACTTCATAGGTCATTATATCATACAAACTAGGTTTAATAGTCTCTATGGTTTCCTTAGCTAAAGAAGGTATAAAGGTATTTCTTGATTTTCTCGAGAGAGGGGTAGGAGAAAACACTTGGTTTTAAGCTTCAGGTTGTGTATTCATGAATTCTAAATTTAAAAAATTATATTATTAAATAAAGGTACATAGGATTTATCTAACATACCCCAATCATCATCAAAAAGAGAAGAGGAAGAAGTCACTCTAGTCTTTTGTGGTTCATCTTTAGTTTTAGGTTCCTTAACCTTATGTGTAGAAGGAGGAACCTAAGCATATTCCACATTTAAACAAGGATTATACTCATCATTAGAATCAGGGATATACATAAGACTTTTACGGACAAATTTAACCTTTCAATAAAGAGTGGAAGGAAAAACATGCATAGTATGTAACCAAGATTGTCTTCAGAGAAGGTTATAGTTGAAGGGTCAAAAAATAACATGTACAGGAGTATCCAATCTCACCAAACATAAATTAATAGGTAGTTTTATAATTCCCAAAATTTTCTTAGAAACATTATCAAATCTATAAATAGGAGTGTTATTAGGAAGGATAGATATTACAAACATTCAAACCAGGTCCATTATCAATCAAATTTGTACATATGATACTTTTATTAATATACATAGTGACCATAAGAGCATCATATCTATGTTGTATCTTAGGAGAGGTAAGATCATCCTTAGTGAACACAATAGGGGGAATAGAAGCTACAACATGAATACATTCCAAAAAGGAATTGATAATATTTGGATTAGGTGGAGGAACTAGAAGATTAGATAAAGCTTTTTGTAGATCCTCATGATAGGTAGGAAAAGTTTGAAGTAGTTCCCAAAGGTAAATATTGGTAGGGGTAGCTTGTATTTGTTCTACTAAATCATACTCCTTAGAGGAAGTAGGTAATCTAGGTTGTTAAGGAAGTACAAGTTGAGAATGTTTAACCATGCCCTCCTTGTTAGGATAAACCACGGACAGAAATAAAAACTACATGCAAATATAACCAATAACAAAAAATAATAGAACACACAGAAATGAACACAAGGCACTAAGATTTAACATGGTTCATCCAATCCCTGGGCTACGTCCACCAAACAGCAAATCCGATCTTATTACAATCCAGTGATTACAACCTGATTACAATCCGTAATCCCTTACAGCTCAATACCGCCGCAAGAACCAATTTCGTATCACCACACATATATAAAAAATACCCAACCCTAAGCCCTTTTTATACAAGTATTAAACCACTTTAGGGTTATAACATGTCGGCCATATGTTGGCTACCATGTCGGCTACTTCCAAAAAAAAAAATTTCGGGGCGATGCCCCGAACCCCACTATTTATGAAGTATGTACAGTACTTTCCTGATCAGTCACCACAATCTAACAATCTCCCACTTGGGGACTGATCAGGCTCCACACTAAACAACAATCTCCCACTTGGAGACTGATCCTGTAGCAATACAACTACCGCATGGGGCTCCCACTGGATCAAACCACCCTAGACTCTGCTATTCTTTTATTCACATTTAGTCTAAAAGACCAACTGAAGCTGAAGAGGAGTTCAGCTTCTCCCTTGTGACAACCTTTGTCAACATATCTGCTGGATTTTCATTGGTATGTATCTTCTCCAGCTTTAACTGTCCATCCTCCAAAATTGACCGAATGAAATGGTACCGCAACTGTATGTGTTTGGTCTTAGAATGCAGAGCTGAATTCTTAGCAAGATGAATGGCACTCTGACTATCTGTGAACAAAAAATTATCCTTCTGAGGATGTCCCAATTCTTCCAAGAAGAACTGAAGCCATATCATCTCTTTGGCTACCTCTGTAGCAGCAACATACTTTGCCTCTGTAGTGGAGAGAGCATTAATCTTCTGTAGCCTAGAAACCCAGCTCACGGCTGCCCCACCAACAGTAAAGACATAACCTGTAGTACTCTGCCTGGTATCAATATCCCCAGCAAAATCTGAGTCAACATAGCCCTGTAAATCAGTAGTAGAGCCCCCAAAGTGTAAACACTTATTGGATGTTCCTCTCAAATATCTGAGAATCCACTTGACAGCATTCCAATGCTCAAAACCTGGATGACTCATATACCTACTAACGACTCCCACTGCATGTGCAATATCTGGCCTAGTGCATACCATAGCATACATCAAACTTCCTACAGCTGAAGCATAGGGTACCTTGGACATCTTATCCTCCTCTTCCTGTGTCTTGGGACACATCTCCTTAGTCAATTTCAAATGACCAGGTAAAGGTGTGCTGACAGCTTTAGCATTCTCCATAGAGAAACGTTGCAACACCTTCTCAACATAATCAGCTTGAGATAGCATCAATATTCTGTTCTTCCTATCTCTGCAAATCTTCATACCAAGGATTTGTTTTGCTGCCCCCAAATCCTTCATAGCAAATGCATGTGCTAACTGGCATTTTAGCCCCTTAATATGATGCATGTTAGACCCAGCTATAAGCATATCATCAACATATAGACATAAAATAATGTAGCTATCATCATCCAACCTCTTAAAATAAACACAGTAATCTAAATGACACCTGTTATATCCATGCTCATGCATAAAACTGTCAAATTTCAGATACCATTGCCGAGGTGCTTGCTTCAGGCCATATAAACTTTTCTTCAATTTGCACACTAAGTTCTCCTTACCTTTGACCTCAAAACCCTGTGGCTAAGCCATATATATTTCTTCATCCAAATCACCATGAAGAAAGGTTGTTTTAACATCCATCTGCTCTAAATGCAAATCTTCAGTAGCCACAAGACTTAAAACAGTACGAATAGAAGTCATTTTAACAACAGGAGAAAATATCTCATCAAAATCAATTCCCTTTTTCTATGCAAATCCTTTTACAACTAACCTGGCCTTAGATCTTTTCTTACCTCCTTCCTCTTCTTTCAACCTGTAAACCCATTTATTCTGTAAAGCCTTTTTACCTGCAGGTAACTTGCACAAATCCCATGTCTTATTTTTCAACAAAGAGTCCATTTCATCTTTCATTGTAGACTCCCACTGAATCTTAGTATCCACCTGCACAGCTTCATCATAACTTTCAGGTTCACCAGCATCAGTAAGTAAAATAGAATACAAAGAGGGAGAAAACCTTTGTGGAGGTCTAATTGGCCTTGTTGACCGTCTAACATTCACTGGTGTGTGTGGTATTTGTTGTTGCAGTTGTTGCACATCATGAGGAATGGCTGGAACATCAGCTTTTGGAGTATCATCTAGCACTACATAATCATCTTCTTTCTTCTCATGTTGCTGCAATAGATCTTTGTACAATACTTTTTCATTGAATATGACATCCCGGCTTCTTATAATTTTATGATTTTCAAAATTCCAAAGCCTATAGCCAAATTCATTAATGCCATATCCAACAAAGACAAATTTCTTTGATTTAGCTTCTAGCTTGGTTCTATTTTCAGAGTCTATATGAGCAAAAGCTTCACAACCGAAGGTCTTGAGAAAAGAATAACTCACCTTCTTACCAGTCCATGCTTCCTCTGGAATACCACAGCCCAAAGGAGTAGAGGGACCTCTATTAATCAAATATACTGCAGTATTGACAGCCTCCGCCCACATTTGTAACGGCAACCTAGCATGCAACCTCATGCTCCTTGCGCGCTCCATTATAGTCCTATTCATGCGTTCAGCCACTCCATTTTCCTGTGGAGTCCTTGGAACAGTTTTTTGTCTACGAATACCATTAGTGGAGAAATAATCTTCAAATTCATGACTGCAATACTCACCACCATTATCAGATCTGAGACATTTTAATTTCTTACCAGTCTCATTTTCAACCAAGCATTTCCATTTCTTAAAAGTTTGAAATACATCAGATTTTTGTCTAAGGAAATAAACCCATACTTTTCTAGTTGCATCATCAATAAATGTAACATAATAATGAGAGCCACCAAGGGAAGATACCTGAGCCGGTCCCCATACATCTGTATGCACAAGCTCTAATTTCTCCTTTTTGTTTTCCTTCCCTGTCTTTACAAAACTCACTCTCTTTTGTTTTCCATACACACAACTTTCACAGAAATCCATATTCACACATTTTAGACCAGGTAAAACTTTCCTTGAATGAAGTACTTTCATACCTTTCTCACTCATGTGCCCAAGTCTATTGTGCCACAGCGCTGTATCAGAATCTACAGCAGCTATTTGTTCTCCCTACTCAACTGCAGTAATTGTTCCTGAATATTCATTTTTCTCTGAAACAATCAAAGTAGAAGGAACAATATGACCTGTACAAAGATATAAGGTGCCTACTTTCACACCTTTTTCTACTACAAGGGAACCTTTTGAAACCTTCCAATTTTTATCATTAAAAGTAATTACACAACCCTCATCACCGAGTTGCCCTACTAAAATTAAATTCCTACTTAGCTTTGGAACATGTCTTACCTCATGTAGTAGCCAATGATTCCCATTCTGCAACTTAATCTTAATTTTTCCCTTTCCAACAATCTGACAGGGTTCATTATCCCCCAAATAAACAAGCCCAAAATCCCCTTGGACATAATCAATGAAATAACCTCTATGAGGTGTAGCATGAAAAGAAGCACCAGAATCTAAAACCCATGAATCATCAACACTCTCTAAAGACAGAAGCAAAGCATCCTCTTCGAATTTATTACTTACCACATTTGCCTCTTTGTCTCCATCTGATTTATCTCCTTCATTTTTCTTTCGAGTCCAGCAATCTTTCTTTTTGTGCCCTGGTTTCCCACAGTACCAGCAATCATTTGGTCCTCTCGATTGAGCCCTCCTCCCCTTTGACTTTCCTCTTGATTTCCCACGATTTCCAGAGTTACTTCCTCTTTTAGTCGTTCTGCCCCTGCTTTGTGCATTTAAAGCACTTTCTGATGTAGATCCACCTGAGGATTTTCTACGAGTTTCCTCACTTAAAATAACACCGATCACATCATCATATTTTAGGGTACTTGATCCAGGAACAAAATTACTCACTGCCATTACCAAGCCATTCCAACTTTCAGGCAAAGAACACAAAATCAAGAGAGCCCTAATTTCTTCATCAAAATTGATACCCATAGAAGATAATTGACTAGTAACAGTATTAAACTCATTTAAATGATCTGCAACAGATCCACCTTCTGCCATTTTCATATTAAATAAACACTTCATGAGAAATACCTTATTTGAAGCGGAGGGCTTTTCATACAGTGTCGCTAGGGTTTTCATCAAATCTTCTGTCGTCTTTGATTTTGTAATATTAAATGCCACCGATGGTGCCAAGCATAACCGAATGCTTCCGAGTGCCTTTCTGTCCAAAAGATCCCATTCAGCCTCTGACATAGTTCCCTGATTCTTGGCTTTTCCTTCCAACGGCTTCCATAAATCCTTCTGATATAAATAGTCTTCCATTTGCATTTTCCATAACTGGAAGTTCTGCCCATTAAACCTATCAACCCTCAGCTTACCATCATCTGCCATTGCTCCCACTCAACTGTGAGACTCCCACTTAACCGTGAGACTTTCCTGCAGAGGATAACTGAAAAACAACTAGGCTCTGATACCACTTATTAGGATAAACCACGGACAGAAATAAAAACTACATGCAAATATAACCAATAACAAAAAATAATAGAACACACATAAATGAACAAAAGGCACCAAGATTTAACGTGGTTCACCCAATCCCTGGGCTACATCCACCAAACAGCAAATCCGATCTTATTACAATCCAGTGATTACAACCTGATTACAATCCGTAATCCCTTACAGCTCAATACCGCCGCAAGAACCAATTTCGTATCACCACACATATATAAAAAATACCCAACCCTAAGCCCTTTTTATACAAGTATTAAACCGCTTTAGGGTTATAACATGTCGGCCATATGTCGGCCATAATATGTCGGCTACCATGTCGGCTACTTCCAAAAAAAAAAATTTTGGGGCGATGCCCCAAACCCCACTATTTATGAAGTATGTACAGTACTTTCCTGATCAGTCACCACAATCTAACACTCCTAAGGAAATTAGTGCAATGAGATGACCTCTTTGTGTTTAACCATGCCCTCCATATAGGTAAAAAAGCCTCCCTCTATCAAGTGGACCATTTTTTGTTCACTATTACTGATACATTCCTCTACACCCACTGGTTCAATACAGTCGCTAGTGCCCATGTCATCACCCAAGTCCACAACCAACTCTTCAGATGACATATCCTTGCACTAGGTTTTGTAATTGCAAAATATAATATGTAAAGCCACAATGGAGAAAATGAAAAGGCATTGCATAATCATCATAAATCCACAATATTTCCCAAAAAAATAAAAAATCTCCCAACACAGTATGTGTGGGCAGTCTCTTTCCATTTGCAAACGACTATCACTAGCTATACCAATTGCAAGAATTAACCAACCTATCTTTATGATCATTACAAGGTCATTCTTTAAATCTTAGTGAAACCCCCCTCTATGTCCTTTGATGGTAGTAATCAATATTCTTAGTATTCTAGACATAAATGTTAATCAACATCCAAACATGCCAAGAAAACCCTTTACAAAGCACCACATTCCTATGACCATGTGTAAAAATGGAGACCTGCCATCTAGTTTGATAGTTCATGTGTCATTATTGAAGGTCTGCTCCCTTTCCATCACAACTTGATTTGATGATGGCAATAAACTAACATCATCCCATTCTGCTAACCACGTGACACCATGACCAAATTTGGCAAGGTCATCCACCATGCTATTTCCTTCTCAATATATATGTGCCACATGGATATCATGATAATCTTCCATCATCCTTTTTATTTCATTGATTATGGTTTTAATTGACCAATTTCATTTGCCCTCTCCCTTAGCAGCCTTGATGATTAGTATAGTGTCCCCCTCTATGACCAACTTAGTGACTACCCAAGCTCTCACAATTCTCAAACCTTAGAGAAGCACAAGTGCCTCGATATTGTTATTAGAGCCTCCACCATAATTACCCTAATAAGTGGCCCAAAATTCCCATTTTTTTGAAGGATACTCCATAATAGTGTTTCCCATCATGGTTGACCCATCAAAATTTAGCTTGATCTAGGACTCAAGGGGGTGCCAAACCATCTCCTTTGTTACCAAGATTTTGGAATTGTCAAAATGTGCCACCATCAGGCCCACACTCCAAGCCAAAGCCCAGTTCATATTGGTTTCACTTGGGGAATGGGGGGGGCAGGTTTCTAGTGCTAGATCCCACTACATTCTTCTAGTTTCCTGATAACTTGTTGAGCCACCCCCAAGAAAGTTGTGGCTTGTTCCCTAAAAATCCTATCATTCCTCTCCTTCCATATTTTCCATGAGACATAATGTGGGAGAATCAACCATACATTTCTGAGGTAAGGATGGGCAGCTGGACCATCCCAGTGGACAAATTACTTCAACTCATTACCCATACACCAACAGACCTCCTATAAAGCAAGAACCTCCATCAAGACATCCATGGCAAAGGGGTAGTGGATGAGTAGGTTTGGAATAGATTTATCATCTTCGAAGCATAAAATGCAATAGTTGTCAAGTTGGCAACCTCGATGCTAAAAGTTGTCAATAGTGCGGATCGACTCATGCAGAGCAGACCACCAAAAGAAGTTTATTTTTTATAGTGTCCAAGGGTGCCAAGATTTTTGCCAATCTACCTATACCCTTCCCCTACTAGACCACAAAGATAAGTAGACTTAATAGTAAACACCCCTGAGGGTGTGACTTTCCAAACTAAGGAGTCCTCAACCATGATGAGGTGAATCCTATAAGTGTTTAAGAGATCTTGCAGTTCCTGAGCTAAACTCAATTCCCTTGGCTGAAGATTCTAGAAAGTAATCCATTGTCTATCAAGGGTGACAAAGTGTTGAGTCCAGGGGCCATACATTCTAGTTCACATCTCACGCAGAGGAGAAAACATAGCTTTAATGAGGGGGTCATCATGGATCCATTGATCTTCCCTAAATTCAATTGAATTACCATTCCCCATGATCCAGTAACACCCCTTTCTTAGGATATCTTAGTTGTTAACAATTTTATTCCAAATCTTAGAGCCCTAAGGCAAAACCTCTACCCATGTAAATTGGTGGGAAGACAATGCTCCAAATTATTTTGACATTATGATGTTACTCTAGCTACCATGGTAATTTTCTAGCTTCTAGCCAAATTTGGTTAATAGGGCCTTGTTCAAGTGTCCAATTCTTCTTAAATAAATCCTCCATGAGCTTTAGGTCTACAAACTTTCTTCCAACTAACCAAGCTCATTCTAGCATTTTCTTCAGTTCTAGACCATAGAAAATCATGCTAAATTTTCTCAATGATGTCTCTAAATCTTCCTAGAAGTTTGAAAATAGATAAGAAATACATTTGGATGCCTTGTAGGGTGACTAAGAGGAGTTGTAGTTTCCCAGTATTGCTCAATATTTTTCCTTTCTATCTCCTCAACTTCCTTTGTATCCATTCCACAAGATCATTCCAGAAATGGTTGGGGACCTATTTAATAGTGAGCAGTAGACTAAGATAAGTGTCATGGAGGGTCACTTCCTAGGAGCCAAGGATACCAGTAACCCTTTTCCACAAACTAGTACAAATTTTTTAAAAATAAAATTTACTTTTTTGGTAGTTTATACATTGGGCAAAGACTAGTGCATACATATTAAGAGTGTCTTTCCATTCTCTAGCTTCATTGATGGAGGAGACACCAAATAGGAAAGTATCATCCATAAACTACTATAAGACTTGAGGGAGGCACCGTGATGCAGGCTTGATGCCCTTAATTCTAACAAAATTAGATAAAGAGACTAGAATTCTTCTTAATACTTCTGCAACAACAATAAAGAAATAGGGGATAAGGGGTCACCTTGACAAAGACCTTGAGAGGAAGAGAAGAAGTTGACTAGGGCACCATTAACAATCACAAAGAAAGTAATAGAAGTCACATTCTTTATAATTTTTAGAACCTTCTCATTAAAGCCAAGTTTGATAAAAATAGCAAATAGGAAGTAATGTATGGCCTTATCATAGGCTTTAGATATATCTAGTTTAAGGGCCATACCTGGGTTTTTAGACTTTTCCATAGAATGTATCACCTCATGGGTAGTTATGACCATGTCACAAATCTATCTCCCAAGCACAAAGCCATTCTGATGAGGACTAATGAATTTTTCCAGGAGGGGCTTGAAGCAATTCACCATAACTCTAGCAAAGATCTTGTAGATAGTGTTACAAAGACTAATGGATCTAAAGTCCTCCATCCTTTGGGGGTCCTCGTTGTTAGGGATGAGAATAATGAAGGTTTGATTGAGCTCCTTCAATAGCTTCCCTTTTCTAAAAAAATCCCCAACAACATGAATAATGTCATACTTAACAATGTCCCAGAATTCCTAGAAGAAGGAAGGGGGAACCCATTGGGGTCGGGGGCTTTTTATTAGTTCATACTAAAGAAATTCACTCTAACTTCTTCCTCTTTGAACTTACATGTAATCCCCTCATTCATCTGATCAATAAACACTAGTTGGAAGAACTATATGATATCACTTTGTAGGTTACTATCAACCTGAGCCAGTGGCGGATTGTACATTTCTTGGAAATAGGAGTTGGCTCTTTCTTCTATTTGGTCCATTTCAGTGACCTCCTAGTTATTATCATCCTCTAACATTTTTATAGTATTTCTCTTTTTTTTCCTTGAGGCCAATCTATGGAAGAACGTCATGTTTTCATCTCCCTCCTCTAACCATTGGACCCTAGATCTTTGTTTCCAAAAGACTTCCTCCTTATTCAAGAGGGAGTTCCATTTTTGTCAATACTCCCTCTCCTCTGCTATTGCACCACCTAAGTTCCACTTTGCACAATTTTATTTTGTAGCACAACCAACTTCTTTTCTGTATTCATTTTTTCTTTAGCTAAGCCATCAAATGACTATTTCTACCATTCCTTAACCTCCTTATAGATTCTTTCCAGTTTTTTGGAAATTCACAACATGGTCATACCTTCCACTGAGTCCTTCCACCAATGTGTAATATAGTCTTTGAAATTATTATGCAAGTGCCACATAATCTCGTATCTGAAAGGCCTTCATCTAGTTATATTTTGTGTCTAGGAAAAAAGCAAGATAGAATGGTCTGAGATGGTTGGGCCAGGGTAAGCTTTTAGGTTAGTATGTTGAAGAATGTTCCATCCAGTAGAGATGAGGGCCTTATCAAGCCTAAATTGGATCAAGTGTTTCCCAAGTCTATTATTGGACCGAGTGAAGGCCAAACCCTGGAGATCAATATCTATCAGATCATTTCTTCTCAAGAAATCCTCCAAATCCTACATAATATCCAAGAAATCCTCCAATCCCCCCATATTCTCCGAAGGGTATAAAGGGGTTTTGAAATCCCTCATACATAAGATATTTCTTGGTCTTATGGAATCAGCCATAGTGGTGGCCTCATCCCAAACAAAAAGCCTACTATTATGAGTATTAGGGGCATAAAAATTAAAAACAATCCAACTGCCAGTCTAGTTGGTAAATTTAGTGGCAAAAAAATGGGTGTTGGCTGAGATAACCACTCCCAATGCCTTATCAAGATTCCACATCATGGAAATCCCTTCAGTGGCACCATTAGCCTCACAATAAGTGTAGCTAGCACCTAGCCAAACATAACTAGCCACCCTTGAGAAGACCTGCGCAGTCATTTTAACTTCCCATAAAAGAATCAAATTAGACTTGAGTTCAATGATATTTTGTTTGATTTCATACTATTTCTTGGGGCTATTCAACCCTCTCACATTCTAGGATATGACTTTTGATATCAGAGTTAAGTACTTTTAATAGAATGTTAACTACATGAAGGAAATATTGAATGGAAACTTTAAAGAAAGAAAGTACAAAGTTGAATGTTACTAATTATCTTATATGGAAGGATTAGATGGAAACCTACCTGATATGTATGGGAAATTAATACTGTCAAATTACAATAGACAAGAGATATATTACTCTAACTAATTTATTACAAGCTACTACAACTAAAAACAAGAAATTCAAAATGGACATGTTTCCAAGAGAAGAAATTTTTGGTACCTTATCTGACAAAGAGTATTCACATGTGCATGGATAAAGGAAAGTGTATGAGGTATGGACTAAGTTGGAATATACATGATGAAGGTGTTGAATATGTTAAGCAAGATGATTTGCAAGGATTGAGAGAAAATTACAAAAACATGCAAATAGTCAAAAATAAGACTATTGTGTCCTTTATGCAGAGAATAAATGATCTCTAGTTTGTGCAATCAAATGTGTTGGTAATACTTTAAAATAGGATGAGGTTATAGATAATATTTTGAGATCTTTGTCGAAGTACATTACAATGATAAAGTTTCTTCTATTAAATAATTAAGAAAATCAAAAAGATTTAAGAGAAGCATTAACTATAAGACTTATTGCATATGATTTTACAACCCTTGAAAAGGAACTTAAAAAATATTGATGTTTCATTTAAAGATACACTCTATAAAGGTATAAGAATGGTTAAATATGGGATCCCTTCTACTCTAAATAATCAAAAAAGAATAGTTAAGAATGAAAGTTCTACAAGTTCATCAAGTTTTGCCAGATTTGAAATATATGATAAATGTTGGGATGAAATTGAAGAGGAAGAAAGGAATCTCAATGAGTTGGAATCCTATATTACAAGGAGACTACCTACAAGATACACTAAGTATGAAGGAAAAATTCCCTAGAATTTTTTTTATTTTAGTAAGATTGTACATATTATATCAAGATATCTTGGTAAAGTTGCTAGAGATCATAAGGGAAAATATAAGAGATCTAGAAACAAGGGACATAGAAGTTATTATGTTGTAGATGAAGGTATGAAGTTATTGAAGATTCTTTTTCTCGTGAGGTTGAGATTGTGTTAATATCTAAATCAAATAATAAAATTAAGAGAGATATTTGGTTTTGAATGTTAAAATGATAAAAGATGTTGAAAATGTAGTATAGATTGGGTGATTGAGAGGGGGAGGAGGTGAATCAGGAACCAATAAAATTCATACTTTAGTTCACCAATTAAACCTTCACAATATAATCTAGTCTAATTTCATGCATGAAAGAATCAAAGCAATAAAACATTCATAACACTTGACACAATATTTGTTAATCTAAAAACCTTCCAAACAAAAAGTAAAATTGGGGTGGGGATGATACCCACAAGATTTATTATTGCAATATAAAGTTAGCCTATTATAGCTTACAATTGATCACTTATGGTGATCTACCCTATTAGGAGAAATAAGGACTATTATGTCCACTTTGTGAAAGGATTTACAACATACAATGAAATATGCACTCAGTTAGAAGATTTGGAAAAGACTGTTAAGTCCACCTTGTTAGAGGATTTGACTAATGCATCTATTTGGATGAATTAGTGGTTGATCTCTAATTTGCAACTCTATTTGTTGAATGAGATTCCTTTGAAATACAATGATGATCTTGTTGTGATAGATAAGACTCTTCTTTCCTTCTTTGATTTTCCTCTTGCTTGATTCAATTCGATACATTGGTTGTGATAAGATGTATTATATATATGTCAATCCAATAAATTACCTTCTAGAGTTGGCTACAATACCTAATTCAAAAAATCTTCACTAAGTTAGCTTACTCTTGTAACTTGGGTTCTAAAGACCACTTAGGTGATATTCTAACACTTGAAAACACTGTGAACTCAGCAAACTCTGGCTATCATTTGACATGGGTGCTTGGTCCACATTGATCACTCTTGAGTAGTAGGAACTTGGTTAGCATTGTGTGACTCAGTGAATACTAAAGAACTTGGTAGACACTAAAGGGGTTTGGTTGACACTATAGCTTGGTCAACACTACCTTCATTGATTACACTAATGATCTTGGTAGACTCTGCTAATCTTAGGAGACTCTTATTTTTGCATATGGAGCTCAATAGAAACTATGAACAACTGACTAAGTGTTAAGTCACTAATTGACAAATGATTTGACCTTAATGTCAACAAAAAGAATGGGTCAGGGTTTGTGGGTTTTTACATTAGATGACTAGTGATAAGGATACGTGTGTGAAATTTGAAGATCATGATGGAGGTGTTGTTAGGTTCCATAATGATCCTCCTTGTTTCATGAAAGGAAAAGAATCTATTTCTCCTAATGCTAAAAATAATAATGAATATATTCTCTATATTGGAGGTTTGAAACATAACTTGTTGAGTCTTGGATAGTTATTGGCTAAGGGTTGTAGGTTGGGATGAATGAATGGTATGTGCAAAATCCTTGGAAGCAATGGAGAATTGATTGCATCTAGTAAATAGACTTAAGGTAATCTATTTAATTTTAAAATTGGTTGAGAGTACATGTTTGGTTTTTAAAATGATGATAGTTGGTTGTGTCATAGAAGAGTTTGGCAAGTGAATTTTAATAATATGGTGAATATTAACACTAGAAACATTGTAAGAGAGTTTCCTAAACTAATGAAGAGAGTTTCAAACAAGAAACCAATATCAAGATAAATAATTTATGATTTTTTTTATGACTATTCTAGAACTATGTGAGTGATATTTTTAAAATAGAAATTAGAATCTTTTTAGAAAATTAAGATATTTAAGGTGATGGTTGAGATAAAATACAAAAGGATGTGAAGCACTTGAGATCAAATATAGGAGATAAGTTGACATCAAGTGAATTCTACGATTTTTGTTGAAGAACATGGAATTAAGAGATAGACATTTTCTACATGGACCCCATAAAAGAATGCTTTTGTTGAATGAAGAACCAGATCAATTATAGACTGAACTATATTAATGATGATTGAAGGAAAAGTATTTATATCTATTAGAGAGAATCAAGGAGCACAATAGTGAACACATTGAATATACTATAGATCAAGCAAGGAAATGGTAATATTCCTTATGAATTATGGTAATTCATGGTCTTATAGTAAAATACTTTAGATATTTTAGAAGTAAATGCCATATTAAGAGAGATAAAGATGTTGAAAAGTTTGATCCTGGCTATGATGAAGGAATATTTCTTAGTTTTTTTACAAAGAGAAAGACATATGTAAATATTATAGCTAAATATTAAAGAAATTGCTGAAAGTACAAATTTCAAAGTTGATGAGAATGTGAAGAGATTTGGAAGTGACTATCGATATGAAATACTTGAAGAAGGCAGTGAAGATGAGGAAGCATAGAATTAGATTTAGTTTTTGAATGGTTCGATAGAACAAATATAGGTAAATGTGGTAGAAATTGACAATGGAAAGTCTGCTAGATGGCCTCTTTAGAAGACACTGTGGTATTTAAAGATTAATCACTCTGAGGATCTATTATTGATGACCAAAAAAATGTGTTTATACCAGAAAAATATTTATAGGAATTAAATAGGTTTATAATCTTAGATTGATCCTATAGATGTTAATGAAGCATGTAATGATGAGAGTTGGGCAAAACTTATAGAAGAAGAGATAGATTAGATTTATAAGAAAAATACCATGATTCCTTTTTCTAGATATTTGGACAAGAATGTGATTGGAACTAAGTGGGGGTAGAAGGACAAAAATATGTCACCCTTGGGGATATATGATAGGTTTATGGTTGAAATGGTTACAGCTGAAAGTGTTAGGCCAAACCCATGTGGTGACAAGTAGCATTGACATGGCATGAAGGAGGCACAATGGTTATAGTCGAAACAATTTCGGTTGTAAAACTTTTGGCCAAAATTTTTATTTAAAAATTAATGAAGAAAAGTGTTTCTCTTATATGAGGTCATGTAAGTGGGTATAAAAAGTAACCTTGGGTTTCGACCAGAAGGGTTTCAGTTGAAACTATCTATGTGGTAGCCACACAAGCAAAAAACAAAATTTCAAAACTTCTCACATTTAAGGCTAATTTCTCCATAAAAAATCAAGTTTCTTCAAAAAAATAAAAATACCCTTTTGTAGATCTTGGAGTCAAGATTATGGTCATATAAATTGTATAATGTTTTGAGTAGTAATAATATGTTATACTTTTAAAATATTACAAGTAGGTATTTTAAGATTGAAGAATATTTCTAAGAATTAAATAGGTTTATTATCTTAGATTAATCCTAAAGATTTTAATGAAGCATGTAAGGATGAGAATTGGGTAAAACCTATAGAAGAAGAGATAGATTAAATTTATAAGAAAAATACTATGATTCTATTTCCTAGACCTTTGGACAAGAATGTTATTGGAACTAAGTGGGTATTAAATAATAAAGTGAATGAGAAAGGTAAATTCAATTAGAATAAAGAAAGACTAGTTTATAGCTTAGTTTTCACAAATGGAAGCTATTGATTCCAATGAAACTTTTTCTCCTATCGCACGAGTTGAAGCTTTGAATAATTACTTGCATATATTCCTTATAAAAACTTTAAATTTTATTAGATGGATGCTAGGTCAACATTTCTTAATGGAGATTTAGAGGAAGATGTTTATATTGAACAACCTAAATGAACGCACTCTACCCATTAAAGGAGAAATGGTTTTAAATCTACAAAAAGATTTATATGGGTTTAAGAAAGCTTTGGAAATTGGTACGATAAATTGGATAAGTATTTAATAAGAATTAGTTTTACTAAAGGAACCACATATAGTAATTTGTACTTGAAATTAACTAATGACAATATCTTGATTGATGACGTATTTTTTTCATGACATTATATTTGGAGGTGATGATTATTTGAGTAAAGGTTTTTTTAATGAGATGAAAAAGGAGTTTGAGATGCCTATGATAGGCAAGCTAAAATTATTACTTGGACTACAAATTGCATAGTTTGATGACTAAATCTTTGTTACATAGTCTAAGAATGTTAAAGAGTTTTTGATGAAGTTTGGGATGGAAGATTACAAACAAGTTGGTACTCTTATGGTGAATGGGAGAGCTTCTAGATTCTAATTTTGATCACCTCCTAAATATTAATTGCCTTTAGACATAGGTGCCCAATGATTCTATCTAGCATAATAAACTCTAGATTTAAGTAAGTTCCAATTCCTTCATTTTTTACAATCTAATATGTATTATTTTTTAATTTTTCTTGTTGCATTGGATGTGTTATATTAGATTTAGTTATTTACCATTGCTACCCTTGTTCATTAACACACACATTTCACTATCTAAATATTTTACTTTGTATTGATTAGTCTAGAGAGATTATCATGTCCACCATTTTAAATCCAATTGCATGCATGCATGTGTGTGTGTACATACATACATACATACATACATACATACATATACATATATATATATATATATATATATATATATACACACACATATACATATTCGTATATGTATATGTATATATGTATATATCTACATATATACATATACATATATACACATACATACATGCATACATATGTATGTATGTATGTGCTTATATACATGTGTGTGTGTGTGTGTGTGTGTGTGTGTGTGTACATATATAGCTATATATGTATGTACATACATATATGTCTATATAGATAGATATCTATGTGTGTGTACATATATATTTATATATACACATATACATATATACATACAATTATATATACATGTACATATTTACATATATCTATAGAATATATATCCATATACATGTATACACACACACACACACACACACACACATATGTATTTAGTTGTATATATACATCTATACATGTGTGTGTGTATACATATATGTGTGTGTGTGTGTGTGTGTGTGTGTGTGTGTGTGTGTGTGTTTATATATATATATATATATATATATATGGGTGTATATGTACATTTATATGAGCGTATATATAGAGAGAGATCTATATTTGTTATAAATATATGCGTATGTATGCACATATAAGTATACAAGTGTATGTGTTATTATTTTAATAAGAATATATATCTACTATATTATATAAAAACATATTAAAATCTCAATAGTTGAGCAAATTCTAATGGTAATTATAGCACTTGCTGAATTAATAACCAATATTTTAGTTAATATTGTACCAATAATTGTGACTTATAAGTTGTTAATGTTAATGATGACTACCCTTACCTAAATAAAATATACTTTTTAGGTCAAAAAAGGGAACAAATATACGATGTTAGATTAACACACCAAAAAATTGATTGAATGTAAAATTATTGGTTTTACATTTTTGGACCTTTCTAGGCTCCTTAACAAAAAATGCATTGCTATGAGATTATATGGGATGATGTAGACCTGAAACCTTTGTCATAAATAGGATGCATGTTGTTATAATAAATATTGGGGGATCTTATTAGACTACCCAATCTTACACCCTTTAAATATCATCCCACCCACATAAACACATTCGAACATATCTTTATTACAAAATCTTTCAAGAACAATTATGCATATAAAGCACATCAACAAGGAGTAAAATTGAGAAGTTTTATACTATTTCTAGGCACCTCATGCCTTCAAGTCTTGGAATTTTCAAGCCTTTAAACCTTCCTATCTCACTCCTCTTTTAAAATATAATATTTTTCTATGTCCTATAGTACTCACAGTTACATTTAGCACCTCAAACACATTTGCAAATTCTTCTAGATCTCTTCTTCTATCTTTTTCCTCTTGGCCAGGTAGTTGTTTACACTCCTATGCAATTTTCTGGAGCTACCTATTGAAGCTTCTTGTTTTTTATTGCTTCCCTTTAAACATCATCAAAGGCTACATTTCATAAACATTAGAAACTCTTTGAGGCATTACAAAGAAGCACATGGATCTTTCATTTCATTTCCCTCTGACTATCTTTTAAAATTCATATGCTTCAAAATCCTCATCAAATGATGACACGCAAGCTTATTTAACTATATCCAATGACTTGATATTGTAAATGCCTATGGAAAATTGAAAGAAACAACAATCTAGGTGTGCTCGTTGGAAAATTGAATTGGTAATAGTTTTCAGACATTCACTAGCTTTTTTTGATGAATAGTCCCTTTCACTAGCTTTCCGTTCTATTCTAGCACCCAAATTGAAAGAACAAGATAAGAATAAAATATAACATTCTTTATAAAAATATGTAATAGTCCAAAAGATTTTCTAGATACCAAACTTGTACTAATAATACAAAAATAAACAATAAAATGAATTTTTTTTGTTTTGGTGATAGAAGACAGCTTTTAAGCCTGAATGCTCCTACCAAAAAGCCTCTTAAAACTTTGAAGTGAATTGGAATTTCCACTAAGTAATTTTAAAAGCACCGAATTAAAATGCTTAACTATTGAACCTTGCCTCCTAGATATTTTTATTTTATTATTATCTCATTATAAATTTTTTTCTACAAAATCCATGACCTGCTGTTATTGCCTCCAACATACTACTCACAACTGCAGGTTACTCTTGCGAAGCTTACAAATTGCACTGCTGGTTCAATGACAATCGTTTGAAGTATTCGCTGACAGCATTAATTGTACACTTTTCAAAAGAAAGCTCCACCCCGAAGCTAGGACTTTTTTTATTAACAGTGAGAGAGGGACACAAAACTTACAAGACACGAGATATGTAAACATTCTCGACCTTATAAAATGATATATACTAGGCACACCATTGTCAACAAAAGAATGGCTCAGAGGAAGCCGCCAACAATGTCCTGCACTTCCTGGCACATCAAAAGTAGTACCATACAATTGGCGGGATAAAGTGGGCATGTTCTTATTTGAAAAAACACAAGGAGATGTCGTCAAATTAGATAATTTACTGGCAATTTGGCTGCCATTTTAGCTGGTTAAACAGGCGGAAGGTGGCGGCACATTGGAGATTCCTTTCCTCTGAAGCTCTGTCATCACGCTTTCCAACGATGGTGACTTTAGTCCAATCGGTAGTGGCGTCCACGGGTCGTTCAGAACTTCATTAATTGCCGCGTCCACTGTTTCTTTTGGCTGTTACAATATGGTTCTCGTTAGAGACTGACATGGCAAAAAATGAAACAAAATGGGGAACTGCTAGATTAACAAAATATCATGTTTCTTGTTCAGCATGGTCATTACCGGATGCAAAGCTGCTGGCTTGACATCAATATTTACAGGATGTATAGTTGAAGAATCTTCTGGCCTGTAGTGATCTCCATTAAACACAGGAGGATTGTAATGTGGAACTCCTGGAACTGGTGTGAGAGGAAGCCTCTGTAAAACGTAAGGATGTGGAAATTTTTTGATTAAAATCAAAGCAGCTGATTGGAATGTAGAAAAAGGACTTGAGAAAACTTACAAAGAAAGATGGACAAAGACAAATTTAATAAATTTTTAAAAAACTTTAGCCCTATGTTCTGTTAGTTTTAAATTTTCAACATTTTCCAAACTGTTTTCTATCAAGATGCTACCCTGGACAAACGCATAATTGATGGGATTAAAGAGAATGAGACTTTTCATTCTAGACTTATATGCATTGTCAGTGGTTTAAGGCTCTAGGAATGACGTTATGAGCATTGCAGATTAAAGAATTCCTTACAAACTCTACCCAAGCAAAGTTCGATACTAGAGTGAAGCTTTGAACATTAAGCCACTGCCTAGATATAAGTGGAAACAGTTTTCAGTTGTCCGCTTTGAATTAAAAGGAAAATTAAAAAGGTCTAATATAAAGGAACCTGTTCGTGCTCAACATTAAACCAAAGCATAGGTAAAGAAGATTCTAACATTAGTAATTAAGATTATGTTCTCCTTGCTAGCAGCAATTTCTCCAACTAACAATTATTGGCTTGCAATGAATATACTATCAGATGCATATATTGATTAGACTCCGAGTTGTTGAGTCTCCATAAGTAAATCCCTGGTCATCGGGAGCAATATCTAAGCTAATACTAACTTTATATATATATATATGGATGAACATGTGATAGAAGAAACATTTGTAATATTCTATGATTTTCGAACAAAATGTATGTAACTATAAAGTATAGTGTAGGACAATGATAGACTTCATCCTTATTCTCTTTTTCTTTGTTGAAGTTTATTTGTAAGTAATTGCTACGTTCTCAAGTAATCACTTTAGTTCTTGTGTAATTCATAGCTAAGCTAATTCGATTAAGAAAATTCGTACAACTATTAGGTATTAGCTCAGATGAGAAGACATATTTCTTACCATTAGTGGCTGTGGATAGCAAGGGGTTCCAGGAGCGGGAGCATTGTGAGCCCAGGCGTCTGCACATGCCTGCAAAAGCACGATTCATCACAACAGTGTTCACTGAGTTGACAAGACAGATAGAAATGGGCAGTGGGGAGGCGATAACATACAGGTGCAGCAGGGTGCTGATGGTGCCAGAATGTGCCGTCCGCTGCAGGCCAAGGTGCAGGAGGCAAGTGTTGTTGGTGCCACATGTGAACCATAGAGTGGTCTACAGTAGGATGACCCCATACGTGCAACGCTCTGAATGGAGGGGGTTGTGTTGCAGGCGGATACACCATCGGGGGACGAGGCTGAATCAACGTGTTCCCACCGTTACCAATCCAAGGACTCGCTTCTCTTTTTGGCTTCGTCCCTGGCGTTGCATAGAGTTGCCTTCTGTGATTCCAACTCGCTGCCTCCGCTTCCCTTGCAAGAAGATGTTTTCTATGGGACCTATACTTCTGCACTCAATTTTGCATATAGAATTAGGACACTACATTGTATTGGATTATGAAAGTTGAAAGGCGAATTCATTTTAGGTTGAATTGAAATTACAACATTGTTTGCATGAGGGAATCCTATGCTTGAATTAATTTTGTGCTCTTGCACCTGTAAATGACTTGCAATGTTATGGCGAGTCAAACAGTTAACGCCCATGAGCTCCAAGATTCTTGATGGGACGGCTTTCTCAATCCCAAGTTGCTCTACAGCCTGAACAAAACGGCGGTGCAAATCTGGTGTCCAGTCTACCTGTTCTCGCCAAAAAAGTTTGCAGATTCAGTGAAGCAGAATGTTTAGTAGTGTGTAACTTTGTGCAATGTTTCTAACGGGGAAGCTAATTTAAATATTATGATCAGCACAAAAATAAAATAAAACAATTAGAACTTGCCTAAAGACTATTTAGGGAAGATGTATTTCATAAAATCATAGAATGCTTATCATGTCATGCCTTTACTTTTCTATTTGAAATTCACGTTATTAACTGGTTTTATTCAAACCATTTTTTGAAGCATTGGAGATCCATCGTGTAGTACTGCCTTTTTTTCGTAACAGTCACATCTTAAATTTTTAATTGTTATAAAATAGAATATTATTCTAACATTCATTTATATAATTTTATTGTCCTTATAAAATGAAAACTAGCTAATTTTCAGTCATATTTGCCAAAGAAACTGTTGAAATTTTATCGAAGTCGTGAACATTTAGAATAAGTGATTAAGAAAACAGCGTGAATATTATTTTCTTTCTAAAACATATTTTTCAAAGATCTAAGATATAAAAAGTTGGAAAAGGTTCAGGTGGGGTAATTTTTGAGCTGAAACTTCCGGTATATATGGTTTTCCTAAATAAAAGAACATGACTTGAAAAGCGGCCAAGAACGTTTAATCTACACCTGAGATATTAAAGGATGGTTAGGCAAAAAATTTCTTGGTAAACCTGAACCTGCCAAATTGTTGAACGGTACATGACAATCTAATTTTACAGATTCCATAGAAATATGAAATCGATGTATTAGATTCTTGATATCTCAGTAATTGTTCTCTACATAGGTCTTGTAATGAAGGAAATATTTGTCTTTTGCATCCGAACAATTGGAACTGGAGAATTAATATGAAATAGAATATATATTTCGGTAGTAAAAGGAAACCAATTAGTCGAAGCAAAAGCTGTTATATATAAAGCTTTGTATAGGCTTGGAGTGATTCAACATCTTACCTTTACCTTTCTTTTGCCATGGTGAGTTTTGGACGCTATCTTCACGAATTCATTAGCTTCCTTCGATTTTTTATCATCCACCAAAGCGTCATCTTTGACGGAGGAATCTGAAAAATTGCCGGTGTGTTCAGGGATATTTGCAATGAGTTGCTCTTTCTCAGCCTTGGAGACTTCAGCGAGTAGCAAGGCTTCCTCTTCTGCAAGATCTTTCTCGTGCACTTCACAGTGATCAAGACAATAAAAATCCATATCAAGCTGTCCCTGCCTCTCCATTGAGAAATCTACAAGCATATCTGAATCCATTTCAAGGTCTGAAAGATTCAGATCCCCTTCGCCCAAGCTGAAGTCGTCAAAATCAAGCCCCATTTTGTCAAAGTAGTTAAAATCCTCGTTTGAAGCATTTTCTGGGGATGTCTGCAAATCGCTACTCAAAATGTCCTTTTGTGCCTCATCTATGCTACTGCAGCTGCCGCCATCTGAAAATTGTGCGTCCTCGCTTGGAATTTGGACACCATTCATTAACATCTCTGATCCGGAGGAATCTTCAGCATTATTTTCTTGTCTTGTGTTAAGTATACCTGCAGGTCCTTGTTGAGGAGTGGAAGGAGCAGAAATTTTTTCGTGAAGCTTTCCTTCTGTAATAAACCTTGCGTCTCCCTTATCTTCCCTTATTTCGTCCTCATCGCCCGCCATTTGATCTGAATTTGGCATAGATGGCGAAATTAGCTCTGTCGTTTCTGAAAATTTGAAAGACTGTGGAAGTGTCTTTTCTCCCGTCGCTAGAGCCTGCAAAATTTTATTCATAAGCGATCACTGTCAAGACAAGCCCAAAGGTAACCTAAACAGAAAGAGTTTAATTACATGAATCTATTCACAGACCTTGCGAACGGCATGTTGCCAGACATTTTTAAGTTTTTCATCTGATAGCGGTTTCTGCAAAAATTCAACTGCTCCAAGCTGCAAGGATTGTGATATTGAAATTCAGATTTTAAAACAAATAACTTTTCTTTAATAAATCGGATTTTCAACACCGCGGGACTTACAGCAAATGCTTGTAGCATGACTTCTCTGTTTTCCTTATCGGACATCACTGCAAGAACAAATAAAAATCTTTAGTGAAAACGATTTTATATTTTATTTTAATCGTGAAATTTCTGTTTTTTTTTAATCTGTTGAAACTGTAGACCTTCACTAGTTTACTTGCAGACTAGTATGTCTGGTGAAACTCCACATTTTCAGGCCGTTAAGACTTTGGACCTTGGATGGTTTTCTTGCGAACTAGTTCATCTGTTGAAACTGAAGACCTTGGATATTGGTTTTTACAGAATAGACTTTAGGTAGTTTGCTTACATCGGCTATCATTTTTTTCTTCGGTGATTGAAGTGGATGAACGGCAGAACAAGAGAATTAGTACGTTTGGACTCACTTAGTGTCGGTATATTGTTGTGTTTCTTGGCACGAAGGATGCTGAATCCATCAAACCCCTCTCCAATGGCTGCCTGAACAAAATATTTTGAAGATTGGCCGAGATCAGTATATCAGATTCAATATTTTCAGTGCCTATCAACATCATAAATAGTGAAAGGAAAAATAATTGTATAGTGTGATTCTGGTTGAAATAAATAGCCTGAATTTCGAACATAAAGTTAGTACCTCTATCAGGGCTACGTGAAACGAGCAATCAGGACTTCCGAGCGCTGATACAGCATCCGCACTTCGCTCAAACGCGGTCACTGTAAAATATCCGTCGCATTGAAGGATCAGAAATAATTCTTCCTAAATATGAAAATACTTTAAATTTGACTGCCTATATTGTCTCTTTAGTCTAGCTTTACAGTCTTGAACCTTCAGCTAACCCATTGATAGAAATAATCACTGATAGAAAATGACTTTGATTTAAGATCATGTTCGCTTCACCAGTTACTTCTTTTCAGCAACATGTTCATGGAAAAAATAATTTACAAAAATTCAAGTAATTTAACCATATACCTAAGGGATTGCGCTCACCTTCGTATTTACTTTCTTCCAATTTGGCTTTGATATCGTTGAGCGCTTCTACATCCTTATCCACAACAAGAACATGTAATCCTTTAGGAAAGTCCTTCCACAGGTTGCAGTCTTCAAGCAAATGAATCATTGCCATGGCTGTACATAACAAAGAAAGAGTGAATTTCGCGTGCACCACAAACAAATACGTAAGAAGAAACTCCCGATCTGTGTCCAAAAAAATCTCCCTACATAGTTATTCTGAAAAATTCGTACGTCAAAACGAGGAAGCTCGCTGTACTTTTCAGTCTTGTGAGCCAGTACCCGAGCCAAGAAGTAACTGATCAAATTAATGCATTTGCTGTCTTATAAAATTCCTCGTACGCAGCAACGAGGAATTTAAGATCCTAATAAAATTGCCGGACAAGCTCTCCCCATGTCAAGTTTCTCACCTTCAACCAAACAAATGCCAAGATAAACGACACCTCAAAGCCAAAGCTTTGGAAGCTCTTCAGCTAATAGATTTCTTCCAACTTTCACTGTATTTTTCCTTAAATCTGGCAAATCTATTCCACTTGAAGTGAAAATGCGCGTCACGCAGATCCTCTCAAGACTTCATCTTCAGCAGATCGTAGACAACTTCTACTCTCAACAACACAGCAAAAATCCACAAACTATTTATACTCTGCAACATTTCCATCTTCATGAAAAGTTAACCTGACATCACGGCGATTTTTCACGAGCTGTAGCAATCGCCGAATCATCTATAGGGTTTTTGCAGATGTCCGCCATTAAAGCACGCAGACACGAGGAAAAACATACAGCGTGATGCGAATCTGATTGCTCGGGCCAACCCTTTATCAATGATGAATACTAACCCCGCTTCATGCAACTGTGGTTAAAGCCCAATGGATATTCTTGCTACTCTCGGTTTATTTGTCGGTTTATACCACCATACAGCGACTGGCAGGGGCCCAACGTTTCCCTTAACGCGCTCAACACAAGCCGACGCCGGGAAATTTTACCCGGTATTTCGTTTCCCGGCTCGGTTTTTCTCATATTATGCCCCAATTCGAACATTCGAAGGTTTTATTACGGTATTATTACCCTGCAATTACAGTTTAAAACTTCTCATTATTTTAGAGCAAGGGGTTTTATTTTTATTTAATTCTATAAAAGCCTCATTTAATTTCATAATGTAATGTATTCTATCTTTTCAATTTAATTATGTAATATTTCTTTACTATTAAAAAATGTTTCCAATCTAATTGCACAATCTATCATTAGAATATAAAAGAATTGAGGAAAACAAAAGTAGTGAAAATGGTAATTCGGTCTTTTATCTTTATACTTTAGTTTTGAAATGAAAAATATCTTAATGTATTTACTAGTATTTAAATTTATGTCAAAGTTTTTAAATAACATCATTTTATCACTATTTGATCATCATTCATTTTTATAAATCATTGTCAGTTGAAATATATACTATGGTAATTCATGTAATTGAAATTCATTTAAAAGGTTTCATCTTATAATTTAATTGTAAGAACTGTAATTCTATGTCTTTTATTTCTATATTTAAGATTTGAAATGATTAGTTTATCTTTTACATATATATTAGCATTCAAAATAGTGTAATTTGTGCAAAAGTCATAAATGATAGCATTTTATCACTATTCGTTCTTACAAATCATTGTCAATTGAAATACATACTAAGAGGTTCATTTAATTGTATTATTTATTCAATCATTTGTTTTATTTAACTCTATAAGAGGTTCATTTAACTTCATAATGTAATAGTGAGATTTGTAACACTATATCTTTTATCATTATATTTAAGATTTGAAATTAAGTGTATCTTGGCATATTTACTAGTATTTGAAATTGTGTAGAAGTTTTTGAAGTAATTGATAGCAGCAAAAAAGATAGGGGGCTAATCTTGGAGTACAAATAATGCTGAGAACCAGCCAGAGGTTACCTCCCAAAAGTCTATCCTATACTAAATTTAGACATCAAAAACCATAAAAGTTTAAGAACCAAATTGTCATTAAACATAGTCATTAAACTACTATGCATAAGAAACTGAATAATAAACCAATAGCATTCAAAAACATCACTATTGTTGGTCCACTTAGTCAACATAGTCTAAAATACCCCATGGGGTGTAAAATTCAAAGACATAATCATAAAAATAGAAATAGAACACAACAAAACCCAAGCTAGATGCCCTCTTCCTTCTCCTAGTTATCATTCTTCTTCTCCTCAGAGACTTTCCTAGCTGCATCCTCCTCCTCCACTTTCACTAGTTTGTCTAGGATGGCTTTCAATCAATCCTCCACCAAGAACCCATAAATAGATCGAGTTGTCTCAGTAGTCTTTGCCAAGTCTTATTCATCTTTGCTAGCCTGTAAGAAGTAGAGTGATGTGGTCGTGGAGTGCATAACTTTGGTGGAGAACTCCACCAGGGTTTCAAATCTGTGGCATATAGTGGTATAGTTATCCACTAGGTTCCTCATAGCCATCTCAAGCCTCTCCAACCACATCTTGGTGTGACTATGTTTTCCTTTCTTCCTAGTAACCTTAGTGTTAGCCTTCCTATGAGACCTAATGTCTTCCCCCCCCACTACGAGCTGGGGTAGCTTCTAGGGTATTAGAGACATGGGAAGGGCTAATAGAGCTGGGACTAGTTTTGATGTCCTAGTGGTGTCTTTTCTTTTTAGCAGGTTTCTCCTCACTATCAAAGGAGCCAAAGCTGGATTCATACTTTGGGGGGTCTTGGATTTCTCCATTTGGAGATGCTTGTTAGTTCTCCTAGCACACTGCTTGCCCCTCTTGGAATCTAAGTTCGACTCAATAATGTTAACTTTAACCTTAAGGTTAATTTTGACCTCAATGGCATGACCTTTCTTGGGCCTCTTAAGAGTAGAACTAGGGTTTTTGTCCAAGGAGGTCTGAAGGGTGAAAGAGGCCAACGAGTTGAGTAGGAGAGGGGGTTTCTAAGCCAGGTGTTGGATAAAAAGTTTATTTATTAGGCCTTGGTGGATAAGATAGAAGGGTTTCCCCTCCTCGTGTTTCCTTCTAGCCTTAAAGATACTATCCTCCAATGAATTTGCATAGAAGTTGTTATTGATATTAATTTATTATTATTGGACCATCACTAATTTCTATAAATCATTGTCAATTGAAATATACACTATCTTAATTCATTTTCATATAATTGGAATTCATAAAAGATATTTAATTTTATTTGATTTCATAATGTCATGGTAAAAATTGTAATTATATGTCTTTTGTCTTTATATTTAAGATTTGAAATGATTAGATTATCTTTTACATATTTACTGGCATTCAAAATAGTGTAATTTGTGCAAAATTCTATAAATGATATCATTTTACTGATATTTTATCATCATTTTTTTAAAAATCATTATCAATTCAAATATACACTATTGTAATTCATGTTAATATAATTAAAATTTATTTAGATAATCCTCACACCTATAGAGCTAGATCTCAAATTTTGAAATTTAGACCTTTACCATTCTTCAAAATAATATTAAATTATTTCCTTTAAAATTGAACTACTTAAATATTTAGATAGGAGAAAACACATAAATGTAGTTTTAGAAAATTAATAGAGTACATTCAAACCTATCTAAATGTATGACTAACATAAAATGCATTTATTTCATGGAAAAATATTATTACATTTTTTAAATGTAGCAAAAAAAGAAATGTACCAATTAATGAGTTGAGAAATAGAACATTAAACAAGACAATAATTTTGAAAGAAATTGAAAACATGAGCACTAATCTATTATGTAGATGATAATGGAATTACAATAGCATTGAATCATGTTGTAGTCTTTTGTACATTAAAACATTCAATCCATACAATAAGATGCAAAGTTGTAAACCATGGAAATGGTTTAAGCATAGTAAAAGATAGCCTACAAACTAAAAACATAATAATGTAGAAAAATAATATAGATTTTTATTACAAAAGAAAGTTATTTACATTATTACGAATTTCTTTACTATAAAAATGATCTATGATACCTCTATATTCTTGTTTCTAGCTATGTCTTGACTTATATAATTTACTTATTAGAAATCATTTGATAATGTAGATAATACAATGAATTAGATTTTATGTTAGATGCATGATCTTGTATGGATATTTATAGTTTGTCAGTGTAAATTTGATAAAAATTATGACCTAACCATTAAGTTATTAAGCTTCATTTTTTAAAGGTACTTCAAAAGCTTTAAGTTATCAAAATAAACAAAATCAATCTAGAGAGAGAGAGAGAGAGAGAGAGAGAGAGAGAGAGAGAGAGAGAGAGAGAGAGAGAGAGAGAGAGAGAGAGAGAGAAAATATTCTTACCTTTATACTCATGCTACTCATTCTTCTTTAGGAATAAAGAAAATGGATAGTTCTTTTAATTATTGTTGCAGCAACTTATTTTCAACTAATTATTCCCAAGTTTCACTATTTTCTTGTCAATTTTGCTAGTCTTGGTGAACTTTTAATATGGTTTAATTAATTTTACTAATGTAATCAATCAATAAATCTAATTAATTAAATCCTTCACACATAACTACCTAAAATGGATTTAAAAGAATAATAGTTTTTTGTCCAGATCATTTATCTTCTTTTTCAAAATGTAATAAAGTTGAAATCCAATTATCATTATGTTACTTGGAGGTAAGTAACAACATTTTCAAAATTATGATATGTAGTAATTTAGATAATCAAATTCACCATTAATGGTCTATTAATGTTTTTTTCCATTTCTCTACCTTTCAACTTTCTGAAATACAAAAAGAGACACCTTGCATCTCCCAAAATTCCCTCCAAAACCTAGTTTAATTTAAACCTACTATTGTCTAATTATCTTTAACACCTTTTTAGGGAAGCTAAGAGATATTAACCTAAAATATGTCACTAATTTTATACACTATTTTTTTTCATTAAAAGTTTACAAACAATAATGTAACAATAAGATAACACATGCACACAATATAACACAAAACATAGATTACAAATCTTAAGGGCTCTATAATGTAGAATTGCATATATATAGTTAAATATGCTAAGTACCATCATTTACAACCCACATAATGGAGATGAATGATAAAAGAACACCATCACATATGAAAATAACAAAATCAACTAATGCAATATCCCAAATACATAAGAGTCTACATCCACTGCACATGTGACGGGTTATGAGATATAAATCAAAGTATTAAAAAATATATACAATATCTTGTAAAAGTGTCATATCCAATAGAAAAATAAATATACAAGAAGAAGATGAGAAGATAGAAGATGCCTCCAAGATGAATCAAGATAATACAATTGCTACAAGGATTGTCCAGCACTAGAACAATATGGTAAAGAACATGTTTTCATGACAAAGGTCACACTACCACATGACCTCATGGAAGAAGAAGAAAAGGCCCACTCCCTTTGTGTTGAAGATATAAATATGGAATCCATACAGATATCAAATAATAAAATTAATCACTAAAGATCTAAGGATGGCATACCAAAAAGCTATCTAACTCAAGGTCAATAATCAACCACAAAGTTAGTATGTGCTAATCTAAAGGGAATTAAAAATGTAGGAAACTTGAGATATATATAAGGAAGTTTCATCAAGTACATATAATCCTTTATTTATATCCTAGAAACCTCATTGTGCCCTAGCACTCCAATGACCATATGTCACATCAATAAACCTCTCATACAGAAAAAGATAATTACTATGCAAGAATTTAATCAAACATCTTCTACCAATCTCGTTCTAGTCAAGACCCCAATAAAGTACCCACACATGGGCGAGGAATATATCTTATTAATTTTTCTATCCTAATAAATTTTATTAATTTAATACTTTTTTGAGTTACTTACAATAACCGATCTTGGTAGCCATGTGTAGGCCCTAAAATTTCTTGCAAGTCACTCCCATCTATTCACATAGATAGCCTACCATAAGCTCGTAGATCATAAAAAATCTCATAAATTGAATCAAAGTAATAATCAATTATGGTTCCATAAAAAGGTAATTAGAATACACACATGGGTCCTTAAACTATAATTCTCATAAATACACATGGATCCTCAAACTAAAATATAATAAAACCAAAATTGGTCCTCAAACTATCACATAACACACTCTTAAGGAGTACAAAATACATGATCTTTGAACATTGATTGGAGAAAGTAGCCATGACTAAAACTGTAATGCCCTACTAGGGAACCCAATAGAAACTAACCTGTAATGTTATTAAGTTTGATAAACAATTTTTTTTGAAAGATTAAAAGAACACAAAGATAACTAATTGATTTATCAATAATTCAAATAGACATAAAATATATGCATACACAATAGAATATCGTTACATCTCTCAAAGATTCCATAACGTTGAATCACACATGAGTTTTATTAGTTCTAAGTTTGATAAATAAATAACATCTATGTCATAGAAATAACCACACGCGTAGAATCACATAAAAGAATATAAAAACTTACATAAGATGCGTACTCATCCATTGCACATGCCTCAGGGTGTGAAATGCTAAAAGAAAATACAACATGGTAACATAAATCATCCCATGGGATCTCAATAACCAAAGTACATAATACCAAATATGACCATACAAAACAATCATAAGATAATAAGAATGAACAACTACAAAAGGTGCATCCAACATTGGTGTCCAACTATCAGATCTGAATGGAAATGACTTACTACCACCTAACCTCATGTAACCTAAGTGACTCCACTCCTACCATGTTGAGGAGATAATCTCAAGTCCCAAATGGATAGAAATTCAATCATAACAAGAATTTAATTCAAGGGATCCTAAAAGCATTACATCTCAAAGGTGCGAAGTGTACAAAATAACATCTAAATCTCGGAGGCAAACATAAAACACGTAGGAAACCTAATATGCATATGGGAAAGTGTCATCACTTGAGTCAACTCTAAGGTTACCTTGGTAGTCTCTCTAGACTCCAGTCCCCTAGTGACTCTATGTGGCATCAGTATTCTTTCTTATGGACAAGGTATATATAAATGAAGAAAGGTCACAACCAAGCATCATTTTTATTCCCATCCTAGCATGTACTAACACTCAAGGAATGGTTGACATGACATAGTGACTTGTTAATTCACTTTAACCCCATTAATGAAATTGTTATAATTATTAATATAGCTTACCCAATGGCCTCTTTAGGGCTCCAACCCCCATTGCAAGCCACTTCCCAACAACATAGATAACCTACCCTAAGCTCATATAAAAAATAACTCATAAAATCACAATTACAACATCAGTCCCAAGCAAGCAACAAGAATCAAAAATAAATCATAGATCAAAACCTCAAAGGTTACATCAAGAAAGTCACAACACATGATCACATGATCTTACATGGAAGAACTAAACCTCATCACAAAACACATATAAAGGCAATCCTGATATGAGTCACTAGAAAATAAAACTCAAGCCGCACCTCTGGTATACATTCCTAAATTCGCCAACTATAATATTTCCCCAAAAGCCCATCACTAGATAAATACACAACATCATAAAAGGCATTTTAAATCCATGAATTTCTTAGCCATATAGTTTTCAATCTAATTTCTTAAAGTTTGATTTGAGAAGAAGTAGGATTTTTCATTTACAAAAGTTTTCTAGTAGATATAGTTTTCCAAGTTTAGTTAATCTTAGGATAATTCATATCTTGTCATTTAAAAGAACCCATTTCTAATAAAAATATGTCTATGTTTAATCCACAATAATAATCATTATTATTTACTTAAGAAAAATAACAGGGATATTATAAATTAATATTATAGATAAACCCCCTCTTTCAACATGTATAATCTATATAAAAACTATTTTTAATACCATTTAACATTTATATAAAATTATATTAAATGATAATTACATTTAACTCACTAAATTCAATTTAAACTAAAACTAAATTCAATTAATCTAAATAATAATTACATTTTAAATATAAATAAATCTTATATTAAGTAATTGTTAAATAAACTAAATAATATTTAATTTCTAAAAAATATATTAAACTAAATCTATATATTTATTTATTTATTTATAAAAAAAAGCCTAAATTTAAAATTCTTCCTAAAGGGAAGATCGCTACCTTAAAATGTATTGATGTTAGCCATAGTCATGGTTTTCCTTTCACAGTCACGATCTGCCTTTGGTAGCAGTGTACAACCTTTTGTCAACATGCACGGGAGGTGGGGGTTGGTGGCTCGCCCTCCAAAAATTGTTTTTTTAATAAAAATTTCCCTCATCCAAATGATAATGAGAAAACAATTACCACAGTAATATTTTATTGTTATGGTAATTTTATTTTATTTTTAAAACCTTTTCGATATAAATCTAATTGAGAAATTACTAGCGACAAATTGAATTTAATTATAACAATCTAACCTCATTTTTCAAATGTTACCCATGAATTAATTTTCCAAATTCAATCTTTTTCTAATAAGGGTTTCAATCTCATTTTCTCCTAGATGATTTGATAGTGAAGAAAAAATATTTCTCAAACAAGGGTTTCCAATTTTCAACCAGATTTTCCAAAATAAATATTCATACTCTTTCCATAGTAAATTTCCATTCTTACGGGGATGAAGAATACAATGTTTTGAAATATTTTATACAATTGGTTCTACAAAATCTACCTCAATGTGATGCTTAACATATGGTAATCTTGTCGTGCCTATTAGATCCACATTATCCCAAGCTTTTAGAAAATTCCCCCTTCCAATTCTAAATTGTTCCTCTCAAAACTGTGTGTGGAGAAATGAACTAAAATCCTTTAATAAAGGCCTCTTACCCTAGTTAGGGTTCCTATTTTCCAAATGACCTCTCACTTAATTAATTTTATAATTATTTTATTTAATTAATTCTTTCATGCACACTAAGTGCCTTTTATTTAAAATAATTTTTTATTTTATTAGTTCAACTTATTTTTAATTTAACAAGATGGTTTTAGAGAGAAATATTATTATTTTAAAGAAAAATAATATTTAAATCTCATCATTTAAAAATAACTCTTAAATTAATAAATGTTAAATTAAATAATTATATTTATCCCAAATTTAGTTATATAGCAACCTATTAATTCCAAGATTAGACTTTTAATTAAGTCTTTTAAATTTAACTCTTTTATTTCATTCATTTTCCAATTAATTAAATATAATATAATAATATTTTATCTCCTAAGATTTACATTTAATAAATTAATTCCCTTGGCTATCTAATTTTACTTGAAGCCATAAAATACACCACATACTCAATAATAACTTGACTAAAAGAAAAAGTATAGAAATCAAACTTAGGGCTTAAGTTATCAAATTCATGTCACCTTGATGAATTCAAAAGGGTAGAGAAAAAATGATATTTTTCCTTCATTGCAAGATAAAATAGGATTGAGTTTAGGATTTGGACTTGAAAATTATCTCTGCTCTTTTTTCATTAAGATGTTGTGATAGAGCACACTCATCTTGGCAATTTAGGGAAGTCGATGCCCAGTACCTTCAACCTACATAAAAGTTGAGCATTTGTTTGTGTGTGTGTGTGTGTGTGTGTGTGTGTGTGTGTGTGTGTGTGTAAGAAAAGGTAGGGAGTGGTACATTGCGTAGATCTTGACCAGTGGGTGACTATGACTCCCTCCCTCGATCACATCGGATATGTCAATCAGAAGTAAAAATAGACATGTACACCATACAAATACATGGGGTAAGTATCCATAATCTATAGAAACCATCATCATGAACCTAATTGTAATCATTATCATTATATAAAATCATTTAAACATCATCACATGAAGAACAATGAATCATAATAACACATGAATTATCTCAAGTATGAAATAACTCACCAAATATATGATCAAATCACAAAGATAGTTTCAACTAATCAGGCAACCAAGTACCACTAACTCAAATAACATAACATGATAACTGGTCTAAAAGTGTTTAGTAAAATAACTAAAAAAAAAATAGGGAAGGCACTATATAAAAATCATCACAAAAAACTTTAACATAAACAAATCAAATAAACTAGACAATCCCCAAGTATTTGTGTCCAAACCCTATAGCCAACATAAATCCAATAATAACCAACATCCAAAAAGATAATAACTTCATATGCAATCATATTAAAGTCTCTCATTAATAAAAATTTTAGTTTTCTTTTCAGGTTTAGTTTGGCTATAAATTTTCATATAAAATCTCATGCATATATACTTTTAAATTTAAATAAGTATTTATAAAAAAAAATTGCGCATATCAAAATATTATGTGTTTAATAATAAAATAATGATTTTAGTTTTTTAAGCTTTAAAAAAATTAATTTATTTTTATTTTTATGGAGGGTTCAAACCTACAAGCCAAGCGAGGCACAAAGCTTGCAAGCTACCAACTAGTGAAGGCCACGACATAGACTTTTTAGGAACCTAATATGTGCCCATTCATGCTTGAAACATTAATATTAAAACTCACATGCACATTAAAAAATATATTTTATTTATTTTTATTTTTTTTAAAAACTTAATTCTTTTAATTTTTTAAGCTTTTTAAATTTTAAAATTTAAATAAATAATATATTTTTTGAATTTTAAAAAAATATTTTATTTTATAAATCCAATAATAAGTAAATAACATTTTTTATCCTTTTTAATTTTATAAATCGAAAAGTAAATAATAATAATTTATTTATTTATTTAAATCTTCTACAAAGGAATTTAATCCAAACTTAAGATATATAGTGTTTAATAGTTATTCACATAAATAAGAATTTCTCCTCACAGAACAACCTAAAAATATTTTTCAAATCCAAACACTTAAACAATAGAAATGAAAACCTTCAACAATTGAGCAAATACAATGTAAACAATCTTTTCAATAGAAAATTGCAAAAGAAATATTTTAATACCTACCTTTACTCACCAAAATTGATTTACAATAACAAAGAACAATTTCAAAGCCTTTAAAAACTTCAAAGTTTTGAACAAATTCTTTAAACTCCAAAAATTCAAACAAGCTCCAATACTTGATAAATTTAATGAAATAATAACCCAAAACCCTCTAATATAAAAGACTAGATAGGTTTTCTAAATAAGAGACTTGATCATGCAATAAAAACAAAAAAACAAAAATTAATAATAAATTCCTTTGGTAAAGTCAATTAAAATTTCTCACTTTATTTTAAACAATTAAATTTTGATGTTTATTAAATTAAAAAGAAACCAAAAGTGGGGCTCACCTAGGAAACAAAATGTTGTAAAAGTCCTAAAAGTCATATCCAACACATATTATCCTACCCATTTTCTTAATTTTTAACACCCCACATAAGAGTATCCCTATATCTAAGAAAAAGTAGTAAACTATGAGCAGTCATAAACATAATAGATACAAAGCCAGTAAATATAGAAACTCCAAAAAAATACAATGAATAGAGCTCACATGGGCTGAGTTCTACAAAGAAAGCATAATAAAAACCTAAAGAAAAGTGGAGTGCTACCTCTCCTTAATCTTCTCCTCTCCCTTCGGCTTGACCTTGATAGTAGTTGCAGCCAATCATCTACAAGGAACCTGTAAAGAGAACTAGTGGTGTCCACCCATGCCATTGTTGCAAGGCCTTCATTTTCAGCATGAATAAGGTGAAGAGTTGAAGTCATCAAGTGCATAACCCTAACCGTAAACCTAGCCACATCATCAAATACCTATTCAACAATATCATGCTTCTCCTCTAGTTTCTTGATGCTTCTTTCTAGGGAAAGATAATTATCTTCCTACTTCTTATTTTCACCTCTAGGGGTCACCTAAGTGTCCTTATCCTAACTCTTCTTATCCTTCTCATGGTAACAAGGAGGGAATGTGATGGTCTCTCCCTTATCACCCAACCATTTGGGATTGTCAAGGGTATCATTTTTAAGGTGTCTTAGATATGAGATGACATAGGGCTTAAGTGACTAGGGATAATTTATCCTTCTTTCTCATCATTAGTTGTTTCATCCTCATCATCCTCAATATATTTTTTCCAAAATACCTTCTTTTTTCCCCTTTTTTGTGGGGATGTGTTTTTACCACTGCTAACAAAATTTAAACTAACACAACACTCATGCTTGGCCTTGGGATCTATTTGTAGCTATTTTCTTCTTATTCCTAAGGGACCTACATCTTCCCCCATCCTTTCCCATATTAGCATCCATAGTAAAAATCATTCTCCATTTTTTTTTTTTTTGAGGATATGGTGTGGAGAGATCTTAATGCTTTTAGTATCCATAGTTGACATAACCTCGGTGGAAAATTGAGAGGTCAATGTGGAAATAGCAGGATTAGGGAGAAAAACCTAGACATTAATAGGTTGGGGTAGGTAGAGGCCTTTGTGGAAATTAAATAGTTTAAACATAAATGTTTGGTGAAGGATGTTGAATTATTTACCTAATTTCATTTTCTTCATAACATTGAGGATATTATCTTTCATAGAGTGCATAATAGGATACTTGGGACTGAAATGAGATAATGGTTCCTAAAATAGAAATTAGGGAGAAAAACCTAGATATTAATAGGGAGAAAAACCTGGACATTAATAGGGAGAAAAACCTAGACATTAATAGGTTGGGGCAGGAAGAGGCCTTTGTGGAAATTAAATAGTTTAAACATAAATGTCTGGTGAAGGCTGTTGAATTATTTACATAATTTCATTTTCTTCATAACATTGAGGATATTATCTTTCATAGAGTGCATAATAAGATACTTGGGAATGAAATGAGATAATGGTTCCTAAAATAGTTCAAAATAGGAAAGTGATAGTAGTAAAAAATTTGGAATCTACCTCTAAAATAATGTATGTTCACATGATGGCATAGCATACCTCCTTCTAGGGCTCTGGTAGGCCCATTCTCACAAATCCACCATGGTCATCACTTGGACTCTCACTAGGGTGGAATAACTAGTTGATGTTGGCTTCATCTGAAACCCTTGTCTTCTTTCACAATTTTCAGCCTTCCAAGGAGAGACTGCCAACTTTTAAAATAAATTTTGCATTGATCTCAAACAAGATCCCATTCATAATCACCTACCTATTGTTCTAAGGGTTCACAAATTGTATGGAAATTAATTCATTATAGCCTTCTATACACTACATAAAATGAAGTACACCACCCTCTTTCAAATAAGTCCAAGCTACCTCATTATATTTTTCAATGGTGTTTAGATCAATATGAATAGGCATCCAACCCATTTATTCATTCTCACCAAAATCCTCAATGAAATCTTTAGAGGAAATCATCATTACCCCAGCTTTCCCACAAGGCAAAGTGAAAATGGTAGAAAAGATAGTAAGGAGAAATTTAAGAATGAAATAGCTCAAATGGTGGTCTCTCAAATGAAACATTCCCAAGTAATAATCACAAATGATAGGAACAAACAACCAAAAATAATAATGAGTCTCTCTCTCTCTGATGCTAGCCAAATATGCTCCTACCAACAATGCACATACTTCTATTCTTTAAAACTCTCATCCTACATTTTTTGACATAATCACACAAAATCTCGCCAAAGGTGGCTTCTAGCTTTACTCAAAAATTTCTCCAAATGTGATTACCAATTAAAGAGCCAATCATGGCCTTGTTAAATTTTAAAGAGTTAATTCAGTCATCTTTTAAAAGATTGCTCATAATAATGATAGCCCAAAAGGTGACATCATTATAATAATTAAGTCTTGATCCCATAAAAGTTTATTTATTTCCTTTATAACTAGGGCCTAAATATGAACACACATGTCATCAAAATTATCCTGGATATCCACTTATTAACCATTGTATGTCTCATTTCTACAAGCACATCCACCAATTGGTTTCCTTAGAGATAAATATGTTGTATAGAAACTTCCCAAAACCTGGAGATGATGGTATTGGTATTATTGATGGTTGGGGTAACTCTTGAACGAATTTTTTTTTCTCCCTTTATCTACCTCAATAATGAGTTGCAATTCACAACAAAATTTTGAATAACAATTGAGATGGCATGGTTGAATCCACAAAATAGCCCCATAGCTTCCACAAAATTCTTGGTGGTCTACTAGTAGTTTCCACTAGACTAAGTCATCACCATGTTACCTTTATCAACCCTAATGATACCTCTCATTGCAGCAAGATCCTCTCAAGAAGAACCATCAAAGTTAAGTTTAAACCAAGAGTTGGGGGGAGATTTCCATCTCACTCTTTGCCTAGCTAAAACTTTAGAATTCTAAAATTTAGTAACTAAAGTAGTCCCCAATCATTCGTAATGTTACACTAATTAAGAGAAGGAGGGTGGGGAGGGCTCTTTTATATCTTGTAGGGGATGCATTCTCTTAAAATATTAATAGTGATTTGAAAAGGAACTAAAGGGGGGGCACATTTGTCCTTGAATATGTAATTGTTCCTTTCCTTTCATAACTACTAGAAAACATATGGAGGTATCACCTTCCATAGCATCCTAAGGAGGGGGTGAGTAGATGGAGTCTCCCATCCCAAAGTAAACTGATAGAGGCTACTACCAAAACCCCATTGTAGCCTAAATCTATGTAGGATTCCCATCCATACCACCCTAGCATAGGTGAAATGAATTAGAAGATGAGTAATGTATTCTTCCTCCCTATGAAAAATCACATATCGATTAACAAATTGAAATCCTCTTCTCTTGAGGTTGTCAATTGTGAGTATTCTCCTATGAAGTATTGCCCACTAAAAGAAGTTAACTTTCAGTACTATGCATGGGCTCCACACATATCTCCATTCCTTGCACTTATCTTACTAAGTAATAGCATTTTAGGTAGATTTAACACTAAAATTCCTTAAGGGATTTATCTCCCAAATAATAGAACCCTTAGAAGGGAAGGTTAGAATCCAAGTTATTTCCATCATTCTCTGAAGCTCTTAGGAAAGATTCTAGTTTCAGATCATCTGATCAAGATTTTTACATTTCCCATTATTATCTATATAATTACTTAACCATATACCAATCTAGTTTATACAAGTATTCCTCATCAAACTATATTGAGTTTTGCTAAGTGGGTTACCAATCTTATTATCCACCCAAAATCTAATCTTGTTCCCATCCCCTATCACCCATATGACCTCCTTCTTCAAAATTTTATAGAAATTAACAATATTGGTCCATAGTTTTTATCAACTTGAGAGGTCACTATTAAAAAGATGATATTAGAAAGGTGAACCTCCCATTTATTTAACCCTCATGATTTTTCTCCAACCTTTGAATGCATTCTGAATAAGCCTCTAACCAACCTTTTCCATAAGTTCCCAATTAAGATTAGCAATTCTTTTCATGTTTAAAACCCCCTGAGATTTGTGTTTAAAAACTTTCTCCCAAGCTACAAGAATCATCTTGGATTTCTCCTCCATCCCCGACCATGAAAATTTTCACTAGATTTTTTCTCTAGTATCTCTAATCTTTCCAAAAATGTTATACAAAGATTTAAAAAAATAGATAGGAATACCATGTAGTGAGGTTGAGAGAAGTTGCAATTTTCCTACACTACTAAGGACCTCTCCCTTCCATCCAACCAAATTTCTTTGCATGTGTTTCACGATCAAGTTGTACAACTAGGGAGTGACTTCCTTAATAGTAAGGGGCAATCCAAGTTAAATGTCAAGCAGATTAGCCATTTAACAATGTAGCTCTTACAATTTGATCTTAGAAGGCTCTCTTAGTGTTGAAAAGGTACAATTTTTTCATGTGGTAGTTGATATGATGTCATGAAGCCTTAGCGTAATTGTCAATGATTTCCTTCCAGCACCTAGCCTCTCTTATTGAGGCAATATGAAAGAGAAAAGTATCATCCACAAATTATTGCAGAACCTCCAAGGGGAGGGTAGTAGAAGGTTTACTACCTTTTATCCAACCTTGTTCCACCTTGGCCATATATTTTTGCCCAATGACCTTAGAAACAATGACAAACAAGTAGGGGGAAAGAGGGTCCCCTTTTATAAGCCCTCTAGAGGTATTGAAGAACTTCCAATGAGTGTCATTAAGGAGAATAGAAAATTGTACAGAATTGACAACCTCTTTAATTTGAAGGATAGATTTCTTGCCAAATCTAGGCCTGGGCAAAATATCAAAAAGGAAGGCATGCCTTACCTTGTCATAAGCCTTAGACATATCAAGTTTCATTTCCATATCTAGGTTCTTACACCTCAACATAGAGTCCAAGACTTCATGAGAGGTAATAATTGCATCCAAAATCTATCAACCCAAAAAAAAAACCATATTGATATGGGCTAATAAACATGTCCAAGAGAGGCTTAATATGATTAAAAAGAACCTTAGAAAAAAATTTATACACCATGTTACAAAAGTTGATGGGTCTAAAAGCCTCCATCCTATTAGGTTCACCAAATTTAGGGAGCATGACAATATAAGTTTGATAAAGCTCCTTCAAGAATCTTCCTTTATTGATAGAATATCTAGCTTCTTGGACTAGGCCATACTTTATGATTTCTTAAAATTCCTAAAAAAAGTAGGTGAGAAACCATCTAGGCTTGGGGACTTGAAATCCCCAATGGAGAATATGACCTTTTTCACCTCCTCAACTACCACCTTCCTGATCAAGTCTTGATTTATACCCTTGTCCATCACTAGGGTAATGATCCTTAGCATCTCCTCATTCTTATTTTTGTTTCAAGAAAGTGCTAGTTGATTGTAAATGTCTTGAAAGTATTTGGAAGCACAAATCCCCAAGTCCAATTCCTCACTAAGCTTCCTAATATTATTATCTTGCATCTTGGATATGGTGTTTCTCTTTTTGCATTTAAAGGATGACCTATGGAAAAAAGCAATATTCCTATCCCCTTCAATAAGCCACTAAACTTGTGATCTTTGTTTGTAGAAAATCTCCTCCTTTCCCACAACTTCCTTCCACTTATTTCTTAGATCCATTTCCTCTTTGTTAATTTCATTAGAGTAATCCCATCGGCCATTATATTATGAAAATCTTTGAGCTTTTTCTTGATATCCTTCTTCTTCTTGAAGGTTTATTCAAAGGTTTATTTTATCTTCCTGCATACTTCTCTTTTAACTATGGGTATGTGTAGGATCATGGTCAACCAAACTATGCCCTTAAGTGGAAATGAAAAATCAAAAAATTAGGGTTATGTCAACTTGACATGCAATTTTAAACTTGTTGTGAAATTTCAATGAAAAATTTGTTCAAAAAGAATCTATAGGAAATTGAATTTAGTTTCTAAGCTACTAGGCCTTATCTTAAAAAAGAAAAAAATGATTGGTCAAAATTTTGAATTTTAATGCAATAGTACAAAAATTTTAGGACAAAAGTAAGAAGTAGGCATATTTTTTACCACCTTAATCAAAATCAAATGATAATAGTTTTTAATAAGATTATAGATATAAGAAATATACTCATATCCAGATGTGACACATATTTTTGGGTTTTTTTATTCCAAATAAATAATTAATTATGAATTTTTTACTATAGTATTTTTGAAATAGAAAAAATCCTATGTCTGACCACCTTAACTAATTCAAAACTTTACAAGAATTTATTTTTCTTTTACTTTTATTATAGTAGAAGAAGTATACAATGTTACACATCTTTTGGATTTGAAAAATGATATACCATTTGAAAGTAATACTTGTTTTTCAATCAATGTGTGAATCAACGCTTTATGTGTAACTCCATTAGAAAATGAATAATAATTACTTACTAAACTTTTAATTTAATAGAAATTACATTTATGAAATGATAAGAACATTCTTAAGAAACCCTTTTCATTTCATCAAATTTGGGTGGCAAAAAGTCATCAAACACATGTTTGAAGTAAAAAATAGACAAGAATAGGCTAAAAACATGTGTTCAAGACATTTTTTAAGTTGACCATGTAGGTTTGGTCCAAATAAATAATAGGCCTTGTAAAGGTATTAATATTTTGGTTCGGTATAAGGATGGGTGGGAAAAAAGTCAAAATAGATTTTGAAATGCTTTGAGGCATTTCAAAACTACATATTTTTTAGATCGCCACTTTTTAACACACCATGATCCTGCACATACCCCTATAACAAGTTTCTTTTCTATTATATACTTTACTGTTCCCTCCACTCTAATAGTTCACCATTGTTTAATGTACTCACTAAATTGGGGATGTGAGTGTCACATAATCTTATATCTAAAGGGTTTATGACCTAGAGAGTTATTCATGACCCAGCTAAAATGATTGTAGAGTGATCATAAATTGTCCTAGGGAGTTCTTGCAAGGAAGAGAAAGGGGGGATATCCCAAGCCGCCAAAATTAGGACACTACCAAACTTGACCTGGATAAGATTATTTCCCATCCTATTATTAGACCAGGTGAAAGGAGAACCATTGAGGTTAACATCAAGGAGGTCATTGTGTCTTAGGAATTCATTCAAATCATACATACTGTTAGAGTAATCTTCAAATCCTCCCAACTTCTCGAAAGGATAGAGAGGAAAGTTAAAGTCACTTGCATAGATAATATTATCATCTTGCAAAGATCTTATAGCCCTAGAGGCCTCCTCCTAGACTTGGAGCCTTTCTAGCTCTAGTGTTGGGGGCATAGAAATTAAAGAGGATCTATCTATAAGCTTTATCATTAAACTCTATGAAAAGGAAGTGGGGATTTGAGAGTACCTCACTACCCATTACCTTATTGGGATCCTACATAGAAATGATACCTCTAGAAGCACTAGTTGCTTCACTATAAGGAAAGTTAGCACTAGGCTAGATGTAGGCTATCCCACTTTCAAAGTTCTTACTAGTCATCTTAACTTCCTAAATAAGAATGATATCCAGTTTGTTCTTAGCTATAATCTACTCAATAACATGCTATTTATCCCCCTCACATTCTAGGAGATAATCTTCATTTTCTACATCTCTAAGTATCTTCCAAGGTAAGTTGAGTACCTTGAGAAATGTCCCTTGAATTTTCTTTAATCGCGGTAGTCTTCTATGGAGGTCTCTCAATCTTATAATCTGAACCCACATCAGATTTAATCAATATTTGGTTCTTTCTTTTCACCATACTCCAACCCTTATTAGGGTCCCTTTTATAAAAGGCAGGGGCCAATAATTAGTGCAAGACTTTCATAGATGGTAAAAACTTCTTCACTGATCAAAAGACCCACTATCAGTGAGATAATAGGAGAAGCACAACCCTCCACAATGTCTAGTCTAACCCCCTCCTATCATTATTATCCAACATTCAAGACTTCTCATTCTTAGAATCCTCCTCAATAATCTTTGGACCCAAAATCAAAGGATCAATTCTTGTCCCCTCTTAGAGAATCATTCCCTTCCCCTCTTGATTCATGGTGTAGCCAACCATCAAGGTCTACATCCTTGATGATACTAAGGTCATATTTTCCAAGTTTAGAATCCCTTCTACTATGACTTCACCTTCTTCTAAATACTCTTAAGGCTCCTCCCTTCTTTTTCTAATGAAGAGATAAGCTTAGATATCTCCATAGAGAATGGTTAATCCTCCATCTCCATCTTATCCTCTACAAAAGCTTAGTTCTCCTTCATCATATTATCCTCCATAGTAGTTTGGTTCTCCTTTATTATATTCTCCTCCACAGCAGCTTGGTTCTCCTTCACCACATTCTCCTCCATAGTAATTTGGTTATCCTTCACTTTCTTCTCCTCCATATCTCCTTGGTTATCTAGCAAGGCAGAAGTGTTAGAGCTCTCTCTCAGGTCAATTAATGTCACTATTTTCACCTTCAACTTATATTTTTTCCTACTCTCCTTTTCTTGGTTCAATTGACATTCAGAGATAAAATGACCATATGAGGAATACCATTGGCAGAAGAGAGAAGAATTCGCATAGATGATGGGATAATTCCACATCCTCTATTTCGATTTCAAAACCACTACACTAGAAAGGGTTTTGTTAATGCCCAAATTCACACAAAATCTTACCACCTAGCCTATTGAGGTAATACCAAAAAGAAACATATTGTCCACAAATTGCCACAGAACCTTCAGGGGTAGGGTAGTTACAAGTTAAAATACTTTCTTTCTAGCCTTTTTCCACCATTATCCATAAAATTTCTCCCAAGTATCTCAACAACAATAATAAAAAAGTTAGGAGTCCCCTTATCTAAACCCTTAGGAGGTATTGAAGAACTTCCAAGGAGTTTCATTAAGGAGAACAATAAATTGCATAGGATTGACAACCTCTTTAATTAGAAGGATAAATTTCTTCCCAAATCTGAGCCTAGCCAGAATACCAAAAAGGAAGTCAGACCTCATCTTGCCATAAGCCTTAGAGATATCAAGTTTCATTTCCATACCTAAATTTTTATACCTCTCCATAGAGTGCAAGAAATCATGAGAGGTAATAACCACATCCAAAATATTTTGGCCCAAAACAAAGCCATGTTGAGATGGGCTAATAAATGTATTCAAGAGAGCCTTCATTCTATTACCAAGAACCTTAGAAATAATTTTACACAATGTGTTAAAAAGGTTGGTCTAAAATCCTCCAACATGTTAGCTTAACCAAGTTTAGGGACCAAGGAAATATAATTATGATTAAACTCCTTCAAGAGTCTTCCTTTATATTGATAAAATCTCTAGCCGCATGGGTTAGATCATACTTTATGATTTCACAAAATTCTTGTAAAAAATTAGGTGGAAATCCATCAATGCCTAGGGTCTTTAAATACCCCATGGAGAATATGACCTCTTTCACCTCCTCAACTACCACCTTCCTAATCAAGTATTGATTCACATCCTCATCCACCATCATGGTAATGATCTTCAACAAGTCCTTACTCTTATTTTGGTTTTGAGAAATTGATCACGTATTATAAGTTTCCTGAAAGTATTTGGAAGCCCAAATCCCCAAATCCACTTCCTTGGTAAGCTCCCTATTATTATTGTCTTGTGCAGCTTGGATATGGTTTTTTTTTTGTTTGTGTTTAGAGGCTAACCTATAGAAAAAAGAAGTGTTCTTGTCCCCTTCAGCAAGCCACTCAACTCAAGATCTTTATTTCCACAAAATATTCTCCTTTCCAACAACTTCCTTCCACATATTTCTGATCTCCTTTTCTTCTCTATTAATTTCATCAAAGTAATCCCCATTGCCCATGACATTCAGGTAATCTTCAATTTTTTTCCTCAAAATTTGTTTTCTACTTGAAGATGCCTCCAAAGGATAATTTTCTCAACCTACATGCCTCTCCTTTTAATATTATCAAGATTTGCTTCTATTCTATACATGGCTTTTCCCTCCACCCTAAAGTTCCACCATTATTTAATGCACTCACTAAATGGGGATGTGAGTGCCACATAATCTTATATCTGAAGGTTTTATGACCTAAAGAGTTATGCATGGTCCAACTAAAAATGATCATGGGGGTGATTAGAAATTATCTTAGGGAATGCTTGTAGGAAAGAGAAACGAAAAATATCCTAGGTAGCCAAAATCAAGAGTCTATCTAACCTGGCCAGGATAAGGTTATTATCCCTCCTACTATTAGACTAGGTGAAAGGAGAACCTTTTAGGTCAACATCAAGGAGGTCATTTCATCTAAGAAAGTCATTCAAATCATACATATAATTACAGTAGTCCTCTAGTCCTCCCAACTTCTCAAAAAGATAGAGAGGTGAGTTAAAGTCACTCATACATATAATATTATCATCTTGTAGAGATCACATAGCCCTAGAGACCTCCTCCCAGACCTGGAGCCTTCCAACTCTAGTGTTGGGGGCATAGAAATTAAAGAGCAACCATCTATAAGCTTTATCATTAAACTCTACATCAAGAAAGTGGGTATTTGAGAGAACCTCACTGCCCATTGAATTATTGGGGTCCCACATAGAAGTGATATCTCTAGAAGCACTTGTTGCTTCATTATAAGAAAAGTTAGCACTGGGCCAGATGTAGGCCACCAAACTTTCAAAGCTGTTACTAGTCATCTTAATTTATTGAATAAGATTGATATCCACTTTGTGCTCAGTTATCCTCTACTTAATAACATATTTTTTATTTTGACTATTCATGTTGAAGTTGATGAAAGATATACCCCATAGCTCCTAAGAATCACTTGCATAGAAACACATGATTCTTGGGAGTTGTGGGGTTGATCTTTCATCAATTTCAACATGGTATCATAGCTCTAGATCTTCAAGCCCTCATTGTTTTTATGAGAAGTTTGGCTTGGCTTTCAAATATATATTTTTTATTCAAAGGGTTTTAGTTCTAAAGAATGATATTTTTTAGATCTAGGGGATCATTGATTTTTAGTTCACTTTGAACCCAAATGGACATCACTATTGAACTCAAAGTACCCAAAAACCCCTACTTTCATTTAAAATTTGTCCAATTTGGACATAGCTAGAATTTGAGGCAAGAAAATTTCTCCCAAATTAGGCATGTTTCCCAAAGTGATGATTTTATGATTTTTTGGCACAAAAATTGAGGTTTTCTAGCATAGAATTCAATATTTTTTGGCATGTAAATCAAGATTTTTTGGCACAAAAATCAAGAATTTTTAACATAAAAATTGAGATTTTCTAATACAAAATTTGAGATTTTTTGGTATGGAAATCAAGATGGTTTAAGATACCAAAAAATGGCATGCTTCATAATGCAATTTTGGTATAGAACTGACATGATTCATGAGCTAATTTTGATACAAAACTTGCATGCTTCTCAAGATAGTTTGGTACCAAATTGACATGCTTCCTCAGGTATTTCCTAGTTCAGTCAAGCACAGTTCCTAAGACATTTGGCAGAGTTCTTGATGTGGTGATTTTTTTCCCCTTCTGACTCTCTTTTGACCTACTTGCGGGTTATTGGTCACAACTTGCTCATCCGAACTTTATTTTTTACAAATGAGATATTGTCAAAATTTTGATTCTGAGTCTATCGTAATTGTGCAATTTATTTGGATTTTTGATGTTGTTTGGTTTTCATTTTATGTAGTCAAAGTTATAGGTTCTATTTTGCACTCTGGGATATCTTAGTCATTTCAAGTCATGGAAACAATTTTGTTGCATCAAGTGATTCATCATGGTTTGTACTATCTATATTATCAATCATATGTCTATTTTGATCTTTTTTGACATCCTTTTGTAGTATTTTTTCAAACAAACTGAGATAAAGTGACACTCTATTGCATTTTGGAATCTTGCGCATCTTTGTGTTCTGTTGTAATTGAACTACATTATAAAGTGCCTTGGGGGGTTTCATATTGGTCATATTTTCCATCTTTCTTTGTCAAGTGAGGGTTCCTTCCATGACAATAGCCTCATAATGTGTTGATGACATGTTCCATTATAGGTGTTTATACTTCTTTTTCACTCTTGATGTTCCTGGTTCTTCTTTCTACAAGAGATATTGCATTCAGTTTCAATGTTCGTGTCTTACCTCTCATCATTATTGGGGGGTTATGTTGGTTCTATTTCTTTCTTGGTTTGATGTAGTGAGCTGTGTATTCAATAATTGATCTGATGTACCAGGCAATTGCAGTGGCTAGATACCTATGAATTTTAGTTTTGGTTCATTTACCATATAGACATTCTTTCATTCCTATTTTTGGAGGCCATGAAGATACCTTCCAATTTTGATTGATGAGCTTTTTAGACTTATTCTTCTCTACCTATTCATGTTCTATATAGTGGAGGTTCTTCAAATCAGCAGCTTGGCAATATTTTTAGCTTCATGCTTCAGTGGTGTTCTTCATATCATCTTTTGTTCCTATCTTCTAGGATAATCCCTATTTTGGAGGATTCTTCATTCTTTCACTAGGTATTTGAGCATTATTTCCATCTCTTTTTGGAGTAGGTTTTTTTCCATGTGGTTTTCTCTATTTCTCCTCTTTTCATAGATTTGGTTGTGCTTGGGCACCTCATTAAGCTTCTTTGTCAAGACCCAAATTTCCTTTCAGTAGTAGTTTCTAGGTTTTTGGCTACTTCTTAAGTTTATCTCAAGGGGGGGTGTTAGAGTAATAAAGTTTTTATTATTAATTAAATCATATTTAGTTAATTATTAAGTCATTTATTAGCTCTAGTTTACTTAAAATAAACTTTAGGCATATAATAATTAATTATTTTATTAATTATTACTATGAAACCTAGGTTAGTTACCTATTAGGGTGTTGATCTCCTTTTATAAGGATTGATCTCATTGTAATTTATTAATTCACTTTTGATAATAGAAATTTCTTTTTTTTTCTCATCAAAAATGTCTCATCTATGGATCTAGAAAAAAGAGAAATTGCTATTATCAAAAGTGAATTAATGAAATACAAAGAGATCAATCCCTATAAAAGGAGATCAAAACCCTAACAAGTAACTAACATAGGTTGCATGATAATAATTAATAAAAAAATTAATTATTATATGCCTAAAGTTTAGCTTAAGTAAACTAGATATAATAAGTTAATAATCAAATCAATTTGACTTAATTAATAAGGAAAAATTTTGTTACTAGCAATTTAGCCCCCTCACATTCTAGGAAATAATATTGATTTTCTACATCTCTAAGTATCTTCCAAGGTAAGTTGAGTACCTTGAGCAATGTTCCTTGTAGTTTCTTTAATCCTGGTAGTCATATGTGGAGGTCTCGTGATCTTAGAATCCAAGCCCACATTAGTTTTAATCACTTTGTAGGTTTTTCTTTTCATCATACTCCAACCCTCATTAGGGTCCCTTATAGAAAAGGCAGGGACCAACAGATAGTCCAAGATTTTCATAGATTGGGAAAATACTTCCTTACTTATCAGAAGAGTCATTGTTAGTGGGCTAATAAAAGAAGTACAATCCCTCAACAACTTCTATTCTAACTCCCTCCCATTGTGATTATCCAACATGCAAGAATTCTCATCATTAGAATCCCTCCCAATAATTTTTGGCCCCACATTTAAAGGATCATTTCTTACTCCCTCTAGGAGAAATACTCCCTTTCCCTCCAGATTCAAGGCATGGCCAACCATCAGGATTTGCATCACTAATGATGTTGAGGTAGTCTTTTCCAAGTTTAGAATCCCTTGTACTAGGATTTCATCTTCTTCTAGATACCTTTGAGACTCTTCCCTTTCTTCTTTTCTAGTGAAGAGACAAGGTTATATATCTTGACAAAGAATGGGCAATCCTCCATCTCCATCTTATTCTCCACAACAATGTAGTTCTCATTCATAATATTCTCCTCTACAATAGTTTGGTTCTCCTTCACCATATTATCCTTCGTAGTAGCTTGGTTCTTAATTACCACATTCTCCTCAATAGTGGTTTGATTCTTTTTCATTACCTTCTCCTCCACATCTCCTTGGTTCTCTAGCAAGGGAAAAGGGCTAGAGGTCTCTCCTAGGTTAGTCATCTCTGCTACTGTCAACTTCTCCTTATCTTTTGTTCCTTTCTCTTTTTCTTGATTCAACCAATAGTCAAAGATAAGATGACCATATAAGGAACATTGCTAATAGAAGAGAGCAATATTTTGATAGGTGATTGATTGATTCCACATCCTCCATTTGGATTTCACAACCACTACATTGGGAAGGATTTTTATTAATGGCCACATTCACACAAAAATAGTGAAGAAAAGTATGGATTTTTTTATAGTGACACTATCAATTCTAATAAAATATAGAAAGGAGTCACCAATCCATCTTAATATCTTCTCATCCCAAAACTCTAGTAGGAGACCATGGGTTCTTATCTAGACTGGTGCCATATGAAGAAGGTTTGTTTTCAAATTAAAACTAGGCTTTCATTTGGCTAAAGTTGGTGCACGCTTACCTAGACTCTAGGATCCCACCAAGATAGAATACCTCTCCTCTTCTGATGCAAAACTAAAGAGAACAAGGTTTCCTGCCATCATTAAGACACTGGTCGAGCCCTCAATTCTCCATCTCATTGGGCACCATTTCGTAACCATCTCATTAGATGGTCAAAAAGTGGTGAAGTGGTTGATCAAAGCTTGAGAAAACCCAAGTGAGATGATCTCAAATATTGAGTCTAGTAAGCTGATCTATGGGCAAGAGCTGCAAAGCAAGCTTGAGAAAACCCATGCTAGAAGGACACACCATGGGTAGGAATTGCAAAGCACATTCAAAAAACCATATAGCTCTAATGTTATAATTAAGCTCTTAGTTACTTTATTTTATTTAAATTAATTTAAAATATACTACTCAACTAATAACCATTTAATGCACATCACATTTTTTTAACTTGAACTATAATTCAATTTTACTAAATTGAATGTACAACTTTAATTGAATATTAATATATAATTAACAATTATATTTTTAGCATATTGTAATGTACAAAATTATTTTTTAATTATATTTAATAAATTTAGTATAATATAATATTTGACTTGACTATTAAAATTAATTCATATTATTTGTGCAACTTTAATTTGGATTATGATTTAATAATTAATTAAATCTTCTTATTCCACAACTAGACCTATAACTAAGTCTTTTAATTAAATAAATGTATTTAATTAATTGAAAAAAATTAATTATTCTAATATTTAATACTCCAATAATCATAAGATTTAATTATTTATAAGTACTAATTAATGTAAATAAATCCATTTTACCAAGTAAACATACAACAAAACTCACATGATAGAACCACATAAAGAAACTCAAAAGACTACCATGCTCAAGGTTAGGTTCATAAATTCATGTCACCTTGAAAAATTCTAGTAGATAGTCAATCACATTATTGTTTTTATTTCAGAAAAATGATAGCTTGGCATGGGATTGATTCTTTATATTATCCCCCCCTCTTACCATTAAGGTATTGTGATTGGGCACACCCATCTTGGCAATTTAGGGAAGTTGATGTATGGTACCTACTAATCTTCTTAAAAGATGTGTGTGTGTGTGTGCGCGCACGTGCATGTGCACATCCACACACACACACACATCGTGTAGTTCTCAATGCAAAAGTGATTACGACTCCCTCCCTCAACCACATCAGAAACATCAAGGAATGTAAAATGGGCATGTACACCATACACATACAAGTATGGGGTAAGTATAACTATAAATGCAAATAAAATAATAACTTATACATAAGCTTCATGAAAATAACCAAAGCACACATGAAAACTAGTTCAAATGATTCTAACATCAATACTAAAAAATAAACTACCAGAGGCGTATTACATTATTAGTTTTCTATCTCCATATTTTTCTTTAATAAAAACTCACTATTTTCTAACTATCAAATTTCTAATTGTATTACATGTAAGAGTTTGATTTTTGTTTTGTATGTTGTAACAAAAGTGTTTACAGGTGTTAACTATGGATTTGATTTTCGATCTTAATTTTCATCAAATCCAACCTCTGCACAATTTTTCAGGGGCTCATATATTAGAAAATAATGTGATGTAATTCAACAATTTGGTCAACTCTTGTAATACAAATGCATCATCACCCTTTCCTTTTCATACATTCTTTTTTAGAATTTTCTATGGTAATCAATAAATTAGATTAGTTGATAGTTTTTTTCAATGTAGGTTTGGCACAATACTATTGCAACTATATTAGAGAGGAATTTAGTCTTATCTGAAGGTTTAATCTCATCTACAAGTTATTACACCTTGGTATCATTACTTGTTTTAATAGAATTTTGAAAAAAAAAAAAAAGTCTAACAAAGTATGATTCTAATTGAAAACAACAACATATTTAGTAACCAATTTCATGAAATTAATATATGATAAAAAGTTTTATCCTTATGTATATTCATATATTTAACACTTTTTGTCATTAATAATTTTGAGTTGTTTGTAATATCTCATCATATGGTATATTATTATTTTAAAAGTGTAGGTCTATTTTCTATTAATAATAAGTGTATTACTTCATCAAGGAAATCAAACATAAGGTTACATGTAAATAAGATTAGATCACTTGTGTCATTAAGAATTTTGTGTTATTTGTAATATCTCATGTTATGGTATATTATTGTTTTAAAAATGTTATTTTATTTTCTATTAATAATAAAAGTATTGCTTCATCAAGAAAATCAAATAGAAGGTTACATGTCAAGAAGATTATATCACTTTTTCCAACCTTTAAAGGCTTTAAAGTTCAGCCCATGTGAACACAAAGGAGAATCAAGAGGTGAATGTTGTGTCCACGATAGGGATCAAATTGATTTAATTAAGGGAAATAAAATAGTTGAGTATATGATAACATTAGAGGGGAATAGTTTGATTGGGACTAGTAAACTAAGTTTGTGTGTTTTTATCAATGGAATGAGTTCTTGGTATGTCGATAAGCTAGGGTATTAGAGAATTATAAGACATTCATAAAATTTTCATTTGAATTGAGGATCTTTCCCTCGTCCAAAGTAGTCACTAATGACTACATGGAAATACATTGGCCTCTTTTTTCATTTTGATGAATAATGATTCTAAAGAGATTTTATTAATGATTAGATGCAAATGGCATTTTTACCATACTTTTATGATAAATTATTTGCCATAGTAAATTCGTAATGCATCAAATTATATGGACGCATATCATATATGTCTAGGACCTTGAGGATATTTCCTTCATCATACCTCGATACACCAAAGGTGATGACTTAATTAAAAGGCATCAGATTTCAAGAGGAAGCATGTACATCAAGGGAAGGATAAGTGTGTGAGGATAAAAAGAAAGACAAATGATATTCCTGATTTATGGTGTGCCATTCATATATTTAATTGAGTTTCAAAGCATTAAAATAAAGAGAAAAACTTTTATTTTCACTTATTTAACCAAGTGTAGGCCATTAAAAGAGAAGTGACTATTAAAAGAGTGATAGATATACATTATGATAGATGATAAGTTCTTTTGGAAACTATTAGATATTATCTTTTGCAAAGTTTTTATGACAATGAATTATAATTTTAGGAAAAATGTGGGGATTTCCTTGATATGGGTGCTTCATCTTGGAACACATGAGGAGAAAACATATATGTTAAGGAAATGTGTACTTAGTTTTATAAAGAACAGACAAAATAACTTAGGTGTTTAAGTCTATTCATGTGTGTAGTTCCAAAATACAAAAGGAAAGTACAATTGAGGAAATGTTGAAAGATTTTTTGTAGTCAATGTCCAAGTGGAGAAGTGCTAGAATTCAATGAAGAGGTGTTCAAAAGAGAAGATTGTTAAAAAAACAAAAGAAAATGCACTTAAACACCTGAGATGTGCACTTTACCCTAATTGATTCAAAGGAAACCATGCTCAAGGCAATGTAAACAAGTAGGGATTCAATAATTTAATTTTTTTAAAGTTCCTCTATAATTTTTTGTACATGAGAGTTTTAGATTATGATCTTTTTTTGTAGGTCACATAGATTTAATATTATTATATATTTGATTGTAGAAGGATGTATCAATGATAATGCTCATTTTTAGTATAATGTAGGACACAATTACTCATATTTGAAAAACTATTCAAGTAGGTAGCAAGAGATAGTAGACCTAAAATTGAATGTCTTACATGGTCAATCCTTTAAAATAGATATTTTTAGTAAAGGATATACATGATCTTACTTTTATTATCAATAAAATTTAACTTTCCACTAATAAAAAATAATTGAAAAATAAAAATGTGAAGCAAGAAAAAAAATTATTGGAAAATATTACAATATATATATTTTGTCATTCTAATTGGATTCTTCATAGCTTTATGTCAAAAAATTGCACAATAAGAAGTCTCAATTTAGAGTATACATCTTATACTAATATGATTGAATTTTAAAATAATTAACATCTCTAAAAAATTGAAAATTTTCTTTGTTCTAATACTATAATAGATTCAATGTATTCAAATTAAAAATAAAATATAGTTATAACCTTATCGCAATAAGTTGTTAAAAACCGATCTTACCAAATACAATGCATTAAAACAAAATTTTCACTTCCAAACTAAATATATAATTCTAAAATTCCTCACTAAAAAAATTTCTTTATTATTATTTTTTTCCTAATATTCTTTATTATCTAAAATATGGAAGTGGATAATCCTTAGGCTCCCTTTAATCATGTCATTGTTAAGTCAGAAGATTGTAAGTTCTAATTCTAGAATTTTGTCCCACTTTCAAATTGGAGGTAAGTTTCTAATTCTAGAAAATTGTCCCACTTTCAAACTAGAGGTTCCAATAAGCTCAAGTTAAATAGCATTCATTAACAAACAAGGGATGATTAATAATCACTTTTAAATGTGTGATTTTCTCCTTCACTTCAAGTTCAACTTAAACTTAGGAGGTTTTCCTTAAATTTATTCCTTAATAGACATTAAAATCTAAAATAGTAAACTCCCAAAACTAACACATAAAGATTTACCTAAATTATACTATTATACCCCAAAGGTAATCACTAAATTAAGTTTTATAACTATAATAGATATCTTTCTAGTTGATTGCCAAACTTAATAATACATTTAGATATGAAATACAATTATAACACTTATGAATTGCTCTATATATCTTTCTTTATGCAATATACAAACATCATAATTATTTGAATATAGGAATTGAAGATTTAAGAGATAATTGTAGGCACCTAAATTTGATTACATCACTTAAGTAATCCTATTTAGTCATCTCCTAAGGCATCATTAATTAAGTATTTAATATTTAATTAATCTATTGCCATTCCCTAGTTAATTAGTTAATTTAATTAACTATAGTCCAATTGATAAAATTAAAAGATCACCCAAAATCAATTTATCAATTAAATCCCTATTCCTCTATTAAATTGAATAAATCCTCAAATCTATTCAATTTAATTCTATATCCCCATTTTATTAAATAAATCATTTAATAAAATATCTAAAATCCTAAGAGCCTCCCTAAACCCTATCCTAACCCCTAATCCAACCCATTCACACATACTAACCTCATTTAGCCACCTAACTAACCCATCGCATCAAATCTAAGCCACTTACCCCCTAATCCCCCTCTAATCCAAGCCTAATCCTCTTCTAAACATGTGCACAATCATAAACATGGGTTAAGACTTACTAACCCAAGCCAAAGTCAACAATCTCATTCTCCTGTCAACCATCAACATTTATGACCCAAGTCAAAATCAACAATCTCATTCTCCCCCCAACCATCTCTATTTATGACCCAACCATCCCCATTTATGGCTCAACCTCCCTCATTACTCCTTTGACCAACCCATATCCTACCCTCTCACATCCAATCACCCTGTGACATGTGTCACCTCTTAATTGGCTTCAAACAAGCACAATCCATGTGCTCTCCTTTGAGTGCATCCTGGCCCTCCCTCACCATCTTTCCATCCTTGCATCTTGACCACCCATCCCTCTACCCCTTGGCCTATAAATAGAAGCCTCTCCCTTCACAAAAATCATTGACTTTTCAAGCAAACTTATAATGCTATTTTGAGAGCCTAAAAACTATCAAAATACCATCATAATGTTGAAACCCCTCCATACCTTCACTACTGAATCATTCATCCACACCCATATTTGATTATCACTCATCCACTTGGAGCTTGAGCACATCATGAGCATACATCCGCTATCCATCAGGGACATAGCTTCGTCATCATAAGAACCACTTGAGGAGTTTACCATCTTTGGTCTACTTTCTTCAATTTTGTCTTCTTTGGTCCCATCTTAAGTGTTAGCTTGCTTAGTATTGTTAATGCTTTCATTTAATAGTTAGTATTCATATTACAACACTAAATTAGGTGATACATTTTGGCATGCCTAGTGGGACCCCACTATGAGTCATTCATTCATCCATTTCAATCCATATTCAATCCATTTTTTATTTTTTACAAACTAATTATCTAACATATGTTGTTGTTTGAGGGTGTTGCAAGGTGTTTTTCTTGTTTGTGCAAGTTGAAGGACACATTTAGGAAGAAAACATATCTTGAAATACCAAAAAAATAAAAAAATAAAAAAAAATTCTGAAAAAAATCGTGCTCCTCCATTCTGTTTATGTGTAGTGTCATCTCCGACTGTTTTGGCATCTCCGCGTCATAGTTTTGGCATCTCTGCACCATAGTTTTGGCGTCTCTATAGTTTGGCATCTTCGAACCCCATTTTTTGCATCTCTATAGTTTGGCATCTCCGCACCTCTGTTTTGGCATCTTCGCACCATAGTTTTGGCATCTTCGCGTCGTAGTTTTGGCATCTCTGCAGTTTGGCATCTCTGCACCACAGTTTTGGCATCTCTGCATTTGGCATCTCCGCACCTCTATTTTGGCATCTCCGCACCATAGTTTTGGAATCCCCACATCATAGTTTTGGCATCTTCGTAGTTTTGTCGTCTCCGGTGCAATTTGGTAATCCCTACATTTTTTTATAATTATGAGTTTTGGCATCTGCGCCTGTTAACTATCCTCTGCATTTTTTTTTCATTTTTTTTAAAAAAAAATTATAAATCAAATTTTAACTTTTGGTGGTTCCATAGAGTAGAGGTTTTTCTAAGCATTTTTACGCCTATGAAAAAGAACAAAAAAAGTTAATTTTGTTTTTCCCATAGTAAAGCTTTGATTTTTGAGATTTTTGGTGACTAATCAAATTGGCTTTTGTAGCTTTGCGGGTTGAATACTTCTATGAAACCACTAACCATGTTTCTGGTAGGTTTTCCTTACATGGTTTAATACTCTTGGAAAATGAACTTGAATGTTTAAACACTTGTCTTTAAATGCATGTTGCTAAAATCAAATCTTGAATGCCATGGATTAAAATCAACTTTTTATTGGAATGCATGCTTAAAACAACAAACACAATCTTGAATGTAAAAGATCAAATAATCATTGCAATACCTTACACTTCAAATTTGGGCATAAAATACTTAAATACAATCTTGAATGCCTAATAATCAATGAATATTGCATGGTTTTGACAAACTTCAACGATGTTCAAATTTATTATGTTGACAATCTCTTGATTTCCATTATGTTGACGATGCTATCAAGTTGGAATGAACATTGTATGTCATAATCACAAGTGTCTTCAATCATAGCATACAAAATCTAAATCATCAATTGGAATGAACGCGTGTCTTTTAAACCCAAGATCATGTATGTGGATCTTGTTTTACATTTTTCAAGAGGTCTGCTTAGGGATTTCATCACCCCTTGGGACGACCTCAACTCTAGCATTCTGGCGGAGTATAAACATTGGGAGGTGAATCGAAAGACACCTTTCTTGGAAGCATAATCTTGTCACTCTTGGCTAAGCCCCAAAGAACTTTATACCTTTGGGAAGTGAAGGTGGAGATTTGGGTTACTGTTTCCTCCTGGCTGAGTGGCATTATTTTCTTTCATCTACAAATTTGGGCCTCACGTACCTTGCATATATCGAGGACACCCCTAATTAATCTTGTATATCCTAACAAACATCTTATAGGGCTATTGGTGTGTTTGATGTACTTGAATGTTCAAAATCCTCCCAATGTTTCAAAAACAATCAAGACCATTTGCTAAAGAGATCACTTATACACCATTCACAATGGTTGTTAGCAAGTCCATTCGCAACAACCCAACCATTGGTCAATCACTCAACCCAAATGAAGGGCATACTTAGCATAGTTACTGCCTCATCTAAGATTCATCCAAGCTTCCAAGCCTTCCTCTAGGATCATCATTCATGAGATCTTCCATAGATTCTTCCTCTTCTCTCCATGTCTTAAATAGTAACATCCCATCCCTACCCAACTCATCATCCAAATCCAAATCTGAGCTTCCCAACTTATCCTAATCTGCATTTCCATATTCATCCTTCATCCCAAAAACATCATGTCACAATCCTATTACGATGAGTTTTTTCATCCCACCTTTTCTCCCACCTCATCCTATTCCAATGATGATGAAGATCTAGTTGACTATGATGGGTATATTGAAAGCCTTAGAGATATTGCTCCCAACAACCTCCAATATCCCAACATTCCTCCAAACCACTTCATCATTCCTTTGTGTATACCCACTAGTACTCCCTACCATACCTTTGACAAGGGAAATCCATTACTATCCTCATCTTTACCACCTTCCTATATTGTGCCCACATATTCCTCTTATACATCAGTCATATCTCCATCTTCCTCTACCTTCATCTCCCAACCTCCACCATTCTAGAACAATCCTAGTAGCTACATCCCTAGTCCAAATCCACCATCCCAATATCCTTCAAACCCCTTTCCAAATCCTCCAATCAATCATAGTCATACAACACATCACCTCAATCCCCTTACTCCTCCTAGTCCAACACACTTGTCTCCAAGGGATTTTACAAGGAAACCCAAAGAAAATCCATCTCCCACACCCATCATTCCTATTACATTATCCTATCACTACCATCCCTATCGCATCCACCCCATTTATCCAACCCCTTCCATCTCCTACCTCCCATCCATCGAATCCCTCCAAATCCTATCCACATCACCTCCTCCTAGCATTACCCAAATCTCATGTAACAAACCTACTGAGTCCATTCCCCATTGAAGAACCTCCTACCCATCCATCTACCTCACTTAAAGAAAGAATACACACTTCTCCTATCATACCATCCACTCCCACCCATTCCTATCAAGATCTTGTCCAAAAGCATGTTGAAATATCCCTCGACACAATAGAAGATCCCACCATCCCACTTATTCCCCTACATGATCCACTTTTACCATCCCCTCCATATCTGAATCCTACCATCTTACCTACTCTGTCTCAAGATCCATTCCCATCACTCCATCCAAATCAAGATCATATCCTTCCATCCCCTCTACTCCATGATCATACATCTCCCATAATCATGATAGATCCATCAAAGATGAACTAACTATCATATATGAAGCTTCAACTCCTTTAGCTAATAATGGACTCACATCTTGTGTTCCAAATAATGAACATCATATTAAAGAAAGACATAAAAATATATCTCTAGATGTTGGTATCCCCACTATTCTTACATGGTCACAAGTCCTTCCATCTCCACCCCAAATTTCCCATCCATCTTATTCTGCATCTATTTTGGGCCCTTATCCTACTCCTTATCTTCAAACCTCCATTTTGGGTCCATCTATCCCTTATCTAAATCCCACACTCTTTCCATCCATTTTGGGTCCTTATATACCTAATATGAATCCTTTATCCCCTCCATCTATCTTGGGACCTACTCCATCCCTGTTTCCATCTGTTTTAGGCCCACATCCTTCATTCCCTCCATCCATTTTGGGCAATTGTATTCCTCCATATCCTGTATTCCAATCCATCATTCCATCCCCTCAAATCCACAAGCTAGATCATCAAAGGCACTCATCCTTGACTCCCTTCCAACCTTCACCCTATATCACCTCATCGACAATCCCTCAATATCCCCCGTGCTCTTGTTCCCATACCATGGCTAATGAAAGAAAATTGGGTGCCAAAATTAAAAAGAAAAATCCAAAAATCCACAAAAATCCAAGTTTCGACATGTCCCTTCTAAAATACATGTTCCAAAAGCAAAACATGTAATCCCAATCAAAGAAAAAGTCAAGAGGCCACAAAGGCCCAAGCTGCAAAAGTCAAAAATCATGTGGATACCTAAGATGCTCATAAAAGAATTGCATCTCAAAGAAAAATCTCAATTGGCATCCATTCATGCTACTCAAAAAGCCTCATCCATTCATCCTTTATCCAAATCTCCATATAAACATCCTTCATCCCCCCAATCCACTCTTAATCCATATGATTCTTATCCTAAAATTCCCATCCTCCATCTTCCAACCCTACTTTTAGTCCTTATCTTTCTCTTCCTCCATTTTCTCCTCAACCTCGCTCAATAACATCTTTCCCACTATTTCATCACCTTTAAGGGTGTGCGCCGATGATGATCTTTCCATTTTCCTCATTCATTTACCCACAAGCCTCATGTCTTTCCATCTCCTATCGGCCAACTCTCAACTATCATTCTACTTATATAATCCAATCCTTTTCAACTCCCTCCCTTCCTACCAACATCTATGAGTCAAAATGCATCAAAAAAGTCAAAAAAATATATAAAAAGACAAAAAACAAAAAAAATCATCCACTGGTGAAAAATTGGCAATTCAAGTGCCATGGATAAGTACCATGATGAAAACTTGGCAAACAAGCATCATGCGTAATCCCTTTATCCAAATGCTCTATACACTTGGGGGCATGTTCCATCACCCACCATACCCATCTCATTCCACCATACCCACCACATCTTATCCATTTCACCCTCCATCCTCCTTCGGATCTTGATAAAAATAAAGTCCACCACTAGATACATGCTTTTGGTCATCCTTTTGACATCCATTTCCCATTTAAGTTTCTCTCCACATATCCTTTCTCCACCCTCCCTTTCATCCATATAAATCCTCCCTCACCCTCATCCACTGAATATTATTATACCTTAACTTCCCTGCTCCTTCACCTTTTTCTATCCTAGCTTCCCTCTACACCATCCACCCCTCTATCCTATCGCACCCCTCATAAAAAACTCCTCCTAGCTTTCGTATATCTTGCTTATCCTCTTATTGACCAATCTTCCATCCTATCACTTCCCTTATAAATCCCCTTGAATCACATAGACTAGGGGCACTATATTCCTTGGAGATCATGTCATGTTCATCCTTCTATTCCCCCCATCCTAGCCCTATTTTTTCTCTTGTCATTCCCAAAACCACTCGTTCCCTTTTCTTCTATCCTTTCACTTCTCACCATCTCTTCATCTTTCCCTCACCTAGTACATCCCTTGTCATTGGTATCTAGTTCTTAGCGATCCCCATATACTCCAATGTCATCTATAAACTCCCTTCATTACCTCTTTAGGTACCTCACATGGTCTTGATTACCCCCATATTCCACCAAATCTCGCTAAAATCCTCCGTTTCACCCCCAAAGACCCAAAAATCACTCAAAAATACCCAAAAAAAAAAATTCAAAAGTTGCCAAATAATTATCAAAAACATTCATAAATTGTTTTTAAAAAAAAGAGCTTCCTCTTTCCATAATAAAGACCTTGACATGAGACAAAAACCTTTCACAGACCCTACACAATGAGAAACCAATAGACTTACAACCCTTTCACATAGACCTCTCAAAGAGAATCTTTTGGAGTTGTAACCATTTGCACGGCCCATGCCAGTTGCCTCGCACCACAAAAGGAGAACCAACCCCATCACTCCTGTACCAACCATTGATACATCTAGAAAATGAAGCCAAACTCGCTCTTCAATGTCCTCCATCAGATTGTCAAAGGATTATGCACAAATCACCCCAAAATCAAACCCACAAGGATGGAGGGAAAGACAGAGTTGATAGTCGACACAGCGACGAGAATCAACAAGGCAATAGCTTGCCTGTTTGCGGCACACAGAGAAACTACCCAAAAATACCAAAAAAATTCAAAAATCATCCAAAAATACCTAAAAATTTCAAAAATTGCCCAAACAATATTAAAAATAAAAAATAAAATTCCAAAGCATTCACAAGGGGGGTCATAAATGTCAAATATGGCCATAAAAGTTTGAAACATTAAAGCACCGTGCACCAAAATTCCTCTCAATTTTTGATATTAAAAAATTGATATTAAGAAGAAGCATGGTAATGTCCTAAAACATAATTCCAGGCTTAGAAAAATCTAGCATAACTCGGATAGCGAAAGAGATGCCGCAAAGCTGACCATTGCCTTCCTTCCATGCAACCATTATTAATGTGAATCAAGAAGGATTTTTAGTCTTATTTAAGTTGCAGTGGCCACGATTAGTCTACCCACCTTCAACAAATATATCAATATTGTCTTGTAAGCCCACGTGTCCTTTTTGGCCCCCTCTAGTGCCTTTTTAGGCCTAAAAGCTTTTTCAAGGCCCACGTGTTCTTTTTGGACCCCTATAGCACCTTTGTAGGCTTTAAGTGCTTTTTCAAAGCCCAAGTGTCCTTTTCGACCCCTCTAGCACCTTTTTAGGCCTTAAATGCTTTTTCAAAGCCCAAGTGTCCTTTTTGGACCACTCTAGCACCTTTTTAGGCCTTAAAAGCCTTTTTCAAGGCCCAAGTGTCCTTTTTGGACCCCTCAAAGCACCTTTTTCAAGCCTTAAATCTTTTCTCAAGGCCCAAGTGTCCTTTTTGGACCCCTCAAGCACCTTTTTCAGCCTTTAAAATGCCTTTATAGGCCCAAGTGCCTTTTTTTTAGGCCCCCAAAATGCCTTTTTAGGCTCAAAGTGCCTTTTTCAAGGCCCTATTTTGACCTTTTCAAGCCCCAAAAATGCCTTTGTAGGCCCAAGCGCCTTTTTCAAGCCCTCGAAATGCCTTTTTAGGCTCAAAGTGCCTTTTTCAAGGCCCTATTTTGACCTTTTCAAGCCCCAGAAATGCCTTTATAAGCCCAAGCACTTTTTTCAAGCATCTGAACTACCTTTTTAGGTCCAAACACCTTTTTCAAGGCCCTATTTTGACCTTTTTCGGCCCCCAAGACATCTTTTTAGGCTCAAACGCCTTTTTCAGGCCCCTAAGACATCTTTTTTTGGCCTACATGCCTTTTTCAAGGCGCTCTTTTGGCCTTTTCAAGACCCTACTTGAACTCTTTTGGCCATCACAAGCCTTGCATAGGTCCCAATGCCTTTTCCACGCCTCATAAACATTCGTCTCATCACACACCTAGAGAAACGTCCCCACATTTTGTCTTATTATTTTTTGTCATATTTGCTAAATCTACATAGACATTCTTGCCTATGAGTCACGGTTACCCTTACTCTATAGATTGTATTATTCCCACTTTAACAAGAGTTAAACTGTTTCATTATTTATCACAAAAACACAAAAAAATTCAAATATATATCAAGCATCCCAAAAACATTTAAATATTCGACAAAAAAAACACAAAAACATCCATATATCTTCCATAAAAATCCCCAAAAACAAAACATGATATTACATTATGAACAACATCTGTTGTCCCTTTGATTGCCACAACAACAAGCACAAACTTTCTATTCTCCTACGACAGCAACAACAACATTTCATTTAACTACTAATGTTTGGCAGATTTTTGTATTCTGGCCTCCCTAGGGGAGGTGGCAAAATAGGGTGTCCAATCAATGGCATTCCTTCAAACCTAGTCCCAGATGATGATGCCCCTGGAGTCATCCTCACACCTGCCCAAAGTGTATCCATTGGGATCATGATGTTACCACACCTCAAGAGTGTGTTTATCTGCTCCATAAAATGTTTTTTAGAGTATACAACTCCTCTCCTTTGCTCCAAAGGGACCACTTGGTGATATAATCCCATGTAGTATGCAGCCTCTAATGCCACCCTCACTAGTTGCTCCATGACATCTTTCATTTCTGCCCATAGTCTTTCTACTCCTAGAATAGTTGTTTTCCTCTACGCAATATCATGTTCTCTTTCATATCTATTCGCTAGCATTTTCATTGACTCCCTCTCATATTTCACTGTATTCAACTAATTTTGGTACCATGTAATGCATGCATTACTTGCATTCAGTTGCTCTTGTGACCTTCATGCTAAACTATTGGTCTGCACTACTGACTCCCTAAATGCTTCTACTTGCGACCGCAGGAGCACTAATTCATTTTCACATCTCTCCATCGCTGCTCTCTTAGCTGCCAAAGTTGCCTCCACAGTCTCCACTCTTGTTTGCTCCATCATTAGCATCATCCCTAGGTGCTCAGCTTCCGTCTATGCACCATCCTCTCATGCTCTTTCAATCAGGCCTTGAAAGAAATTTGCATCTTTCTCTGCCTGGTTAGCCTATTCTTTTTCCACTGCCAATGCTTTTTCCATCACCACAGCCGCATCATAAGCCACTTGTACTATAGCATCGGATTGCAATGCTTGAAATGGCCGAAATGCAAACAACACTGGGTCACCCTTTTGTTCCCCAGAGCTCTACATCATATCCCCTAGACTTCTTTTTCCCTTCTTCCATAAGACTATTGTTGGTCGCATCACAGATCTTTGTTCCTCTTCTGGAAAAGTCTCTTCTATAGATGGCTAATCTTTTGCACTTGCTCCCTCTAACAATGCTCCCACACTTGGTAAGTTTGTCTCCTTCTCTTTTTCTCTCGACTCTGTTTGTTGCATCGCACCTTCTGCTAATAGCTGCAGCAAGGTCAGATCTTCTTCTTCCTCTTTTGGTTGATTTTGGGCTAGATTAATTTTTCTAGCCTCTACCACTCCCTGATCACAATGTTGCACACTTCGACATGGAAAGGTTTCTCTTTCTTCTTGTTGGCTCCACTTTACGACCCGCTTCTACCCCTGCAACCATTTCCTTTCTCCTTGGCTTTCATTTTCCTCTTCACTCCATCTCTCGTTCCTCCTTCTATCACCTCTGGCATTTTCTGCCTCTGCTCTTGTGAATCAGCCATTTGTATTTCACTCACAGCTTAATTCTTCACTCACACTTTTCTTATGCTTTAGCTAACACTTCTTGTTGTCGGGCTTTCATCAAATTCACTCACGTTTTATAGAACCAACAACATTCTCCATCGCTTCTATTACATGCTATCCATATCTTCGACAACAAGCTTCAATACCCACCATCATAATAGTCAAGTTGGCAACTACCTCCATCCTTTCCACACCTCCCCTCCCCTATCGTAACAATATGCTATATCCTATTTCTTTCCACTAGCTTCTCATCTCACGCTTTTCATCGCACTATCTCCTCATCCCTAGATTTTCTTCTACTAATCTTCTCATCTTCATCTTTCCCGCCACTATCCTATCATGTTGAAATTTTGTATGGTCACCCTTGTAAATACTTTGGTTTGTCCACTATACCATCCTTGCATGTTTGTCCTTTTCTTGGTATCATTGTATATCTCTCATCTCTTCGTGTCAATTCATGCTTGATCATAACTTGTAGCTCCCTTGGTTAGGTGCTTTAGTGAATCCTCGTACGAGATCCCTTGTCATCAAAATGTTGTCCTCAATAGTTTTGATTTCCCATTTGATCCTAGTCCTCGATGTCACTGATAGATCCTTGTAGGATGCATCCTTCCTCTCATCTAACCTTGGTCCCTCAGTATCCAATCCTACCGATCTCTTTGGCAAAAGGTTACTTTTTCATGGATTTACATTTTTTTTTAATTTGTTTTCTTTTCAGGATTTCAGGTTTGGTTCTTAAAGTATCTCTTCCAAGTGATTTGGGTTGTTCCCTCCTCATGGTCACCATGATCTTTTATATCATGGTGTGCTATGAATGGGGCAATTCAAGAGCAAGGTTTTGATTAGGTCTTTTTCTTTTTCTTTTCTTCTTGTGAGTTAGTCAAATATAACCCTTGCATAGTCCAAACATGTGATCACTTATGGTTACATCGTGCACTTAGGAAATATTGTTTGCTTGTGGGTTACTCGATATCATTTCCACTTTGATTCTTTCAGGATTCATGTGTCATGCTAGGGCAATCCTTGCATGTTTGTTTCACATCAGTCCTATGTAATATTGGTAAAAAGGCCTTGATGTTCTTAGTAACCTTGGCATATTCCCAATATTCCTATAACAAAATAAGTGCTCAACTACATGGTGGTGCTCCCTTTTGGAACACCCACACACTCAAGCTTCATCGGATTAATTCACACTCCCATCTTATCAAAACATTCCATCCTATCCAAGCATCTCATCCAATCAGTCTTACAATCATGATCTAACAGTTTATCCATATCATAATCATAGCTCCTTCATCAATCATAATCTTAGCTCCTTCATCAATCATAATCTTAGCTCCTTCATCAATCATAATCATAGCTCCTACATCAATCATACTCATAGCTCCTGCATCAATCAAAATCTTAGTCATCACCAATCATAAATCCTCGAATCATAAATCTCCCCAAATCTCCCATCTTCCACATCACTTCCCTAGGTTCAATTTAGAAAACCAATCACCCTCCCCCCTCTCCCTGTAGCTAGTGTTCTTCCCCATTGGTTATCCCTGCACCCACGGTTTTCCTCTATATCATTCTCCCATAGTGAGAGTATGTGCTTCCTTGCACCACCTCTCTTCACCACTCTTAGTCCTCCTGCTCGCCCTAGATTCTTGTATCTTTCAAGAAGCTATTGGGCCTCACCTTCTCTCCCCACCATCTTCTTGAGGGAGCATCACACAGTCCACTCTCTCCTCTTCTATTCAAGACTAGGGCAATCATGTTGCTTTCAAAGTTTTCTTCATGTCATCTATCTTCAAACTTCTTTGAAAAAGTATTGTTCCAACACTATCTCAAAGAGGGGCAAAACGTAGACACCTAAATCTGATTACATCACTTAAGTAATCATATTTAGTCATCTCCTAAGGCATCATTAATTAAGTATTTAATATTTAATTAATCTATTGTCATCCCCTAGTTAATTAGTTAATTTAATTAACTATAGGCCAATTGATAAAATTAAAAGATCACCCAAAATCAATTTATCAATTAAATCCCTATTCCTCTATTAAATTGAATAAATCCTCAAATCTATTCAATTTAATTCTATATCCCCATTTTATTAAATAAATCATTTAATAAAATATCTAAAATCCTAAGAGCCTCCCTAAACCCTATCCTAACCCCTAATCCAACCCATCCACACATACTAACCTCATTTAGCCACCTAACTAACCCATCGCATCAAATCTAAGCCACTTACCCCCTAATCCCCCTCTAATCCAAGCCTAATCCTCTTCTAAACATGTGCACAATCATAAACATGGGTTAAGACTTACTAACCCAAGCCAAAGTCAACAATCTCATTCTCCCCTCAACCATCAACATTTATGACCCAAGCCAAAGTCAACAATCGCATTCTCCCCCCAACCATCTCTATTTATGACCCAACCATCCCCATTTATGGCTCAACCTCCCTCATTACTCCTTTGACCAACCCATATCCTACCCTCTCACATCCAATCACCCTATGACATGTGTCACCTCCTAATTGGATTCAAACAAGCACAATCCATGTGCTCTCCTTTGAGTGCATCCTAGCCCTCCCTCGCCATCTTGCCATCCTTGCATCTTGACCATCCATGCCTCTACCCCTTGGCCTATAAATAGAAGCCTCTCTCTTCACAAACATCATCGACTTTTCAAGAAAACTTATAATGCTATTTTGAGAGCCTAAAATCTACCAAAATACCATCATAATGTTGAAACCCCTCCATACCTTCATTACTGAATCATTCATCCACACCCATATTTGATTATCACTCATCCACTTGGAGCTTGAGCACATCATGAGCATATATCCACTATCCATCAGGGACATAGCTTTGTCATCATGAGAAGCACTTGAGGAGTTTACCATCTTTGGTCTACTTTCCTCAATTTTGTCTTCTTTGGTCCTATCTTAAGTGTTAGCTTGCTTAGTATTGTTAATGCTTTCATTTAATAGTTAGTATTCATATTAAAACACTAAATTAGGTGATACAATAATTACTTGGTAATAATATTGAACTATGTGTAATGTACATGGAAAATGAAATACAAGTAATTATTTATTTTATTATTATTTTGAAGGATGATTGTGTCAAATAGTTCTTTGAAGTTGATTTTTATGCATTATGCTATTGATTCATAGTGTTCTAAAAATTCTTTAAAAAACTTGATACTTAGATGATTGATAACTAATAGATTCAATTGGATTGCATTTGATAATATTTCCATTATGTATTCATGAGGCTTATAAAGCCCAATTTTCCCTCACATAAACTATGTACAGGAATGACTTCTCAACACCTAAATATTTGGCTAATTTATTTAATTTAATTAAAATATACAAACTAACCTAATTAACTACATCACCCCCTCCCCCTATTACATTAATTTCCAACAAGAATGGAAGTTGCAAGGGTTATTGACCCAACCATCGACAAAATTTTATGAAGTATCTTCACCAATCCTCCTTGATCACTCAAGAAACACAAAATTGGTCACATCAGTGGATCTCTTGACCACAAAATATGAAGCTATCTTCAAAATATGAATGTTGCCACCTCTCCTGCACAATGAGACACATTTCCTCTAAACTTCTACATCTTCTCAAAGTCTATCTAATGCCTCATCCAATATTGAACATGACATGTGTTTCCTTCAAAATTCCACATCTCCTTCTAGTGTGTCTAATGTCTCCTCTAGTGTCTTGGAAATAATTACACCAATATGTATGCTCATGATGTGCCTTTCCTTTAAAATTCCACATCTCCTTTAAGTGTGTCTAATGGCTCCTCTAGTGCTCCACATATTATCAACCAAATCAAACCTCCCACCAACCCCTCCCACCCCTCTTTGAAGTGACAAACATAATGTTAATCCCCCTCTTCTCATCAAGGCCATAAATAAGTCAAGGTCCTCTTCTCTTCAGGGATAATTTTGTCAAGCATTGGCTTTATAAGGACACAAATAGATTAGATTACCATACAATAATCATCTTTAAGGGAGAAGGTAACTTGAAATAATAAAAATCCTCCTACCTTCATTTCCTCAAACCTCCTTTTTTATTTTCATTTAGCTGAACTAAGTATAATATTTTTTATTAATAGAAACATATGATTTTTTAAAATCTTTCTCATATATAAACAAAATGGACTTCAAAAAATAGAAATAATCTTTGACACATGTATGAGAATTTTCAAATGCTAAAATATAAATTGATGTTAATTTAAAAGCAATAGAATCATAACATCTTCCACCAATCAAAGCTCAAAGTTCCTAGCTTCATTCATTGTAGGCTCATGGATCCACATGCATCTAGTACAAGAACACTATTACATATTTGGGCTATGGATATTATTTTAATATGCAATGACTTGTAACATTGTGTCTATGTCTTAACCTTTGTTAGATTGTAGCTAAAACTTTTTTTACACAAAGACTCGTCTGTAGTCATTCATTCACACCTATAACTATCTTTTCAAAGCGTTGTAAGTATCACTTCAATGAAATCTCCAAGAATACAATTTGAGGATTTCATTTCTGCATAGAGTTAACAACAATCTACCTGACTTCTCCAACCACCACCATGAGATAAACACCATTTATTGAATAATCATGTTAAAAATTCAAATTTATGATATAATTTCTCAAGATGATGCCTCTTTTCAACCTTCTTAGCAAATAACTCATTATAAAGTTTAATTATATGATATGTCAAGATAGATGAGTACCTTTATTATAAAGTTTTAATAAAGGACTCATTTAGCTTGGTAATTGTATAAAATATGATAACCATAGACATGTGATGTGGTTATATATATATATATATATATATATATATATATATAGTAAGATTTGGCTTAGGCCAGAATTCACCCAAGAACTAAAGAACTCAACACAAGCACACAGTAGACCAAAATAGACAGAGTATGATCAGAATGATGATATTCATTCAATAACTGGATTCAAGAGTACACTAGGAGTGCCTGATTATAAAGGCCTCGGGAGAGCTTATAGAATGAATAGAAGTTAGCATCATGATATTTCATACAACCAGGCACATGTCCACCAGATATGGATTATCCTCCATTAAGCACGGGATTAAGTGCGATGATGTGAGGATAAGCCTACAATGGTGTAGCATGCAAATCAATGGAGTAGACAACATGTGCTAAATAAGGAGTGCAGATAACTGTGTTGTCAACATGACAACTCAGTGAATGATGCATACTCCTGTGTTTTAGACACCATGTGCATAATTAGAGTTGCATAACTCAATGAGAGTACACAAACTCCTAAGTGTCTCACCTATTATAATAATAAAATAATGCATTAACCTAAGTAAAACTCAAGTAAATGTAATAAGTAAATACTTATTTACACCAACACCCCCCCTTAAGTGCAAGTTAGGGGAATGCCCTTAAGCTTACAAAACCTAGGATGATATGCAAGATGGGTCCCGGCTACAAGGCCATGTTAGGTACCCATGTACATAATGAAATGCAATCTCCCATAAAGCGGGGAAAGAGGGAAAACCTCATGGGAAAAACCCTCCCCCAAAAAGAGAGATAAAAGAAGGATGCATGGATGGATGGAGTAATCAAGACCCCCCTAGTATGACATACATCCAGTATATACATAAGAGAATGATGAGAAGAAGTAGAGAGACAGGATGGGCTCCCCCCCACAAAGAAGAATGCCGAATAGTGACTGCTCCAATGAAGAAGTTGATCCAGGACTGCAGAATAGTGTTCCTCCCCTTAGGAAGAAACAATACCAAGGGTACAAATGAGATGCTTTCACTGTGTGTGGAAAGAATCCCATGAATAAGTGATATCTCTGAAACCTTCTCAACTGGCTGAAAAGACAACACCTCAAAGACTACCTTAGGGTCTGCCTACAAGAAAGTCACTTTTGATGAATATGCTAAACTGTTGGGTGATGATGAAAAGAAGTTGAAAATAATGGGGATTCTCAAATCACCTCAGTCTAAAGCATTGGTGGCCAATGAGGGTTCTCAACATTCAGTTGGGCAGTCTTCAAATAAAGGAAAGGGAAAGAAGAAGTGGAAGAGCAAATCTGAGGATGCAGAAAAGGCAACACCTCAATCTAATCAACAAGGCAAGTCCTCGAATTCCAACAAGAAGGGGGACAACAATAAGGAGAAGAAGAAGTGTGTTTATTGCAAGAAAATGGGTCATGAAGAGCATGAGTGTTATCTTAAAAAGATTGATGAATTGACCAACATCATGAAGAAACATAATGTTCCATTGCCTAATGCTTACAAGGAGAAAGGGTCTTCTTCATATTCAAAGGGCAAAGGGAAAGCACTCATGGCTAATTCAAACTCTTCAAAGGAATGGATATTTAACTCAGGTGCCTCATATCATACGGGTTCTTCAAAGGAGGTTTTTTCTTCATTGAATCACTCAAGGGTACCACACATCTTCATGGGAAATGATAGTAAAATGGAAGTTGAAGGAAAAGGAAATGTGGAAATGGAAAATTGAGAGTTTCAAGAGGTTCTCTATGTTCCAAACCTAAGTTCAAATCTCCTATCAATCTACCAAGTCACTCACTTTGGAGATGGACATAGAGTTGAGTTCTTTCCTGACTCAGTAAAAGTGCACAATCTTAAAGATGATTCCTTGGTTGCAGTGGGTAAAGTGAATGATCACAAGAGGTTGTACTCTTTCTCACATTTTGTACCCAAGTCTTCTTCAAAGGCCTTGTTAACTCAATCAAATTCAAACATTCAATTATGGCATGAGCGGTATGGTCATCTTGACTATCACTATCTTCAACAACTTTGCACATACCAAATGGTGAAAGGTCTACCTCAAATCAACTTTTCTAAGGGTGTATATTCAACAGATTCAGTGGATATGCATCCAAAGGGGAAGTTACAAAGAGGGAAGTCTTCTAGAGCAACATGTGTTCTACAAATGGTTCGCATGGTATTAGCAGGTCCTTTTGCATTCAACCAGGATCACTACATACTTACCTTTGTTGATGACTTTTCAAGGTTCACTTGGGTCTACTTTCTGCATAGTAAGAATGAAGTGTTGGACACATTTCTAGACTTCAAGGCTCATGTAGAATGGAGATCCAAGAAAGCCATCAGAGTACTCCGCATGGACAATGGAAACATGGATGTGAATAGAAGACTTAAGGACTTTTGTAGACATGAGGGCATTGATCTTCAGACTCCACCAACATTCAGTCCGCACAAGACAGATGTTGCAGCTTTGAGGATTCACACTCTTAAGTTTATGGAAAGTTGCATGATTCATGCCAAGTCTCTCGATCCATCATTAGAAGTTGAAGCAATCTCTAGTGCCATTCAGATTCTTAATTGTTCTCCTCATCCAGCCTTAGATGGCAAAACTCCTTTTGAGGCATGGTGCGGCAGAAAACCTATTGTGACACACTTCAGAGTCTTCAGTTGTCCTGCATGGGAAAATAGATCCTCCAAGGGATGCAAGGCACAATCATCTTGGCCTTTTACCTTCATTGGTTATGAAGATAGTGTGAAGGCATATAGACTTCTAGATCATGAGACTCATCAGATATTTGTGGAGAAGGATGTATACTTTGAGGAAATTTCTCCAAGCTTGTCCTCTACTCCTCTTCACAGATCATACAGTGTGGATACTGATAGTGATTCTAGCAATAGTGCTTCAACAGATTCAAACACGTGGGGTTCTATCGACAGATACAGTGAGAGGTCACTTCATCAGTTCAGTCCACATGCATACATTGCCACAGTGATAGGTCCAGAACAGCAGGGTACATCTAGTCTTCCAGATACAGGTTTAGTGATAGATTTGGGAGACAGTATTGATGATCTGCCTCTTCTTCTTGATGTAGAATTACCTTCTTTACTTGTCACGAGGGTTCCAAACTCTCTTGTTCATTCTCTATATGATCAATCCTCATAGGTTGAAGTGATTGTGGATACTTATTGCTCTGATACCATGTAAGAATTTGGCTCTAGATGCTCCCAATTTTTGTGGATCTTCCATATTAGTGTCAAGGTGTTGAAGCATGAACAGTCTCAAACGACTACGTGATGAGAATCTTCCTTAGCTCTGATACCATGTAAGAATTTGGCTTAGGCCAAAATTCACCCAAGAACTAAAGAACTCAACACAAGCACACAGTAGACCAAAATAGACAGAATATGATTAGAATGACGATATTCTTTCAATAACTAGATTCAAGAGCACATTAGGAGTGCCTGATTATAAAAGCCTCAGGAGAGCTTCTAGAATGTATAGAAGTTAGCATCATGATATGTCATACAACCAGGCACATGTCCACCAGATATGGATTATCCTCCATTAAGCATGGGATTAAGTGCGATGATGTGAGAATAAGCCTACAATGGTGTAGCACGCAAATCAGTGGAGTAGACAACATGTGCTAAATAAGGAGTGCAGATAACTGTGTTGTCAACATGACAACTCAGTGAATGATGCATACTCCTATGTTGTAGACACCATGTGCATAATTAGAGTTGCGTAACTCAATGAGAGTACACAAACTCCTAAGTGTCTCACCTAATAAAATAATGCAAAATAATTAAATAATGCATTAACCTAAGTAAAACTTAAGTAAGTGTAATGAGTAAATACTTATTTACACCAACATATATATATATATATATGTATGTATGTATGTATGTATGTATGTATGTATGTATGTATGTATGTATGTATGTAATAATCTAAAACAATTGAGTTGTGCTAATTGTTGAAATAAAGAGAAATTTCTAAAAGCTATTTGAAATAACTAATCAAAATTGTTGCATCATTATTATTTTCTTTTTTATTATAATAACATTAATAAGAATCTATAATAAATTATCTTGTCAAAGTTAAGGAAACAAATCTAAACACAAATCTATTGTAAATTATCTTAATTTAATTGTGCATGTCTTTTGGTAACAATTTTATGATTTTTTTTGGCTGACATTTCAAATCAAACTACATGGTCTATCATCACAAAGAAGAAAACAAGACAAATATGCACGATAACACTAGAGACTTGAAAACCATATGTCTATTATCTAAATATAATCAAGTAAACAAACACAAATTATCAATGATCAATAAAAACAAAGGATACAAGCAATACAAAAAGTAAGGTTGAAAATAGCACACTGATTTGTACAAACCCTTATATAAACCTTCAATATTAAATTGACAAAAATACAATCCACCTTTAAAAAATCATATTTCTGAATATGGAATTAGTGTAAGGGCTTTTGACAAGTGGTTCCATAGATCATTAAAACCCATCATTCATCTTTCAAAACTATTTCTTTATAATAGCATTTTATAAAAGACTCTAGCATTTTATAAAAGACTCCTTGATACATTATTGATTGAAAAAAATACACATCTAGAGAGGAAAAAATGCATACATAAAATATATGTATATGATGCAACACTACCTACATGACCATCTCTTTCACTACTTTCTTCTTCAGTGTCTCTTTTTCCGTGGGAGACAACGACCACTTTTGTCCGTGGGCTTTTCGAGTGTTGCCACAACAACCAACGATGAAGACAGCAAGTTTTCCGCCATTTATTAAAATATATATAATTGATGACAGACAAGCAGCCAATGACGAAAGAACACGTGGAAACCAAATGGCCACATCTAAAAAATCGTGGCGTAGTGACGTGTCAATGAAAGACAGATTTGTCATCGTAGCGCAGCTCATTTATTCTCATGAGAGCGCACTAAAAGGAATCTCGCGTGCCTTCCACAATGTTTATCCACAAGCGCAATGACAGTCAAAGAAAGCGACTCCGATCTTCTAATCTTCTACCTAGGGAATTGAGAATGATAAGTCTGACATTCTTCTTTCCAATTTAAACATAGTATCAGATTTTCAAGCTCCATAGTTTTCTTTATTTGCCTATGAATGATAACATTATAAGATCAGATTTTCGAATTTCATAGCATAATTTTGACATTTGGAGATTTTACATTGACTTACGTAAATTTATTTTGTTTCAATTCTTAAATAATACATTTGATTCTCCATCACAAGATATAGAGACTTCAAAAAATTAGATTGTAGAGTGGAAAATAAAAATTATTCATGTGGTAAACTTATTGATTTGGTGAAAGGTATTAACATTGGTTATAGCTAACTTTGTATGTAACTTAACAGTTTAAAGCTAAAGATTTTGGCTTCTTGGTATTAATGATGGATGCCGTAAGAGTTGTTATGCATGAGAAGGTTAAAAAGTGACCAATTCAAAAGTTTGGTCAATACATGATCCCTACTGTGTTAATTGTTCACTCAAAATCACTAGAAACTTGTGGGAAAATGTCCCAATATTTTTGCACAAATGTTTGAGTAGTGGTTCAATGGTGCACAAATGGGCATATCATGAATGAAAAATGCTAGAAAAAGGGTGGAGAATGATCAACTATTGATACATAAATGACAACTATTGACATGTGTGAGGTTATTCAAGTAAATTAGTATTTAGGGGTCACTATGGCGATAAATGAGTAGTTATTGGACCCCTAACCACTATTGATGCATTTTTGCTAATGTCAAAACATTTTTATGACACTATATTTTGTTTTACATTATTAACATCAATTTGAAGATGCTAAGAAAAAAATAAATTTGTTCAATTTATTTCTTATTTTTTAATGTATGATAAATTTTTGAGTCAAGGATAATTCAAAAAATCTCTTTCAACATAACAAGTAATATCTACATAAAAGTTTCCTAAATTCCAATTAACTATGCAATATTCCAAGAGATGTTTCCCAATTTTATTTGTTTTATTGATATAGGCTTGGGAATTGAATAGTATTAATGATATAAGATTTCCCAAATTCATAGTGAATAATAATTATTTCTAGATTAGACTATGTAGAGTAGTTTTGCATCGAATCTTTGAAAAGTTTACATTTGTACTTGTCGATTAACCATGTCATTCATATTGTTGTTAGAATTCATACTAGGTATATTGGTAGGCATTCTCATACAGTTCATCCCTTGCTAGGTTGTTCTTGTAAGCTTAATGTCATGTTGAATTTATGTACTCAGTAGTTTTAACTATCATGTTCATGCCAAGGATGAGATACTTGAATTACAACCTCATTGGTTCATAGCTCTAGATCAAAGAAATGTCCACCTATTAATTTTTAATGTATTATTAATATCTACAAGTAATTTATACAGTAATCAAATATGTACTTTATTATACAAGTTTTACATATTAGAACAAGACAACAAATTTAGAAAATGCATTTGTGAATATATATATTCACAAATGCATTTTCTAAATTTGTTGTCTTGTTCTAATATGTAAAACTTGTATAATAAAGTACATATTTGATTACTGTATAAATTACTTGTAGATATTAATAATAATACATTAATATATATATATATATATATATATATATATATATATATATATATATATATATCACATAGTATAAAAATATATATAATAAAGAGGTATTTATTGTCGAAAATAAATATTGGGGTTTCAAGCATTAATCTTTGAAAGAACATATGAGAGAAATTGAAATGGGTAGTTGTATAAAGTTGGTTGGATAAAGATGAGCTTTTTTATGCCTTTAATGGTAATTTAGGACTAAGAGTGGTTGGGTGCATGGGATATGATTACACTAAGAGATTCCTAAGTGATAAATCAATTCCTCTGGGGGTGAAAACATATAATGATGTTGAATTTAGTATGATATATATTGGAGAGAAGTGTAGTATAAAATTGAATATATTACTTTTAGAGGAGGACTCACTCTTGATGGTGAATTCTAAAAATATAAAAATGAAACATGTTTCAATCTAGGACTTACTTCAAAATATTGAATTTTTTAAATCACTCATATGGATTGGGAGGAATATGAAATGGCTGATGAGATGGCCAAATTGGTAGTGAGATAACCAAGAAACATCAGGGCAATGTGACAATACATTAAGGGTTCTATGAAGACTAGGGGAATAAGTAGGGGTGTGTAGGTAGTAACTATAAGAGTGTAGAGCTCTTGGAAAATCACCAACAAATAAATGATGGGTGAGAAATTATATGTGGTTATGGATAGTAACATATTTCATAGCTATAATCATGTCTTGAAGGCCAAGTAACATATTCCATAGCTATAAAGTTTATTCATGAAGAGCATTTGAAGAAAGTATGTTGAAGTTAGAGTTGATAAGTATGGTATTCAATGGGCACTTGAATGAGTTGGACATTGATAATGTAACGTTGCTTTGATTTTTTAACAATCATGTAATATTGTAATGTATCAAGCTACACAAGCTATACTAAGTGACAAGGTTAAAGAAGGAAGCCAATATTCATCAAGTGACTATAGTGTTCACCAAGCAATTGGAAAAGTTAATGTTGAAATTTAGTATTGCTCGAGCGATTTTAGTATTCACTGAGTGCTATATTACTTGAGTGAAATGTTATGTTCATCAAGTAAAAGTTAGAAGAACAAAAGTATTAAGGTAGAAACTAAGGCTGACTTTTGGTAGAAATATGGAATGTTTGAGATGTTCAAAAAGAAAAAGTTAAATTTTGTTGCGAGATCAATGAATAGGAAAATTCAATAAAGATTTGATGATGGAAATTGAAGAAGGATAAGGATGAACACAAAGTTCTATAAAATTTCTATTTTCTATGTGGTTAAGTAAATTGAATATGAGATCGATGATTATAATTAAGTGGCAAAAATTGGAAGAATATGGAAGCACAAAGATGACTATTTAAGGAGATGTTCAAGATAGTTTTTAGGTTGTTGATTTGGTTTTTGGTTGGATGTTGATGAATTTTTTGTGAATATAAATTATTGAAGGAGTTTGAGAAGAAAAGTTGAGTTAGGTGAACTAAGTAGAGTTGAAGAGGAAGAAAGAGAAGAATTGAATCAACTAGTTAAGAGAACCAAGTAAAGAAATCATAGGATAGAGATTAGAAAGAGATTGAGTAGAAAGGAGTTTTGAACAAGCAAGGTAGTGATACACCTAAATAGATCAATTAATATTGTTTCTTTCTAATCATCATAGCAAATAATATCTTAAATTGAGTGGACCTAACAATTTTATGAAATCATGTATGGTGACATTGATTAGTGGTGATTGTAAGTCGTTTAGAGAAGGTCGCTCTTTAGACAAGATCAAGGAGTGATAAGGTCTAAATGATCTTTTGGTTAAAATCCTCTAATGAGGTCACATTAACAATGTGTTTTTAACCTTTAACAAGGTTTGATCCTAATAGAGCTCAATTTAGAAGAGTGAAATTTTTTGGGTTGCCAGTCCCAAGTGGTTTTTCCATTTATAGGGTTTCCACATTAAAAATCTTGGTGTCAAATGTGTTGATATTGTTATGTTGCAAGTTAACTTTTGTATTATTTTCATTTTACTACAACTTGGTAAAAACTAAGTTAAGGTCAATAATAACTAAGTTTTAATATTATTAGTCTGTTATAACAGAACAATGAATGAATAGTTTGGACTAAAGTGATTGAAATAGTTAACTGTGAAGTTGAATGAGTACACTGAGTGATTTCTTATGATGATTATGAAATTTGTTTTGTCCTAAAATTGTTTAGAGGGATTGTAGGATAAATGAAGATAACCAATTCACCCACCCCATCCCCATAGTTATCTAACAATTGGTATTAGAGAACAGGGCTTAGAGAAAAATGTTTAAAGGAACTCGAGTTAAAGATCACAATATGTAAAAGAGAGAGGTATTAAGGCTAAAGAAGGAGAAATTATCATCATGGAAAGATAGAATGAAGTTTCATCTATATGGAATTGGAGAAAATGTCACACATTGGTTGGAAAATGAACACATTACCCTTACTAGTCCTCTAACTATGGAGAAATTAATCATAATAACCTAATGATTGAGATTGCATTTACACTCAATGATGTCAAGTTTGATGGTATCAAGGACTGCCCTACTTCCAAATAGATGTGGGATAAATTGACACTTGTACATAAAGGAGATGATAATGTAAGGAGAGTTAAAGCTAAAAGTCTAAGATGGAGTTATGATGACATTAGAATGTTGCACAATATGTAAATTGAATCAAAAAAGTGCTGACCACAATCAAAGATGTTGGAGGAGTTATAAGTGACTCTAAATTTGTAAGCAAATTTTCTCAGGAATTTTTCACTTTTTTATTCTATCAAAGTTTATGTAATTCAAGAAGTGAGAGCTATGCTTGGTAATGTATTCACACTTGACAATTTAGTTGGTTGCTTGACTGCATTTGAATTAACCAATTGTGGAAATAACATGGTTACAATTGGAAATGCTTTTAAATCTTTACTAATCATTGGAAGTTCCAAGAGGAAAATAAAAGTGAATAAGAAAGTGAATAAGAAAGTGAATCTAAATCTAATGATGATCTAGATGAAGTTGAAGAATTTCTTGTAAGGAAGTTGTCAAGAGATAAAGGTAAATTGTGCCTAATTTGTTTCAACTGTAATAAGGTTGCTCATTTGCTAAATGTCCTAATGAAATTAAGAGTGACATAAATGACAAGAAATATTTCAAGTACAGAAAGAACAAATATTACAAAGACAAATCTAGAAGAAATCATGCTACATTATTGAAGAAGAGCACACTAAGTCTAGTATTGACGAAGAGAAGGAAGTAGTTGAGATGTTATGTGTTGTAATCAAGGAAGATTTCAATAGAGGAAGGTATGAAAGTGAAACTGCCCTTATTTCTCATGCTAGCAAGAATAATTCATGGATTATAGATAATGGATGCTCACACCACATGACTGGTGATCTAAGTAAGTTTGATAAATTTGAAGAAATTGATGATGGTAGAGTTGTTAAGCTAGCTAATAATGTTCCATGTCCGGTGAGAGGTAGAGGATCACTAATGTGAAATGAGAAGATCAGATGTGATGATGCATATTGGGTACAAGGATTGACTCATAATCTTTTGAGTGTTGCTCAATTGAATAATTTAGGTCATAAACTAGAATTTCATAATAGAAAAGTCAAGATATTTGATGATGAAGGTAATATAATTGGAACTAGAATGCAAACAATAGGTAACTTATTCTTTCTTGATCCTACTATTGAGACATGCTTATTTGCTAAAGTTGAGGATGCATGGTTATGGCATAAAATGTTGTGTTATGTAAACTTTAAGAACATGATAAAAGTTAGTAGAAAGAAAAGAGTAAGAGGCTTACCGAATCTGCTAAAACCAAATAATATTATGTATAAAGAATGTTAGCTCGATAAGATGACAAAATCTAGTTTTTCAAGCAAGACACACACTTCAAGTGATATCCTATAATTGGTGGTTATTGATCTTTGTGGACCAATTGGTGTTGATAGTTACTATGGTGATAGATATTTCATATTATTTATTAATGATTAATCTAGAATGATGAGTGTTATTTTCAAGAAGGTGAAATCACATGCTTTTGATATGTTCAAATGGTGTAAAGCTAGAGTTGAAAAAGAAACTGAAAAATCTTTGAAATCCTTAAGGTCTGATAGAGGTGATGACTTTATGTTTATTGAATATAATAACGTTTGCATTGAGAATGGTATAAAGAGACATTTATCCTGCACTAAGCATAGTACAAAAAATGGGATTATTAAGAAAAGAAATATGTCAATTATGGATTGTGCAAAAACATTGATGATTGAAAAAGAGGTTTCTCAAATATTCTGGAGAGAAGAAATTAGCACTGGAGTTTACACTCTCAATCCAATTTAGTTGAAGAAAGGAACAAACAAGACACCTTATGAAATTTTGTATGGCCATACACCTAATGCAAGTTATTTCAAAATCTTTGGAAGTGGGTTTTGTATTCATGAGGATGTAAGGAATGGTAAATTTGATTTTAAAGGAGATAAAGGTATATTCCTTGGTTAATCATCTAAGAGAAAACCTTATAAGTGTTTGAAAAAAGCTAATATTAAAATGATTGAAAGTGAAAATGTAAGATTTCATGAGTTTGTAGAGAAGAATAATGTGGAAAGAAAGAAGGAATGTAAATATTATAATTTTTTTCTCTGTGTATAAAGAGACACCTGATACATTTCCCGAGTTACAATAGAGATACACTGAGCATAATGAAATATTACCTAAGTTATGAAAATTTTTTCTTGACCACCAGACAATAAACCCCAAGACAGAAATGCAACCCCTAAAGAGTGGAGAAAATACTGATAATCAAAGAGTTGAACCTGTATTTGCTAAATATGTGAGAAATATTCATTCCCCTAAAAAAATTATTGGTGACATAAGTGATGGAGTATAGGCAAGAAGTAAGTTAATAGACAGTACATGTTTGATTATTAATTTTGAACCAAGAATAATTAAGGATGCAATGGATAATGAGGTTGGATAAATGCTATGAATGGAGAGATTGATCAGATTGGGGAGAACAATACCTGAACATTAGTACCAAGACCTATTGACAAGAATGTGATAGGAACCAAATGGATTTTTAGAAATAAGTTCAATGAAAAGGGGGAGGTGGTCAGAAACAAGGCAAGCTTGGTTTGCATAGGTTATGCACAAGAAGAAGGAATAGATATGGAGAGACTTCTTCACTTGTGGAAAGACTAGGAGTGAGAATATTATTGGCTTATACTACCTACAAGAAGTTCAAAGTTTATTAAATGGACATCAAATCTGTATTTCTGAATAAGATACTTGAAGAGGAAGTATATATTGAACAACATTAAGGATTCATTCAACCTAATTAGATGAACATGGTTTCTCAACTAAACAAGGAATTGTATGGATTGAAAAAAGTACTGAAAACATGGTATGAAAGGTTACATTATTATTTAATTAATATTGGATGTTCTAGAACAAGTGAGAACAATAATCTATATTTAAAATGTGAATCTAATGATATGGTATCGATGCTGAAGTATTTGTGAATGGCATAATATTTGGAGGAAATGTCATGTTCTATAAGACATTTTTTGATCAAATGAGTACAGAATTTGAGATGGCAATGTTTGGTGAGATCAAAATTTTCATTGGTTTACAAATTCATCAAACAAAGAAAGGTGTATGTGTGACTTAATCTAATTATAAGTGATGGGGACACAACCCAATAACAAAATGGACACAACAGAAAAGGGAAATTATATTAACTGAGAAAATAAGCTAGTACAAATAGTACAGAGAAAATAAACTTTCGAACATGCCCTAAGGGCTTACAATAGCATAAATCTGGAGAATATTTCTCCTTTTAGCACCTCCTCTCAAACTCCACTCCGAACTGCCTTTTACAATGCCAGAAATCTCCTTAAATAGACCCCGGAGGGTTAAGGACTAGGAGTACATTCTAGAAAGTGCTAGTAGGCATCCACCGACGAAATAGAAGGTTCTGAAAGCTGCATTAGAAGTCGGTGCAAATCTAAAAGAATCCAGAAACGGTAACCAAACTTTCGAGAGGCATAACTTTTGAATCGTAGCTCCGATTGACGAACCGTTTACATTTTCGAAAAGCTCTCAAAGCGCTCTATAGCCCTATGGACTAGATTTTCTCGTCCCCCATTTTTTGACCCTTTTCAAGGTCATTTAATGCCCCAAACCTGACTTTGAAGCATTCTTGGGAGGTCTCCAAAACCCAAAAAATTGCAATAACTTTCAAACCGTGGGGCCTATTGACCTGATTCTTTTTCTGGAATGCTCTAAATCATGATTACATTCATCTGGCCAATTCACACCTTCTAGTCTACTGAAATGATGGCCCAAATACATGCTCCTATTTTTTTGGGATTTTCAAACGCACTAATAGTTGAACTATGAGAGTTGGAACATTTATTTGAGCCAAATGGGTATCCAAAAATGTAAAGACATGAAACAGAAACTAAGTCTAAGTACATTTTTTTGGGTGACACAGGATTGCCCTTATACCTCTGGATGCTCCTGCATCAATAAGAAAGAAATCTTAAAGACATTTGGGATGGATGAATCTAAGCCATTCAGTACACCTATGGTGACTAGACAAAAGTTATTAAAAGAAGACACTACTGGAGGAGTAAATGAGACATAATACATATCCATGATTGGTAAGTTATAGTATGTTGTACATAGTAGACTAGATATTGCACATGTTGTTGGTATAGTTGCAAGGTTTCCATTTAATCAAAAGAAAACACACATGACTCTTGTGAAAATGATATTCATATATCTAAAAGGAATTGAAGATTATGGATTTTGGTATTAAAAAAATGACGACTTTACTCGCAAAGACTATAGATATGTTAATTGAGATGGTAATGTCAATGATAGAAAAAGCACAAGTGGTGTAGCTTTCTTTTCAGGAGAAAGATTGATAACATGGAGAAGCAAGAAATGGAGTTGTATTTCACAATCTATTATTAAAGTCAAATATGTTGCTACTACAATCAATTGTTCAAATAATGTATGGATTAAGAAAGTGTTTGAAGGTATGCAAGAAGAGATAACTGAGCATGTTACTATTTACTATGATAATACTAGTGAAATAAATATTTCAAAAAATCAAGTAATGCATGAAAAAAAAAAGCACATATCAATTAAGTATCATTATTTGAGGGAGAAAGTGAAAGAGAAACAAGTAAGGCTTGAATATATGTAAAGTGTAAAGAGAAAATTCTAGACATATTTACTAAGTTATTGCATAAGGATTCTTTTGAGCATCTAAGAGGTAAACTAGGGTTCTTGACCCTATCCAAAATTTACTAGGTGAAGATGCATGTTGCATCAATTCATGGATGAATTGTAATATCTTTGTGGAGTTGATGCAAAAGTTCACTCTTTAGGAGTTCCATAAAGTTGAGAAGATGACTATGATAAAAATGATGTAATTTGTACATGCAAGGTACAAGGAAAACTACAATTTTTTACAAGTTTCACATTAAAATTCATAGCGAACTTTGGAATTTTTGTCAAAGGGGAAGAGAATCTGAAATACAAAGGGAGAGAGAGTCATAAATCATGAAGATAAAGTTAAAATAAGAAATGTTGGTGAAGATTGTTTCCATTGAAGATATAGACCGAGTTATAGAGAAGTTGTGGATGAAGATAAAGAACTACAAAGTTGTATTGTTGACAATGCATACAATTGATTATTTTATGTAATGCTTTGCAATGTAAAATCATATGTTATGTGTTGTCATCCATGCCAAAGGGGGATTTTTTAGCCCAATTTGATAATATAATTGGTAATGCTATGAATTTATGTAAAAGAGTCATATCAGTTGTTATGTTGTCATTTATGTCAACTTTTAGTTGGCTAGATATTATCCTAACTCGGTAAAGTGCTATATCAGCATATTGATGAAGAAAATTTGATTGATAAAGAGGATTTGAAGAAAGTATGTTGAAGATAGAGTTGATAAGTATGGTATTCAATCAACACTTGAATGAGTTGTATAGTGGTAATGTAATGTTGGTTTGATTATTTTACAATCATGTAATATTGTAATGTATTGAGCTACACAAGCTAAACCAAATGACAAGGTTAAAGAAGGAAGACAATATTCATGGAGTCACTATAGTGTTCACCAAGTAGTTGGCAAAGTTAAGTTGGAATTTTAGTATTTCCTGAGCAAGTTTAGTATTAATTGAGTGTTATATCACCCGAGTGAAATGTTATGTTCACCAAGTAATAGCTAGAAGAACAAAAGTGTAAAGATGGAATCTAAGGGTGAATTTTGGTAGAAATATGGAATGTTCTAGATGTTCGAAGGAATGAGTCAAAGTTTGCTGCAAGACCAACAATTGGTAAAATTCAATAAAGATCTAATGATGGAGATTGTATAAGGATAAGGATGGAGATAAAGTTATATTTTCTATGTGGTTAACCACATTGAATCTAAGATCAATGATTATTATTAAGTAGCAACAATTGAAAGAATCTAGAAGTACATAGATGACTATTTAAGGAGATGTTCAAGATTTTTTAGGTTGTTGATTGGATGTTGGTGAAGTTGTTGTGAATGCAAATTATTGAAGGAGTCTGAGGAGAAAAGTTAAGTCTAGTGAACTGAGAAGAGATGAAGAAGAAGAAAGAGAATGAGTGAATCAACCATTTGAGAGAACCAAATAAATAAATCAAAGGATAGAGATCAGAAAGAGACCAAGCAGAAAGGAGATCTGAACAAGCAAGGTAGCATTATACCTAAATAGACCAATTTATATTGTTACTTTATAATCATTGTAGCAGAAAATCTTGTAGATTGAGTGGAACTAACAAGTCTATAAAATCCTATATGGTAGCATCAATTAGTGGTGTTTATTAGTCCTTTAGAGAAGACCACTCTTTAGATAGGATTAAAGAGTGATAAGTTCTAGATGATATTTTGATTAAAATCATCTAACGGGGTCACATTAACAATGTGTTTGTAACCTTTAACAAGGATGACTCCCAATAGAGTTCACTTCGAAAGAGTGAAATTTTTTGGGTTGCCAGTCCCATGTGGTTTTTTTCTTCATAGGGTTTCCACATTAAAAATCTTGGTGTCAAATGTGTTGATGGGGTTATGTTGCAAGTTAATTTTTGTGTTATTTTCATTTTACTCCAACTCAAGAACAACTAAGTTATGGTCAGTAATAACTAAGTTTTATTACTATTAGTTGGTTATAATAGAACAGTGAATGAATAGTTTGGAGTGAAGTGATTGAAAGAGTTTACTATGAAGTTGAATGAGTACACTGAGTGATTTATTATGATGATTATGAATGTTGTTTGGTATTGAAATTGTTTAAAGAGCCTATAGGATCGCTGAAGATAACCGATTCACCACCCCTCCCCACCTCCCAGTTATCAAACGTGTTATTGATTCATAGTGGTATAGAACTGCTTAAAAAAACTTGATACTTAGATGATTGATAATCAATATATTAAATAGATTGCATTTGATAGTATTTTCATTACATTCTGATAGGCTTATAAATCCTAATTTCCCTCAGAGGAGCTATCTATAGGAATAACTTCACAACACCTAAATGTTTGACTAACTTATTTTATGTAATTAAAATCTGCAAACTAACGTTATTTGATATGCAATGCCTTATAATATTGTGTCTATGTCTTAACCTTTGCTAGATTGTAGCTAAGATTTTGTTTACACAAAGACATTTTCATCCCTAATCATTTAATCACATCTACAACTATCTTTTCAAAATACTGAAACCGTCACTTCAATGGAATTTCATAGAAGCAATTTGAGGTTTTCTTTTCTACATAGAGTTAACAACAATCTAACTAACTTCTCGAGCCACCAACATGAGATAGGCACCTTTTATTCAATAATTGTGTTACAAACTTCAAATTTATGATCTCATTTCTCAAGATGATGTCTCTTTTCAACCTTCTTAGCAAATAACCCATTTTAAAGTTTAATTATATGATATGCCAAGATAGACGAGTACCTTGATAATACATTTTTTTATTAAGAACCCATTTTCGTTTGCTAATCATATAAAATATTATAATCATAGACTTATGATGTGGTAATATATATGTGTATATAATATAACAATTGGAAACAATTGAGTTGTGCTAATTGTTGAAATAAAGAGAAATTCTAAAGACTATTTCAAATACCTAAACAAAATTGTTTCATCATTTTTTAATTTAATTTTATTATAGTAACATTAATAAGAATCTATTATATATTATCATGTCAATGTTAAGGAAGCAATTGTAAACACAATCTATTGTAAAGTATCTTTATTTAATTGTGCATAGCTTTTGATAACAATTTTATGAATTTAATTCCTCGACATTTCAAATCAAACTACGTGATCAATCATCACAAAGAAGAAAGCAAGACAAATATGCACACTAACACTAGAGATTTGAAAACATGCAGGCTAATCTCCAACAAAAATGTACTAAAGACAAAATAAAGTCAAACTCTTTTCTTTTTTTTTTAGAAAACGAATGATTTTTTTCCAAGGGCTTTTGACAAGTGGTTTGATACATCATTAAAATCCTTCAATCATCTTTCAAAACGATTTCTTTATATCAGCATTTTATACAAGACTCCTTGATACATTATTGATTGAAAACGTAGAGGCTAATCTCCAACAAAAATGTACTAAAGACAAAATAAAGTCAAACTCTTTTTCCTTTTCTTTTAGATTCACGAAAACGAGTGATTTTTTTCCAAGGGCTTTTGACAAGTGGTTTTATAGATCATTAAAACCCGTCATTCATCTTTCAAAACTATTTCTTTATATCAGCATTTTATAAAGACTCCTTGATACATCATTGATTGAAAAAAATACGCATCTAGAAGAAGAAAGAGCATAAATAAAATATATGTATATGATGCAACACTACCTACATGACCATCTCTTTCACTACTTTCTTCTTCACTATCTCTCTTTTTAACTGAGAGACAACGACCACTTTTGTCCGTGGGCTTTTCGAGTGTTGCCACAACAACCAACGATGAAGACAGCAAGTTTTCCGCCATTTATTAAAATAGATATAATTGATGCAAGCAGCCAATGGCGAAAGAACACGTGGAAACCAAATGGCCACATATAAAAAATGGTGGCGTGGTGACGTGTCAATGAAAGACAGATTTGTCGTCGTAGCGTAGCTCATTTATTCTCATGAGAGCGCACTAAAAGGAATCTCGCGTGCCTTCCACAATGTTTATCCACAAGCGCAATGACAATCAAAGAAAGCGACTCCGATCTTCTAATCTTCTAATCTTCTACCTAGGGAATTGAGAATTAAAAGGCGACACTTCTTCTTTCCAATTTAAACATAATATCAGATTTTCAGGCTCCATAGTTTTCTTTATTTGCCTATGAATGATTACATCATAAGATCATTTGGAGATTTTAAATTGACTTACGTAAATTTATTTTGTTTCAATTCTTAAATAATACATCTGATTCTCCCTCATAAGATATTGATACTTTGCAAAAAATTAGATTGTAGAGTGGAAAATAAAAACTATTCATGTGGTGAATTTATTGATTTGGTAAAAGGTATCAATAGTGGCTATAGCAAACTTCGCATACATATATCTCTTAAATGGCATATTAAATTCTAACAATTTTTATTTTTTGTTGGTCTTTGTATCTAACTTAACTATTTAAAGTTAAGGATTTTGGCTTCTAGGTATTAATGATGGATGTTGTAAGAATTGTTATGCATGATAAGGTTAAAAAGTGACCAATTCAAAGGTTTGGTCAATACATGATCTCCATTGTATCAATTGTTAACTCAAAATCCCCAAAAACTTGTGAAAAAATGTCTCATTATTTTTGTGCAAATGTTTGAAAAGTGGTTCATAAAATCTCTAGTAGTGGTGCACAAATGGGCATATCATGAATGAAAAATGCTAGAAAAAGGTGGGCGGTGAGGAGGGGGGTAAGGGGGGAATTATCAACTATTGATACATAAATGACAATTATTGGCATGTGTGCTATTATTCAATTAAATTAGTATTTAGGGGTTGGTATGACAATAAATGAGTAGTCATTGGACCCCTAACCACTATTGGTGCATTTATGCTAATGTCATAACATTATTATGGCTCTATATTTTGTTTTACATTATTAATATCAATTCCAAGATGCCAAGAAAAGAAAATTGTGTTCAATTTATTTCTTGTTTTTTAATGTATGATAAATTTTTAGTTAAGGATATTTTTAAAAATCACTTTCAACATAACAAGTAATACCTACATAAAAGTTTCCTAATTTCCAATGAACTATGCCATATTCCAAAAGACGTTTCCCAATTTTTTTTTTTTTATTGAGATAGGCTTAGGAATTAAGTAGTATTAATGGAATAAGCTTTCCCAAATTCATAGTGAATAATAAAATTATTTCTGGATTAGATTGTGTAGAGAAGTTTTGCATCAAAACTTTGAAAAGTTCACATTTGTACTTGTTAATGAACCATGACATTAATATTGTTGTTAGAGTTCATACTAGGTATATTGGTAGGCATCCATCATATAGTTCATCCCCTTACTACGTTGTTCTTGTAAGCTTAATGTCATGTTGAATTCATGTACTTGGTAGATTTAACTACTATGTTCATGCCAAGGATGAGATACCTGAATGACAAACTCATTGGTTCATAGCTCTAGATCAAAGCAGTGTCCACCTATTAATTTTTTTAATGTATTATTAATATCTATGATTATTTTATATAGTAATAAAATCTTTACTTTATCACACAAGTTTTACATATTAGAACAAGTCAAAAAAATTAGAATATGCATGGGATTGGAACAAGAAGATGAGTTGGGTTGGTTGTAGAAGTATATTTGAAATGAGAGTTTGATAGGATATGTTAAAGAGGTCTAAGATTAATTGGGGGAGAGTGCAAAAGGATGAGGATGTTTAGACAATGAGTGTGAAGGTTGAGACAGAGGTTGATCTTGAGGTGTTTGAAAAGCATTCTAACTATAATTGGAAATGTCTCTTCAAGTTGCAACTGCTATAAAAAAAAAGGTGTTTAGAAGACTAAAAGTGATTATTTTTAGTCTAGTATGGTAATATGCTTGTAAATAACACAATTTATATGCTCTTTTTATTTATATTATGCTTTTATTTGTAGTTGAATCCTCTAATAGTAGGACCAAGGTGGTTTTGTCTTTTTTTGATAACAAAGGAATTTCATACCAAAGAGTTTTGGGTCATCTATGTTATTTTAGGTTGATAGAAGAATGTCATGTATGTAGATTATCTACATCATTGGTGATGTAATATTTTGAAGCTTAGAGTTATTAGAAACTTTGACATGTTGCCAAATGTCTTGGATTCTTTTCTGATGAGGTCATTTTTGCTTTGAGGAGTGGAGAGTGATTGGAATACCAATTTTTTTATTCTCCTTGAAAGTGTGTCAAATGGATCAAACTTTTCATGCGACAATGCATTCTATTTGATCCTCTAATGGCCTTTGACAATAATGTTTCCAGGTGTTGGTCCAATCAACATGAGGGATTTCATTAGAAGAGGAATCTTTTTTGTTACAATTTATCTTTAAGAGGGGATATTTTATTTCAAATGAGGGGATTTAAGTTTCTACTAAGACTAATGATTTGATCAGATGAGTATTGATGTCTAGTAAAAAATTTAGATATGGTATATCACTTGTAACACCCTACTAGTGAACCTAAGTGAAATTAACCTAAAAAATGTTACTAAGTTTACTAAATATTTAAGTTTTTTCCTTAAAATTTTTATACAATAGCAAAACAATGATGAGAAAGTAAGATAATAAATACACATCACATAAACATAAGTAATACAAAATATAGATTACATAAACTCAAGGGTTCCTTAATGTAGACTCACATTCATGTAAATTTTATTAATTAGCTTTAGCCATAGTACAATGTCCATATCCATAAGGAAATACCAAATACATAATGTCAAAAGTGAATACATGAAGTATAAATGATATCATGTCGTGTGTATCCACATCCACTACATGTGTTGTGGGATATGTAATGATAATCCATGTACAATAAAATACATCATCCCAAAGGGACCTTGAGATAGAGAGTACATCATACATAGATACATCAAGTGACAATAAAGAAAGTATCCGAGTGATATAAATAAGAATGGTACAATTGCAAAAATGGAACATCCAACACTGAAGAAAATCAATCAGATCTCAATGGTAATAAATCACTACCACCTGACCATGTGGAACCTAAATGTCCCACTCCCAGTACACCAAGGAGATAATTTTAGGTCTCACTCAGATATCAAACCACAAAACCAATAACACAAAACATAGGTAAGAGATCTTGAAATCTATGTATATCAACAATATCACAACTAATGATAAAGAAAAAATGACAAATATCAAAATATCATTAAGTACCAAAACCAAAACCAACTACTAAATACCAAATACCAGAAGAAATTCCAATACCAAATAAATACCAAAACAAAAACTAGTACCAAATAAATAACAACCACCAGAGGAAAACACAAATTCTATGGAGGAGACTTAAATGCTACATACTAGGGAGTTTTGTTAAAGAGTCAACTACTTGAGTTACCTTGGAATGGTCTCTCTCTAGACCCTAGATCCTCAAGTGTTGAGTTAGACTAGTCACTTTGGACCCTAGACCCTCAATGTGACCCATGCAGAACTAGAATACCCTCTCATGAAGATGAGGATTACTAGTCATACATACTCTTTAGGTATAATCCCATTCCCATCCTTAGCCAATAAAAGTGATCAAGGCATGGATGAAGCAATATCACTAATTGTCTTTTTAACGTGTACTACAGATTTTAATTACTAAGCTATCACTTATCAATTTGTGAGATCCAGGGGATTTCTATTGAACAGTTCATAAGACACAACACTTGCTAAATTTATTTCAAATGGAGTTGCAACAAGAGTGGGTTTGACCATGTAGGGAACTTTGTAGTTAAGAGAAATTAAGATGGAGTAGTACTAGGATGACAACCTAACAAGAAGTCTTGATGCTTCACCTCTGTGAGCATCACCTAGATGCAATGGGTTTTATATGTTCCATTCATTCTCACAAGAGATGGGTTCTTGTGAACCACTGCTCATGAAAAATGGGTTAATGAATTTGGCTAAAAATTACATGGTGGAATCCTGATAGTAATATCATAATTGGACTTGCATGTGGAAAGTATCTCTTGCTTTGCAACTGGCAAGCTTAAGGGATTTTCTAATGAATGATTCATAAGGAACAACACTTATTGAATGTTTTACCAATGGGATTCTAAGAAGAGTAAGCTTAACCATGGAGGAAACTTTTTAGCTTAGCGTGCACAGGCTAGAGTGGCCTCACCTAGTTGTAAGGAGTGTAAGTGTTCCATTCTTTCTCATAACAAACGAATTATGTGAAACACTACTCATGAAACACAACTCAATGAGTTTGACTCAAAAAATTCTATAGTTGTATCATGATAGCAATATCAAGACTTCCTATTATTACTCAAGTCAATCAAATCTTACATAATGCATCTTCCATCAAAGATGACTAAGTTATATATTTGGACTCAATTATCCTCCATCCAAACTGTACAGTTGACCAATTTTCAAAAAATAAAAAACATCATGAATTTTTCTAAAAATTTTAGCATTTGGTCTTCATGATCTGCATAATTTGTAATTGAAAACAACAACAAAATTTAGAAAAAAAATCACTACATTTTTGTGAATTTGTAATAAAAAAAATTAAAAAAAAACATTTGACTTTGTTTTATCTTTAGTACATTTTAGAAAGAAATTAGCCTGTCCATACATATTTGAAATAGGGTTAAAGCCAACGGAAATCTTGGGGGCTTTCTAACAATGATTGTAGGGTTAAACAAGCAATACTCAAACCTTCCCTCAAGTGAAAACTTATTTTATGTGATTGGTAAAACGCATGGGATGGCAGATGGCAGACCCCATTTGTTTGTTTGGATAAAAACAAATAATGTCAAGTGCCTTTCGTGTCCCCACAAAATGAGAGCGGAGCACAAATGATTTCTTCAACAGTATATATGTACATTATCCACATTAATCTCTCCCACTTTTCGTACTAAAATGGCCGCATATGCCAATACTCCGCCACTTTTTCATCATTTTGTCCTTTTTAAGAGGTGCTCAAACATTGACAAATGAATTGTCAACCAGGCTTATGATTGATTTGAGAAGACCGTGGCATATAGGACTAAAATTATATTCATTAAATAAATTCTCGGATGGAAAAACTACAACTTACGAATTACGTAGTAGTTAAAATAGGCCTAACATTATAAAAAATTCGAGTGGATGAATTATTCGCCACGTTCCCTCCCATTTCACCATGAATGACTTACAAAACTTTAAATGACAAAATTTATTTGACTAGCACTTCCATCAAAAGGAGGTGCAATGAGTATGTGAATAGGTTTTTTTTAAATTTGAAAGTATATTTAATCTATGCCATTTTAATTCAACATTTAGTTTTTTCTGATGATTAGTTTCTTTTTTAATAATTAAATTTAAAAGTTACATATTTATAAAAAGAAGATCAAGGGATACAAGATCACCTCAGGAAAGTTCAAACAATGAGGCCAGAAACTCAACTACTCATGAAAAAAAAAAAAGTTCAGAGACCGAAAACTCAACTACTCATCAAAAATATATAAAGTCCAGAGGCCAAAGTCCAAACATGAAGAACATAAAAACGTAAAAGCCCTCAAACTACGAGTGCAGTGCCCCCAGAGGAGGGAGGATCTATGTCACCATAATCCCAAACATCAACGAGGTTATGGGGTGGCTCAGAAGGAGCCCACCCATCATCAACAGCAATAGCATCAGGAACATCTTTTTCTTCTTCTGGCTTGAGAGGGGAAATGCCTAAATCCAGTTAAGGGAAAGACCATTTAGGGTCTCAACCAGAGGAAGGCCACCTAGAACCAAGAGCAATTGGAGGAACCATCAGGGACTAGCCAGAGCCTGACCTCCGAGGAGGCGATGTAGAGTGGCGATGACCACTAAATCTACCACTAGGGGAGTGACATGGAGGCTGCACACTCGGAGTGTGTGAGTGGTGAACATAGTTGCTATGACCCCATTGCCGGCCACACAACAATGTACAATATTTAGAAATGGTGTCAGGCAGCACCCTAGCTACTATGCAAGGAGTGTTTCCCTAGTGAGCAAGAAGCTCATGGAGGTGGGCCACCTCCAAAGCTACCTTGTTAGTTTTTACTTGAATCTGCATCATTACATTGTTACAAATATTACAGGCTTTAGTGAATATAGAAACATTTAGATCAAGAGAGTTGTGAGAGAATAAAACAACGTTTTGATGTTTCTAGAGAGTAAAAAAGCTTTCTATTCAAAAAGCATGCCAGATTTGGGAATACTTAAAAGGGAGCTTGGGTGTATCTCCCAAAACAACCACATGCCAAGAGAAAGACTTTGGGCGAAATGGTTTGAAAAAATCATGAATCTAGTGCTAGTAATGTTGAGCATGCCTGCATAACCAAAAAATATGCACAAAGCTTTCTAGCTACCGACAGAAAGGCATTGGGATCAAGAACACCCAAATGCTTGAGTCAAGGGCCTAGAGGCAGCCCTTGAAAGAGAAGGCACAAGCAAAATGAACAATCTTTGGTTCAGTTATGGTTGTCCATATAGTGGCAAACCTATGACTCCAGGTCTTCTGAGAGGACTGCAAATGCCAATGCTAGTTGAGGACATCTACCATTGGTAGGTGAGGGACCAACCACCTATAGCCCAATTTGAGTTTGTAGCTAGTCACTGGAGTGGCGGGATACCACTTCCAGTCTTTCCACCATGACCTAGATGATTGAATACCAAGCTTGTGCAACATATGAGGAGGCACCACAAAACTAGAAGATCAAATGTTTGTCGATCTAGATGGTCAAGCCTAGATTGCACCTGCATGTCCTCCCATGAGTGAAGGCTCATAATGGCTCTAAAAAAAAGATCCTTGGTTGTCTTGATGCTACATTTGAAAAAATTTAGAGCATTAGCTCCCTTTAATTTGGCCAAAGGCACACCTTGAATGGAAAATAAGGGCAACCACCACACATTGTGTTGGTTCATTTAGAGATCATCTCTAAACCCATTGCCATCCCATCAAAGCCACAACTTAACAACTTCCTAGGATTTTCATATTTTTTTAGCAACAAAAGTACCCTAAATTTGCATAAGTTCAAAAGTGATAAGAAGGGTTTGAAAGCCAATCCCCTTCTAGGAAGGTTGGTTAACTAGGTAGGCCGAAGAAATGCAATGTCTCAGTAGAACCTTCCAAGCCTCATTGCTAGTGAGGGCCCATATGAACCACTTAGCACAAAGTGATACAAAAGCATCGTGGGTTTTCTCAGTGACTACTTTGTAGTTCATGGGAGGAGGATTGATAGTTTCTTTGGAGGGTGCTTGGATTGGTACTGAGTTGAAGAAGAGGTTCTTGGTAGAGGTTACCTAGTCATCTCTTGGTAGTTCTTGGTTGAGAATTTAGTGGATGAATGGACTTGGCAATCCTAGAGGTGCTTGGTTGTCAAAGGAGCTCAGCATAGCTTGGGGCACTTGATCGTTGAAGGCGCTCGTCGATGCTTGTAGGAACTTGACATACACTGGGAGCTCGATGAAGCTTGGTTGTAGTGTTTCTCGAGTTGTTCGATCTTTGAAGGAGTTTGGTTGTTGGAGGAACTCAGTCTGTGAAGGAGGAACTCAACATATATTAGGGAGATTAGCTATTTCGGTTGCTATGTTGACTGAGTGGCTTGATCAATGAAGGGGCTCGGTTATGCTTAAGGATTTACTGATGCTCAGTGATGGTTTCTAACACTCATTGATGTCTTGGTTTTTTGTGTTTCCTGAGTTTTTTGTGAGTCAGCCTTTTGGCATTTCATTTGGGTTGTAGGTATTCAATATGTGTTGCAGTCAACTTGTGGCTTATGCATATATTTAATGTTAAGGTTTATTTTAATTTATAATTGCTAGGTCGACTTGTGGCTTAGTTGCGTATAAGTAAGGGGAGTCTTGTGGAGTCTTTAGGCATTCATTCAGGGGGAGTGGATCCTGAGTTCAATGTGGAGTAGCTAAAGAGTGAATATTTCCTAAGTGTGTGGATATAGTGTCGAATGTGAGGCAATTCACACCTGGATCTTGCGTAAATTTTAAGAAGGGCTAGTAGTTGAGGCTTGGGAAACAAGGAGATTTCTTGGTGGGCTTATGAGCACAATTTTAGATCTTCCTTGGAAGTTTCTACCAGTGTGGATCTAGGCTAGCTATTTTTGGAATTGGATCTTGAGGGATCTCATAGAACTGTTATTGTAATTACTATTGTATTTGGCCATAACCAGGGAGGCCTTACAACTTGGCACATTGCATGTAATAAGTTATTTTATGAATAAATAATTGTGTTTGGTATTAGATCTTGTATCTTGTATTGTGTTTCCACTATGTGGTTATTTACTGGGGGCTACAACATATCCTTTGGGGATTCTCTTGCCTTGCATTGTGTCACAAAGTGAAGTACCCTGCTTTTGGGTAGAAAGCAACCCAAGACCACTAGTATTTTTGGAAAGACAACAAAACTCCCATGCCACTCTATGGAAGCCATGATGAGAAGCATCAGAGGCCCAAATAATATCCCTCAATAGTCACTTGAGCTTGAAGTATGAAGCCTTAGAGGGAGCCTGACAAGAGGAGTAGTAAACATGCGTGGTGGCCACAACTTTAGAAAAAATCTAAATTTTTTTGGCTAAAGATAGGTGCTTGGTGATCTAGTAATCCAACTTCTTCACAATCCTGGCCAAGATAGCATTCCAAAGCTCCAAAAGAGAAGCTTGAAAGGCAAAGGGGATGCCAAGGAAGTGAAATATTTCTCCATGTTGCACCCATTTCCATTGGTAGTAGTCAAGCCATGATAGGCCAGACATAAAAGACTGCCTATAGCAAAGGGTTTTCTGCCATTGAATAGAAAAGTCAAAGGCAAGACAAAAAGTGTCCAAGTAGTGTAAGGCATTGGAAAATTCTCCTCATTCTCAATGAGTGTGAGGAAGGAATCATCTGCAAAGTGGCCATTGACCAATTGGGTTGTTGAATTGGGGAAGGAGATGCCATGCACTAGGCCAACATAAATGGCATTGGCAAACATGTAGCCAAACCCTTCTATCACCAAAACATAAAGAGAAGGTGCACAAGGACACCCTTGGCGAATAAACCTAAAGAGCCCAAAGGCATTAGATTGCCACCCATTAATGGTAATAAATGTAGAGGTTGTTGGAAATAGATGGAGTAACTAAGGGGGGGGGGGGTGTGAATTAGTTACCACTAAATTCTTCAGATCCCTTGGATGTTAACAATAAAATTACAGAAAATGTTGTAACTTGGTAAATGCAGAGTATGTTTTACTTTAGCAGATCTACCATCAATAGTAATAGTTTGCAAACATGAGAGAAAAGAAATGAACACAAGAGACACCAGATTTAACGTGGAAACCCAATATGGGAAAAATGACCAATGTAACTAGTTACTATTTTTCACTCTTCTGAAGTGAGCCCTGTTAGGAGCCAACCTGGTTAAGGTTACAAAACACACTGTTAGGTGTGACCTTGTTAGAGGATTTAATCACCCTATAAGGAGTGGCCTTGTAAGAGGTCTTAAAAAAATTCAATGGAATTGTCACCCTATTAGAGGATTTACAACTGTCTGTTAAACCAACTCTATTGAAATGACCTGATTGAGATGCAACTGAATTGCTGATTATAGATCTTTGTTCTACTTCACAAAAGCTTGATTCTTCTAGATTGAATATAACTTTGCTGCTCTATAAGGATATCTAACCATCCTTCAAGTTCGCTCACACACTTTCCTTCTCAATCAATCAATACACTTGCATACTATTGAAATTCACAACTTGACCTTATATTTATATTGTTCAGATTGTCAAGTTGGCTCAATACAAATTAAAATGACCAATAATCATTACCATAGTTGGCTAGAATCAATGCTTGAAATAAATAAACTTCATATCCCAAATCAACAAAATCCTTCAATAGCCAACCCAACTCGGTAAACATTGGTCCTAAAATGATTTCCAATGTTAACCAACAAAAGCTTGGTTAACACCATAAACTTGCAAAGTCCTTTGGCAACCAAGTTAACTTGGTTAATACTAACTTTGACCAACTTTTCTTCGTTAACCATGAGAACTCAGTTAACACTACTTTCTGCCATAATTTCCTTCGATGCCCAAGTGAGCTTGGTAGACACTATCTTTGCAGATTAATCTCCAAGAATGCTCGGTAGACATGGAAAACTATCTTATTGACCAAGTGAGATTGGTAAGCACTGATTGACAACTGATATGACATTTGTGTAACATTAAGGACAACACACAATTAGCCAATTGTATTCAACTGTCTCCCTCTTTGGCATTGATGGCAACACAACATGTCATAGCACAATGAAAGTTGAAAATAAGACTTTCTCTGATACAAAGTTTCTCCCTCTTAGATTTTATACCACAAGCTTCTCTTTTATGCGGTAATCTCCCTTTGTGAAGGAATTACATAGCTTCTTTCTCAAAATAAATTTCAAAAAGATATGACAGTAAACTTCTCCTTCTTTGACAACACATGACAAAGACAACACATACCAAATTAGTATCAATGTACCTTGAGTACTAATTCATATGCAATATTCTCTTGACTATGCTACATCAACTAATAGATCTTCAACTTGGTTCCTATTGATGTATCACTAAAGTTTTATTTAGTGAGCTTCAGATAGGGGAATGACCCCTAACTTACCTCTTAGATACAGGAATGCATCCTTAGGTATTGGCTTGGTAAATATGTCTACAATTTGTTCTTTTGTATGGACATATTCCAATCTAATTTCTTTGTTTTGCACCAGTTCTCTAATAAAATGATATTTTATAGCAATATGCTTGGTTTTGGAATGCATCATTGGATTCTTTGATAAGTTAATTGCACTTCTATTATCACAAAACATGACAACTAGTTCCTTGATTTCAACCTTCATACCTTGCAACAATTATTTAAACCACACAATGTTAGAGCAATTTATTACTGCTACAACATATTTTGCTTTTGTCATGGATTGGGATGTGCAGTTTTGCTTCTTGCTTGTCCAAGATACCAACCTTTTACCAAGAAAGAATACTCCACTGCTTGTGCTTTTTCTATCATCAATATTTCCTACCCAATCAACATCAATAAATACTTTTAGGTCTAGATTTCCTCCAAGTTTATACCATAAACCATAGGCTTCAGTGCTTTTCAAATATCTCAAGATTCTTTTGATTTCCATCATATTATTTTCTCTACATTTAGCTAAGAATCTTGCCACTATACCAACTGCAAGAGCAATATTAGGTCTTGTATGAACTACATATTGTAATTTTTCAATCATTGATCTATACAAGGTTTGATCTACCTCTTTTGAGTCATCATCTTTGGTAAGCTCTAATCTAGTACACATGGGGGTTCCAAATGGTTTTGAATCTTCCATACCAAACTTCTTGAGTATCTCCTTGATATACTTAGACTGAGTGATGTAGATACAATTCCTGCTCTGTTGTATCTGAAGTCCAACAAAGAACTTAATCTTACCAAACATAGACATTTCAAATTCTTTTTTCATTTACTTTGAATTTTTTTTTGCATAGATCATCATTCCTTGTAAATAAAGTATCATCCACAAATATTTCTGCCAATACAATCTTGTTATCTAGTCCTTCCTTGATGTACAAACTACTGTTATCATTAGTTCTTTGGAAACCAACTTGTATAAGGTAGTTGTGCAACCTCTCATACCATGCTCTAGGAGCTTGTTTCAGACCATACAATGCTTTATGTAATTTACAGACCATGTCCTTTTTTTCTGGATCAAAACCTTCTGGTTGTTCAATGTATCAAGAATACCATTGAGAAATGTAGATTTAACATCCATCTAATATACCTTAAATCCTTTATGTGCTACATATGCAGGTAAGGTCCTAACACCTTCCAATCTTGCAACAGGAGCAAAAGCTTCACCATAATCAATGCCTTCTTCTTGAGAGTAGCCTTTACATACCAATCTAGCTTTATTTCTTGATACCTTACCATCTTCATTCAACTTATTCCTGAATACCCATTTTGTGCCAATCACATTTTTGTCTTTGGACCTAGGTACAAGAGTCCAAGTTTTTTTCTTTTCTATTTGTTCTATTTCTTCATTCATAGCCTCAATCCAACTTTCATTTTCCAATGCATCTTTAACACTTCTAGGTTCAAATTCAGCAAGTAAACATGTATCTTTTAGCTTACTCCTTATCATAGTACCTTTTTTTTTATCTCCAATAATTTGATCAGGTGTATGATGCCTTCAGACATACTTAGCTAATACAAGTTTCTTGCCTTTTGAATGAATTGCATTGTCTTCCTCTTGAATTTCAACTTGAGACTTGGGTTGTTTTGTCTATGACTCGGGTCCTTTAGACTCGGTAGGCATTGGCTCGGTAGCTTCAAATTGTAACTTGGATTCCTGTGACTTGGTTTGAACTATTTGTGACTCGATAATTGTACTGAGCTTAGTAGATGTGTAGACACCTAAATTTGATTACACTATTTTAGTAATCCTATTTAGTTATCTAAAAAGGGCATTATTAATTAAATTTCTATTTAATTAATCCTTTGTCATCCCCTAGTTGATTAATTTAATTAATCATCTATAGTCCTAATTGATAAATCAAATAATCTATTATTTATCAATTAAATCCTATTCTTCTATCTAATTCCAAAAATCCCCATTTATTAAATAAATCTATTTGATAAATGAAATCCTCAAATTCAAAAACCCCTAACCTATCTCTAATCCTCCATTTAGCCTAATCCACCCCATCCACCCATACTAACCAAGCTTAGCCACTAACTCACCCACCCTCATTAATGCCATCCACTTGCACATCTCTAACATCTCTAATCTAATCCTAAACCCAAGCCTAATCCACTCCCTAATGTTGTCACATTCCTTAAACAAGTTTAAGACTTTCCTAATCCAAACCAAAGTCTCCCCTCAAAAAACCCAACCACTAAGTCATGAGTGCTCTTACAAAACATAAAGACTCTTACAAGCCCACTCATGACTCTTACACCCATCTTCCACACTCTTCCCTCTTCCACACTCATTCCTCTTACATCCCTCTTACATACTCAACCCCACTCATCATGCCTTTAACCAACCCTTTACCCTACCCTCTCACACTCATCCTCCTTGTGACAAGTGTCACCTTCCCATTAGTGCTAAACAAGCACAATCCATGTGCTCTCCTTTGAGTGCATCCTAGCCCTCCTTAAGCCTTCATCCATCCTTGCATCTAAGCCCTCCATCCCTCTACCCCTTAGCCTATAAATTGAATCCCATCCCAAGCCATTTCATCAACAATCTTTGAGCTAAAGTTACCATGCTATTTTGAGAACCAAAGCCATCAATCTTACCCTTATAATGCCAAATTGAGAGCTCAAAAAGCTACCAATTTTCCATTACCCATCTCCATTGAAGCAGCTTTTGAGCATCTTGAGCATACATCCACAGCAAAAGGACACATCTACAGAATCAAGAAAGCATGGAGTGTTTTCTCTTGTGAGGTTTGCACTTCTTGTTTTCTTTCTTTGTCTAAGCATATATGTGAATTTAGTTTTTGGTTTGTGAATGTTTACTTTATTTGTTAATGTTCTTTGCATACTAAATCTTGTTCTACAAGATGTAGTCTACATATTATCAAATATACCTGGCAAAGTGTTAGATTCATAGTAGACAAACCTTCTGTAGTCTTTTGGTTCTTTCATGCTTTCTTCTTCAGCCTTTTCTGCAAACTCATCAATTCTCACATGTGCACTTTATATGATTTTGTGAGTAGACAAATTTAAACATTTATATGCCTTGCTTTTGTTGGAGTATCTTAGAAATATACCTTCATCACTTTTTGCATCAAATTTTCTTTTTCTAGATTCTTTCAAGATATAAAATTTACTTCCAAATACTTTCAGGTAGCTTATATTGGGTTTATAGCCATACCATAATTCATAAGGTGTTTTATATGAATCCTTCTTCAACTTTACTCAGTTCAAAGTATGAACTGCAGTGCTGATAGCTTCCTTCTAGTATTTGATAGCAACACTCTTTTCAATCGTTAGAGTCCTTGCACAATCCATGATAGATCTGTTTCTTCTTTCAGCTATACCATTCTATTTGGGAGTTCCAGGGGCTAATACCTATCTTTTAATTCCTATTTCAATGCAAAATTTGTTGAATTCATTGGAGATGAATTCACCACCTTTATTTAGTCTTAAACATTTTAGTCTTTTCCCTGTTTCTTTCTCTACTCTTGCCAAATACCATTTGAATTTCTCAAATGCTTTTGACTTCTCTCTTAAATACATAACAGTCATCATTCTAGAGTAGTCATCAACGAAAAGAATAAAATAAAATTCTCCACTATAACATTCTACTCCAATAGGTCCACACAAATCAGTATGCACAATTTCCAAGATATGTTCAGATTGATATTTTTTGCTTTTAAAACTAGTCTTTCCCATTTTGCTAATTCGATACTTCTTGCATAGACCAACATCTAGTTTCTTCAAACTAGGAATACCTCTTACTTTCCTGAATTTTCTTATTTTCACCACGTTATCAAAATTTACATGACATAACTTTTTGTGCCATAACCAAATTTCTTCTACTTGAGCAATAAAACATGAGCAATTGCCAAGATCAAGATAAAATAGGTTACCTTTTGTTTGTTTGCCTGATCCAATCAGTTTTCCTTTGTCATCTAGTAGTCTTACCTTTCCATGCATGAATTCTACTTTGAATCCAATGTTGATAAGTTGTGCCACACTCAATAGATTATGTTTTAGTCCTTCAACCCAATAGGCATTGTCACATACAAGTTCTTTGGTTAATGAGATTTGGCCTCTCCCTTTTATACAACAAAGATCACTATTTGCAAACCTTACACTACCACCATCATAGTCTTCAAAGTGTTCAAAATTTGTTTTGTCTCCAGCAATGTAAACTATTTCATCTTCACTATTATCAGAATCCTTAGCCATAAAGCAAGTTTTCTTACCTTTTTCCTTGTATGATTTATGACTTTTGGAATCCCTTTTGTCTTTTTAATTGTGACTCTTCTTTTCATCCTTATCTTTGTTTGGGCACTTGGTAGCAATATGACCAACTTCTTCACATGAAAAAAATAATTAGGGGAACTTTACCTTTGTATTTTTCTCTGCCTCTAGAATATTTCTTTGCAAGTAAAGCTTCAAAAACTTCAAGATCACTATCAAAACTTTTCTTTGATTCTTCTTCACCTTCTAATTGAATGTCCTTTATTTTCTTGCCTTTCTCCTTAAGTGAAAGCTTGGCCTCAAATACAGATTCAATATTCTCAGAAGCTGGAACATAATTGTCATAATTGTCTAGCTCAAAAGTTGTCAATCTTCCTACTAAGGTATCCAAAGTTATCTTATGATTTGTCTCACACCTCCTTTCTTGAATAACATATACTCTAATTGCATAGATAGGAAGCAATTTCTAAGAACTTTACTTACAATAGTTTCTTCCTTGATTTCTCCTCTAAATGCTCTAATTGCACTGACAGTGGCTTTGATTCTTTCCACATATTTGGCAACATTTTCATTTTCTCTCATTCTCATCTGATCAAACTGTCCTCTAAGGCTTTTTGCTTTAGCTCTCTTCACATTGTCATCACCACCATAGATGTCCTTTAGTTTATTCCACATTTCAAAAATGGTTTTGTAGTCCTTGATTTCATCAAATTCATCATAGCTAAGAGCAGATGCAATATCTATCATCATGGTGTTATGGTTCTTTTTCTCAACAATATCTCCAATAGAAAATGTGTCAGTAGGAGTTGTGTATTCTTCATCAAGGTATTTCAATCCTGAATCACTAATGGAAGCCAGATGAAGTCTCACGAGTCCTTGCCATGTTGAAAAGTTGTCTTTGTTAAGCTTTGAAATTTCTCTCTTATAAGACATCCTAATCTTTAGCTTAGGTCCTTGAAACTTTTCTTGCAAGCACCAGAAGCTTTGATACCAAGTGCTAGAAATAGATGGAGTAACTAAGAGGGTAGGGGAAGGGGGGGCTGAATCAGTTACCACTAAATTATTCAAATCCTTTGGATGTTAACAATAAAACTAATTGTTGCTATTATTCGGTAAACATACAAAAAATATTGTAACTCGATAAATGCAGAGTATGTTTTACTTTAGTAGATCTACCATCAATAGTAATAGTTTGCAAACATGAGAGAAAACAAATGAACACAAGAGACACTAGATTTTACATGGAAACCCAATATGAGAAAAACCAAAAATGTAACTAGTTACTGTTTTTCACTCTTCTGAAGTGAGCCTTGTTAAGATCCAACCTGGTTAAAGGTTATAAAACACACTATTAGGTGTGACCTTGTTAGATGATTTAATCACCCTATAAGGAGTGGCCTTGTAAGAGGTCTTAAAACAATTCAATGGAACTGTCACCTTGTTAGAGGATTTACAACTAGCTGTTAAACCAACTCTATTAAGAGATTTTGGATCATTGCTACAATAGTAAGAAAGTAACAATGAAATGACCTGATTGAGATGCAACTGAATTGCTAATTACAGATCTCTATTCTGCTTCACAAAAGCTTGATACTTCCTGATCGAATATTACTTTGCTAATCCACAAGGATATCTGACCATTCTTCAAGTTCGCTCACACACTTTCCTTCTCATCAATCAATACACTTGCATACTACTAAAAATCACAACTTGACCTTATATTTATATCGTTCAGATTGTCAAGTTGACTCAATAAAAATTACAATGACCAATAATCATTACAATAGTTGGTTGGAATCAATGCTTGAAATAAATAAAGTTCATATCCCAAATCAATAAAATCCTTCGATAGCCAACCCATCTCGGTAAACATTGGTCCTGAAATGATTTCTTGTGTCAACCAATAGAAGCTTGGTTAACACTATGAACTTGCAAAGTCCTTTGGCAACTGAGTTAATTCGGTTAATACTAACTCTGACCAACATTCCTTCATTAACCATGAGAACTCGATTAACACTACTTTCTACCATAATTTCCTTCGACACTTGAGTGAGCTTGGTAGAAACTTTCTTTACAGAGTAATCTCTAGGAATGCTCAGTAGACATGGAAAACTATCTTACTAACCAAGTGAGCTTGGTAAGCACTGACTGACAACTGATATGACATTTGTGTAACATCAAGGAAAACACACAATTAGTCAATTGTATCTAATAGAGGTATACCTAAAAAAAAATTGCATGGACTAAAGGAAAACAAGACCAAACTCGAGCTTACAATATGGCTAGTATGAAGGGGCACTCAATATGGTCATAAGCTTTAGCAAAATAAATCTTGAGAAACAATGCATGCTAGTTTGATTGGTGTACCCATTCCATACCTTCCCAAACAACAATGATATTATCTAGGATATACTTGGACTCGATAAAGCTAATTTTTTTAGGGCACAAAATTTGAGGAAAGAGATGTCTTGATCTTTAGGGAGAGAGCCTTAGCAATGATCTTGTAAGAGAATTTCATAAGCATGATGGGCCTCTAGTTGCAAATGTCCTCAGGGTTACTGGCTTTAGGTATGAATTTGATGTTACCCTTGTTAATTATGCCCACTAGTGTTTGAGAATTAAAGGCTTCAAGATAAACTTTGTGTAGATCAGGGTCAATGTCATACCAAAAGGCTTTATAAAATTCACAAGGAAAGCCATCACCACAAGGGGCTTTATCGTCTACCATAGAAAATATATCCTCTTTGAGATCAACAAGAGTAAGCTTATGCTCACAAAATGTGTATTCTTAAGGAACAAGCCCATTGGGGTGGTAGTGATGCAAGCTTGTAAAGCTTGATCCAATTCCATAGAGGCACCCTAAGAAATGAACACTTTCTAATATTGGCTCACAAAATCCTAAAGAATATAAAAAAGATCACACAAAGTTTTATGACCTTCCTTGAAATGTTTGATGCCACAATAGAGTGATGAGCCGTAAGAGCTTGGAAAAACTCTTTGGAAGCTTGATCGACAACCTCAAACTAGTGAAGGCAAGCTTTGATTTGAGTTCCTAAGTGGCATAGCTATAAGGAACCTACTTCTAGTGATGAAGCTTGGCTAGCTAGGTTTGAAAATCTATATCAAATAGATAAATGGAAAGGGATTTAGAGGCCATACAGAAGATCTTTAGTAGTGGCTTCATAAGATCTTCTACGATATTTTTGGTGTACTTTAGGTTTTTATTATTTTGAGCTCCTAAGTGAATGGTAATCCAATGAAAAATATGTCAAGTCAAGTCTAGACTGCCATAATGATTTATTTTCTTCTTATCTACCTCTGGGAGCCTACCCATGTAGGAAATGGAGCAAGTCAAGCATTATTAGTCAGCTAGGTGATTTTAGGATGGGTAAGTAAGTGTCAAGCTTTTCATAAGATGAGAAGAAAGATGAATGAGCTCTATCGATACATCTATCCATGCTTAGAACCTACTTGAAGTAAAGAACCAATTTTGTGTACATAAGAAGAAAAGATTCCATGAAGATCCAGAGCCAGAGCAATGGAGAAGTAACCAATTGAATGAAGAGATCATGGAAAGCATGGATAGGAGTTGGCGATGCATTTCGAGTGATTGATGTGATCAGAGCAACTGTCCAGATCAAATTATGATCAACCATGTCAAGAGGAACAAAAGTCAAATATCATATAAGTAAGGATTCATGTGACTAAGCATTGAAGAGTCAAATATCTGAACATAAATATCCACATGACAATGGACCCACAACAAGCCAAGTGAAGTGGTTAATAAGCGATTTAATCCAATGGCCCTTGCTTTACCACTTTAGCCAAATGAAAACTCTTTAATGTTCACAGTGTAGTGGGAGTCATAGATCTCCTTCCACCTAGTTAGTTATAGACCTAAATCATTAATTCATCTTAATCATCCAACAAAGCTAAGATCGAATGGTGCTTGTCATGTTTCGGGCCTAAATGTTGAAAGACAAAAAGTTTTGTAGAAAGTCTCTGGAATAGTGACACTTGTCCACACTCCAATCCATTTTGGGACCAAATGTTGAGGGATTTTTTTTTGGAGAAGTTAATATTAATGCTTGCCACATCATCAAAGAGGAAGTCACGAAGTTATGCTTGATAGGTAAGCATAGATAGGGTATCAAGCCAAGGTCACCATTCGATCAAACATAGATCAATGACTCCAAATGAATTTTAAGCCAATTTTGAGCAATAGTCATCTTGTATTCACATATTCTTTGGAAAGAGGACATGTGACATACTTGATGAAACATCTATTAAGGCATCAACATCCTTAACAAATGTTACACACCCTTTAATGAACAAAGATCAAATGGCCTTAGTTGTGTTTTAGGCCTAAATATTGAAGGACAAAAAGTTGTGGAGAAAGTCTCTAGAATAATCACACTTGTCCACACTCAAATCCATTTCAGGCTAAAAATTGAAAAGATCAAAATTGGCTTGTGAATGACAACTGTAGATTTAGATTATGAAGGCAAAGAGCTTACATGATCATGGATATAGATTTTGAGGAAATCAATGGTGGTTGTGAAACAATTGAAAAGATAAATGCGTTGACCGAGAGAAAATAGAGTAATGCCACATGGGGGTGTGGACCTAGCTTATTAACATGGAATTTCTAATCAAAGTGCAAAGATTCAATTGTGATCGTTGATCTTGATATATCGTGGCCATCCATTTTCTCATCAAAAGAAGGATAAAGTTAAAGGTCCAGTCAAAGCACAAAGACCAATCTTGATTGTCAATTTGGTAGCTAAAAATGATACATTGATGAAAAAGGTTTAAACCCATAGAAATGACTAGAAATATGAAATAGAAAAGGTGGCACGAAGGGTTTTTTCTAAGCTAGTAAGGGAAAATGAAGCATTTCGAGCATATTCTAGAATGACAGTGAACTACAAAAGCCATGGAGGATGCCAGAGGTTAATAAGAAGTATCATGATGTCAAATACAGAGTCAAGAATGTTACCACAACCATGTAATGATACAAAACTATTAGGGTTTTGAGGGTTTTTTTTCCTTTGATATATTGAATTGTAACTAATGACTGATGATTCTTGAGTGATACAAGTGCTTTGTATGGTAATCATGAAATGTAACTTGCTAGATCTAAAGTATTGGAATTCTTTATAATAATTGGGAGGGGGGAGGGGTGAATAAGTTATCCAAGGTATAGATGTACAAATAAAACTTTTCATAGCTTAGTGAACCCATATCCATAATACATATTCATCATGCATGCATCCATTAGAGCATACAATCACTTAAACTTTGTATCTTACTATCAAATCAAGTTTGTAGAAATGTAAGCATGAAACATAATAGATTCAATAATACATTTAACATAATGATTTTATGTGGAAACCCAATTTGGGAAAACCACCAGTAACATGCTACTCATTCTTACTCTTCTAAAGTGATGCCCTATAAAAGGCCAACCCTATTAAAAGTTACAATGCACATTGTTAAATGTGACTTGGTTAAAGGATTTCAATCACCTTGTTAGGAGTGAGTCTTGTTAGAGGATTTTAGATCATACACTTGGAATGTCACCCAGTTAAAAGATTTACAAATGACTATTAGGTCAACCTTAATCCAAAGGATTTACCCTAGACTGGTACAATAATTAGAAAGTAACAATAAGGATTGATCTAATAACAACTTACAACACACTTGCAAATTATAAATCTCTTTTTTGAGTCCTCCATTCTGCTTAGCTTTCACACACTTTAGCTCTGATAACTTTTTCACCCTTCAAGCATCCATACCCTTAAACCTTCTTGCTTTTCTTGCCAATAGCAGTCTCTTCTCTTTGGTCATTGAATGAAGCAATACCTTAGACTCCTTTTCTTCCTTAGGTTCTCACACAAAAAATTTTGCTTCTGACCAACCATCTCTATAAATAGAAAACTTGGATCCTTTTCTGTTCATCCTCTATTATCCATTTTAGGGTTAGGTAGGATTAGGTAGGATTCAATGAATCTACATATCTTTTCATTTTATTCCCTTCTAGAAACTTATCCTTCAATCCTCTTTGAATTCATCTCAAAATAGTTCATCTTGAATTTTGAGCCACTAGCTCATCAAGCTTATCTTCCACACACTTCACACAATCCAAGAAATCAAGCTTGTTGGCTCAAATTCATCAAATTCACTATCTTACTCATAATGTTGACACTCAACATTAACTTGCTTCTGATGCTTGACACATACTATGTTGCTTGGCATCCACTATCAAACCACTCGATACTATCTAAAGTTTATTGGTGCTCGACATCAACTAAACTTTACTTAGCTTACATTGTATCACTCAACATACATTAAAAATTGAATTTGCTTGGCTCCAACTAATTTTCTACTTGGATTACACTAACTTTTTTTGGCACCTACCTATGAATATTATTAAACTTGGTAGACACAATTCATTATACTTGTTCTTCTAAACTTAATCAGTATATCCATCCTTTGCAACCTTAAGTATATAATCAATGCACTATAATTTCACTATCTTAACTGATCTTTGTACACCTTTTCCATGTCATAACTCAGCCTTTCCTCTAGGTTCTATTGTTATCTCATTTGATCAAATCCTCTTCATCAATTAGACAAATGATAGTACTCAAATCATCTAAGAAATTGTGTTACTAGCAAGTAGCAAGTTTGACATTAGTGACAAAATAATGATTGAAACACATTCTTATACTTGTATCAATCTGTTTTCAACAATCTCCCTCTTTGGCATTGATGGAAAACCAAACTTAATCAGTACAACCAACAATAATACCAAAAAGAAAATATTACTTATGTTGAAATCTTTCCCTATATCAACAACTTTCATCTTCTGAATGTACATTACAATTTTTTTTTTCTAATCAATAGAAAATCAACTCAACCTTATGACTCCCTCTTGATCACTTCTTATATATCCCTTATCACTTTTCCCTTTGAGTAGATATTCCATATCTCTCTCTCTCTCTCTCTCTCTCTCTCTCTCTCTCTCTCTCTCTCCCTCCCTCTCTCCCTCTTTGACAAAAATGCCAAAGACTTGTCATCTTAATATGCATATATGAACATTTTAAGTTTCTCCCTTTGTCACCTGGCTTGTGACTAATTTGTAGCTCCATCTCTTTGATTACTTTAGGAACCTCCTAAAGTAAACCTTATGACTCCCTCTTGATCACTTCTTATATATCCCTTATCACTTTTCCCTCTGAGTAGATACTCTCTCTCTCTCTCTCTCTCTCTCTCTCTCTCTCTCTCTCTCTTTGAAAACAATGCCAAATACTTGTCATCTTAATATGCATATATGAACATTTTAAGTTTCTCCCTTTGTCACCTAGCTTGTGACTAATTTGTAGCTCCATCTCTTTGATTACTTTAGGAACCTCTTAAAGTAAACCTTATGACTCCCTATTGATCACTTCTTATATATCCCTTATCACTTTTCCCTCTGAGTAGATATTCTCTCTCTCTCTCTCTCTCTCTCTCTCTCTCTCTCTCTCTCTCTCTCTCTCTCTCTCTCTCTCTCTCTGTGAGAACAATGCCAAATACTTGTCATCTTAATATGCATATATGAGCATTTTAAGTTTCTCCCTTTGTCACCTAGCTTGTGACTAATTTGTAGCTCCATCTCTTTGATTACTTTAGGAACCTCCTAAGAAATTGTGTTACTAGCAAGTAGCAAGTTTGACATTAGTGAAAAAATAATGATTGAAACACATTCTTATACTTGTATCAATCTATTTTCAACAATCTCCCTCTTTGGCATTGATGGAAAACCAAACTTAATCAGTACAGCCAACAATAATACCAAAAATAAAATATTACTTTTGTTGAAATCTTTCCCTATATCAACAACTTTCATCTTTTGAATACGTTACAATTTTTTTTTCTAATCAATAGAAAATCAACTCAACCTTATGACTCCCTCTTGATCACTTCTTATATATCCCTTATCGCTTTTCCCTCTAAGTAGATATTCCATCTCTCTCTCTCTCTCTCTCTCTCTCTCTCTCTCTCTCTCTCTCTCTCTCTCTCTCCTCCTCCCTCCCTCTTTGACAATAATGCCAAAGACTTGTCCTCTTAATATGCATATATGAACATTTTAAGTTTCTCCCTTTGTCACCTAGCTTGTGACTAATTTGTAGCTCCATCTCTTTGATTACTTTAGGAACCTCCTAAAGTAAGATCCACTACATCAATTTTTAACGTATGTCAATCATCTTGTTTAATGCAGGGCACTTCTCATGCTTCTAAAATAGCCTTTGATAGGGGTATCACCCCTAGTTTACCTCTTAGATACTCATGAGCATCCTTAGGTAATTCTTTTGTAAGGATATTGACTATTTTCTCTTTTGTGTTAACACATTCCATCTTAAACTCTTTATCTTGAACTAACTCTCTCAAGTAAGGATACTTGATTAAAATGTTCTTAGTCTTTGTATGCATCATAGAATTCTTTGATATCTTTATAACACTTGTATTATCACAATAAAGTATCACAGGTTCAGTGATTTCCTCCTTCATACCTTTGAGTAGCTGTCTGATCCATACAATGTTTGTACAATTTACTACAACAACAACATATTCAGCTTTAGTAGTAGATTGATATATGCAATTTTGTTTCTTGCTAGTCCATGTAACCAACCTTTTTCCTAAGAAAAATGCTCTTCCACTAGTGCTTTTTCTGTCATCAATATTTCCAACCCAATCAACCTGAGTGTAGGCTCTCATTTCAAATTTCTCATTTTTCTTATAGTATAGACCATAGTTTTCCATGCCTTTTAGATATCTCATTATTCTCTTAACAACCATCAAATGGTTCTCCCTAGGATTACCAGAGAATCTTGCAACTATCCAAGAAATAATGCAATATTAGGTTTGTTGTATACTACATATTATAATTTTTCAATCATAGACTTGTACAATGTTTGATTCACCTCAGTTGAATCATCATTTTTTGACAATTTATGTCCTGTCACCATAGGTGTGCTTACTAGCTTGGAATCTTCCAATCCAAAAGTTGTCAATATCTCCTTTACATACTTTGACTGAGTGATGTCATTGTAAATGAGATCCCAGTTTTAGCTTGAAAACAAGAGCCCATTTTTGGTTTTCTACTGACCCCCAACTATTGTTTTTTAGTGTGCCAAGTATTTTACTTTGTTTTCTATTATTTTATTTCATTTTTTTCAATTTTAAACTTTATAATTCTATCAATTTTTATTTTTTTCATGTTTAATAGTTTTGAATATGTAAAATTGTACATTTCCATTGTTAATAGTTTTATATTTTGATTATTGCATTTGTTCATTTAAATAGTTTTACATTTGCTCATTTTATATTTTTTTGTAGATGTTCATTTAAAAATTATTTATTTTAAATGTTTCAATGTATTCAATAAAAGGTAGAGTGATGAATGATTAGATAGATGTATAGAATGTTTAAACATGTAATTACATTGGTGTTTTAGACTTATTTCAATTAAATAACTTACTTAATTGTAAATTAGCTCGCAAACCATATAACCAAAAAAGTAAATGTAAATGTAAACCATAATGTTAGCTACCCATATCCACACTCTAATAGTAAACCTAACTAAGTTTAATGAACTCATACCCTAAAATTTGTTATTTCTAAAATTTAACCATGTAACCCTAATCTTGTAGTTTAAGGTGATGTATATGTATGTTTAAATTGAATTCAAGTTTAATATTTTATGTAGATGTATTAAATTTATAAAAACTTGTGAGTTCTATAGTCTCTCAATTATTCACATATGTTGACATGTATGAATTTTGATAAATATGAAAAAATAAAGTTAGAAATTAGTTTGATTTTTAAATAATAAATAATTAATCTTTATGTATAAAAATTAATTCTAAATTCAACATATCAAATAGTAGATAAATAATTTAAGTAATTTACCTATATATCAAATGTTCAAGTGATCATAAATTTATTAAATCATAATGAGAAACAACCTGTACAAAATCTTAATACTAATCATGACATAGACCTTTAAACCATTATTCTAAGCCTAACCCTATTAAAAATTGTAACATCAACCATAAAACTAACTATATTCCTAAGTCTAACCGAGCAACCTAACCATAACTATACAATAATTTAATCTAAACGCTAAACATAAAACTAAGTATTTAATGTGGTCCCTTACCTTAAAAAACTCTAAACTCTAATCCTAAGCCCAACACTAATCCTAAGCCCAACTCTAATCCTAACATTAACTAAAACCCTTATCCTAAACAATTATCATAACCAAATGGACTTAACACAACTTTGGCCCTAATTGCATACATATATACTACAATGGATTCTAAAATGTATACCATAATTCTAATCCTAATTTTTAAATACTAATTCTAAGTGCTAAACTTTAATTTCTTAAATTATCATCCATATTTATCCTAAATCTTAAGCTAAACCTATGTAATTGTAAATTCTAAAGCCTAATCTTAAATGATAAGCCAAAATACGAGCCATAATCATAAATAGATTATATATTGTGCCCCAATAATAATGTTAATTTTGTATAGTACCCTAATTATAAGTGGATAACCCTAAATCCTTACCCAAACCACAATGTTAAATGTCAAATCCTAATTATTAATATTGAACCTTAATCATAAACATTTATATAAATGATCTAAACACTCATATTAAATCCTAGAAATTATGTACGTGATTAATCCTAATTCATGTATTTATAATAATGATGTAAACTCATATCATAATCTTTACCCTAGCCCTAATTCTAAATGCCAAACCATGATTATTGTTAGTTTCTGGTGATTGATCAAGAAAGTACTGTACATACTTCATAAATTCTTTGGGGCTCGAAAAAATAATTTGGGCCCTATTTTATTAGGATTTTGGGTCAACATGTAATTATTAATTATAACCCTAAAGTGGTAAAAATACTTGTATAAAAGGGCTTAGGATTAGGGATTGTTTCAGTGTTGTGATGTGAAATTGGTTCTCACAATAGTATTGAGCTGTAAGGATTATAGATTGTAATCAGGTTGTAATCACTGGAACGTAAATATCAGACTTGTTGTTTGGTGGATGTAGCCCAAGGGTTGGGTGAACCACATTAAATCTTGGTGTCTTGTGTTCTTTTCGATGTGATCTATTATTTTCTGATATTGTTTATATTTGCATACAATTGTTATTTCTGTCCATGGTTTAATCCTAACAAGTGGTATCAAAGCGAGGTTGTTTTTTAGTTATCCTCTACAGGAAAGTCTCATGGTTGAGTGGGAGTGATGGTAGGCAAGAGTAAGTTGAGGGTTGATAGGTTTAATGGGCAGAACTTTCAGTTATGGAAGATTCAAATGGAAGATATCTTTATCAGAAGGATTTATGGAAGTTAGTGGAAGGCAAAACCAAGAATCAGGAATCTATGTCAAATGACGTCTGGGATCTTTTGGATAGAAATGCACTTGGAAGCGTTTGATTATACATGGCACCATTGGTGGCATTTAATATTAAAAAAGCAAAGACAACAAAAGAATTGATGAAAACCCTAGTGAAACTTTATGAAAAGCCCTCCACTTAAAATAAGGTATTTCTCATGAAGTGTTTATTTAATATGAAAATGATAGAAGGAGGATATGTTGCAGATCATTTAAATGAGTTTAATACTATTACTAGTTAGTTATCTTCTGTGGGTATCAATTTTGATGAAGAAATTAGGGATCTCTTGATTTTGTGTTATTTTCTTGAAAGTTGGAATGACTTGGTAATGGTTGTGAGTAATTTTGTTCCTAGATCTAGTACCCTAAAATATGATGTTGTGATCGGTGTTATTTTGAGTGAGGAAACTCGTAAAAAATCCTCAAGTGGATCTACATCAAGAAGTGCTTTGAATGCACAAAATAGAGGCAGAATGATTAAGAAAGGAAGTAATTTTGGAAATTATGGGAAATCAAGATGAAAGTCAAAGGGGAGGAGGTCTCAATCGAGAGGATCGAATGATTGCTGGTACTATGGGAAACCAAGGGATAAAAAGAAAGATTGTTGGACTTGAAAGAAAAATGAAGGAGATAAACCAGATGGAGACAAGGAGGCAAATGTGGTAAGTAATAAATCCAAAGAGGATGCTTTGCTTCTATCTTTAGAAAGTGTTGATGATTCATGGGTTTTAGATTCTGGTGCTTCATTTCATGCTACACCTCATAGAATTTATTACATTGATTATGTCCAAGGGGATTTTGGACTTTTTTATTTGGGGGATAATAAATCCTGTTAGATTGTTGGAAAGGGAAAAGTTAATATTAAGTTGTAGAATGGGAATCATTGGCTACTATATGAGATAAGACATGTTCCAAGGCTGAGTAGGAATTTAATTTCAACAAGGCAACTCATTGATGAGGGTTGTGTAGTTACTTTTAATGATAAAAACTAGAAGGTTTCAAAAGGTTCCCTTGTAGTAGCAAAAGGTGTGAAAGTAGGCACCTTATATCTTTGTATAGCTCATATCGTTCATTCTACTTTAATTATTTTAGAGAAAAATAAATGTTCGGGAACAATTTTTGTAGTTCCGCAGGGAGAACAAATAGCTATTATAAATTTTGATAGAATGCTATGGCATAACAAACTTGGGTACATGAGTGAGAAAGGTGTGAAAGTACTTCATTCAAAGAAAGTTTTAACAGGTCTAAAATGTGTTAATATGGATTTATGTGAAAGTTGTGTGTATGGAAAACAAAAGAAATTGAGTTTTGTGAAGATTGGGAAGGAAAATAAAAAGGAGAAATTAGAGCTTGTGCATACTAATGTATAGGGACTGGCTCAAGTATCTTCCCTTGGTGGCTCTCATTATTATGTTACCTTTATTGATGATGCAACTAGAAAAATATGGATTTATTTCCTTAGATAGAAATCTGATGTATTTCAAACTTTCAATAAATGGAAATGCTTGGTTGAAAATGAGATTGGTAAGAAATTAAAATATCTCAAATCTAATAATGGTGGTGAGTATTATTGTCATAAATTTGAAGATTATTGCTTTGCTAATAGTATTTGTAGACAAAAAACTATTTCAAGGACTCCATAGGAAAATGGAATGGTTGAATGCATGAATAGGACTATAATGGAGTGTGCAAGCAGCATGAGGTTGCACGCTAGGTTGCCCTTACACATGTGGGTGGAGGTTGTCAATAATATTGCATATTTGATTAATAGAGGTCCCTCTACTCCTTTGGGTTGTGGTATTCCAGAGGAAGAATGGACCAGTAAGAAGGTGAGTTATTATTTTCTCAAAACCTTTAGTTGTGAAGCATTTTCTCATAAAGATTCTAAAAGTAGAACCAAGCTAGAAGCTAAGTCAAAGAAATGCACATTTTTTGGATATGGCATTAATGAATTTCATAATAGGCTTTGGGATTTTGAAAATCCTAACATTGAAAGAAGCAGGGATGTCATATTCAATGAGAAAGTGTTGTACACAGATCTATTGCAGCAACATGAGAAGAAAGACGATGATTATGTAGTGTTGGATGATGTTCTAGTCATTACTCATGATGTGCAACAACCGCAAAAAAAAAAACCACACACACTAGTGAATGTTAGGCAGTTAGCAAGGATGAGTAGACCTCCAAAAAGATTTCCTCCCTATTTGTATTCTATTTTACTTACTAATGCTAGTGAACTTAAATGTTATGATGAAGCTGTATAGGTGGATACTAAGATTCAGTGGGAATCTGCAATGAAAGAAGAAATGGACTTTTTGCTGAAAAATAAGACTTGGGATTTATGCAAATTGCCTGAAAGTAAAAGTTCTTTACAAAATAAGTGGGTTTACAGGTTAAAAGAAGAGGATGGAGGTAAGAAAATATTTAAAATTAGGTTAGTTGTAAAAGGATTTGTATAGAAAAAAGACATTAATTTTGATGAGATATTTTCTCTTGTTGTTAAGATGACTTCTATCCATACTATTTTAAGTATTGTGGCTACAAAAGATTTGTATTTGGAGGAGTTTGATGTTAAACAACCTTCCTTCATGGTGATTTGGATGAATAGATATGTATGGCTCAACCATAGGGATTTGAGGTCAAAGGTAAGGAGAACTTCGTATGCAAATTGAAGAAAAGTTTACATGGCTTGAAGCAAGCACCTCATCATGGTATCTAAAATTTGACACTTTTATGCATGAGCATGGATATTATAACTGTCATTTAGACCATTGTATTTACTTTAAGAGGTTGGATGGTGATAGCTACATTATTTTATGTTTATATGTTGATGATATGCTTGTAGCTGGGTCTAATATGGATCAGATTAAGGGGCTGAAACACTAGTTAGTAGATGCATTTGCTATGAAGAATTTGACGGTAGAAAAAAAATCCTTGGTATGATAATTTGCAAAGATAGGTAGAACAAAAAATTGATGCTATCTCAAGCTGATTATGTTGAAAAGGTGTTGTACCATTTCTCTATGGATAATGCTAAAGCTGTTAGCACACCTTTACCTAGTCTTTTGAAGTTGACTAAGGAGATGTGTCTCAAGACACAAGAAGAGGAGGATAATATATCCAAGGTACCCTATGCTTCAGCTATAGGAAGTTTGATGCATGCTATGGTATGTACAAGGCTAGATATTGTAGATGCAGTGGGAGTCATTAGTAGGTATATGAGTCATCCCAGAATTGAGTATTAGAATGCAGTCAAATGGATTCTATAATATTTGAAAGGAACATCTACTAAGTGTTTACACTTTGGGGACTCTACCATTGACTTATAGGGATATGTTGACTAAGATTTGGCAAGGGATATTGATACCAGGCAGAGTACTATAGGTTATGTATTTACTATTGGTGGGACAGCCATGAGTTGGGTTTCTAAGTTACAGAAGGTTAATGCTTTATCCATTACAGAGGCAGAGTATGTTGCTACAATAGAGGCATCCACATAGATGATATGGCTTTAGTTCTTCTTGGAAGAATTGGGACACTCTCAAAGGGATAATTATTTGTTTACAAATAGCTAGAGTGCCATTCATCTCATGAAGAATTCTACTATGCATTCAAAGACAAAACACATATAATTGCGATACCATTTCATTCAATCAATTTTGGATGTTAGATAGTTAAAGCTAGACAAGATACATGCAAATGACAATCCAATGGATATATTTACCAAGGTAGTGACACAAGAGAAGCTAAATTCCTCTTCAACTTTGGTTGGTCTCCTAGACTAAATAGGAATAAAAGAACAACAAAGTCTAGGGTGGTTTGATCCAGTGGGATCCGCATGTGCTAGCAGTATTGCTACAGGATCAGTCTCCAAGTGGGAGATTGTTGTCTAGTGTAGAGTCTAATCAATCCCCAAGTGGGAGATTGTTAGTTTATGGTGATTGATCAAGAAAGTACTATACATACTTCATAAATTCTTTGGAGCTCGAGGCATCACCCGCAAAATTTTTTTTGGGCCCTATTCTATCGAGATTTTGGGCTGACATGTAATTATTAATTATAACCCTAAAGTAGTAAAAATACTTGTATAAAAGGGCTTAGGGTTAGGGATTGTTTCACTATTGTGATGCAAAAATTGGTTCTTGCGGCGGTATTGAGCTATAAGGGATTACAAATTGTAATCAAGTTGTAATCATTGGATCATAATAACATTGGACTTTCTATTTGGTGGACATAGCCCAGAGATTGGGTGAACCACATGAAATCTTGGTGTCTTGTGTTCTTTTATGTGTGATCTATTATTTTCTGATATTGTTTATATTTGCATGTAATTTTTATTTCTATCCATGGTTTAATCCTAACAATTATAAATTATGCTACACCCTAATTGCTCAATAAATACCCTAAATACTATAATCTAAATTACTAAAAACTTAATTATCCCAATCTTAACCATAATGAAAAATCATAATCCTTAAAGTTATTATGTGACTTTAGAACATGTAAATCCAAATTCTAATCCTAATTGAAATAAACACAAATTCTAAACTTGCTTAACTCTAATCTTAAAACTTATCATCCATGAATCCTAAATCTTAACCTAAATCAGATAATTCTAAATTCTAATGCCTAATCTAAAATAAAAAGATAAAATACTAGCCGTAATCCTAAATCTTATATTTTGTGCCCCAATCATAATGTTAATTATTCTACCCTAATTCCTAACCCAAACCATAATCATGCATATTAAATCCTAATTGTTAATATTGACCCTTAATTGTAAATGCTAAGATATAATCCTAAACATAAATGTAAATGCTAAATATTCATATTATATCCTAGAAAATACATACCATAATCCTAATCATATTTCTAATAATGATGTAAACCCATACCATAATCTTTACCCTAGCACTAATTCTAAATGCCAAAGCATGATTATAAATTATGCTAGACCCTAATTTCTCAATAAATACCCTAAATGCTAAAATCTAAATTACTAAACACTTAATTATCCCAATCTTAACCATAATGAAAAATCGTAATCCTTAAAGCTAGCATGTGATCCTAAAAGATGTAAACCCAAATTCTAATCCTAATTTAAATAAACACTAATTCTAAACTTTCTAAACTCTAATCTTAAAAATTATCATCCATGAATCCTAAATCTTAGCCTAAACTAGATAATTCTAAATTCCAATGCCTAATCTTAAATGACAAGCCAAAATGCTAGCCATAATCCTAAATCTTATGTTTTGTGCCCCAATCATAATGTTAATTATTTTTCCCTAATTCGTAACCCAAACCAAAATCATAAATGTTAAATCCTAATTATTAATATTGAACCTTAATCGTAAATGCTAAGTCATAATCCTAAACATAAATATAAATGCTAAATATTCATATTATATCCTAGAAAATACATACCATAATCCTAATCATATTTCTAATAATGATGTAAGCCCATATCATAATCTTTACCCTAGCACTAATTCTAAATGCCAAAGAATGATTATAAATTATGCTACACCCTAATTGCTCAATGATCTCCCTAAATACTAAAATATAAATTACTAAACAATTAATTATCAATAATTTCCCTAAATGCTAGCCTTAAGATTAAAGTTTACTTAAGTGTTTAACTCTATTTGGTGTAGATTAAGATAATTTTTTTTTTTTTTAGAGTGATATGGTTAAAAAGATGTAAAACTAAATTTGTTATATTCAAGCAGTTAAAAAGAAATGTATTAAAAATGTAATTGATATGGTTTTAAAGATGTACATTTATATCATTGATATTTTAGATTTATTTTATTAAATAGTAATTTTGTGAATTTTTATGAAGTATTTACATATATGAAAATTATATTTTATGGAACCACCCCCACCCCCTCCCACACCCTCACCTTTTCCCCCTCCATCTCCACCCCCATCTCCATGACCACCTAGTTCTCCTCCACCACCTACCATAGAGGATCTTAGGGAGAGCATGAGGTGCAACCTTCATGACCTCATGTGAGACATCCAGAATATTAGGTGAGAGTCTCATCCCCCCTCACCTACTTTTCCTTGTAGATAGTATGCAAGGCATTGTACAATTGATTGAGCATTTGGATAGTGACCTTGATAGCTTTAGATTATGGAGACAAAACATGTGTGCATTCTACATTGATGGCCTAACCTATATAGAGGTCCATTAACTAAAATTAAATAAAGGTCATTTTAAAGTATATTTTGTAAACCCTAAGACAGGTGAATCATAAGCATAAACATCTCATGTACAATGAACTACAAGGATAGAAATTGGCACATGCGAGGGTACTAGAATCAAAATCTCATATATATATATATATCAGAAGTGTACATCCAAAGCAAAAATGGGCACTACTCGAGAATTGTCAATAAAAAATGGCACAAAATGGTGTCGGCACACCAATGGATACAGAGCCAGATCAAAATTGGAATTAAAAAAAATCTAACTCTCTCCTTCCCCCTCACCTTTCTGTGGTGGAGGAGGAGGAGGAAGCATCTCAAGTCTCGTGGCCAGTCGTGCACCTCCCAACTCTCTTGCATACTATGAAAATTGAGGCACTTGCTCAACCTTATCTAGTACAACTACCACATAAGCTGCAAAGTAATATGCATCTCTAGCTGACTGCAGCCAAATCTTGTCCTACTGCTACTCAGATCTCTTCTCTACCCTTTGCACCACTAGCTCTAGCTATCCACACAAATCATGAATCTCTCAATCCCACTTTGCTATCTGGGCATCCCTAGTAGCAACCTATATGTGAAGATCTCCCAACTACTACTATGTGGTTTGTATCTGCTCTCTCACTCTCCTTAGAGCATCCTACATCCATGTTAGGAGATCTCTACCTTGGGCTCCCATAGTAAGCTGATCCTACATCTCCTCATCTCCCTACTTAGTAGTTGTTGTTGCTTTATCTAAGGCCTCTATCATCACCTCTCACTTGTTCCACTCACACTAGCATCAAGGTTTGCTCCAAACTACCATAGAGGAATTTGAACCTGTCTAGTTTGATGTCTCACCTATGGTGGCTACTCTAGTTGTTGTAACGGTGGCTAGGGAGCTTGCACTGGCTATTTGGGAGCTCCCATCCCCGTTGGATCTATAAAGCATGGGAAGGGATGACTCATGAAATAGGCTTGGTAAGTTGCCATCATCTGTCCATCCACTACTACTGGTAGGTAGTCCCATTGTGCCACAACCAAGTTGCACACATTGATCATAGACCTCCTATGATCTAACCTTTGTGATCACCCATGGTCCAAATCTCTCACCAATCGTGCATACAAGAAGTACTCCTAAGAAATGTCTTGAGGACACCCATACTAATGCCACACATGAGTAAATATAAATCTCTCCACTATCTATACAAAATGACCTATCAGTGGTCACAATGCAAACATATAACTCAACTCCTAGGGTGCATCATCCCAATCCTTGGTCTCTCTCCAAGGCTTCCATACAATGGATACCAAGTCATTGAGATGTGCCCTCCACTACTCAGTCTTCCCTAGAGCTATCAGAGTAAGATGGCCTCTGTATCTACAAATATAGGGCTCCATTGGCTACCTCTCATCTTCAAAAATGGGCATTATAATAGGTAGATGCTCCCATGCCTAGATGTGAAGAACATAGACCCCAATGACCATGCTCTTCTACTCATGATACACTATCTTGTGCACCTCATGATACATATGTGCAAGCATACATTTTCCCCACCAATATCTCTATAGGGTCTCTAAAATCCTTTGGAGCATCTTGCCCCATCAACAATCTAATCCATGCTAGCCTCTATTAGGCATCAAGAAATAATTGATAAAAATCCCCAAAATTGACGCTAATCTATGAGTGGGACCATACATAAGCATGAGCTCATCCCATGTGATCACTCTGCCTATAATTAGGTCTTGCTCAAAGATGGCCTGCATCACCTTTGTACCCACTCACAAAACTATTTTGTAGACCAATCTCGACCCATGGAAAGGGATCCTCAATATCCATAGATTTCCTCTAGGGTAATAGTCATCTCCCATTATGGAAGATGAAAGGTGTTCACCTCCAAATGGAAATGCTCCACCAATGTAGTTAGGAGGCCATGATTCACCAACACTAGTGGAACCTAGCATAGATATGATAACCCTAATTTGTCAATATGTTCCATATCTGCATCATCAAGTGGTCACAACAAAGCTCCATATGGTGGGTAATGGGATCAAAATTTGATATCATCAAAGTTAACTTGCACACAGGAACAAATACAAAAGGCAAATGATCAGTCTCCACTTGAAAAATGAATATGATGAAAACAAAACCACAAAAAATGGTAATGAAAAAATAAAAATTTCAACTTTTAAATTGGCAATTTGCACTAGAATCTTGTGCAAAATTTCACATCCTTGTGTGAGATTTCACATCTTTGCGTGAGGATGCAACACTTTGCACGAGGAGCAATCAGACATTAAGCAAAAAATGCCCAACAACTAGGTCTTCTTATATGATACATGGGCATCTTCCATGTGATAAAATCCACTACATCAGGCTAAGAAGTACAAGCTTGGTACTTCATGTGAGAAGAGACATCCTCATGCGAGAACCGACATGACACTTTTTTAAAAAACCCTAAAAAAATGCTAAAAACACCTCATAAAGCGTGAAAAACTTAATGTAGGGCAAGGTTATCAACTACTCATTAGATGCCCATAGTCTATTGCCTAGCTATGTTGTCGAGAGCTCTCAAATCAATGAGAAGACATGGGGACCACCATTTTTTCTTCAAAGCTCTCTTCTTCACTAAAGACAAAATTGCGAATGATTTCAAAATGACCCTTTGGGCCCTTATATAAGTTTTGACCTAATTCTACAAAGTGCTCCATTTTCAAGATCAAATTCAAAATTTGACATAATTAAATAGCTCAAAATTGCATTTTAAAATTTTGGGACTTACGTGATCAAATGCTTGCACAATCTATCTTTCTGAATCTTGGAATCTTTTCAAATCACATTTTCGAATCTTGGAATCTTTTCAAATCACATTTTCTTCAAAATTTTCCAAATTTCTAGAAAAAGTCAACTTTGGTCAACTTTGATCAAACTTGGTCTTTTGGACCTCAAAATCACTCTGGATTGACTTCAAATTTTCTCCTGATCATTCTAATTTCTTCTATAATCTTTTCAATCTATGATTTTTTTTGTATCTCTCAATGTATTTTTCTACATCATATTTTTGGTGTGTCATCTTTCAATTTCAATCCCAAGGGGTAGGATGATTATATCTTTGAATCTGAATTTCAACTCAATCTAAATCTTATGTCCTTATCACTTAGGTTATTTCATCACTCAGGGTATCTCATCACTCATGGCATCTTGCTCCTTCTATCTGGCATCTATGTCATTTATTTTATCTTTTGATCAACTTATCACATTTTATAATATTTCTGGTCAGAGTTCGATGGATAGGTATTGGGATAGTCTAAACCCTGACTCCTGATGATTAAATCTCATTTTGAGGATGATTCTATGACTCATGATTGGATCTTACTATCTTTTATGGACCAATATTTAGGTGTTCTATCTAGACTCTAGGGAATTAAGTTCCGTTCTAGAGATAATTCCAAATTCTTGCTAAGGATTAAGCTTTATTCTGGAGGTAAGCCTAACTTTTGCTGAGAATTAAGCCTCATTTTGGGGATAATTCTATGAATTATGATTAATCTTGTCATCTTTTAATGGACAGGTATTAGGATAGTCTAAATCCTAACTCCTAAGAGTTGAGTCTCATTCTGGGAATAATTCTATGAAATCTAACAATATTTGTGCTATCAACTTTGGTATCTAGGTGTTCTATCTAAATCCCTTAAGGTTAAGCTTTGTTTTGGAGATAACTTTAAGTGCTTATTGATCTTAGTATCTAGGTGTTCTATCTGGATCCCTTAAGGTTAAGCTTCATTCTAGAGATAACCTTTAAAAGCTTATCAATTGGTCTCTATGTCTTCAATTGCAAAACCAATCTCATTTCTTGATCTGTGCATCATGCTTTCTAATTTTATTTGAATTGAACGTGCTACTCACACATTCATTCAAAGAGGGGAAAATGTAATACCCCAAAATTGGCACATTGCCATATTAACCAATTCTAGTCTATTCAACTATTCCTAAGTCCTATTTCAGTAGGGAATTCTAATTCTAATAATCACTACTTGACTCAGGTGTCAAATATAGAAAACCCTAATTTGCATTAATCACACTATTTATTTAATTCCTAAGTATTGAATCAAATTAGCTACATAAACCTATTGATTTAATTAAATTTAAGTATAAATGTTCTACTTTAATTAAATTAAAATTACCTCTTTAGCTAATGTACAAAGGAATTAAATATATATAATCTAATAAGATATCTCCTCTTTTTAATTATTGAATTTAATTATTCAATTAATTAAAGTTATTCATTTATGAGGTCATATTCTATTTTATTAAATTAAATATTCTTGAAAATGGGTTAACTACTTTTATCACTGAAAAATGAATCAGTTAACTCCTTTTATCACTCAAAAAGTAGTCAGTTAACTCCTTTTATCACTCAAAGGCAACTAGTTAACTCCATTTTCATGAGGAAGTTTCCTTTATGATTGGCTCTCTTCTTCAATCTTGATTGTCCATTCCAATTAATCTCGACCATTGATCACCTCTTGGATTGTATAAAAGAAGCTCTCCATTCCTCATTGCACAGGTAGAAAACTGGAATTTGCATCAAACTTATGTTGAAATATCCACTCATTTGCTCTTACATTCTTAGCTTAAATTTTTACATTGCAATCTCATATTAGCTTAAAATGCATTCATTTAGCATAACATCTTTTTGTATTTCTTAGCTTAACAATGCATTCTCATCTAGATTAATCTTACATATTTCATATAGCTTAAAATCCTTTGTTCTAGAGGTCTAGTTGCCTGCTTCTCATTCTAAGAGTAAAGGTATAATCCTTCTATTAGAAGGAAACAGGTCACACTGTTGGATTTACTTGGATGAATAATCTCATATTTATTCTAGGATAATCTTTTGGATAATGACAATGTTGAAGTGTATGTGAGGATCTGAGGCCCCCATTATGCATATACAACTTCAATTTATTGACGTGCTTTATTCTACTATGTTAATTGCATGTACTAGTAATCCTTCTGTAACTTATGCCATACTAACTGTATAGATTTGCGCACTAGCATACATCATCAAGACATTGTCATCTATCACTCCTCAACTACACATGAGCTAACTCAAAGTCTATCATCTGTACATACCATATCTATCTCTATACTACTGCAAACTATCTAACACTTAGATAATTTTCTAGTTTTGATTAACTCATGAAATACCAAAATGGATATGTTTCCATAAATGACAACACTCATATATCTATCTAGCCATATTGCCAACACCTTCCTTATATAGGAACTCTTTACCACCTAAGAAGGTTCTAGAAACTAAGCCCTAATGCTTGAGGTAGAATAGCCTCATATTATATTATTTAATTACACTTCATTACATAAGATTGAATGAAGATAATTTACAAATTAAATCTTTGGGTGGGTTCACTTCTAGAAACTATAACTAGAAAATCATTAACTTGATAAGCTATTATAACCCCATTCTAGAATCCTAGATTAACAATTTATAGTAGTTGATGTTGTAAGTGTTTATTAGCCAAGGTTTTTCCTCATTTATAATCCATTTAGGCTTTCATCACTATACCTAAATTTTGGATAATCAAAATTCATATAAAAAATCTCCAATAACTACACTAATGCATATGATATGATAATGAGACTCATCCAATAGGTTGATATGTCAAAGATGAACTTCCACATATGAGATTAGAACAATCTAAGAACATAATATCAACTTACTAAAATTAGCTAGATCCCTCAAATGGAAACTCTACACAAGAATATCCCTTATTGAAAACACAAATTGGAAGACTAGAAATAAAATGTTTTTGGCTAATGCAAGATCTCCCTTACATCTTGGATTCTCCTACATCAGACACCCGAGATAATTTGAGAAGTGATAGGATTTTGTGTCTTAGGTAGTTAGAGGAAAAAAAAGATGGTCAACATCTTCCTATGCTATCCATAATAAATCCTCTACTAACCTTCCTTTCCATTTGATCATACACTCTTCATATGTTTTGTTCCTTGCACTTCTTCCCACATGACCATTGAATATTTTGTCAATCTCATTTGTAACTAAAGTAGATGCTCGAATACTCCACTTTTCTTTTGAAACTTTATCATCACCTCCTTCCTAATATTCTATCAAAACTGAAATTTTAAATACTAGTGAAATATTTAGTTTTACAGACAACTCTATTTCATAGACATTTCCAAAATCATGCTTTTTCACTATCTTGCATTATCCAAACTTCTTTATTTTCATCTTATTACATGTACCCATTGGAAAAGACACCTTTCTCAAATGAACCATGACTTCATGTCTAATTTAAAATTCCTTATACCTCCATTTCACATCTTCCTTAGCATTGTACTACGTATTCATCGTAATTATGCACCTCCTCACCTCCTCATGGATATTCTTCAAATTTTCAGCAACATCTTCCACTTTAGCACTACTTACTTCTCCTTTATCCAACTGCCTTAACTCAGAAGCATTTTTGGGACTTGTTCCATATACAATTTAGAATGGCAATTTAGTAGAACTTAGTTGATAGAATTATTGTATGCAAATTCCTTTTATGGTAAGATTAGATGCCAACCATTTTTTCTTATCTCAAACCAAAGATCTTAGCAAATTCTCCAAACTCCTATTCACAACTTTTCTTTGTCTATCAATGAGTGGATGATGCGATGAAATAAATTTCAAATGTGTCTCCAAATTATTCCACAATGTATTCCATAAATACCCAACAAACTTGGTATCCTAATTAGAACCTATGCTCTTTGTAAGATGATGTAGTCTCACACTTCTCTAAAAAAAACTTCGCCATATGAGCAATATTAATTATCTTCTTGTAGGGAATGAAATGTGCCATATTTGAAAATCTATCAACCAAAAAAATATCAAATCATGCCCTTGTTGTGTCCTTGGTAAAACAAAAATAAAATCCATAATGGCATCTTCCCATGGCTTCTTAGGTATAGGTAAACCAAGAACCAAAGTAATTATTTTATCTCTACTAAAGTGTCTAGCCAATACTCCACTATGCTTCTCCTTAATGAGATTCTCTCTCATAGAAATTTTGGGAATACACAATTGACTTCCCTTGAACAAAAATATACAATCTTGAATCATGAAATACAATCATTTCATCATGTTAAGTATAACAAGTTTTATACAATATTTCTAATTCTCACCAAAATTAGGGTCCTCTAGATACAAATTCTTGACTTCCTTGAACCCAACCACCTAAATCTACATTTTAGTATAAATTTTCAAAAAAAATGTATAAATTTTCAAAAATTCAACCCACTTCAAATTTATTTGGTTCAATTTTCCTTAACTATTCAAATATTACAAAGCTTGATGATCAGAATACAAAACAAACTCCTTAGGAAGAAGATAGTGTCTCCACTTCTTTAATGCATGAACTATAGCATAAGATTCTTGATCATAAACATATTAATTTCTTTTGGCATCATTTGATTTATCACTGAAATAAGCAACAAGTCTACCTTCTTGGCTGAAAATAGCTCTTATTACATTACCATTAGCAACACATTCTACTTGAAACACCTTATTAAAATTTGGAAGTGCTAAAATAAGTTTCTCTGTAACTTTGTATTGCAATTGATTAAAATTCTTATTTTCTCCTATAGTCTAAATAAATGCTTTCCTATTTCCTCTCATTGTTTCAATCAAGTGCTCACAAATACTACTAAAACCCTTGATAAAATCTCCATAAAAACTAGCTAATCCATAAAAAAATCTTACTTGTATTGTGCTCCTTAGAGTGGGCCATTCAAGGATAGCCTTCACTTTCTCAATGTCCATTTTTAGACCTCTTTCAAATACTACAAATCCCAAGTACATCAACTCCTTCTTTACACAATTACACTTCTTCAAATTCATCAACAACTTTTCCTTCCTCAACTTATCAAACACCTTACAAATGTGGATCAAATGCTCCTCTAATGTCTTAATAAAAGATCAAAATATAATCTAGGTAAATAATGAGAAGATTACCAAGAAACTCCTTGAGTACCTCATTCATGAGCCTCATGAAAGTTTCTAGTGCATTGGTTAGCTCAAAAGACATGACTAGCCACTCATACAATCCTTCCCTTGTCTTAAAGGAAGCCTTCCACTTATCTCCTTTTCTAATGTGAATCTAATGGTACCCACTCTTCAAATCTATCTTTTTCAAATACACAACTCTACTCAAATAGTCCATAATATCATCCATCCATGATAATGGAAATTATTAGTTGATTGTAATCTTGTTGATATCTCAAGAACCTATACACATACTCCATTCAACATTCTTCTTAGGTGTTAATATTATTGGTACATTACTTGGACTCAAACTCTCTTGAATCAACCCCTTCTCCAACAATTCATGAACTTATTTGTTCAACTCATCACTTTCTATTCGTGTCATTCTATGTGTTGACTTGTTTAGAAAACTAGCTCCTTGAATCAAGTCCATATGGTGACTGGTCTTATAAACTAGTGGTAATCCATCATAGATATTATCTATGACAATATCTAGAAACTCATCCAATAAATTTACATTTATTGTAGGTACCTCTCCTACTTCTTTACCATCTTTTGGAATTATAGGAAAAAAAATCTCCTTATTAGTCATACCCTCCAAGATCTTCTTTCCATCAACAAAACATACTCCAATAGTTCACTACATATATTTTTATCTATTTCCTTCAATGACTTTAGCTTATGTTTCACTCCATCCTTTATCAGAGTGTAGGTATTTCTACACCCATCATGTACAACATGTTTGTCAAACTTCCATGACCTACCCAACAATATATAACATGTGTCCATAGACATGATATCATAAAGCACCTCATCTAGGTAGCTTCCAATCTTGAACTTTACTAGGCACTACTCATTAACCATGACCTTGATGTCATTCTACACCTAGGTAATGTAGTATGAACACCTGACCTTTTACTCTTCTACTAGTCCTTCCTTGGCATAGGAAATATTTTAATTCTCTTTGCCCTTCTTCTCTATAGAGAAAATATTTTCCAAGGAAACCTCTTCCAGATCCTTTCCCTCTTCCTCATCCTCATTGATCTCTATTGTTCTAATCGTGGAAATAGTTTGAATTATTTCCCCTCTAGTTTTGATTGCTACTATTGGCTTCATATTTATTCTCTTGAGAATCATTTTGGCATCTATAAGACTACTCACAAGATCTTCCATCATGACTTCTTCTACTATTCTTGTTATCAAAATTCTTGTTCAACTTTTCTTTAGCTCTCAAGACAAATTGGTATGTCTCCACAATACTAGTCATTCAAGCTAGACTTTGTTCGTCCTAAATGCTTGGCCTAAACCCATTAAGATAATGTGAAACTTTCTCTTTATCAACTTCTGCATGGCTAGTTCTAATGTGAACTCTATAAAACTCTTTGGTATACTCTTGAATAGATCTTCTTGCTTGCTTCAACCTTGCATTTTTTTTAGTAGTCCAAGCTCATAATCCATGTGAAAGAATTATCACTTCAATTTATGATGAGTGCACAATCCAAGACCAAAATGAACACAATAGGAAAAGGGTAATATTATTATCAGAAGTGATATACTATTACATCTAGTACAATAAAAACATGCCCAATGACTTTCCCTAGGGTTTACAACGTAATCTAATTTTGGAGAAAAACCCTCCTCCAGTACCTTCTCCCAAACTCCACCAAAAACTACATTTACAATGCTAGAAATGTTCTTAAGTAACTTGAATTAGGTTCAGGATTAGGAATAAATTTTAGAATATTCCATTTGGCATCTACCATAGAAGGTTCTAGAAAACTCATCAAAAGTCAGTGTAAAATTAAAAGAATCCAAAAATGGTTGTCCAACTTCAGGGAGGCATAACTTTTGATTTGAGACTCTAATTGACGAACCGTTTACATTTTTAGAAAGCTCTCTAAGATTTCTATAGCCTTACATATAAGATTTACTCATTTCCCATTTTTTGGGCCTATACAAGGCGATCTAGTGCCTCAAATCTAACTTTGACATGCTCTTAAGGGGTCTTCAGGTAACTTAAAACTACAATAACTTTCAAACCGTAAAGCCTTTTGACTTGATTCATTTTATGGAGTGCTTTAAATTATAAATATAATCATCCCTCCAACTTACACCCTCTAACTCATCATAATTATGGCTTGATTAAAAAATAACCTATTTTGTCCCAAGGTGCTCAAAAACTCTAACACAAAAAAAAAATAGTGGAACTATGAGAGTTGGAATCTCTATTTGACCCAAATGGGTATCTAGAAATGAAAACACATTTAAAAAAAACTAACACTAAGCATATTTTTTGGGTGATACAGGATTGTCCTTACACCATTAGATGCTCCTGCATCAGACACCCAGGGTATATTGAAAAGTGACCCTATCACTTTATAGCTGGTAAATGAAAACCCAAATGAGCAACCTCTACTGTGGATACCCAAGTTGAATATTCTATTGGTCATCCTTTCCACTTCACCCAGTGTTCTTCATACTACCTTATTTTGGTACTCCAATCCACACAACTATCCAAAATTTCTTTAATCTCTTCTTTTTCAGAAGTAGGAGTTGTACATAGCTCCAACATCAACTCCTCATCTACACCATCATTATGATATTCTATTACATCTACAATATTGAAAATATAAGAAATGTGAATCCCATCTAGAAACTCCACCTCATATGCATTTCCTGAGTTATTTTTTTTCAAAATTTTGGAGGGGGCCAAATTTCTTCATCTTTAACTTGTTGTAGGTATCCACTAGAAATCATTTCTTCCTCAAGTATACCATAACCAAATCCCCAACTTGGAATCCTTATGTGTCCTCTTTTGATCTAATCTAGCCGTATACTATAGGTTCATCTTGGTAATATGTGCATGTATCTCCTCATATAGGTTCTTGACATGTTTAGCAAAGTCTTCTACCTTAGAACTTGTCCTCTCCCCTTGCTCCATCTTTCTTAGCTCTGGTGCAATCCTTAGACTACTCCCATGCACAATCTGGAATGGTGATCTACCAATACTCCTATTCACAGAATTGTTGTAAGAAAATTCTACTTGGGGTAGAATTAAATCCCATCCCTTGGCCTTATCTCCTACTAAACACCTCAACAAATTGCCTAGAATTCTATTTACTACTTTTTTTGTCCATTAGTTTGCAGATGATGTCCAGAATTGAACTTTAATTCTGTCTTCAACTTCTTTGACAAAGTCCTCCAGAAATACCCAAAAAATTTAGTATCTTTTTCAGAAACAATACTTTTTGGGAGACCATGTAGCCTCACCACCTCTCTGAAAACAAAATCCAATATGCATTGCATCATGAGTCTTGTGGCATGGAATGAAATGTGCCATCTTGGAGAACCTATCAACCACCAAAAATACTGAGTCATTACCCCTTTGTTTCCTTGGCAATCCAAGAATGAAATCCATACATATGTCCTCCCAAGGATTTGATGGAATAGGAAATGATTGATAGAGTCTAATATTGTGACTAAATCCTTTGGTTGTTTGACATACTTGACAACTCTGTACAAACTTCTTCACATCCTGTGAAAATTGGGGCCAAAAATAATGTTCTCTAATAATAGCAATGGTCTTATCTTGACCAAAATGTCTTGCCATACCTATATTATGTTTCTCCTTGATCAAGTTCCCCCTCATGGAACTCCTTGGAATACACAATTGACTTCCCTTGAACAACATACCATCCTGAATCATGTAATATAGCCACTTGGTCTTATCTAGAGTAACAAGTTCTTTACAAGCCTTCCAAGCCTCTACAAAGTCAAGATCTTCAAGATACAAATTCTTGAGTTCATCAAACCCAACCACTTCAACCTGCATTACTATTAGCAACAACTGTCTCCTACTTAATGCATCTACAACCCTTTTAAACTTTTTGCTTCTATGTTTCAATACAAATGTATGGCTTTGTATAAACTCTACCCATTTCAAATGTCTCTAATTCAATTTACCTTGGCTATTTAGGTACTACAATGCCTAGTGATCAGTGTACAAAAAAAATTCTTTTGGCAACAGATAATGCCTCCATTTCTGTAAGGCCTAAACTATTGCATAGAATTCTTGATCATAAATAGAATACTTTTTCTTTGCATCATTCAATTTTTCACTAAAATAGACAACAGGCTTACCTTCTTGGCTCAACAAAGCCCTAGTAGCATTGCCACTAGCATTGTAATCCACCTAGAACACTTTGTTGAAATCAGGAAGTGCCAACATAGGTTGCTCTATCACCTTCTTCTTTAGGAATTCAAAACTCCATGCAGCTACTATAGTCCATTGGAACTCTTTTCTATCCCCCCTCATTTTTTCAGTTAGGGGTGCACATATAGTACTCAAATTCCTAATGAATTTCTTGTAAAAACTAGCCAAACCATGGAATGATCTCACCTTAGTGGCAGACCTTGGAGTAAGCCATTCCAAGATGACCTTCACCTTCTCTAGGTCCATTTTGAGAACCTTAGCTGATACAAAAAACCCCAAATAGACTAACTCCCTTTTGAGAAAGTTATACTTCTTGAAATTAATCAAAAATTTCTCTTCCCTCAAACTTTCAAGGACACTACAAATGTGCAATATATGTTCATCCAAAGATTTATTGAAAATCAAAATATCATCCAGATAGACAATAACAAAATTTCCCAAAAATCTCTTTAGTACCTCATTCATAAGTCATATGAAGGTGCTTGGTGCATTAGTTAGTCCAAAGGGCATGACTAACCACTCATATAGACCATCCTTGGTCTTGAATGTAGTCTTCCACTCATCTCCCTCTTGTATCCATATCTGGTGATAGCCACTCTTGAGATCTATCTTTCTGAAGTACTGAGCTCCACTCAAGCACTCCATAAGATCATTCATCATTGGCAAAGGAAATCAGTACTTGATGGTTATTTTATTTATAGCCTAAGAGTCTATACACATTCTCCATTCTCCATCCTTCTTTGGTGTCAGCACTGTAGGTACTGCACATGGACTCAGTCTCTCTTGAACTAAACCTTTCCTCAATAGCTCCTAAACTTGTTTGTTTAGCTCCTCAGTCTTAGTAGGAGTCATCCTATGAGTACCCTTGGTAGGAAAACTAGCTCTAGGGACTAAATCTATTTGATAACTGATTTGTCTTATTGACGGCAAGCCTTCTAGCACATTATCATAGATGACATCTCCATACTCACTTAATAGACTTGAAACTTCAAGTGGAACTTCACTTCTACCTTCCTTATCCTTTCTAGAAATTAAAGCATAACACATATGCTGATGCTTCATGCCATCTAGAAATTTTTCTCCATCAACAAGACATACCCTAGCACTACTACATACCTTTTCACCCTCCTTTATCAATGGCTACAATTTGTGGTGAACCCCATCCTTTGTTAGAGAGTATATACTTGCATGACCATCATGTGTAGTATGCCTCAAACTGCCATGGCCTTCCCAACAATAAATGGCAAACATCCATTGGGATGATGTCACAGAGAGCCTCATCATGGTAACTCCCAATCTTGAACTTCACCAAACATTGATCACTAACCAAGACCTTATGATCATCCTGCACCCAAGCAATCTGATAGACTTGGGGGTGTTTCTCCCTCTTAAGCTTTAGCTTTGAGACCATCTCCTCTGACACCAAATTGTCAATGCTTCCATCATCAACAATCACATCACAACATTTATCCTTACACTTGCACTTGATACAAAACAAAGTCCTACTTTGTCCAGGTTTAGTCTCACTACTCAATAAGACCCTTTCATTTACTAGAAGCTCTCCTCTTTCTGCATCCTCTAAATGTGATGATTGTGCATCATCATCCACATGAGCAACCCTTGCTTGACCATTAGCTCTCCTATTTGTTCTTCCTTGGCATCGAGGGCATTTGTTGTCATGATGACCTTCTTCATTGTAATGAAAATAGGTACAATGAAAGCCTCCTCTTCCTAAATTTTGTCCATGTCCTCTACATCTTCCTCTCTGATCTCCAAAGTTTTGATCAAGTGAGTGGTTGAAACCATCATTCGTCTAATTTCGGCTAGTACCCACATCTTCATTTTTCTTTTGGTTCTCATTTCAGCCTCTAAATGACCTACCACTACCCCTTCCTCCTTGACTATGCCCTCTTTTCCTCCCATCAAATTTTTTTTTAGCTTCTCCTCAACTCATAAGGAAAACTAGTATGCCTATTAAATGTTAGTCATTCTAACCAGACTTAACTCCTCCTAAATGTTAGGCATTAACCCATGAAGGTAACAAGCAACCTTCTCCTTGTTTGTTTCCACATGCCCCACCCTAATAAGAACTGAGTAAAATTCCTCTGTGTATTCTTGGATAGATTTTCCTACTTGCTTAAACCCTGGCATCTTCTTGAACAAATCAAGCTCATAATAAACATGAATGAACTACTTCTTTAGTTTGTCCACCATGCAATCCCATCTTGTATCTCTTGCCACTGAATTTTGGCATGGCCTTTCATTTTGGCCTTCACAAACTTAACCTTATTAGGGTCTTTAATATCCTCATACTCAAAATATTCCTCTAGCTCATTGATCTAGTCGATCAACTCATCTAGGTTTAGATTTCCCAAAAACATGCCAATGTCAATTTTAGGTCTTTTTCCAAGCTTGGAAATGGCCCTAAAAAGATTATCCTCTACTTGGTTTAGAAATTATCCATCTCCTTCCCCCTCCTATCCAATATTTCCTTCTTCATTTTCCTCCTCACTTTCGTCGCCTATGACAATATTGATCCCTCTACGGATCTCCTCTTGCAATGCTTGAACTTGTCTCTAGAGAGCTCTAACCTCAGGAGGAACAACACCAGCCCTTCCACCATGCTCTCTTCATGGAGGAATATTATCACTATATCAAATCTCACAACCACATAGTCTTGGTGCAAACTACCTCACAGTTGGCTCTCTATACAAACTCACATAAATTTTCTCTAATACCACTTAATGAGGGCACAATCCAAGACCAAAAAAAACACAACAGGAAAAGGGGAATATTATTATCAGAAGTGATATGCTATTACATTCAATACAATGAAAATAGACCTAGTGGTGTGCCCTAGGGTTTATAATGTTGTCTAATTTTGGACAAAAACCCTCCTCCAGTACCTTCTCTTAAACTCCTCCAAAAACTACATTTACAATGCCAAAAATGTTCTTAAGTAACCCAAATTAGGTTTAGGGTTAGGAATACATTTTATAATATGCCATTTGGCATCCACCACAAAATAAGAAGGTTCTAGAAAACTCATCAGAAGTCAATGTAAAATTAGGAGAATCCAAAAATGGTAGTCCAACTTCCGGTAGACATAACTTTTGATCCAAAACTTTGATTGATGAACTGCTTACATTTTCGAAAAGCTCTCTAAGTGCTTTATAGAATTTGTGAAGGTATTTGATTGTCCCCCATTTTTCAAGCCCATACAAGGCCATTTAGTGCCTCAAATCTGACTTTGAAATGCTCTTAGGGGTTCTCCATGCAACTTAAAACTGTATTAACTTTCAAACCGTAAAGCCTTTTGACCTAATTATTTTTCTAGAGTGCTTTAAATTACAATTATAATCATCCTTGAAAATTACACCCTCTAACTCATCATAATTATGGCTCAATTACAAAATGACATATTTTCTACATTGGCATGTATCCCAAGGTGTTCAAAAACTCTAACCCAGAAAACCAATAGTGGAACTATGAGAGTTAGAATCTCTATTTGACCCAAATGGGTATCTAAAAATGAAAAGACATTAAAAAGAAACTAAAACTAAGCATTTTTTTTGGGTGATACAGGGTTTACCTTACACCATTGGATGCTCATGCATCAATTTATCTATCATCTGATTCCATTTGGTTATTTTATCTTTCCCTCTCCTATTTCACTCTAATTGAATATTCTACCACTAGATCTTTGCATGACCCTTTAGTTTGGCATTTACAAATTTGACTCTATCTCGATCTTCAATCTCCTCATACTCTAATTATTCTTCTAACTCATTAATCTAATTGATCAATTCCTCTGGGTTAAGATTCCCCAAAAAATGTGGGAACCTAAAATTTAGGTATTTTTCCAAGGTTGGAAATGGCCCTAAATTTTTCTTCTTCTTCTTCTGGTTTCAAAACTTCCTCTTCTTCCTAATCAATCTATCCTTCTCCTTCTCTTTCATCTTCACTCTCATCTGTTGTGGTGATTCATCACTCTATGCATCTATTCTTTTAATTCTTGTATTTTCCTTTAAAGGTATCGAACCTTGAGTGTAACACCTCTAACACCACACTCTCATTTTGGAGGCATTTTTGTGCGTTTGCTGAAACCCAAGTACAAACTACCTAACAATTGATGATCTACCCACATGCTCAGCCCAAACCATAGTCTTGGTACAAAATGCCTCCTAGTTGGTGATATGTTTATACACTTAGGAAATCTCTCTTTAATACCACTTAATGAAGGGTGCTCCCCTTAATACCACAAAAAAAATAGAAATAGAGAACAACACAAATTGAGAGAACAAAATATGGGCTAATTATTATCACTATAAATGTGAAATTATAGAATTACAATATGAAAACCCACATGTGTGCCTTCCTTACAATAGTTTCAAGATAGAGCTACGACTCTCACCTAGAACTACCATAGAGAACCTACATGCCTTCCTTATATAGTAACTTTTACTACCTAAGAAAATTCTATATACTAAGCCCTAACCCTTAAGGCTGACTATCCTAATATTATATCATTTCATTACACTTTCCTACATAAGATTGACTTAAGAAAATTTACAAATTACATTTCTATATGGGTCCATTTTGGAGATCATAGCTAGATACTTGTTGACTCAATGAGCTATTATAACCCCATTCTAGAATCCTTAGCTAGCGATCTACGATGGTTAATTCCACAAGAACTCTTTAGATAAACTTTCACCTCATTTTGGAACCATTTAGGCCTTCATCATTGGATCTAGAGTTTGAATAGCCAAAATTCATACAAAAAATTTGCAATAACTCCACTAATACATATGATATGACAATGAAACTCATTTAGCAGGTTGATATGTCAAAGATGAACCTCTTTATATGATATTAGATCAATCTAAGCACATAATATCAACTTACTAAAATTGGCAGGCTCCCTCAAATAGAAAGTAAGAATAGGAATAACCCTTATTGAAGACACAAAATTGGAAATAGAAACATTTTTGGGTGATGCAAGATTTCCCTTACACTAAGGATGCTTGTACATCAAGGAAAAAGGTCATTTTAGCTGCAATGATCCTTCTCAAGATGGAGGTGAAGGTAATTCTTCTTGGTGAATAGTAAATGGATTTTCAAATGGTTATTTCTCCTCTTGGCTTTCTTCTTGGGGAATTTTTGACTCAAGGTAAATTTAATTTCTTCTATTTTGAAGGGTTTGAGTTGAGGAATGAATCTCCCAAGGTGGTCTCTTCTTCTATCCATACAAAATAGATGAAAATATAACTTTCTATTTAATTAAAACTAGGAAAATGATCCCTGTGAAGGTTTAGACAAACAAAATTCCCAATAATGATGCCAAAAATGCTTGGCCAATTAATCAACTTGAAAAATAGATTAGTACACTCATAACTTGGGCATTTTCCATCCTAAACAATCAACCAAATGACTTAATAGATTCATTTATAGTATCAACCAAGGACATTAACTTGAAATAGTGCCCACAATGTATATTCTCTTATCCCAATTGATTATGATCTCTTAAACTTTGAAATAAAATTCTTACAACTCAAATTATGAATTCTGGAAAGGAAATAAATTTCTTTACTAAAAGCAATTCAAACAAAAATAAGAGTCTACTCTACCTGCCTATACTATAGGAACAACCACTATTTATACTACTATGTGGTTGTAGGAACAACAAACTGATAAATGACCTCAAAAAATAAGGAACTAATTCTAATTCTAACTATTAGCAATATTCACTCATTAAGTGGGCCCCCTTGAATGAGTGAATGAAAGAATTATAAGAGAATTGATATCAATACTTTTATTCTATTCAATCTTGGAACACCATGAGTACAAATTGAAATATAAATTATTGTATTACTAATATTGTTCAAGTTACAATCATCTTCTTTTCTAACTAATAGAAGTACAAATTGGTAGCTTATTTAAAGAAAGCTTAAGAAAAATAAACTCCTTATATATATGATCTCTTCAACAACAATGATCTTACAATATTCTTCAATGAATTAAAAAATACATGATATTTCCTTATTCATAGAACAAGTCTTCCAAAAATATAGTAGAACGTGACTCTAGATTCATGTGCAAGGAGTTGGTTACTAGTTTGACCCAATCATAGCATAATTCTTGTTGGTTGGCTACCTCCTTCATGCATTTATCATTTGAATTTGTCAACACCATGATTGACAATGATTCCTTGCTCCACTTGACTTGTTCCTCCAAAAAGGGTTAGTAGCACATGCCAAATGTTGAAACATATATTCATACCATTTAATCCATAGAAATCAATTCATTACACTAACTAATTATTTCATATGTAGAACAATTGGCTATAGGAAACATACCCAATTAATCTTAGGACAAAAAAATAATGAATCCACTCATACATACATCATTTCTTTATATTATGATCATAAGTTTTATCCATAGTTCTTAGAGAATTATAACCCATAGTCTCAAAGAATAAAACCAAAATAGACACATGCATATATCAGTTTATAGAAAAGATTGTTCATAAAGTCTTTTAGTAAACCGTCATAAAAACCTTCAAAACTATCATAAGATAGGAAGTAAATAGACCTTTAATGGGCCTTGTTAGGTAAGTTTTAAAATTGGAATTATAAATTCCTATATCATTTTGTAGAACCCAAAAACAAGGTGTTGTGGTACATCATTGATAATATTTGATAATAAAGTGACTTTTTTTTTTTGTGAATCTTGAACAATTTCTAATTTTACTAATCACAATCTAGTTTGGCTCCCTTCCTATGTATTAATATCAGTACATTGATGATCTAGAGGGAGTTTTAAATACATTTTAATCATTTTAGAGGGCTTCTCAATTAAATGACAAGGTCCTAAAGTTAATATTGTGTGCATGACCATGCGGGACCAAGTGTTGGTGCTTACTAATTGGAATTGAACCATACCTCTGCATCAAATGTATAACCATTAAATCAATTGAAAAAAAACTAAAATTATATTATGAACTTAATGTATTCCATTACTTCATATGATATGGGATTTTTAAGAAAGTACATACACATGTTTTCATATTTTGTAGTCAAAATCATGTTATGGAATTTAAATAAAAAGACTATAAAAGATATATATATGAATTAAGTTCTTAATGGTAATTAATATTTTAGTACTCTAGAGAGGTTAAACAAGTGATAATCAAATAAATAAATGCTAATAAAACTTAATGCAAGTTTTGATATCCACCCATTCAGATGGTAGTAATGCATTCTATGGGAGCCAACACGAGGATGACATATACAGACAACAACCACTCTTCTATAGAAGTTGATGCAAGGGTGTCAGAGTTATTAAATTAATTAGGTTATTTTCTAATTCTAGATTAAATATAATAAATTGGTTTAATGCTATTTTGAGGCATGCCATGTTCCTATAAAGCCAACACTAATTCATGGGAATAATATCTTATAAAGCCAATTCCAAATCATGTAATGACATCCATTGAAAATCTGATTGTATCATGATAATTATTAATCACTATTTTTTCCCCTAATCTTCAATAATGATGTTATTTAATTGATATTCTTTTCATTTAGTATTAGAGATATTCTATGTTTTGTAGAGATGAAGAAAAATGATGAGAGAATGCATCTAAATCAATGTTGATGATGACATTTCTCTTGCATGAATGAATATGGTTTTTGATTTGTGAAAAAAAAATTAGTCTATAATTTTGCATGAGGACAAGATTACTATAATTTGTGCACTCCACTCATAATTTAGAGGATTCAATGATTACTTACTAGATTATACTATAGGAGGGGGATTAGATGTGGTACAAATCAAAAGAAAATGCAATAGTAAACATAATTTTTGATCAGTAGATCAATTGTTCTATTTCTAATTCTTGAATTTTCTGCACAAATATTGTTGATTGAGGCCAACATTTTTCAACATTTTAGGCATGCTTAGTTATTGATTGATCATCTTTAGATCTTTAGAGTTTGATACTTTCCATTAATGCCCCCCAATGCTTGATTGTGGCTTATCTCAAAGCATATTAATCCAATATTTTTATTGGTAAGAGGTTCTAAAATATTATATCACCCTCAACATGAATTTAGTATTACATGTAAATGTTATTAGGTATAGTGTGGCTAAAAATAGAAGACTTCATGTGTTGGATTCTATAATTGTTGTGATCGACATCAAATTATGGGAGATATAGGAAGTTTTTCTTCAGTGGTATTAATGTTAAAAGTGACAAAGTAGAATTTAGAAAAGGATATAAGAATAACTTGAAGATATAAGGATAATTTTTTACTATGAAACCCTATGCTAGTACTCATGTGTCAATTTATGCTATATTTCACAATAGTGACAAGAACCTTCAAGATTCATCACACTTTGATATTTATAAAGATAATATTCCTTAGAAACTAAAGCATGACTTAGTAGGACGTTGGAGGAAACAAAGGTATGAGGAGTTCTTATCATCTCTAGCTATCTCCTCACTTAATGATCATTATTTCATTAAAAGAAACAGTTTTTGTCTTTATAAAGTCAAGACTTGACTTATTTTTTTCGCTCAAGAGAAGACATGATTTGTCATCATGAGTTTCCCTTCAAGGAGAAATGGGGGCCATGATTTTGTTGGTTATGTTTCAAGTGCTAGAGGAGGTGTTAGATGTGGAATTTTGGAGGAAAGTTGTCTCATGAGAATACAAATTAGTGGTGATTATTTCCATAGTGTTGGAGCATGCATTAGACACACTCAGGTGAGATGTGGACTTTTAGAGGAAATAAATCTCATGTGAAACACTAGAGGAGGCATTGTATACTCTTGGAGGACATGTGCAATTCTGAAGTAAATGTGTCTCTTTGTGAAAAGAAGGTTAGAACATTTATATTATGAAGACACCTTTAGGTTTTACAGTCAAGAGATCCATTGATGCAATAAATTTAGTTTTTCTTGTGAGAGGGAGGAGGATTAGTGAATGTGCCTCATCAAAGTCTCTTGAGGGTTAGATTAATAACTCTTATAACTCATACTCTTGTTTGAATTAATGTAATAAGGGGCAATGTTGAATTTATTACATTTATTAGGTTGGTTCCTAAGTTTAGATTAATATACTAAATTAGTTTAATGCTAGTTTGAGGGAGGGTACATTATTGCAAGTGGCTATAGATGGGAATAATGTCTTATAAATCTAATGCTAATTGATGAAAATACACCCAGTAAAAATCTAATAAAATCATAATAAATATCAAATATTGATTTTTTTCCTAATCTTTAATGATGATTTGATCTCATTGTTGCACTTTTCAGAGAGCATGGTATGAGGTATCTTTATTTAGTTGACTTATCTTACCCACATACTACTTGGGATAGTACAAGTCAAGTGAATAAACACTACTAGAGTGTATATACAATATTCTAGTGATTTTTCGGAGTAGCAATCGAAAGTACTATACTGTATTCTTGATTATTTATGTTATGTTGAGTTATACATTTAGTTGGTGGGCATGAAGCCTTTTGTATGTGTGTCTTATGTGACTATGGATGGGTCGTTATCTCCATGAGCATGATGGGGTGGGCCTGTGGGTTCCAAATGGTTGGGAGGTATTTCTACTTATCACTCCTATGGATTGTAGAATGATGAAAACATTCTTCTAGAGGCAAGACCTTGCCTTGAATCTCACTTCTCTTATGCACTTATTATTTCCTTGTACTCTTTATGGCATTATTATTATGGTGATAGATTATATTCATTATTTTGTAAGTTATATCAATTTTGATGGTAGATACATGTTGTTATAGATTCTTTTTTTTTATGATGTACATGTTTATGCACTTTATTGATGATTTTAACTCTCCTTGAGTTGATTTGTATATGAACTAAAGATGATAGATTATCTAGATGCACAAATTTTATGATTTTTTGTAATTAATTAAATAATGCTTTGATATTAATGTATCTAGAAATCCTCACTATGGATCTACTTTTCATTTCATGTCATACAATGGTGTCGACATGCCTTCTCTTTCGTTGTTTAGAGTATCTTACTCATTGCATGTTTTGGCGATTACGATTACGATTACTTATTTTGGGCTATTCTCAAATTATTCGTGTGATGTTAAACATGGTTATGGACTAAGATAGTTCTAGGTTCATCATGGTTTAGAGTTCATTGAGAGATTTTTAACACTTTTTAACCATATTTAATTAGAGTTTAGATTCAAAAGTTATGGCTTTAGATATGAAGGCCATTTTATGTTGCTAAATGCAATCTGATATGAAAAAGTTCCTTGAAATGTGTATTATCTTCTGGGGACCACTAAATTTTCATATGGTAATGTCTTACAAGATTCACAAGAGAAAATTTTCATTTGCAAAATAGTGGCACTTTCCCATGTGTCCAAAAGATGCAATTAGGTTTTTGGATATTCTTTTGGGAGGTGCATCTTCCCAATTTAGAATAGATTGGCTATCAATTTCCTCTAAGGTATTAAGAAGTTATTTCATGTTCTTTATGCATTTATAATTGGAAATGAACTCTTGTGGATAATCGCCTGGGAACTTTTACTTTGGACATTAAAATGAACATCGATTGCATTGTATGTACACGATTATGGTCAACCAAACTATGTCCTTAAGTGATAATGAAAAATCAACAAATCAGGGTTATATCAAGTTGACGTGCAATTTTAAACTTGTTATAAAATTTCAATAAAAAAGTTGTGAGAAAAGAATCTGTAGGAAAAAGAATTTAGTTTATGAACTACTAGGCCTTATTGGAAGAAAGAAAAAATTGATTGGTCAAAATTTTGAATTTTATGCAATAATACAAAAAATTCAAAACAAAAATAAGAAGTAGATGTATGCATGACCACCTTAATCAAAACCAAATGATAATATTTTTTAATAATATTCTAGATATAAGAAGTAGACTCATGCCGAGATGTGACACATACCTTTGGGTATTTTTGTTACAAATAAATGAATAATTATTAATTTTATACTATAGTATTTTTAGAATAAGAAAACTCTCATGTCTGACAACCTTAACTAATTCAAAACTTTACAAAATTAATTTTTTATTTTAAATTTCTTATAGTAGAGGAAGTATATAATAAAACACATCTTTTGGAATTTAAAAATGTTATACCATTCAAAATTTATATTTATTTTTCAATCAGTGTGTTAATCAACACTTTATGTGTAACTCCATTAGAAAATGAATAATAATTTCTTACTAAACTCATAATTTGATAGACATTACATTTATGGAAAGATAAGAAAATTATTAAGAAACCCTTTTCCTTTCATCAAATTTGGGTGAAAAATAGTCATCAAACACATGTTTAAAGTGAAAAAACACACAAGAATAGGCCAAAAACATGTTTTCAAGACATTTTTAAATTTGACCATGGAGGGTTGTTATCCAAAGTAGTAATATGCCTTATAAAGGTATTAATATTTTGGTTTGGTATCAAGATTGGTGGGGAAAAAGTCATAATAGATTTTGAAATGGTTTGAGGCATTTCAGAACTACATATTTTTTAGATTGCCACTTTTTGGCACACCATGATCTTGCACATACCCTGCAATGCCAATGTAGTAATCAGAATGAATCTTACATGTCAATTACCTAGGTGAAAAATTGAAGTGTATCAATGTAATCATGGGCACGTGAATCTTCAAATTGCTCTTGTCTTCCACTTTCACTTGAAATATGCATGTTGTATGCATATGTTATATCTATATTCAACAAAAGAATATTGTGATGCTTTATGTTTATCCTTGTGTCCATGGATTCTTGGGTGGGGCATTACAAAATCAATTCATAAGTTGTGATACTAATGAATTTATTAGAAATAAGTATAATATTTTAGGCGATTTCTTAATCTTAAATTTAATGTTAAGATTATTATTTTTGACTAATAATTTAGTTCTAATTTTTATTTATAAAGAATTGTAAACAAAAATGTTAAAATGAAGGTAGATAGTATGAAAGTAAAGAAAAGAAGAAAGTTTTCAATAAATTTTGGCTATTCAAACTTTGATTTTTATATCTATGTACATATAGATATAAGAATATTATCTAAACATGCATAAACATGCACGCATGCATACATATTACATCTTGAATTGCTAAATTTCTTGCCTAATAATATTTTTTAAAATCAAAGAAAAATAAAAATACTTAATATATACAACAAAATTCTTGAAGAAATGGTAGTTAAAATATTTAAATATTTAATATTCTTAAGTGAATATATAAATTTCTTACCTATAAAAAATAGTGTATAATTTTAAAAATATTAAATTACCATGTCAAGTAATAATTGATCTATTATTAATATTTAATAACTAAGAAATGATTGATGAAAAAAGAAAATCAAAGTGAACATAGAGATTCTTCAATTCAAAAATATGAAGCCAATTTGTATAAGATGCATTTATCACCCAACAATATTTTCTTGCATTAAGATGAAACTTCACAAATAATTAATTAGCCTATGATTTTTTTTTGAATGACACATAAACAACTTATGAAAATGAAAATCATATTGAACATATAGATCCCAAAACTTGAAAAATAATATCATTTTATAAACTATTACCGATATTTAAAATTTGACCTTATACATGTGTTCATATTGACTAAAACTCTATTCTATTAAAGTTAAACATCACAATACAAACCATTCGATTTCTAAATACCCTATATACATTAAAACTATACTATACAAAATAATTTGAAAATCGATAACAAATCTCAAGTTGAAAAAAGATTATTTTTTATAGACTCATTCTAGTGAACTACATATTAATTAATTGAAATATTCATTTTTATACATGAGTCCAGACACCCAAAAAGAAGAATGAAAACAACTTATAAACTAAAACTATTATTATAATTAAAAATACTATTTTTGATTAAAGAAAACCTCTACTTCATCTTAATATTAGAATATCACATATGAAAAATCACATTATACATATTTGCATAGTTCTTAAACCCTGTTAAATTAGAGTCAAGAATCACAACAATAAGCCATTCAAATTATAGGTACCTCTAACCTTTAAAACCATATAGTTCCCAACTCCTCAACAACCTTGATATCTAAAATGGAATACAACATGACTTTAATGAACTAAGTTTTTAGCTGGCTGGTCTATCCATATTGGAAACAAAACAAAACAAAATACGATACCCTAATGATTGAGCAAGACAAATTTATTTCACGTGTCTTGCCTCCTGCCATGCTTGTAATAGAATGGACTCCTTCCGACACTATTTTGTCTTGATAAAAGAGGCAGCCAAGAAAACGCACATCATCTGTGACTCTTGCATTACCTTCATCACAATACTTGGTCCACACCATTCTTGACTTAATAATGGTGGAGACGTAGATTTTATATGCTTGAGAAAATGAAATTCTTGTAGGCACTTAATTGTGGTGCAAATGCAATAGTGGGTTTATGTGGTTTATGACCGAGTGGAGGGGACCTTGATTTGTTTTGGGTGTAGGAGACATGAAAATGGTCCTTTTCTTTTTACCTTATAGAAACCATCAATATATACCCTTCTCAAGAGGTGCTACTGTGATTGTCACAAGTGCCCTTTCATGCCTTGAAGGGGTATTTTGGAGGAACTGTCCATTAAATAATTTGGTAGATAAAGATAAACAAGAGTATCTTAGGGAATGTTTGATATTTTTCTTAATAGAATTTGAAGTCAAAGGGATATGTTTTTTTAAAAATATTAGGTTTATAATTATTACATCATGCATATATAAGTATTGTATTGATGTTAAGATAAAATCTAATTTTTTTTACCGTGTTTACGTTTATGTGTATTTAATATATTGATAGTTATATTTATTTATTTTTATATTGGAAGAAGTAGTTTTATTCACATAAATTATTTTTTACAGGTATATATTATTAGATACAAATGTTATTTGAATTAACACCAATATTAGTTACATAAGATACAAAACTGTGCAAATAATAAAGTAGATGATGAGCCAAATTATTTCTGAACCTCTTCCAAGTAGCCGAGTGATTCCTTCGAAGTATTTGTATACCAATCTCAACACCCATTAGTGTAGAAAATTGAATCAATGTTGCAACAAAGTTCTTGTATTCTAGGCTAAAAAAACCATAACATACAAAGTTGACATGTTGCAAGATATTTGTTCAAAATGTTGGAATCATAATACTCCCCTAGAGAGACATGACAACATCCTTTAAAAAACTTGAATTTTCATGCATTATGTTATGAATTGTGTGATCATGTTGTAAAGTTAGTAGTATTATGTAAGAAGTATGGTTATTAAATTTAATTAGAAACTTACACATGCCATATGTGTTGCTACTTCACGTGTTAGTAGTCAATTACATATGTAGTGATTTAGTTCTTTATATACTTCTAAGAATTATATTGATTCTCCTCAAGCATTACATTCAAAAAAATGTTGTCAAAAGATTGAACCTTCATTTAATAGGAGAAAAACAATTATAATACTACATGTGAGTTTCATATGTATCTCAAATCAAATCATTTTTAAAATTTAACATCAAATATTGTGTAGACTCTAAATAACTCTATAGTATAATAGTCATTATGCTTTTGCAAATGTACGAGTTATATCATTTGTGTATAAGGATGATGTTGTTGATCTATCTCAAGAATATAACACTAAGAGATTGTTTAGAATGAGAAAAAAAAAATTGGAGTCCTAAATGTAACTAGGATTAAATGGTTTAGAGAAGGTTGAGTTCTCATTTTTAGTAGCTCTCAAAGGTTGAGTTTAATCTAGAGACCTCTCTCTTCTTATCTTCTTCTTCTATGTTAGTTTTAAGTGATGTAAAGGCCCATGCACCATTTAATAAATAAAAATAAGAGTAAATGCCTACTTAGCACCATGTTAGGAGTGTGTTTATTGATGTTTGATAGCTTTTGTCAAATAAACATTTATATAATTATATGAAATATAATTAAAGATATAAATATATATATATATATATATATATATATATATATATTGTTTGATTAACAAATAGACATGTCCCATGAAGGGACATGTCCACTCATGGCTTATACTCAATATATATGTAACAAATTATTGTATTTAGGAAATACATACCAAATACAATGGCAATGCTAATACAATTGCAATAAACCCCCATAAACTTAACATGGTATCAGAGGTAACTACAAATGTAAGAAATGAAATCAGCATTAGAAGATGCTTATGCAAATCTATATACAAAACTAATGTATATAATCACCTCTTGTTGCTACATATTATTCAATGGCATTGGCTCCTCCATATTCAAACTACATAAAGTGAAAGGAAAGACATATAAAGGATATTCAATCACTAAGGTCTAAGAAGAATATGTATCACAAGAGTAGAGGATAATCATAGGCTACAGAAGTCAATAAAGAGCATGGATAAAATAGATAAATAGAAAGAAAGTAAGAATAAAGAGATTGTGTAAGAAATGTCAAAGCAATTCTTGTCACCAATTGGTTTGATAGAGCAATATGTGGTGTGTGTGCACGCACGTATGTGTGTATTATAAGAAAATAATATGTAAAAGAAGGATGATATCTAAAGTATATCACCTATTAATAATGTATAGGTACCCATGTTGGAAGATAAACATATTACATAGCATCAAAGTGAATTATGGGAAGTGATGCAAAATGAAGGAGATTGGGCATGAAATATAATTTCTTGCCTTTGATTGGCTCATAGGACTCTAGCAAGGCGATCAAGTTAGGGAGGGACATCAATAAAAATAAATGGAGAGAGGTGAGGTGTAAGGGGTCTACCTTGAACAATAAGTATGTAATTGCCCCACAAAGATCTATGATGAAGTAGCATAATCATCATATAATAAATAAAGATGTTAGAGGATATAACACCTTCGATCAAGAATAGAGATCAAATAATAGGAAATCTAAAAGTTGCACAGTTAAATATGAAAAGAATAAAAAAAGGTGATAAATCCAAATTCCTACATAGCACTAAACTATAGTATAAGGTTTTGGCTTGGTTGTTATACAAAAGGATCAAATTCATATGAAAAAATACATTCAATAAGAATAATGACAAAGTATATTAAGGGATATTCAAATCTCCTTTGTGTGATGAGAATATTGAATAGGGAATGATATTAATGTAATATTAGAACATCAAGTCATTTCCACACATGACCATCATAAGGACTAGAGGGCCCACTATGAAAGAAAAGGTAAGTATAGTGAAAGTTCATTTTAATGTTTTAAACTAATATTAACTATTTATTTCTTATAGATTGGGGAAATTTTTCACCTTAGATTATTATATGTGGCATTAATAAGAAAAATAATATGTTGAAAATATTGATATATCTATAGAAAATGTGATTCAGGAGCATCCAGAGGTATAAGGGCAATCCTGTGTCACCCAAAAAAATGTACCTAGACATAGTTTCTATTTCATGTGTTTTCATTTCTGGATACCCATTTGGGTCAAATAAAGGTTCCAACTCTCACAATTCCATTATTAGTGTTTTGGGTTAGAGTATTTAAGCACCTTGGGATACGTGTAAATGCTAGAAAAAATAGAACTATGTAATTGAGCCATAATTATGGTGAATTAGAAGGTGTAAATTGGAGGGAGGGTTAAAATTATAATTTAGAGCATTCCAAAAAAAGGATCCGGTCAAAAGGCTACACGGTTTGAAAGTTATCACAGTTTTTCAGTTTCTAGAGACCTCTAAGAATGCTTCAAAGTCAGGTTTGAGGCATTAAATGACCTTGTATAGGGCCAAAAAATGGGGGATGAGAAAAGCTGGTCTATAGGGCTATAGAGCACTATGAGAGCTTTCCGAAAATGTAAACAGTTCGTCAATTAATGGAGCTACGGTTCAAAAGTTATGCCTCCCAGAAGTTTGGCTACCGTTTCTGGATTCTTCTAATTTTGTACCAACTTCTTCTAATTTTGTACCAACTTCTAAAGTGACTTTTGGAGCCTCCATTTTGGCAGTGGATGCCAACTAGCACTTTCTAAAATGTATTCCTAATCCTTAACCCTTTGGGGTCTATTTAAGGACATTTATGGCATTGTAAAAGGTAGTTCAGAGTGGAGTTTGAGAGAAGGTACTGGGAGAAGAAATTATCTTCAGATTTATGCTATTGTAAGCCCATAGGGCATGTTTTGGAGTCTGTTTCTCTGTACTAAGTGTACTAGCATATTTTCATAGTTAATAAAACTTTCCCTTTCCTGTTTGTGTCCATTTTGTGCTTGGGTTGTGTCCCCATCAAAATGAAAGATATACATATATGTTCAATATATATACTTAAATTAGATATTATTGTATTGAAATAATGGGGATAATTCTCAAATTAATGTCTAGTAGATTGATAAATCAAATAAAAGGATATTGATCTATTTATGAATATTTATTACAAGTTAATCATGAAAATCAATCTGAAGTTCATTTTCTCTTCCTTTTTGTGGTTCTAGTTTTGGTTCTACATGCTTGAAATTTTCTATCTACTGATCAAAATTGCTTGCTTGTGACTGGACATCTTTAGTCTATTGCTTGCACCCACTTCCTGCTGCTTGACAATTCACATTTGCATTCCATCATTTCTTGTGTGATGGGAAATTGCAGCTTGAATTGTATCTTCACTTTGAGTGTTGGGAGCATCATCATCCACATAGATGAATGTATTATAGTCTTCAGGTTCTTCATTACATGACATCTCACCTCTTTTTGTAAACTCCCCAACTCTCACATTTGCACTTTCCACAACTTTGTTAATATTAGAATCTAAACACTTATAAGCTTTTCTTTTAGTGTAATAATGTAGGAGTATGTCTTCATCACTTTTTACATCAATCTTTCCATTCCTATTATATTTCACTATATAGCATCTACTACCAAATATTTTAAAATATTTAACATTAGGAGCGTAACCATACCATAGTTCAAAAGGTGTATCATTTGTACCTTTCTTGACTTGTACTCTATTTCAAGTATAAAAAATAGTACTAACCACTTCTCTCCATTATTTCTATGATATATTATTCTCCATCATTAATTTTCTTGCATAGTCCATTATTGATATGTTTCTCCATTTAGGTATTTCATTATGAGGAGTGGTACTTAGTGTTGACATATGTCTTTTGATTCCTATATCATTGTAGAAAGTATTGAACTCATGTGAAATGAATTGAACACCTCTGTCATATCTCAAACACTTCAGATTCTTCCCTATTCCTTTTTTAGTTATGGCTTTATACCACTTAAATAATTGAAAAGTATCATATTTAGCTTTAAGAAACATCACAATCATCATTATAGAGTAGTCATCCACAAAAAAAAATGAAAAATTGACCTCCGCGATAACTTTGAACAACAATGAGTCCACATAGGTCAGTATGAACCAATTCCAAAATATTATTAGCAGTATATGTTTTTCTCTTAAAACTAGACCTTTTCATATTTCCCAAGTGACATTGTTTACACATAGCATTTTTAAGCTTCTTTAGTTTAGGAAAGCATTTTACTTTCTTCATCTTATTGATAGTCACCAAATTGTCAAAGTTCACATGATAGAATGTTCTATGCCATAACCAAACATCTTGTTGTCGTGTAAACAAACATGTCTCATTTGATAGGTCTAGATAGAAAAAGTTACCTCTTGTCTTCTCATCAATTCCAATTATCTTACCATCAACAACATGGATCTTGGCCTTTTTATTGTGAAATTCAACTCTGTAACCTGAATTGTTCAGTTGTGAAACACTCAACAAATTATAGTTAAGTCCTTCAACGTTGTAAACATTATCACATGTTATCTTGTCAATCAATTGAATAATACATTTACCATTTTTAATGCATGGGACATCATTACCAAATTTAGCACATCCACCATTGCATGGTCCAATATATTCAAATTTATCTTTATCACCAGTCATATGATTGGAACATCCACTATAAATTATCCATCTATCACTTTTGTTCACGTAAGAAATTAATGTAGTTTTCTCATCTTCATCAAAATCTTCTTTCATAGCAACATAGAAAAATTCATCATCATTACTCTCTAATTTATTATCACTCCTTTCTTTAGCAATATAACAAGATTTCTTACCTTCATCTTCCTTGCTTCTCTTGTAGTCTTTGTCATCTCTTCTTCCATTGTACTTGGTTTCTTTCCTTTCATCTTTATAATCTTTGTAAGGACATCTAACATCAACGTGATCAACTTTTTTGCATGAAAAACAAAATGATAGGTAATTTACCTTCGCATTTATCTCTTCCCATTCCAAACCTTTTTGCAATGAGGGCTTCAAGTTCATCAATCTCATCACTAGAACTATCACTTTCACTCTTCATATGTTTTCCTTTCTTCTTCCTAAGAACTAGTTGTGACTTGAAAGGATATTTAATAGTAGCAAGTGCATAGTTATCAAAGTTAGACATCTCAAAAGTAGTAAGTCTACCAATTATACCTTCTAAGTTTGAATCATTACTTGGTCTACATCTTAGTTCTTGGATTATAGAGACTCTAATGGCATAAATGTTGGAATAATATATTTAGAATAACTAAGGGGGTGGGGGGTGTGCAGGCTAAAATTGTGTTTCTAATTAACTTAAGATTTGGTCTTTCATTGGATGCATAGTTTACTCCTATTGAATGCCAATCCTATTGGAAGCATGAATTCTAATGATACTTCTATGTGGGAGTATTGTAGAAGCATGATTAGATCATTATCATCATGAGATGTTACATTCCTGACTATATTTGGCATTGATGTCAACATAGTAGTTTTCTGTGGTATTTGACAAAAGAACATTAGTAAAGATCAAGTTGGTATGGATGGCTAGTTGAACATTTTCACTAAGCAAGGTTAAAGGGAGATTATACTAAGTGTCTAGTACATGTATCTAACCTTAGAATCATAAGATATTAAGTTTGGAAGAAGTTATGTAAGTTTGGTGAAGATTGTTCTCAGATAGAATTTACAGAGGCATGTTTTGGTAAACTTATTATATCTCTTAGCAGAGTTTTTATTCTGAGAAGCTGAAGTTAAAGATGCAAAATTTTTTTTCTAGAGATGACATAGCTCATCATAATGTTACATTTATAGAAAGTTATTCAAGTTGCATAGTGGAAGATTAATGTTATTGCTAAGTGTAATATTTTCTTAATGAGGTCCTATAATAATTAATTGAGAAGGTGTAATAGCTAACTCAGGGAAATTTTTTATGGATTCGGTATAAAGGAAGGATATTCTCCTTTATTATAAAGAGATGTGATGAGATGTATGAATGATTGCAAAGAGAAGAATGTGAAGATAAGAAGAGTAGAGTGAATGTGAAAGAAACTTCTTTGCTGAGGTTTTATTGTATGATCCAGAGTTTGATACTTGGATCCAAGGTTCGTGACCTAGTCTATAAGGTTTGAAAATGATTGGTCTAGTTGACAGGATTGAGGAAAGAAGTTAGAGTATAGTAAAAACAATTATTCTGCAAGGAGAAGTTGAAAGATTAGTTGAACCATGAGTTTGGTGATCTTGCCCCTGAAGATGTTTGGATAGTGGGTCCTTCTGTCTTTCATAACTCCTAACAGGGTTGTAATCTCTTAACAAGGGTTCAAACTCTCCTAACAAGGACTCATATATAATAAATTTTGTAACAGACTCCTAACAAGGTTCATCCTCTAACAAGGAATATTTATATTAGTACATCATCTTGTGGGCATCATTCCCACTAGGGTTTTCCCTCTAATCAAGGGTTTCCCTAGTTAACATATCTGGTATAATTGTGTATGTGCATCTTTGTATGGATGTTGTTTACTTTGATTGAATGGTTAAGATTATTTAAGGTTAATAATTATTAGATAATTGAAAGAAGAAATAGGTCCATCATGGATTGTGCAAGAACACTAATGATTGAGAAGAATGTTGCTATCAAATACTGGAAGGAAGCTATCAACATTTTAGTTCATACTTTGAATTGAGTTTAGTTGAAGGACTCAAAGAAAACTCCCTATGAACTTTGAAGGACTCAAAGAAAACTCCCTATGAACTATGGTATGGCTACAAACCCAATGTAAGTTACTTGAAAGTATTTGGTAGCAAATGTTATATCTTGAAAGAATCTAGAAAAGGGTAATTTGATGTAAAAGGTGATGAAGGTATATTTCTAGGATATTCCTACAAAAGTAAAGGATACAAATGTCTAAATTTGTCCACTCACAAAATCATAATAAGTGCACATGTGAGAATCGATGAGTTTGCAGAAAAGAGTGAAGAAAAAAGAAAAAAGGAGCTAGAAGATTACAAAAGATTTGTCTACTATGAACCTAATACATTGCCAAACACATATGACAAAAAAGAGACTTCATCTTTTGAGCTCTCCAAGTCTCCAACAATTACTAAGTTGCAAGAAGTTTAGACCAAGTTAGAGGGACCCAAGTCACATTTAGAGGGTACAAAGTTAGTGCATACTAAGTCTAAAGAAACCAAGCCACAGTTAGAATAACCCAAGCTTAAAGTTAAGATTCAAAACAAAGACAACACAATTCATTAAAAATCCAAAGAACCTGTATTGGCTAAACATATCAGAAGGCATCATGCACCTAATCAAGTCATTGGGGACAAATCAGATGGAATAATGACAAGAAGCAAATTAAAAGGTGCATGTTTACTTGTTGAATTTGAACCTAGAAGTGTTAAGGATGCACTAAATTTTTTTTTTTGGCTTGAGGCTATGAATGAAGAAATAGAACAAATAGAAAATAATATAACTTGGACTCTTGTACCTAGGCCTAAAGGTAAAAATGTGACTGGCACAAAATGGGTATTCAGAAATAAGTTGAATGAAGATGGAAAAGTGTTAAGAAAAAAAGAAAGATTTATATGTAAAGCTTATTCCCAAGAAGAAGGTATTGATTATGGTGAAACTTTTGCCCCTATTGCAAGATTAGAAGGCATTAGGACTTTACTAGCTTATGTAGCTCATAGATGATTCAAAGTATATCAGATGGATGTTAAATCTGCATTCTTAAATGGAATTCTTGATGAGGAAGTCTACACTAAACAACCAAAAGGTTTTGTTGATCCAGACAAAAGGGACATGGTCTGCAAATTACAAAAAGCCCTTTTTGGTCTAAAACAAGCTCATAGATCCTAGTATGAAAGATTACATAACTATTTGATACAGATTGGTTTTCAAAGAACAAATGATAATAGTAGCTTGCATATCAAGGACCAAATAAGAAGATTGTGTTGGCAAAAATATTTGTGGACGATACTCTATTCACAGGAAATGATGACTTATGTAAAGAATTTTAAAAAAAAATGAATAAAGAATTTGAAATGTCCATGTCCGATGAAATAAAATTCTTTGTTGGATTGTAGATAAAACAAAATAGAAATGGTATCTATATCACTCAATCTAAGTATATCAAAGAGATACTTAAGAAATTTGGAATGGAAGATTGAAAACTAGTTGGAACCCCTGTGTGTACTAGACTTAAGCTTAACAAAGATGATGACTCTAAAGAAGTAGATAAGACCTTATATAGATCAATGATTGGGAAATTATAGCATGTAGTACATAAAAGGCCTAATATTGCCTTAGAAGTTGGGATAGTGGCAAGATTCTCAGCAAAACTTAGAGAAAACCACATGATGACAATGAAAAGAATCTTGAGATATCTGAAAGGTATTAGAGACTATGGCTTATGGTACAAACTTGGAGGCATTCTTGACTTAAAAGTATTTATTGATGTTGACTGGGAAATAACTCTTGATAATAGAAAAAGCACTAGTGGTGGAGAATTTTTTCTTGGTAAAAGGCTAGTATATTGGACAAGCAAGAAGCAAAATTGCACATCTCAATCCACAACAGAAGTAGAATATATAGTAGCAACAGTGAATTTCTCTAACATTGTTTAGTTCAAGTAGTTGTTGGAAGGAATGAAGGTTGAAATCAAAGAGCCAATAGTCATGTATTGTGATAAAACCATTGTAATCAACATATAAAAAAATCTAGTGATGCATCCCAAAACAAAGCACATTGCTATAAAATATCACTTTGTAAGAGAATTAGTACAGGCCAAAGAAATCATTAGAATATGTGCATACAAAAGAACACATTGCAAATATATTCACCAAGCTAGTACCTAAGGATGCATTTTTGTATCTAATAGGTAAGCTAGGAGTCATTCCCCTATCTGAAGCTCACTAAATAAAGTTTAGTGATGCATCAACAGAAACCAAGTTGAAGATCAATCAGTTGATGTTGTATTGATAAGGAGATATTGTAGATGAATCTGTACTCAAGGTACATTGGCACTAATTAGAATTGTCTTTGACATGTGTTGTCAAAGAGGGAGAAGTTTATTGTCATATATTTCTAAAATTTTGTATAGGGAGAAGCTAAGTAGTTCCTCCATAGAGGGAGAATCCTATAGGAGAAATTATTTGCACAAAATCACAAAGGGTAAAAAATTTCTGACAAGGGGAGTCTTGTTCTTAAAATTTCATTATGCTATAACATATTGTGTTGCCATCAATGTTAAAGAGGGAGATTGTTGGATACAATTGATTAATTGTGTGTTGTCTTTGATGTTACACAAATGTCATATCAGTTGACAATCAATGAACACTGAGCTTAGTTGGTCAGTGAAGATAGTTTTCGTAGTCTATTAAGCATTCCAAAGTTTATTCTCTATAGAAGGTAGTATCTACTGAGCTAACTTGGGTGTCGAAGGAAGTTAAGCAGAAAAGAGTGTTAACCAAGCTCACTCAGTTAACAAAGGGTAACTTGAATAGAGTTAGTATTAATTGAGTTCACTTGGTTATCAAAGCAATTTTGTAAGTTCATAGTGTTAACCGAGCTTTTGTTGGTTAACACAGGAAATCGCTTTAGAATTAGTTTCTATTGAGCTAGGTTGGCTACTAAAGGATTTTTTTATTTTGGCATGTAAAGCTTAATTATTTTACCTATTGATTCTAGCCAACTATGGAAATGAATATTGGTTATTCTAGTTTGTATTTGAGCCAACTTGACAATCTGGAATGTATAAGTAAAATGTCAAGTTGTGATTTCAAGGTGTTTGATATGAAAGTAAAATGAATTGAAAGAGATGAAGAAAGAGGAAGCAAACTTGAAGGATAAGCAGGTATCCTTGTGGAACAGAATAGCGTTACTTGATTAGGATTGATGAAGTATAAACTAGAATAGAGATCTATAATTAGCAATTTAGTTGCATTACAATCAGGCCATTTCATTTTTACTCTCTAACCATTGTAGTAGTGATCTAAAATCTCTTAACAAAGTAAGTTTAACAACCATTTGTAAATCCTCTAACAAGATGGAAATTCCTTTGAATTATTTCATGACCTCTTACAAGGCCACTCTTAATAGGGTGATTAAATCCTTTAATAGGGGCACACCTAATAGTGTGTTTTTTAATCTTTAACATGGTTGGCTCATAATAGGGCTCACTTTAGAAGAGTGAAAAATAGTAACTAGTTGTATTTTGGTAGTTTTTCTCAAATTAGGTTTCCATGTTAAATCCTAGTGTCTTATGTGTTTATGTTATTTCTTTTATGCATGCAAGTAATTACTGATAATATCTTAAGATCTACTAAGCAATACACACTTTGTATTTACCGAGTTACAACAATTTCTATATGGTTATCGAATATTAGTAGTAATCAATTTTTATCAATCTGAATTTTAACTAATGTCCAAGGGATCTAGGATATATTTTATTAGTAACTGATGCACCCCTCCCCTCTTAGTTACTCCTCTTATATTTCCAACAATTGGTATCAAATCTTTTGGTTCTTGTAGAGAATATTTCAAAGACCTAAGCTAAAGATCAGGATGTCTTACAAGAGAGAGATTTGAAAGCTGGATAGAGACAACTTTGCAGCATGGCAAGGACTTATAAGGCTTTATCTAGCTACCATTAGTGATTTAGTTTTCAAATATCTTGATGAAGAATATAAAACTCCAACTAGACCATTTTCAGTTGAAGATATTGCTGAGAAGAAGAACCATAACATCATGATGATTGATATTGCATCTGCTCTTAGTTATGATGAATTTGATGAGGTCAAAGATTGTAAAACTACTTTTAATATGTGGAACAAACTAAAAGAAATCTATGGAGGAGATGACATTGTAAGAAGAGACAAAGTGGAAAGCCTTAGAGGATAATTTGATAAGATAAGAATGAGAGAAGATGAAAATGTTGCAAAATATGTGGAAAGAATTAAAGCCAATGTTAGTGCAATCACAACATCTAGAGGAGAAATCAAAGAAGAAACTGTTCTAAGTAAAGTACTTAGAACTTTGCTTCCCATCTATGCAATTAGAATGTTTTCTATTCAAGAAAAGATATGTGATCCAAATAACAAGATAGGCTTGGATGTCTTAGTAGGAAGATTGACAACTTTGACAACTATATTCCTCCTTCCAAGAATATTGAGTCTACATGTGAAGCTAAAATCTCACTCAAAGAAAATGGCAAGAAAATAAAAGATAATCAATTAAAAAGTGAGGAAGAAACTGAAGAAAGTTCTAATAGTGATCTTGAAATTTTTGAAGCTCTACTTGCAAAGAAATATACCAGCTGGAGTAGAGGAAAGTACAAAGGTAAAATTCTTTTAATTTGTTTCTCTTGTGAAGAAATTGGTCATATTTCTATTAGGTGTCCAAACAAAGAAGGAAAGGAAGAGAAGAAAAGCCACAAGTACAAAGGCAAGAAGGAATTCAAAGGCCACAAATCCTACAAAGACAAAGGTAAGAAAACTTGTTTTATGGCTAAAGATTCTGATAACAGTGAAGATGAAATAGTGTATATTTCTGTAAAAGATGAATTTGATGATGAAGGAGATAAGATGGCACTTATCTCTCATGTTAGCAAAAATGACACATGGATCATAGATAGTAGATGTTCTCACCATATGACTAGAGATAAAACTATGTTTGAACATTTTGAACACTATGATGGGGTTAGTGTAAGGTTTGGAAATAATCAACCTTTTTGGATAAAAGGAAAAGGTCGTATCTCATTAACCAATGAACTTGTATGTGACAATGCCTATTGGGTTGAAGGACTAAGAAATAATTTACTAAGTGTGGCACAACTAAACAACATTAGATTCAAGGTAGAATTATGAATGGCAAAGCAAGACTATTGGATAACCAAGGAAATATGATTGGATCAGGTAGGTAAACAAAAGGTAACCTATTTTATCTTGATCTTGGTGATTGCTCATGTTTTATTGCTCAAGTAGAATAACGCTAGTTATGGCATAGAAGACTATGTCATGTAAACTTTGATAATATGGTCAAGATAAGAAAACTCAAAAAAGTAAGAGGTCATCCTAGTTTGAAGAAACCTAATGTTGGATTATGCAAAAGTTTCCAAATTGGTAAAATGGGAAAGACTAGTTTTAAGAGAAAAAACTATTAGTTAGAAGATGCCTTGGAAATTGTGTATACTGATTTATATGGACTCATTGGAATAGAAACTTATAGTGGAGAAATTTTTTAAATTCTTTTTTTGATGATTATTCTAGAATGATTACTATTATGTTGAAAGAAAAATCAATAGCTTTTGAGAAATTCAAATGGTATCTGGCTAGAGTAGAAAAAGAAACTAGAAAAAGATTGAAATGCTTAAGATCAGATAGAGGTGGTGAATTCAACTCAAATGAATTCAAAAAATTTTGCATTGAAAGAGGAATCAAAAGACAAGTATTAGCCCCTGGTACTCCTGTGTAGAATGGAATAGCTAAAAGAAGAAATGGGTCCATCATGGATTGTGCAAGAACACTAATGATTGAAAAGAATATTGCTATCAAATACTAGAAGGAAGCTATGAGCACTAAAGTTCATACTTTGAACTGAGTTTAGTTGAAGGACTCAAACAAAACTCCCTATGAACTATGGTATGGCTACAAACCCAATGTAAGTTACTTGAAAGTATTTGGCAACAAATGTTATATCTTGAAAGAATCTAGAAAAGAAAAATCTGATGTAAAAGGTGATGAAGGTATATTTCTAAGATATTCCTGCAAAAGTAAAGCATACAAATGTTTGAATTTGTCTACTCAAAAAATCATAGAAAGTGCACATGTGAGAATTGATGAGTTTGTGGAAAAGAGTGAAGAAGAAAGAAAAAAGGAGCCAACAGATTATAGAAGATTTGTCTACTATGAACCTAATACATTACCAAACACAATTGACAAAAAGAGACTTCATCTCTTGATCTTTCCAAGTTTCCAATAGTTACTAAGTTGCAGGAAGCTCAGACCAAGTTAGAGGGACCCAAGTCACATTCAAAATCAGGACAACAAAGTCTACAAAGTTAGTGCATACTAAGTCTGAAGAACCCAAGCCATAGTTAGAAGGACCCAAGCCTAAAGTTGAGATTCAAAATCAAGACAACACAATTCATTCAAAAGTCAAAGTACTTGTATTGGATAAATATGTCAGAAGGCATCATGTACCTAATCAGAGCATTGAAGATAAATTAGATGGAATAATGACAAGAAGCAAACTAAAAGATAAATGTTTACTTGTTGAATTTGAACCTAGAAATGTTAAAGATGCATTTGAAAATGAAAGTTAGATTGAGGCTATGAATAAAGAAATAGAATAGATAGAAAAGAGTAAAACTTGGACACTTGTACCTAGTTCCAAAGATAAAAATGTGATTGGTACAAAATGGGTATTTAGAAATAAGCTAAATGGAGATGGAAAAGTATCAAGAAACAAAGCAAGATTGGTATGTAAAGGCTATTATCAAGAAGAAGGTATTGATTACAGTGAAATTTTTTCCCTTGTTACAAGATTAAAAGGTGTCAGTGTTGGAATTTACAAGTGGGAAGGTTTACTTTTGAGTGGGGGGGGGGGGATGGTGTTGAATTAGAAGTAACTAACTTTAACCTTTTAAAAATTTTAGTTGAGATCATTCACATGCATCTAACATGTCTACTTAACATAAAAAATAAAGACATGCATGAAAATAGATAATATAAGATTTTGGTCACCCAAAAACCCTCTAAAATGAGAAGGTAAAATTGGGGTGGGGATGACACCCACAAATTCTCACTACAACAATATGTAACTGTTTAAGGTTACAAAGTTTGACCTCTTCTAATGGTGTACCCTGTGAAAGGCCTATCCTATGAAAGACTTTACAACTTGTCAAAAGCAACCTGGTTAAAGGATTTACAAACACTCACTTAGAATGTTACCCTATTAAAGGATTTAGTACCTTGTTTAAAGGCTTACAACATGGCTATTAAACCAACCTATCGCCATAGGATTTTCATTCCTAATACAACGGCTAGAGAGTATTAGAAAATTTTAACCTAATGAGTTGCAATCTTCAATTGTTGATTCCAAATCCTTGTTCTTCTCTATCTATTTTGATCCTTCCTTGGTCTGATATGTCTCTCCTTAAAATGTTGATGCTCTATTCTAACCAACTGGATTTTGCAATGGTACTCTTCCTTTTCTAAGTCTTTACACCCCTCTGTACTTCACTAGCATTCTCCCATAAACTCTCACTCATGTGTATGAATAATGGGGTTTCATCATCCTTCTAAAGGTTTCAAAGACTTAGGTTTAGGTATGAATCTACGATCAATATTCATTCTTCTTTTTTCACTCAATTCTTTCAGTTTTCCTATTGGTTGCATGCATTCTCCATTTTTCTTATTGGTTGCATGCTGATTACATAAGGAATGCAAAAGATTCAATCTTATCTTCAAGATCTTTTGAGATTCATCCTAAGTCAACTCACAAATAGTTTACATCTGATTTTGTGAAGACACAAACTCATATGTTGATTCTATATTACTCATTACTTACTAGTTGCTAATGAATTACACATATAGAAATTATGTCTCACTTAGAATCTATAGTAACTCTATCTCGCTCGGCATCTATAGCACCTCTGTCTCACTTGACATCTATCATACTTGGAATCAACTTAAAAATTGGTTAAGTGTGTTGACACTCAATTGTCAAAACTAATCTGAGACCAACACTTAGGACTTTACTAGCTTTTGCAGCTCACAAAGGATTCAAATTATATCAAATGGATGTTAAATCTGCATTCTTGATGAGGAAGTCTACATTGAATAGCTAGAAGGTTTTATTGATCTTGACAAAAGGGACATGGTTTGTAAATTACACAAAACCCTATATGGTCTAAAATAAGCTCCTAGAGCTTAGTATGAAATATTACATAACTATTTGATAAAAATTAGTTTTCAAAGAACAAATGATGACAATAGTCTATATGTAAAGAAATGACTAGATAAGAAGATTGTGTTGGCAAAAATATTTGTGGATGATACTTTATCCATAGGAAATGATAACTTATGCAAAGCATTTTCAGAATAAATAAATAAAAAATTTGAAATGTCCATGTGTGGTGAAATAAAATTATTTTGGATTGTAGATACAATAGAACGCAAATGGTATTTATATCACTCAATCTAAGTATATCAAAGAGATACTCAAGAAATTTGGAATGGAAGATTCAAAACTAGTTGGAATCCCCATATGTACTGGACATAATCTTACCAAAGATGATGACTCCAAAGAAGTAGATTAGACCTTATATAGATCAATGATTGGGAAATTACAGTATGTAGTACATACAAGGCCTGATATTACCTTAACAATTGGGATAGTGGGAAGATTCTTAGCAAAGCCTAGAGAAAATCACATGATGGCAATAAAAAGAATCTTGAGATATTTGAAAGGTACTAAAGACTATGGCCTATGGTACAAACTTGGAGGAAATATTGACATGAAGTATTTACTAAGGCTGATTGGGTAGGAAATCTTGATGATAGAAAAAACACTAGTGGTGGAGCATTTTTTCTTGGTAAAAGGCTAGTATCTTGGACAAGCAAGAAGGAAAACTACACATCTCAATCCACAATAGAAGTAGAATATGTAGTAGTAGCAGTGAATTGCTTTAACATTGTTTGGTTCAAAATGTTGTTATAGTCATGTATTGCGATAACACTAGTGCAATCAACATATCAAAGAATCTAGTGATTTAGGTTGCAAATATCTTGATGAAGAATATAAAACTCCCACTAGAACATTGTTAGTTGAACCTATTGCTGAGAAGAAGAAACATAACATCACAATGATTGACATTGCATCTACTCTTAGTTATGTTGAATTTGATGAGGTCAAAGACTATAAAACTGCTTTTGATATGTTGAACAAACTAAAATAAATCTATGGAGGAGATGACAATGTAAGAAGAGCCAAAGAAGAAAGCCTTAGAGGACAATTTGATCAAATGAGAATGAGAGAAGATGAAAATGTCACAAAATATGTGGAAATAATCAAGGCCAGTGTTAGTGCAATCAGAGCATCTAGAGGAGAAATTAAAGAAGAAACTATTGCTAGTAAAATACTCAGAACTTTGCTTCCCATCTATGCAATCAGAGTGTCTACTATTCAAAAAAAAGATGTGATCCAAATAACAAGATAGACTTAGATGCCCTAGTAGGAAGATTAAAAACTATTGAACTAGACAACTTTAACAACTATATTCCTACTTCCAAGAATTTTGAGTCTGCATTTGAAACTAATCTCTCACTGAAAGAAAAGGGAAAGAATATAAAAGATAATCAATCAAAAAGTGAGGAAGAAATTGAAGAAAGTTCTGATATTGATTTTGAAATTGTTGAAGCTCTACTTGTAAAGAAATATTCTAGGAGTAGAGGAAATTACAAAGGTAAAATTCTTTTAATATGTCTTTCTTGTGAAGAAATTGGTCACATTGTTGCTAGGTGTCCAAACAAAGAAGGCAAGGAAGAGAAGAGAAGAAAAAAGTACAAAGGCAAGAAGGAATTCAAAGGTCAAAAATTCTACAAAGACAAAGGTAAGAAAACATGTTTTATGGCTAAAGATTCTGATAACAGTGAAGATGAAATAGTGTATATTTCTGTAAAAGATGAATTTGATGATGAAGGAGATAAGATGGCACTTGTCTCTCATGTTGGTAAAAATGACACATGGATCATAGATAGTGGATTTTCATACCATATGACTGGAGATAAAACTAAGTTTGAACATTTTGAACTTTATGATGGAGGTAGTGTATGGTTTGAAAACAATGAATCTTGTTGCATAAGAGGATAAGGCCACATCTCATTAACCAATGAAATTGTATGTGATAATTCCTATTAGGTTGAAGGACTAAAACATAATTTACTGAGCGTGGCACAACTAAACAATGTTAGTTTCAAGGCAGAATTCATAAATGACAAGGCAAGAGTGTTATATAACCAAGGAAATCTGACTGGATTAGGCAGGCAAGCAAAAGGTAACCTATTTTATCTTGATCTTGGTGATTGTTCATGTTTTATTGCTCAAGTAGAAGAAAGATGGCTATGGCATAGAAGACTATGTCATGTAAACTTTGATACTATGGTAAAGATAAGAAAACTTAGAAGACTAAGAGGTCTTCCTAGTTTGAAGAAACCTAATGTTGGATTATGAAAAAATTTCCAAATTGGTAAAATGGGAAAGACTAGTTTTAAGAGCAAAAGCTATCAGTTAGAAGATATTTTGGAAATTGTGCATACAAATTTATGTGGAACCATTGGAATAGAAACTTATAGTGGAAAAAAGATTTTCATTCTTTTTTTTAATGACTATTCAAGAATGATGAATTTTATGTCTCTAAAAGAAAAATCATAAGCTTTTGAGAAATTCAAATGGTATTTGACTAGAGTAGAAAAAGAATAACTAGAAAAAGATTGAAATGCTTAAGATCAGATAGAGGTGGTGAATTTATCTCAAATGAATTCAACTATTTTTGCATTGAAAGAGGAATCAAAAGAAAAACTTATCAACCCCTGGTACTCCTGAGTAGAATAGAATAACTGAAAGAAGAAATAGGTCAATCATGGATTGTGCAAGAACACTAATAATTGAGAAGAATGTTGCTATCAAATACTGGAAGGAAGCTATCAGTACTCTAGTTCATATTTTGAACTGAGTTCAATTGAAGAAGGACTCAAACAAAACTCCCTCTGAATTATGGTATGGCTACAAATTCAATGTAAGTTACTTGAAAGTATTTGGTAGCAAACATTATACCTTGAGAGAATCTAGAAAAGAAAAATTTGATGTAAAAGGTGATGAAGGTATATTTCTAGGATATTCCTGTAGAAGTAAAGCATACAAGTGTTTGAATTTGTCCACTCACAACATCATAGAAAGTGCATACATGAGAATTGATGAGTTTGTAGAAAAGAGTGAAGAAGGAAGCAAAAAGGAGGTAGAAGATTACCAAAGATTTGTCTACTATGAACCTAATACATTACCAAACACATTTGACAAAAAAAAGACTTCATTTCTTGAGCTCTCCAAGTCTCCAACAATTATCGAGTTATAGGAAATGAAAATTGAGTCACAGGGACCTGATTCACATTCAAAAGCTACCGAGTCTAAAGAACCCAAGCCACAGATAGAAGGAACTAAGCCTAAAGTTGAGATTCAAAATGAAGACAACACAATTTAGTCAAAAGTCAAAGAACCTATATTGGCTAAATATTATTGGAAATACAAAATGGGAAATGTGTACTTTTGATAGGGGGGGTGAATCAAAAGTACTAACCAATAAAACTTTTAACTTTAAAGAAATGCATGCATAAACATATTGAAATAACATGCAAAGTAAATGCATCCACATAAACACTTGACACCAGATATGATTACTCAAAAACCCTCAAATGAGAAGGTAAAATTAGGGTGGGGATGAGACCCTCAATTCTTCTCCACTACAGCAATAAAGTTCACCTATTACGGTTACATAGTTTGACCATTCTAATGATCTACCCTATGAAAGGCTTTCCCTATTAAAGGCTTACAAAGGATTGTTAGATCCCACCCTGTTAAACGATTTTAACGCCCTATTAAAAGTGTGCCTAGCTAAAGGACTTTAGAACACTCACTTGGAATGTCACCCTATTAAATGATTTCACTATGACTATTAAGTCAACCTTACTTCAAAGGATTTCATCCTACAGATATAGTTGTAAGAAAGTATAGTAGAATGTTTCATCTAACTACTTACAATTTGGTATTGCTCATCCTTTCTCATCTGATATGAAAATTCTATATCCTCGATCCTTTGTTCTGCAAACCGATTCTGCAATTTTGTCCTTCTTCTAAGTCACCTTGAATGTATACTAATTAATTCTCTCCTTTCATTTGCTTCAAAAATTTGCTAGCATTACCTCCTCACATGCATTCATTCATACTCTTCTCCAATACTGAATTATGATGCTTCGTATCCCTTTAAAAAGACTATGGTGACTTAGGGTTAGATATGAATTTATGATTGAGATTCATTCATTTTTCTCACTCAATTCCTTCCAATTTTTTTTATTAGTTGCATATTGATCGCATAGGGAATCCAAATAGATTTGATCTTATCTTGAAAGCTTTGAGATCTATCCATAAGTTGGCTAAAAAATGGTTTACATAGTTGTTTGTGCCATTACAAACAACTAAGTCCATTCTTTGTTACTCAACACTTGGTAATATTGATGCTCGACAATTACTATAATTCTGTCTCACTTGGCACCTGAACTTTCTTGACATCAACTATTCACTTGGCACTTGAACTTTCTCAGCTTTGTCTATTTGTTTGGCACTTGGTTGACTCAGCACATGAGTGACTTGGGACTCATTACAACTCGGCATCTATACATATTATACTCAACATGTGTTACTAGCATGGCATGAACTTAGTAAATTTCTTAAGTGTGTTGACACTCAATTGTTAAAACCAATCTAAGATCAATAATCTCCCCTTTTGACATGACTGGCAAAAACACTTAACTATACACGATGAATCTAATCTCCCTCAAGTATAATATACATCTAGTTTGACATATATAGAAAACTTCAAAATTATTCAAAATTTTGTAATGAACTATATATCTCAAAATTTTGTGACTCCCTCTGAGTTAATGTGTCTTTTCTATATCCAAAATCTCTCTGAGTAGATTTTCCTCTTGTTGTTACTCTTTGTCTTCAATAATTCTAATACTGTTTATCTAATATGCTCTGATATGCCCTATTTCTTTTTTTTTTTTTTTACTCCCTCTTTTTTTGTTCTTCTCTTTGTTTTTCTTATATCCTCTGTTACTAAGAGGAGAGGGTTGAATATCAATTCATAATCCAATAAATCAATTAGCACATAATTCATCACATATGATCCAATTGTATGCATGAGAAACTAAAAAAAGGAATGCATCAATAACACTTGACAAAAAAGATTTGGTGATCTAGAAACCTTCCAAATAGAAAGTAAAACTGGGGTGGAGATGATACCCACAAACTTTAGTATTGTATCATAAAGTTAGCTTGTTAAGGGTTACATTCATCACTTTTGATGATCTGCCCTATTAGGAGCAATTAGAACTGCTAAGTCCACCTTGTGAGAGGATTTACAAACATACAATGAAGTATGCACTCGATAAAGAGATTTATAAAAGACTGTTAGGTCTACCTTGTTAAAGGATTTTGATTGGTTCACCTATTAAGATGAAGCAATAGATCTTTGATTTGTAACTGAGTTTGCTGATTAAGATTCCTTAGTGTCCTAATAACCTTTCTATGATAGATATGTCTTTCCTTCTCCTTATACTAATATGACCTTCACAATTTTCTCTTTATCTATTGCATTCATAACTTAAACTTTTCGCATTCACATTATAATACATATGCTACAATACATTACATATATATACAATATGCTCCTTATACTAATATGATACAATACATTACATATATATACCAATCCAAATTACAAAATTACAAAGTCAACCATGACACAAGTTAACACAAATATTACAAAGTTGACCCATATGAAGATACTCAGGTTTTGAAGACTGACTTAGTAAGGTTCTAATACACTCCATCCATTATCAATACTCAGGATTGTCATGCACTTTGTAGACATAGAAGCTCAGTCCATATTGATCACTTTCAAGTAGTCTTGAACTCAATCTACACTAGTGACTCGGTAGATATTGTACAACTCGACAAACATTGAATCACTTGGTTAGCATAAAGTAGCTCAGTTAACACTAGCTTCACATCACATGAATTGTAAACTCAATAGATATTTTAATGCTTAGTAACCATTGACAAACTCAGTGTATACTAAAATCACACTAACTAAATCTACTCGGTAACCACTAGGATTAGTCCAAAAGACTTGATAGCAATTGTAGAGTTAAGTGGCTATTGAATTACATGGTAAATACTATGAACTATTCAATGAGCTTGGTAGCTATACAAAATTTGAATAAGTGTTTTTCACCAATAAAAAACTTGACTGATATATCAACAATCTCTCCCTTTGGCATTAGTGACAAAAACACTTATTAGCACAAAACTAAATACATTGTATTCATCACCATGTGATACTAGCTCAGTATATTTCTGAGATTTTTCAAAATTAATCTTTGTAAGTATATATAGTATACTATACATCTTTTGCTATACGCAACATGTTCTTCACAAGTTCTTCAACATAGCATATTTCTCCCCAATATTATGCGCCTCTCTATAATTTTTCTCCCATATCTCTCATATACATATTGTATGCACCTTAAAATGGTCACCTAGACTATGGGCCTTATTATTCAATTCATCAATTTATCAAATTTTTTGAATCAATGGTTTGCAATATTTTATTAAATCAATTTCCTTGATCAAATTCAATTATTTATTTTTCTAAGGTTGTTCATTTTATCCGAAGTCTTGTTTGATTAAAATAAAATCTTCCTTTTAATGAAATAAAATAAGTCTCCATTTAATTAAAAGAAAACCTCTTTTTTAATTAAATTCATCCACGTTTAATTAATTAAGAGAAAAAACACATCTTTTAATTTAATTAGATATTTCCTATTTAATTAAAAGAACTTGCTCCCTTTTAATTAAATAAATCCCACATGAAAAAGGAAATGAAATAAATAAAAATTAAATAAATCCTTTTTTCCCTTTCCTCATTTAATTTTCCTCCTCTTTTCTCATTGGTGGAATTTTACCTCACATGATCAAACTCTATTATCCCATATTGGTTGTGAGAAGCTTCTCACCACCACATTTTTCTTTATAAGGGAGAGTCCTCTCCTCATTTTTGACATCCATTATTATTCTATTGTTATGTTATAGGTTTGGAGAGCAATTTTTGAAGGAGTTTAAAAACTAAAGCTTTTTGTGGAGAACTTCTATTTATTTGTCTTCTTCTCTCATGCATCCATGGCTTCCATCATGAAGTTTCATCTTTGCATTTTCATATTAGCTTAGATCTTGCATTGATAGATCAGATCTTACTTTCATAGATTAGATCTTGCATTGTTTTGCATTGTTATCATATAAATTAGTTGCATTTTCATTTGGATGCATATTTTTATCCTTGAATCTCTTGTTTCATGGTGTACTTGCATGGGTACAAACTAGGTTAAACTGAGGGCCTCTATTACAAACCCTTATACTCCATGAATAGATAGCTATGGGCCACCATTCAAGACCTCATTTTTGAGAAATCTTGGATATAATGACTCATAAAAGTGTGCCCACATTTTAGGTATATATCTTTGGCACCCACTATGGGAGAACCCACCTTTGCTCGTTGGTTTTAGATATTTTTGAAGTTAACCCCTTTTTGGAGATTTGTTTGGAGACAAAAAACCTAGAACTAAAAGATTCGATCATATCTCCCAAATGACTAGGTATTTTGATCTTAATTTTTTTGCAAGGTGGCAATGTATCAGACAAGCTTCAGTCCAATTGTCAAATTGTTTTGAGGTATTTTCAATTTAATTTTTTTTTTCTTATATTTTTAATGAAAAATTGTTTTAAGGAGAAAATTAGAAATTTTTTTTGGAAAATTTTACATTTTTGGAAAGTTCTCTAAATTCTAAATAGAGTTGGTTCTTTGTGTTTTGATTTTATAGATCATACTAGGGTTCAACAATTCGATTTGCAAAAATTGGTCTATTTTGACAAAATGGCTCCCTAGGGCACAAAGAAAAAGATATTTTCAAAATTCTAACATTTTTGGAAAGCTCTCTAATTTTTTATAGGGGTCACTTTTTTGTATTTAGGGTTTTGGATCCGAATTCATGTCATATAGGTCCAATCTTAATGACTAGGTCAAAAAAAATCAATAAAAAAGGGTATTTAATGAATAGCTTGCATTTAATTTTTAAAATGGATCAATGCATGATGTGACCTTTCATTTGGGTTATTTTTTGATTATTATCACTCTTAAAAATTAGACTTTTAGATCTAATCCTAGTTTTGCATAAGTTAAAAATATATTGCATATCTTGTGTTTGCTTGTTTTGCTTGTTGCTTTATTCATTGTGAGTGAGCATTTAAGCGTAAATGAAAGGTACAACAAAAAAAAGATGTGCTGCAAGGATTATCAGGTATTTTGTTGGATCTCTATAACATTTTGATTTGGAAGTAAAATGAACCCTCTCATGTGTTTGGCTTGAGTGATTTTACATGCTTTCATAGATTGACACTTCATTTGGTGCTCTAAAATTGGATCTAGATTTTCTTTCATGCATTTGTGTTTCACATAGTAATTAGACCCTATGAACACTATTTGAAAGATCTTGAGAGACTAAGCTTCATTAAATTTACATGCAAAGCTCCTCTTGATGATGTATCTCCTTGTAATAGGGAAGGATATTTGTTATTATCTCATTATTCCACTTGGAGTTATCCTCAACATCCATTATTCCTTTCTCTTTTGAGATTGGTGGTGTTTGTTGTTGGATTTTTCAAATAGTTGGTGAGGTGATTTCAAATTAGCATATTAAAGAATCTTGTTTGTTATGTTTGGGTAAGGTGAAGAGGCTAGAGGAGTATGCTTTGTTCCCTTTTGGGCACATCAAAAATTTGGAACCCTTGAATCCAAACCAAGTCCTCATCTGGTACAACTTTGTGAGTCTTCCTTGATTAGAGAGGGTTAAACCATAGTGGAGATTCCCTTTATTGGGTCAACTATGTGGACAAAACCTCAAGTGGTAGTAACCATTTTTGACATGGTAGTAGCAACTACTATATAAATGTCCTTGTGGGGGAAATCCTCATGGGTTTAATCTTTTTTTGGGTTGTCAGATCTCCTTAGTATCTCTGATTGATTAAATTCTTAGAATATATCAAAACCTTGGTGTACCGAGATTGGATTTTACCCACTCTAGATTGCAAAAACTGTAGAGTTGAACATTACTAAGAATCATAGTTCTTCCAAATTTTCTTTTCTAGGACTATGTGCATGATTGAAAAACATTTTGAGAACATACATAGTAGTGGTTGTAGGGATTAGATTAATACTATGAAACTATTCTTGTTCATGTCAAGGTTGCTTTGTCCCTTGCTCATTATTTGAAGATATTTTCTTGAAATCCTTGATTGTTTTCCTACATGCCTAGTTTATGATTTAAAATATATTGATACACCTAGTTGAACATTTAAAATGAACAAAATCTGAGTTCCCAAGTTAAGACTTTACAATCAAATTGCTTTGTTGTCCTATTATTTCCAATCTGCCTAGGCTGATCCAGTTCAGATTATGCTAGTTACCCCATTGTTAGAAGCTTGTTTTCACCTTGAGTTATTGTGCTTTGACCTTATGAATTAGTAATAATTGATTTCACAAGAGACCTTGTTTAGAGTTGGTGAGTTAGAGACTGTCCTTGTTGAGAAATATATACTTTGGGTTCTTTGATATTATGCTTGGAGAGTCTTAGTAATCTCTTGTACATCCACTTTCATTAAAATTCAATTTTAATTAATTAAATTTTGGGTAAATCATCCTCCTAGTCCATATGTGCTAGGGTATTCATCCAAAGTTGTGGGCAACTCTGTGGCAGTGTTGGTTTACATCTATTGCAATATTTTATCTTATCATCTCTTTCTTGGAGAAGTGACTGCTTTTACTACTCTAGTTTGGTACCAATGTTTCTTAGGGTTATCCTATCAATTAGTACCTTTTCTTTCATATTGGTTACAATTTTTTTACGTGTTACTCAACATTCAAATGACCTCAAATGGTACCAAATTTTCCAAAATGACTCTTGGTCTTCTTTCTTCCTCATCTTTCATGTCTTTCTAATCCCCCATTTCCATTATTCCTCTTCTTCATATCTTCTTGATTCTTTTCCTCCTATTATCATATAGTCTACCTTCTTCTATTCATCGTTTCTCTTCTTCCATTCTTGATTCTTCTTCTTCTTGAACCATGGATCTTGAATATCTTCTTAGGGACAATCATTCGAGCATAGATAAACTTGACCTCCTTATTGAATTTAAAAAGTGTTGTTACTCCAATAGATATATGGATGCCAACCTTGTGACAAAAATGATGGAAAAAGGGAAGAAATCAAACGTTCTTGTTAAAATCATACATAATATCATATCAAAACATCCCTCTTTCACATATTCCTTATCTTCCAAGTTTTATCATGACTCTTCTAAATATCATTCAGAATCTTCATCTTCTAAGTCTTATCATTATTCTTATAAATATTTTTTAGATTCTTCTAAATATCATTTAGATTCTTCATCTTCTAAGTCTTATCTTGATTCTTCTAAATACTGTTTAGATTCCTCATCTTCTAAGTCTTATCATGATTCTTCTAAATATCATTTAGATTCTTCCTCTTCTAAGTCTTATCATGATTCTTATAAATATTGTTTAGATTATTCATCTTCTAAGTCTTGCCATGATTCTACTAAATATCATTCACATTCTTCATATTCAAAGTCTTACCATGATTCTTTTAAATATCATTTGTCTAGGTCTTCTTCTACTTCTACCAAGAGTCTTATTCCTCAAATTGAGACATACGATAATGAACAACATGAAAAGTCTTGTGATATGCCTATAGTGACAATGATTATGATGACAATAACTATTGTATTCCTACGAGTCCTAAAAGTCCTCCTATATTGGAATATTAAAATGGGAAGAGTACTTTTGAGAGGGGGTGGGGGGGCGGTGTGAATCAGAAGTACCACACTTTAAACTTTTCAAGTCCTTTAAAACAAATAACTGAAAGTAAACTACATGCATGCAAATATATCAAATAACCATAAAGTAAACATGTGCATCAACACACATAACACCAGAATTTTGGTAACCCAAAAACCCTCCAAGAATAAGAAGTTAAAACTAGGGTGGGAATGATACCCACAAAATTACTGCAGCAATAATTGTTTGACCACTTCTGATGGTTTGCCTTGTTAAAGGCCTACCCTATTAAAGGCTTTACACTATGTCAATAGTGACCTGGTTAAAGGATTTAAAAAACTTTACATGAAGTGTCACCTATTTAAGGATTTAGTCACCTCTTCAAAGGATCTACAGAATAGTTACTAAGCTAACCTATCAACATAGGATTTGCCACTATCTAATATGATTGCTGGAAAGTATTAGAAATCTTTTGACCTGATTGCTTACAATCATCAAGTGCTGATTTCAGGCACATCTGTTCATTTTGATGTGATCCTTACTTGATCTAGTATCTATTCGTACATCTTTCTTTGTTCTAATCAATTGGATATGTAATTGTTGATCAATTCACTAAGTCTTTGATGCCCCTGTTGTTTGCCCTGTTCTACAATTTTTGCGATCTACTTAGCAACTTCCTTAACTCCTATTCAACAACATAAAATTTTGGGGTCTAAGCCTTCTTATAAAGACTTCATACACTTAGGGTTAGGTATGGATCTATGATCCATATTGAATCTTGAATTCCCACTCATTTCTTGCACTTTTCTCATTGGTTGCATGCCTTCTTCATTTTTCTTATTGGCTACATGTTGACTGCATAGGAAATATAAAATATTTGTTCTTATCCTTATTATTCTTCAAAATCCTTCTATGTCGGCTCAAAAGTGGTTTACATCTAAGTTTGTGAGGGCACAAACTCATATGCTAATTTTGTGTTACTCGACACATACTGGACTGCTGATGCTCAACACATGTTTGATCCTAGTTTGCTTGGCATCAATTACAATCTGTCTTGCTCAGCACATGCATAGTTCTAGCTCACTCGGCACATGAAGCATTCTAACTTGCTCAGAATTAGTTGTGACTCAGCACCAATATATCACTCAGCACCTGTATAATGCTTAGCACCTAAAGTCACTTGACACTTGTTGGAATTCTGGCTCAACACATGTTGTGGCTTGACATACATAGTGTACTTGGCTTCAATGTAGAAAGTGGTTAAGTGTGTTGACACTCAAATGTCAAAACCTAATTGAGACCAACAATCTACCCCATTAACATGAGTGTTAAAAACACTTAATTAGACATTATTGATGTAACCTTATGAGTACATTAATCATTCTACTCCACATATGTACAAAATTTCAAAATTTGTTCAAAATACCTTATAACTCCCCTTGAGTTGATTGTGCCTTGTCTATTCTTGTAACCAAAATTTTGTGCTGAATGTGCCTAATACTCTTTGCCTTTCCCCTATTTCTATAATCTATACCTATGTGCTGAGCTATTTTATCTTTTGGCTATCTACAATCTTCCCCCCTTTATTCTTCAAAAGAATGAAGGAAAGAATGTAATCAAAAGGCTTAGTATTCTCCCCCTTAGTTATATCTTCCTTGTTATTTCTCCCCCAAAACATTATATGTATATATCTCCCCCTTTTTGCTACTTATGTCAAAGGGTGCTAAGGAATAATACCATATTTAGCCAAAAATGTGTTGTTTACCTCCATTATCATCTTGAGAGCTGTATCCCAATTCTCCAAAGAAATTTCTAGTGACTTATGCTGGATGGCAGTCTCTACAGCAAGATGTACAAGCCCATCAAGTGTATAAAGATTAAGATATTTCTTTAAGATAGTTTCAGCATAGACTTTCTCTTTTTGGAGGACCTCTAGATGTGGGGTAATGGAGGACTGAATCTGCATTAATTTGGCCTTTATATTGGCCTCTTCACTTGCTAGTGTAGCTAATTCCTTTTGAGTGTGAAGCGATTGAGCAAAATGCTTCTGACTTTGAGTTGGATCTCTTGGTAATTGCATGCTAGAAATATTAAGATTTCTCTCCAAGCTCAATATCCTCTGGCATGTCTCTTGTGTAAAATTGGAAAAATCACACAACTTTTTGTACAATGAGAAAATTTTCTCAAGTACATTTTTTACCTTTTCAATCTACTTGGCCAATTCAACTTGTGCAAGTGCTATGCCACTTGATATTTTCTCATTTACCTTTCCTTGAAACTTCCTTTTAGACCATTCCATAAATTTGACATTTGTATCCTAGTCTTCACTTGTCACCTGGTCAACTATATCCGATAATTGTTTCGTTATAGGCTCTAACTCATCTGGTAACTACAAGCTGAAGGCATCCATAAAGATCTCCTTAATCTCATGTAGTGCTTGCTTATGCTTATACTCTTTTCTGAGTATTTCTTGTCTTCTCCTTCTATTTAATGCATCGTGCATTTTTGTAATTTTCTCCATGGTGATAGTCTTTGAGTCATAAGAAGATATTACTATCTCTTCATCTAGCTTAGGGTCTCCATAGTATAGTACCTTAGTCACCTTGGTTGAACTCGAGCCTGGTGTTGATATTTGTAAAGGTATGGCTTTAGTGCTTGACTTCTGAAGAGTTTTTGTAGGATTGCCTATTTTTGGTAGCTCTACCAATGTCTGAATAGTGGCCTACACCTCTTCCTTTGATGTATCCTCCTTCTCATTAGACTTCCCTTCTTTTGCACTCAGCTTCTGAATGGTGTCACCTGTTGCTATTGCAATCATTGTAGATGGTGGTGGAAGCATTAGAATTTGAGTACTAGTAGTTGTATAGATGAAAGGTCTTTTGGTTTTACCTTGTCTCTTTTTGATTATGCTACTACCTTCTATAACTCATCTACACTCACCAATATAGGATTTGTGCATAATTGTGCTTGTAAAGTTGATTGGTGAAGGATCTTGGAGAAATCCTCTACAATTAGGGGATTGGTGTTTTAAGAAGAATTGTCAGGAACATCCTTGATTGTTATAGTGTCTGCAAGTGTGATGGTTATATGAGGAGGGCTAGGGGGTGGCATTTGTGTGTTTTGCATACTTTGTTCCTCTTGCTATTGCTACTCATTTATTGTCATGTCTTCGCCCTTTTGTGTTTCCTCATCATCTTTTTCTTTATCCTCCTCATCTTTGTTTTCTTCTTCTCTTTTCTCTTCTTTTCCTTTTCTTGGTTCTTTATCATCTTCCTCTTTCTTCTCTTCTTTCTTCTCTTCCTTTCCTTTCTTCTCTTCTATTTTCTTTTCCTCCTCCATTGCTTTGGCTTTCTTTTCCTTCTCACTAGCTTTAGCCTTATCTTCTTTGACATCCTTGTCATCATGCACTTTGTATATTGACTTCCACAATTGTGTGAACTTATTCACTACATCCTCAATTTTATTTTGCAGAATACTGAAGGCTCTATATTTTGGTGCAAATTTGCCACCATGTTTCTTAGTATCCTTAGTAATTTGACCTCTTGTCAGATCAGGCATCACTTGTGCTAGGGTAGATTCTCTAATCTCCTTCTCCATTTTGAGACAATAATGTCATTTGTTTTCAACTATCTCATATAGCTCCCTAGGCATGGTATTGTCTAGCTCTAGAGGTATGTTTTTAAATTCTGCTATCATGGCATATACAAATTCCTCTATTTTGTTTTGATCCTCTTTACTTAACTTATTAAAATCAAAACTTTTCAAATTAGTAAAATCTTTATTCTTAATATTTTCACAAATTTTATCTATGGCAGATTTAGGAGGATGGCTTACCACTCTAAATTAGCTTTTATCCTCTAACTCTATTCTCTCCTCATCATCAAAATCTAGCTGTGCTACATACTTTCTTCTTTTCTTTTGCACTTCACCAGTCTATTCAGTGGCCTTTTTCTTCTCTTTTACTTGCTCCTTGGCCTTTTGAGTAGAGGCCCTTGTAGTAGCTCTTGTTACTGGTCCTAGCTTGGCTTGAGATGTTTTTGTAGCCTTCTTTTTCTCTTTTGGCTGGGCTGGAGGCTAAGTTTTAGCCTTTCTCTTATTTGACTTAGCTTATGTAGGTGCTTCCTTGGCTTCTTCTTCCTCAACACCTTCCTCCTTATCTTCACCTAACCCTTGGGCTAATTCCATTGGGCCTTGCCCTTCTTCTTCTTCTTCACTCTCACCTTCTTCTTCTTCTTCTTCCTCTTCAACACCTGCCACCCCTTCAATATATAGACCGAATTTCTTCTTTATTTTCTTCACTAGTTTATCCTTATTCTTTAAGGTGGAGGTTGTTTTGAGTTCCATATCAACCTTGGAACACACAACATCATATGTGCCAAAATGAGGAGCCTCTTTATCAATCGCTTCTACAAGCAATGCAATGATTGCTGCAGAGGCTTCATCTACATCAAGTTCATAACCTAGTGGCCTTAGCCATTTCACCCTTGAAATTGCTGCTTGAATGTAATTATAATCAATGTCTACCAAGAAGCATATGTCATTGATATGTTTTTCCACTGAGGAAACTGGTATTCTCACTCTTTGTTTCATGGATTTCTTAAAATCCTCAAAACAACTTGTCATTTGGCCTTCAAAGTTGTCACCCATCTAATCAATGTACTCATTGATTTGAGTGATTTTAGTTTTTTTTGGATTCCAATTCACCTTTCCAATTGAAGGAAACTCTTCCATGACATAGACAAATATGCACACAAGAACTAAATCAAACTTGCATTGAGCACTTTTTGACTTTCTTATTGCTCCTAGGTTCTCATTTATTTGCTACAACATCATTTCTACTAGATCATATGTATGATATTTCTTTACAAGCTTATAGGCTACATCAACAACAATACATGGTACACTATTTAATCTTCTAAATTGATAAAATTTGTGAGATATTACTCTTACAGCAAAATCTAGAAGGGGATTGGTTACAGTATCAATTTTCATACCCCTCTTATTCCACTTAGCCCCTATATTCCTTTCAATGACCTCTTTTGAATCACTTCTTAGGGTCTTAGGCTGATCTAGGGTTGGGAAACTCATAACCCTATGTACTATCCTATTTGTAATCTTAACTGGTCCTATTTCTAGCCACAGACAACAATTGTGTATTCTGCTCAAGACAGTTCTTATCCACTTTGTTTTAAAACCTATAGGGTAAACTAGGGCATGGGTTAAACCCTTTTTCTCAACTATTTGAAATTTTTCCTTGAGTATTTTTTTATCACACAACTTGTCATAGGCTTGAAAAATTTCAAGGTCTCCTACTAAATCTATTTTGTAGTTGTAACACTTCCTTACATCCTGCACCATGACAACCTTGGGTGGAATTATGGACAATGTGCCGGTAGGGTCGTTCTTGTAGGCTATCTTGAGAATGGGTCTAAACTCAGGTTGTTTTACTTCATTACTAACTAGCTAGACCTCATGACTTTCCTTTCCCTTGGGGTTCTTAGAACTAGAAGCCATTATACCGATCTAGGGTTTTAATATATTAAAACTTTAACACTGCATAGCTCAACACTTGATCAATACTTAGATTGAAAAAAATTATACTAAATCACTATTGAAATTGATACAAATGGCTTCAAGGTTGCTCTTTGATAACTTCTACACTCTTCTCATCTTTGCTCAATGTTTGAATGGCATAAAAATGATCAAAATTTGACCTTATACCTTTGAAAACCTAGCATTAAATGCTTACTACACATAGCTGTAAACTCAGCACTTGAAGGTTTCAACATGACTTAGCTTCCATTGGTTTTCCATTACACTTAACTTCCATTGAAATTTCTCAACTTGGCATCAACCATTAACTTGATTGCTACTAGCAACTCAACATCCACTAGAGCTTTACTCAGCATTTGACGACAATTTGGCAATATTTGTAAAAACTTCAAATTTTGACTTGGCATCTTTGCTCATGCTGATTTCTTCTTTGCAGTACTTCTTTGTCTTGGGACTAATATATGATATAACTTTTTATATTAGTCCCATACACCTATTCATGCTTATTTGGATGAGGTGTGATCACTTGACCTCTTAGGTGAAGTGATCCCTCCATTTTATGTGTTGCACTCATCTTTCTTCTTCCAAGTCTTATTCATTTGCCCTTTGATTTGTTCAACATCTACCTTCTCTTTTCCTTTGTTGGATTTTGACTTGGGTGCCTTTGACTTTGTTGGGAAATCCCTACTGATATGACTAGTCTTCAAGCAATTGAAACATGTGATTTGACTCAACCAAATACTGTAGTTCCTTCTAAAATGTGTTCTTATGCTGTTTTCAGGAATGTGTCCATATTCCTAATAGTAGTGAAAACTATACCTAGTGTTATAGTCCCAATTGTAGTGATGACTATGGCTATTTCCCTTTACAGGCTGATTGGGTGTCCACATGGGCTTTGATCTACACTTAAAAGCTCTATGTCCATATTTCTTACAATTGTAGTAGTAACCCTCAAATCTTGGTGTTCTCATGGTTTTAGTCCTGCATTTATATGCTTGATGTCCTTTCTTTCTACACTTGTGACAAAAGCTTGCATTTTTAGGCTTATCATGCTGATGGCCATCCTTTTTCCTACATACATTAGAGATATGTCCCTTTTTACCATAGAAATGACAAGTAGGTTTAGTATTCTTACCTTTGTTACTCCTTTCTTCTACAGTCTTGGATGATTCTCCTTGTTCAGTGCTGGTGTAACCAAGTCCTGAAGTATCATTACTAGCCCTTGGTGATTTTAGTAATTGCTCAAAATACTTGATAGCCTCATTGGGTTTGTTGATGCTTTTTTATATCTCCTTGTCTCTCCTCAATTCATTCTGTAATTGTTCATTTTGAATTCTCAAGGTGCAGATCTCAATGTCCTTCATGTTTAGCTTTTGATGAGCATTCATCATCTGACTTAAGGTGTCAAGCTGCATGTTTTAAATTCTTTCAAACTCAATTTTCTTCTCCTCTAGTCTATTTGTAAGATTTCTCTTGTCATCTTCTATCATAGCCTTGTATTCAATGGCTCTCTTCTTTTGTTTAGTCAGTTCACAAAGAATTATGGCTTGTGATTCTTGTTCAAGCTTGAGTATTCTGATTTCCTCTACTTGAGCTCTATTCTTCTCCATTACTTCTACTATTGCTGCATCAAATTCCTTGGAATCTCCATTGAAAAACACTTGTGTGGTGTCAATCTCCTTGTAGTGTGTGTCATTTTCAGCTATGGCTATATCCTTCCTTATTTTCAAGGACTTTCTCAATTCCTCTCTGGCTTCCTCCAATTTGTGTAGAACGAGTTGCACATCAATTACTTGATTGTCTATGATCTTCCCAAGTTTGAAGACTTCCATCTTCATATCTTTTCTCTAATTTTTTAGCCTTTTAATTGTGAGAACCTTAAGGTCTAATACCAATTGTTGAAATATTCAAATGGGAAGAGTACATCTGAGAGTGGGGTAGGCTTTATAAGAAGTACCACACTTTAACCTTTTCAAATCCATTAAATAACTAAAATAAACACATGCATCAACACACATAACACCAAAAATTTGTTAACCTAGAAACCCTCTAGGAATAAGAAGGTAAAACTAGGGTAGGGATGATACCCACAAAATCACTATAGCAATAATTGTTTGACCACTTCTGATGGTTTGCCTTATTAAAGGCCTACCCTATTAAAGTCTTTACACTATGTCAATAGTGACCTAGTTAAAGGATTTAAAACACTTTACATGAACTGTCACTCTATTAAAGGCTTTAGTCACCTCTTCAAAGGATCTACAAAATAGCTATTAAGCTAACCTATCAACATAGGATTTACCACTATCTAATATTATTGCTAGAAAGTATTAGAAATATTTTGACTTGATTGCTTACAATCTTTAATTGCTTATTTTAGGCATTTGATCCTTTCATTCTAATGCGATCCTTGCTTGATATGATATTTGTTCATATCTCTTTCCTTGTTCTGATCAACTAGATATGTAATTACTCATCAATTCACTAAGTCTTTGATGCCATGCTATTTGCCCTATTCTGCAATTTTTTCCATCTTCTTAGCAACTTCCTTCACTCCTATTCAACAACATAAAATTGTGGGTGTTGGATACAATTGATAATTGCATGATTGTCTTTGATGTTACACAAATGTCATATCAGTCATCAGACAGAGTCTACCGAGCTCAGAAGGTAAGTACAGCTGTTGACAGAGTTTACCGAGCTTGCAAGGTAAACAAAGGAAGTTCAGTGTTTATCGAGCTCACTCGGTAATCAAAGGATTTGTTGCCGAAAGACAGTGTTTACCGAACTCACTCGGTAAACAAAGGATATGAGATAGGTTGTCAGTATTTACCGAGTTGACTCGGTCATCGAAGAAAAGTAGCAGACAGTGTTAACCGAGCTCACTCGGTCATCGAAGAAAAGTAGCAGACAATGTTAACCGAGCTCACTCAGTCATCAAAGGAAAGTTGGAGAAATCGGTGTTTACCGAGTTCACTCGGCGACTGAAGGATTTTACAAAATTCTCTGTATTAACCGAGCTCAGTCGGTTAACACAGGAATTATTTTCTGTGCAGTATTTACCGAGTTAAGTCGGTCAGCGAAGGATTTCTCGAAGGTTAAGTAATTAAAGTTAATTACTTTATGTAATGTATGAAGCTGACTTATAGCACAATTATTTATAATTGTAACTTGTATTTGAGCCGACTTGATAATCTGAAAGGTATATATGAAGGATCAAGTTGCGAATTCAAGTATGGAAGTATGAATGTGAAAAAGCTAGCAGATATGATTGAATATCTAATATGCGAATTATAAGGAAGGTCAGAGCAAATTTTTGAAGGATCAGAGATGCAGAGTTGCATTTGATCAGAGAGGATCTAGAGGAACAGAACAGAGATCTGTATCAGCAAAGATAAGTTGTATTTATTTCAGATCACTCATTGTTACTTTCTAACAATTGTAACAGTGTTTTCAAATCTCTTAACAGAGTGGGTTTAACAGCCTTTTGTAAAATCCTCTAACAAGGTGGCAATTCAGTTGAATTGATCTAAAGACCTCTAGCAAGGCCAGTCCTAGCAGGGTGATTAAATCCTCTAACAAGGTCACACCTAACAGTGTGTTTTGTAACCTTTAACAAGGTTGGCTCCTAACAGGGCTCACTTCAGAAGAGTGAAAAACAGTAACTAGTTACATTGGTGGTTTTTCCCATATTGGGTTTCCACGTTAAATCTGGTGTCTCTTGTCTCTTGTTTCTTGTGTTTTCAGTTTGATTATATGAGTATCAGCAATGAGTATTTCCTTTGACATCTTAAGGGACTTGTGGGAAAAGTTTTTGTAGTAACTGATTCACCCCTCCCCTCTCAGTTACTCCATTCTCATTTCCAACAATTGGTATCAGAGCTTATTGGTGCTTGCAGGAAAAGATTTCAAGGATCTAAGCCAAAGATCAAGATGTCTTACAAGAGAGAAATTCCAAGACTCAACAAAAATAACTTCTCTGCATGGCAAGGATTGATGAAACTTCATTTGGCTACTATTGGTGATACAGGACTGAAATATCTTGATGAAAAATACAAAGAACCTTCCGGCACATTATCTGTCAATGATATTGCTGAAAAGAAGACTCATAACAATATGATGATAGACATTGCATCTGCACTAAGCTATGAAGAATTTGATGATATCAAGGATTGCCAAACCGCTTTTGACATGTGGAACAAGCTGAAAGAAATCTATGGAGGAGATGACAATGTGAAAAGAGCAAAAGCAGAAAGTCTAAGAGGACAATTTGACCAAATGAGAATGAGAGAGGATGAAAACATTGCAAAATATGTTGATAGAATCAAAGCATGTGTCAGTGCAATCAGGGAATCTAGAGGTGATATCAAAGAAGAGACGGTTATAAGCAAAGTTCTCAGAACCTTGCTTCCCATCTATGCAATCAGAGTTTCTGCAATTCAAGAAAGAAGGTGTGAAGCAAATCATAATATCAATTTGGAGGCTATAGTTGGAAGACTAACCACATTTGAACTAGACAATTTTGACAACTATGTTCCAGCTTCCAAAAACACTGAATCAGCATTTGAGGCCAAACTTTCACTCAAAGATAAAGGCAAAAAGAAATCAGAGTCAGAAAGTGATGATGAATCAGACCAAAGTTTAGACAGTGATCTTGAAGTAATTGAAGCTCTACTGGCAAAGAAATACTCCAGAGGCAGAGGAAAATATAAAGGTAAAGTTCCTCTAATCTGTTTTTCATGTGAAGAAATTGGTCATATTGCAGCTAGGTGCCCAAACAAGAAGAACAATGATGAAAAGAAGGGTCATAAATGGAATAGAAAGAAAGATTACAAATCATTCAAGAACAAAGGTAAGAAATCATGTTTCATGGCTGAAAATTCTAAGGATTCTGATAATAGTGAAGATGAAATTGTTTATATTGCTATGAAAGATGATTCTGATAGTGATGAGGAAGATAAAATGGCTCTTATCTCTCATATAAGTATGAATGATACATGGATTATAGACAGTGGTTGCTCTCATCATATGACTGGTGATAAAACTAAGTTTGATCAGTTTGAAGATTATGATGGTGGCAGTGTAAGGTTTGGTAATAATGAACCTCGTTTCATAAAAGGAAGAGGAAGAATCTCTCTAACCAAAGAACTTATATGCAACAATGCCTATTGGGTTGAAGGTCTTAAACATAACTTGCTAAGTGTGGCACAGTTACTCAATACTGGATTTAAGGTGGAATTCATGCATGGAAAGACAAGACTGTTGAATGAGCAAGGAAAGCTGATAGGATCTGGCACACAAACTAAAGGTAACTTGTTCTACCTAGAACTTGGTGAATGCTCATGTTTTATTGCTCAAATTGAAGAAAGTTGGTTATGGCATAAGAGGTTGTGTCATGTCAATTTTGATAATCTGGTGAAGATAAGCAAATTCAAAAAGGTAAGAGGCATTCCTAATATAAAGAAACCTGAGGTCGGTTTATGCAAGAATTGTCAGATTGGAAAAATGGGAAAGACTAGTTTTAAAAGTAAAAGCTATCAGTCTGAAGATATATTAGAAATTGTGCATACTGATTTATGTGGACCCATTGGAATTGAAAGTTATACTGGAGAAAAGTTCTTCATTCTTTTTGTTGATGATTACTCAAGAATGATGACTGTTATGTATCTAAGGAATAAATCAGAAGCTTTTGAGAAATTCAAATGGTACTTGGCAAGAGTAGAAAAAGAAACAGGGAAAAGATTGAAATGCTTAAGGTCAGACAGAGGTGGTGAATTCATTTCACATGAGTTCAATAACTTCTGCATTGAAAGAGGAATTAAAAGACAAGTTTCAGCACTAGAAACTCCAGAACAAAATGGGATAGCTAAAAGAAGAAATAGATCCATTATGGATTGTGCAAGGACCCTAATGATTGAAAAGAACATTGCTATCAAATACTGGAAGGAAGCTATCAGCACTGCAGTTCATACCTTGAACCGAGTACAATTGAAAAAGGACTCATTCAAAACTCCCTATGAATTATGGTATGGCTACAAACCCAATGTAAGTTATCTGAAAGTATTTGGAAGCAAATGTTATATTCTAAAAGAATCTAGAAAAGGTAAATTTGATGTAAAAGGAGATGAAGGAATATTTCTAGGTTACTCTTGTAAAAGTAAAGCATATAGATGTTTAAATCTATCTACTCACAAGGTCATAGAAAGTGCACATGTGAAAGTTGATGAGTTTGCAGAGAAATCAGAAGAAGAAAGCAAGAAGGTTCCTGAAGACTACAGAAGATTTATTTACATTGAACCTGATACTATACCAAGTACTCCAGTTAATCAGGAATCCTCAACTCCCGAGTCATCAATGACCGAGTTGCAGGAAGTTCAAACCGAGACACAGGAAGTTTTTACCGAGCTAAAAGAATCCGAGTCACTTTCAGACTCTACCAAGCAAGTATCTATCGAGTCTGAATCTACCGAGCCAGAACAGCAAGAATCTGAAGTACAAAGGGACAACAATGAAACTCATTCAAGAAGTAAAGAACCTGTGTTAGCTAAATATGTCAGAAGGAATCATGCTCCAGATCAGATCATTGGAGACAAATCTGAAGGAACTCTGACAAGAAGTAAGTTAAAAGGCACTTGTTTACTTGCTGATTTTGAACCCAGAAATATCAAAGATGCATTGGCAAATGATAGTTGGATTGAGGCTATGAATGAAGAAATAGAACAGATAGAGAAAAACAAAACATGGACTCTTGTATCTAGACCCAAAGATAAGAATGTGATTGGAACAAAATGGGTATTCAGAAATAAACTAAATGAAGATGGCAAGGTATCAAGAAACAAAGCTAGACTAGTATGCAAAGGATATGCTCAAGAAGAAGGTATAGACTATGGAGAAAACTTTGCTCCTGTTGCAAGATTGGAAGGTGTAAGAACCTTACTTGCATATTCTGCTCACAAAGGATTCAAAGTTTATCAGATGGATGTCAAGTCAGCATTTCTTAATGGAATACTAGATGAAGAAGTTTACATTGAACAACCTGAAGGTTTTGTTGATCCAGATAAGAAGAACATGGTCTGCAAATTACACAAGGCACTGTATGGTCTAAAACAAGCTCCTAGAGCATGGTATGAAAGATTGCATAACTATCTTATTTAGATTGGTTTTCAAAGGACTAATGATAACAGTAGCTTGTATATAAAAGAAGGTCCAGATAATAAGATTGTTTTGGCAGAAATATTTGTAGATGACACTGTTTTCACAGGCAATGATGATCTATGCAAAGAATTTTCAGAACAAATGAACAAGGAGTTTGAGATGTCTATGTTTGGTGAGATTAAATTCTTTGTAGGTCTTCAAATCCAACAAAGTAAGAATGGCATCTTCATCACACAGTCAAAATACATCAAGGAGATATTAAAAAAATTTGGTATGGAGGATTGTAAACCAGGTTGAACCCCTATGTGTACTGGATTGAAACTTACCAAGGAAGATGAATCCAAAGAAGTGGATCAAACACTGTATAGATCTATGATTGGAAAGTTGCAGTATGTAGTACATACTAGGCCAGATATTGCCCCTGCAGTCGATATTGTAGCAAGATTTTCAGCAAAACCAAGAGAAACTCATATAATGGCAATCAAAAGAATAATGAGATATTTGAAAGGAACTGAAGATTATGGGCTATGGTATAAATTTGGAGGTAATTTGGATTTGAAAGTATTTACTGATGCTGATTGGGCAGGAAACCTTGATGACAGGAAAAGCACAAGTGGAGGAGCATTCTTTCTTGGAAAGAGATTGGTTTCTTGGACAAGCAAAAAGCAGAATTGTACATCCCAATCTACAGCAGAGGCAGAGTATGTTGCTGTAGCAGTAAATTGTTCAAATATTGTTTGGTTTAAGCAGTTATTGCAAGGAATGAGGATGGAAATCAAAGAAACAGTTGTTATGTTCTGTGACAATACTAGTGCAATCAATATATCAAAGAATCCAGTGATGCATTCTAAGACCAAGCATATTGCAATCAAATATCATTTTGTCAGAGAATTGGTACAAGACAAGGAGATCAGATTGGAATATGTCAATTCAAAGGAACAAATTGCTGACATATTCACAAAGCCACTACCTAAGGATGCATTCTTGTATCTCAGAGGTAAGTTAGGGGTTACACCCCTATCCGAAATTCACTAAAAACAAGTTTTAGTGATGCATCAATGCATACCAAAATGAAAATCTATCTGTTGATGTAGTCAAATCTGGAAGCTTTGCATATGAATCAGTACTAAAGGTACATTACAATTCATTTAAGTTCTATTGTCTTTGGCATTTGTTGTCAAAGAGGGAGAGATTTACTTTACTGTCATATCTTTCTAAAATTTGTGTGAAAAAGAAAGTTCTTATGTAATTCCTTCACAGAGGGAGATTACTGAAAGAGGGAGAGTCTATCATCTTAGAGGGAGAATTGTTTTGATGACACATTGTGCTGATAAGGACTTGTTTTCAAATTTCATTCTGCTATGACATGTTGTGTTGCCAACAATGCCAAAGAGGAAGATTGTTGGATACAATTGATAATTGCATGATTGTCTTTGATGTTACACAAATGTCATATCAGTCATTAGACAGAGTCTACCAAGCTCAGAAGGTAAGTACAGCTGTTGACAGAGTTTACCGAGCTTGCAAGGTAAACAAAGGAAGTTCAGTGTTTACCGAGCTCACTCGATAATCAAAGGATTTGTTGCCGAAAGACAGTGTTTACCGAACTCACTCGGTAAACAAAGGATATGAGATAGGTTGTCAGTATTTACCGAGTTGACTCGGTCATCGAAGAAAAGTAGCAGACAATGTTAACCGAGCTCACTTGGTCATCGAAGAAAAGTAGCAGATAGTGTTAACCGAGCTCACTCGGTCATCAAAGGAAAGTCGAAGAAATCGGTGTTTACCGAGTTCACTCGGCGACTGAAGGATTTCACGAAATTCTCTGTATTAATCGAGCTCAGTCGGTTAACACAGGAATTATTTTCTGTGCAGTATTTACCGAGTTAAGTCGGTCAGCAAAGGATTTCTCGAAGGTTAAGTAATTAAAGTTAATTACTTTATGTAATGTATGAAGCCGACTTATACCACAATTATTTATAATTGTAACTTGTATTTGAGCCGACTTGATAATCTGAAAGGTATATATGAAGGATCAAGTTGCGAATTCAAGTATGGAAGTATGAATGTGAAAAAGCTAGCAGATATGATTGAATATCTAATATGCGAATTATAAGGAAGGTCAGAGCAAATTTTTGAAGGATCAGAGATGAAGAGTTGCATTTGATCAGAGAGGATCTAGAGGAACAAAACAGAGATCTGTATCAGCAAAGATAAGTTGTATTTATTTCAGATCACTCATTGTTACTTTCTAACAATTGTAACAGTGTTTTCAAATCTCTTAACAGAGTGGGTTTAACAGCCTTTTGTAAAATCCTCTAACAAGGTGGCAATTCAGTTGAATTGATCTAAAGACCTCTAGCAAGGCCACTCCTAGCAGGGTGATTAAATCCTCTAACAAGGTCGCACCTAACAGTGTGTTTTGTAACCTTTAACAAGGTTGGCTCCTAACAGGGCTCACTTCAGAAGAGTGAAAAATAGTAACTAGTTACATTGGTGGTTTTTTCCATATTGGGTTTCCACGTTAAATCTGGTGTCTCTTGTCTCTTGTTTCTTGTGTTTTCAGTTTGATTATATGAGTATCAGCAATGAGTATTTCCTTTGACATCTTAAGGGACTTGTGGGAAAAGTTTTTGTAGTAACTGATTCACCCCTCCCCTCTCAGTTACTCCATTCTCATTTCCAACAGTGGGGTCTAAGCCTTCTTATAAAGACTTCGTAGACTTAGGGTTAGGTATGGATCTATAATCCATATTGAATCTTGAATTCTCACTCATTCCTTGTACTTTTCTCATCGGTTGCATGCCTTCTCTATTTTTCTTATTGTCTACATAGGAAATATAAAAGATTCATTCTTATCCTTAGCACCCTTCAAAATCCTTCTACGTTAGCTCAAAAATGGTTTACATCTAAGTTTGTGAAGGCACAAACTCATATGCTAATTCTATGTTATTCAACATATACTAGACTACTAATGCTCGACACATGTTTGATCCTAGTTTTCTCAGAACCTATTACATTCTATCTTGCTTGACACATGAATCATTCTAACTTGCTCGACATGAACTATGACTCGACACCTATATAATGCTTGGCACCTAAAGTCACTTAGCACCTATTGGAATTCTAGCTCGGTACATGCTGTGGCTTAGCATACATAGTGTACTCAGCTTCAATGTAGAAAGTGGTTAATTGTCCTAACACTCAAATGTCAAAAACCAAATTGAGACCAACATCCTACTCCTATGCTTGTGCTTAAAGGGGATGAGTCACAAATAGATATTGATGGTAATCCATATGACTCAAATCTTGAAAACAACATTGATAAATTTTGTGAACAATACCTAAATGATAAATTTGCATTTTTTGAGGAAGAGAAAGCATTTTTTTTCATTGAAATAAAACATCAATTCCATAAGAGTTCATCTTCTAAAAAATCTCATGCTAAAAATAAAGATTATGCTCTTGAGCAAGATCATGTTAATGTTGAACCTATTGGTGTTTTGAAATGCTACAGGTTTAAAATTACCCCAATGAGAACAAGATACATCTAGGAGCAACTAACTCCCATCATTAACATATTCTTTCAGACACCAGGCCAAATATAAGGCTTGACCATTCTTCTACTTCAAGCTATACAAAACCTAGGTAGTTGGACCTCATATTCAATTAATATGGTACCAATGCTAAAACATATTCTTGAATCCATTAAGCAGATTTAACCCTTATTTCTCCTAATGACTCATGCAATAACACAAATTTACGATAACTAAATGCAAATATATAAAATTCACAAGCTAAGAGAGGGCACCCTTTTCAACTCTTCAACATGAAAGGGAAATAAAATTGATTAATGATGTTGAATTCAACAAAACCTCAAATACGTAGCAGTAATAATGAATGATCCTTTAGCTGATTAGTGCCTTATCTATTAGGTAATTCAGTGAATCTAGTGCATACATCTGTGATATCAAGGACATATTTCATACACCCATACATTAGATCTATCCTATCACTTTGTGAATCATACATCAGTGTTCATAAAGACCTCATTCTCATGAGATATCCTTCTCAAATAGTTAGCAATGTTGTCAAAAACATCAAGCATTTACTTGGCCCTTTATTCCACTAGTAAAACATATCTGACATACTATTGGATACAATTGTTAAATGAATGTTGTCTTTGATGTTACACAAATGTCATATCAGTCATCAGTTAGCTTCTACCGAGCTCACAAGGCTAGCAAAGGAAAGTTAGCTTCTACCGAGCTCACTCAATCAGCAAAGGAAAGTTAGCTTCTACCGAGTTCACTTAGTCATCAAAGGAAAGCTAGTGTCTACTGAGCTCACTCGGTCATCGAAGGAAATATGGAGAGAAGTTAACTTCCACCAAGTTCACTAGGACAAAAAAGGAAAGTCAGTGCTCACCGAGTTCACTCGGTTTCTAAAAAACTTTTGCAAGATTTTGCAGTGTTTACCGAGCTTCACTTGGTTAACACTAGATTACCGAGCTAAGTCGGCCAATGAAGTATTTTGTTATTTTGATTGTTTCATGGAATTAATGTAGCCGAATGATGTTTTTTTATAGTTATTATAACTTATATTTGAGCCAACTTGTTAAATTTGAAAGGTATATATATAGATATTCAAGTTGTGGAATAGTGTGTGTGAGTGTGAAAAAGTGAATGGAATAGCAAATTCTGATGAAGGATTAGATATCTTGGAGGTGCTGCAAAATCTTATTTGATTAGTAAGGATTCAAAAAAGTAGAACATGGATCTGTAATCAGCAAGAGATAAGTTGCATATCATTCAGGTCATTTCATTGTTGCTTTCTTATCATTGTAACAATGAATTCAAAATCTCTTTACAGAGTTGGTTTAACAATCATTTTGTAAATCCTCTAACAAGGTGATAGTTCAGTTGAATTTTTCTAAAGACCTCTAACCAGACCACTCCTAATAGGGTGATTAAATCCTCTAACAAGGTCACACCTAATAGTGTGTATTGTAATCTTTAACAGGGTTGGCTCCTAACAAGGCTCACTTCAGAAGAGTGAAAATTGGTGACTAGTTACTTGGTGGTTTTTCCCATATTGAGTTTCCACGTTAAATCTAGTGTCTCTTGTGTTCATTTAGTTAATCTTTGCATGCATATTAATAAATTTTAATGCTAGATGAATAGTAACTAGTTAACTTACCGAGTTAAAGTATTTCTGCACTATTTATCGAGTATCAATAGTAAATAAGCATTTTAGACATCTAAGGGATTTTTGAACTTGTTTTTGTGGTAACTAATTCACCCCTCCCCTCTCAGTTACTTCATCTATATTTCCAAAAATTGGTATCAAAGCTTTTGGTGCTTTCAAGAAAAGATTTCAAGGATCTAAGCTAAAGATCAGGATGTCTTACAAAAGGGAAATTCCTAGACTCAACAGAAACAACTTCTTTGCATGGCAAGGACTGATGAGACTTCACCTAGCATTCATTGGTGATACAGGACTAAAGTACCTTGATGAAAAATATGAAGAACCTGCTGGTACACTTTCTGTCAATGATATTTTTGATAGGAAGACTCACAACATTATGATGATAGATATAGAATTTGCTCTAAGTTATGAAAAATTTGATGACATCAAGGATTGCAAAACTACCTTTGAAATGTGGGACAAGCTTAAAGAAATCTATGGAGGAGATGATAATGTGAGAAGAGCCAAAGCAGAAAGTCTGAGAGGACAATTTGACCAAATGAAAATAAGAGAGGATGAAAACATTGCCAAATATGTTGAAAGAGTTAAAGCATGTGTCAATGCAATCAAAGCTTCTGGAGGAGATATCAGTAAAGAGACAGTTATAAGTAAAGTTCTCAGAACATTACTACCAATCTATGCAATTCGAGTCTCTGCAATTCAATAAAGAAGATGTGAAGCAAATCATAAGATAAATGTAGAGGCCATAGTTGGAAGATTAATTAAATTTGAACTAGACAAATTTGACAACTATGTTTCAGCTTCCAAAAACATTGAATTTGTATTTGAAGCCAAGCTTTCACTCAAGGAGAAAAGAAAAAAGAAAAAAGAATCCCAATCAGAAAGTGAAGATGAATTAGACCAAAGTTCAGACAGTGATCTTGAAGTAATAGAAGCTCTAATAGCAAGAAAATATTCTAGAGGCAGAGGAAAATATAAAGGTAAAGTTCCTCTAATTTGTTTTTCATGTGAAGAAATTGGCCATATTGCTGCTAGGTGCCCAAAAAAATAGAACAAATATGAGAAGAAAAATTACAAGTACAATGGCAAGAAAGACTTCAAATCCTTCAGAGACAAAGATAAGAAAACATGTTTTATGGCTAAAGATTTTAATGATTCTAATGATGAAGATGAAGATGAAATTGTCTACCTTGCTGTGAAAGATGAGTCTAATAATGATGAGGAAATGGTACTCATTTCTCATATGAGAAAAAATGATACATGGATCATAGATAGTGGTTGTTCTCATCACATGACTGGTGATAAAACTAAGTTTGAATATTTTGAAGAATATGATGGTGGCAGTGTAAGATTTGGTAACAATGACCCTTGTTGTATAAAAGGAAGAGGAAGAATTGCTCTAACCAAAGAGCTTATATGTGATAATGCCTATTGGGTAAAAGGACTAAAGAATAATTTGTTGAGTGTCGCACAACTACTCAATAATGGACTCAAAGTGGAATTCATGCATGGAAAAGCAAGACTGCTGGATGACAAAGGAAAACTGATTGGATCAACCACTCAAACAAAAGGTAACTTATTTTATCTTGAACTTGGTGAAGGTTCATGTTTTATTGCTCAAGTTGAAGAAAGTTGGTTATGGAATAAAAGGTTGTGTCATGTCAATTTTGATAATTTGGTAAAGATAAGAAAATTCAAGAAAGTAAGAGGCATTCCTAACATAAAGAAACCTGAGGTTGGTCTATGCAAGAATTGTCAGATTGGTAAAATGGGAAAGACTACCTTTAAAAGTAAAAACTATTAATCTAAAGATATATTAGAAATTGTGCATACTGATTTATGTGGACCCATTGGAATTGAAAGCTATACTGGAGAAAATTTCTTCATTCTTTTTGTTGATGACTACTCAAGAATGATGACTGTCATGTATCTAAGGAACAAATCATAAGCATTTGAGAAATTCAAATGGTATTTGGCCAGAGTAGAAAAGGAAATAGGGAAAAGATTGAAATGCTTGAGGTCAGACAGAGATGGAGAATTCATTTCACATGATTTTAATAACTTTTGTATTCAAAGAGGAATCAAAAGATAGGTGTCAGCTCCTAGAACTCCTGAGAAAAATGGAAAAGCTGAAAGGAGGAACAGATTTATCATGGATTGTGCAAGAACCTTAATGATTGAAAAAGGCATTGCTATAAAATAATGGAAGGAAGCTATCAGCACTACAATTCATACCCTAAATCAAGTACAGCTAAGAAGAGACTCATTCAAAACTCCTTATGAGCTATGGTATGGCTATAAACCTAATGTAAGTTATCTAAAAGTGTTTGGAAGTAAATGCTACATTTTGAAAGAATCTAGAAAAGAAAAATTTGATGTGAAAAGTGATGAAGGAATATTTTTGAGATATTCTTGCAAAAGTAAAGCATATAGATGTTTGAACATGTCTACTAACAAAGTCATAGAAAGTGCACATGTGAAAGTTGATGAGTTTGCAGAAAGGACTGAAGAAGAAAGCAAAAAGGAACCAAAAGATTATAGAAGGTTTGTTTTCATTGAACCTTGTATAGTACCAATCAATCAGGAATTTTCTACCCCTGAATCATTAGTAACTGAGTTACAAAAAGTTCAAACCGAGCTACAACAACATGAGATACACTCAGATGCTATCGAGCAAGTGTCTATCGAGTCTGAAGGACTTGAGCCAATATCTACCGAGCCAAAATAGCCAGAACTTGAAGTTGAAACGCAAAAGGATAAAAATGAAATTTATTCAAAAGGCAAAGAACCTATTTTACCAAAATATGTCAGGAGAAATCATTTAGCAAATCAGATCATTGGAGAGAAATCTGAAGGAACCATGACAAGAAATAAGTTGAAAGGTACTTGTTTACTTGCTGATTTTTAATCTATAAATATCAAAGATGCTTTAGAAAATGATAGTTGGATTGAGGCTATGAATGAAGAAATAGAGAAAATAGAGAAAAACAAGACATGAACTCTTGTACCCATGCCTAAAGATAAAAATGTGATTAGAACTAAATGGGTATTCTGAAACAAGTTGACTGAAGATGGTAAGGTATCAAGAAACAAAGCTAGATTAGTATGCAAAAGATATGCTCAAGAAGAAGGAATAGACTATGGAGAAACTTTTGCTCCTATTGCAAGACTGGAAGGAGTTAGAACCTTACTTGCATATGCTGCTCATAAAGGATTCAAAGTTTATCAGATGGATGTCAAGTCAGCATTCCTCAATGGTATATTGGATGAAGAGGTTTACATTGAACAACCTGAAGGTTTTGTTGATTCAGATAAAAGAAACATGGTCTGCAAATTACACAAGGCACTATATGGTCTGAAACAAGCCCCTAGAGCATGGTATGAAAGATTACATAACTATCTTATTCAAATTGGTTTTCAAAGAACTAATGATAACAATAGCTTGTATATAAAGGATGGACCAGATGATAAAATTGTCTTGGTAGAAATATTTGTAGATGATATTGTTTTCACAGGAAATGATGATCTTTGCAAAGAATTTTTAGAACAAAAGAACAAGGATTTTGAAATGTCTATGTTTGGTGAGATAAAATTCTTTGTTGGTCTTCAAATTTAATAGAATAAAAATGGTATCTACATCACTCAATCAAAATACATCAAGGAGATATTGAAAAAGTTTGGTATGGAAGATTGTAAACCAGTTGGAACTCCTTTGTGTACTGGATTAAAACTTACCAAGGAAGATGAATCAAAAGAAGTAGATCAAACCTTATATAGATCTATGATTGGAAAGTTGCAGTATGTAGTTCATACCAAGCCAGATATTGCCCTTGCAGTTGGGATTGTAGCGAGATTTTTAGCAAAACCAAGAGAAAATCACATGATGGCAATCAAAAGAATAATGAGATATTTGAAAGGAACTGAAGATTATGGTTTATGGTAAAATTTGGAGGTAATCTGGATTTAAAAGTGTTTACTAATGCTGATTGGGAAAGAAACCTTGATGATAGAAAAAGTACAAGTGGAGGAGCATTCTTTCTAAGAAAGAGGTTGGTTTCTTGGACAAGCAAAAAGAAGAATTGTACATCCCAATCTACAGCAGAGGTAGAGTATGTTGTTGCAGTAGTAAACTATTCTAATATTGTTTGGTTTAAACAGTTGTTGGAAGACATGAAGGTGGAAATCAAAGAACCAGTTGTTATGTTCTGTGATAACACAAGTGCAGTCAACATATCTAAGAATTTAGTAATGCATTCCAAAACCAAACACATTGCAATAAAATATCATTTTGTTAGACAATTGGTGCAAGATAAGGAGATCAGATTGGAATATGTCCATACAAAGGACCAAATTGCCAACATATTCACAAAGCCATTACCTAAGGATGCATTCTTGTATCTAAGAGGTAAGTTAGGGGTCACTCCCCTATCCGAAGTTCAGTAAAATGAAGTTTTAGTGATGCATCAATGCATACCAAGTTGAATATTTATTAGTTGATGTAGCATAGATTGGAAACATTGCATATGAATTAGTACTAAAGGTACATTAGAATTCATTTGAGTTATGTTGTCTTTGGCATGTGTTGTCAAAGAGGGAGAGTTTTACTATCATATCTTTCTGAAATTTGTTTGAAAGAAGGGTTTGCTAAGTAATTCCTTCACAGAGGGAGATTACTGAAAGAGGGAGTTTGCTAAAGAAAAGACTTGCTAGACTTGTTTTCAAATTTCATTCTGCTATGACATGTTGTGTTGCCATCAATGTTAAAGAGGGAGATTGTTGGATACAATTGTTAATTGAATGTTGTCTTTGATGTTACAAAAATTTCATATCAGTCATTAGTTAGCTTCTACTGAGCTCACAAGGCTAGCAAAGGAATGTTAGCTTCTACCGAGCTCACTCAGTCAACAAAGAAAAGTTAGCTTCTACCGAGTTCACTCAGTCAGCAAAGGAAAGCTAGTGTCTACTGAGCTCACTCAGTCATCGAAAGAAATATGGTGGGAAGTTAACTTCCATTGAGTTCACTATGAAAGAAAAGGAAATTCAGCGCTCACCGAGTTCACTCGGTCTCCAAAGAACTTTTGCAAGATTTTGCAGTGTTTACCGAGCTAAGTCGACTAGCAAAGGATTTTTTTATTTTGATTGTTTCATGGAATTAATGTAGCTGATTGATGTTTTTTTTTAGTTATTATAACTTATATTTGAGTTGACTTGTTAAATCTGAAAGGTATATATATAGATATTCAAGTTGTGGAATAGTGTGTGTGAGTGTGAAAAAGTGAATGGAAGAGCGAATTCTGATGAAGGATTAGATATCCTGGAGGTGCTGCAAAGTCATATTTGATCAGTAAGGATTCAAAAAGCAGAACATGGATCTATAATCAACAAGAGATAAGTAGCATATCATTCAGGTCATTTCATTGTTGCTTTCTTATCATTGTAACAGTGAATTCAGAATCCCTTTATAGAGTTGGTTTAAGAGCCATTTTGTAAATCCTCTAACAAGGTGATAGTTCAGTTGAATTGTTCTAAAGACCTCTAACAAGGCCACTCCTAATAGAGTGATTAAATCGTCTAACAAGGTCACACCTAATAATGTGTATTGTAACCTTTAATAGGGTTGGCTCCTAATAGGGCTCACTTTAGAAGAGTGAAAATTGGTCACTAGTTACTTGGTGGTTTTTCCCATATTGGGTTTCCACGTTAAATCTGGTGTCTCTTGTGTTCATTTAGTTAATCTTTGCATGCATATTAATAACTTTGAATGCTAGATGAACAGTAACTAGTTAACTTACTGAGTTAAAGTATTTCTGCACTATTTACTAAGTATCAGGGGTAAATAAGCATTTTAGACATCTAATGGATTTTTGGACTTGTTTTTGTTGTAACTGATTCACCCCTACCCTCTTAGTTACTTCATCTATATTTCCAACAGATACAACCTTAAAGGGATGCTAATGAGTCTAAGGTCTTTGTTCTTAGACCACATAAGATTGAAGATTACTAAGATAGGAGAAGGGAATTAGAATGAAACTAATGAAATTCTAGCTCATTTGTATTCATTTCTTTGAAAAAATACATTCAAATGCATAAAATCAAAAAATAGAAACACCTAATAGATAAGAACTAGCTATATTATCTTTCCTACTACTTTTCAGACAAGAGAGAATATGCTGAAGGAAATTGGTGTCACAGTCAAGAAAACATATCAAAAACTAGAACCAATGGTCTCACAGTGCAAAACTAAAAACCCAATGGTATCACATGATTGAATCATTTTTATTCAAAATTGGAACCCTTGCAAAGAATGAGAAAGGGAATGATATAGAGGAGAGTGAATTCTCAGATCTGTTGTTAAGATGACACTTGACCACTTGAAAAACCTCCTCAAGAAGTGAAAATAATCTCTTTAATCTCTCTCTACAACCTCTTTTCAAATACTTAACCATTTTTCCTTCCAAAAGCATAAAGTGATTCAAATATTTGATTGGAAAGATAATTGATTTTGATGCTAGATTTGAAACTAAAAGCAAAAGCAAAGATCAGTTAAATAACCCTAAGAAGCCAAGAAAACCTATAGAATCAATTTTCTTCACATTTAGGCTTCAACAATCTTTTATATCTATCCTCTGACCAATTTTGATGCTCAATGGCAAAAGCTACCCGTTCTACTAAGAATACCCTAGAAATTAAAATTTTTCTTATCGATTAAACTAGTGAGCACCTGTGCAAAAACTAACTCCATATTCAAAAAGTTCATTTCCTCCTAGTTCTAGTAGTATATTGAAGTGCCTATTTCAGACAAAAAACACCCCTATGGTGGCCATTTGAAATTCAATCTCCTATTATGGCCTTGCCCATTATCATTGCAAAAAAATTACCTTTCCTAAAGTTTGGACTATAGGATAAAATCCAAATACATTTAAAAACTTGCACATTCAACCAAGGGAGAAATTTTTTTGAAAAAACATTTTCTATAATTGTTTGAATTTTCCCTCATAGATTCCATCTAGGTCAAACTTGGTTTGATCACCCTCACCATGTGTCAACACTAGATTGGCTTGTTTCATGCATAGTCATTAGACCTCTCCAACTGGGCACCATGTGGCATCATCTCATTGGTCCTCTATTTTGCCATGTCACTATGCCATGTTATTGAGCCACATCATTGGTCACTATATTGCTATCCTAGTCAACATTTCACTATGTCATTAGTGACATAACAACACATGTCATTCTCTACCATGTTAGCACCTCGAGAAGTGTGCCATGTTAGAAACATTTTCTATGTGTCATTGTCAGACTCATCCACCTCACCCTGACATGTCACTACCACATCACCCAACTACCACTTGTCAGATTCTAGTTTGTCAACTTTTTCACATCATCACCAAGGAGCCACAACTTCCTTGCCAGATTTCGAGGTTTTTTGGCAGGGTGCTATGTTGCTACTGGAAAACCTCACCATTTTCTAGTGGCAACATAGCGCCTACTAGAATCTAGAGATGACATCAACATGTTCATTAGTGTGTTCATCCAAAATTTTTGGTTTCCATCTAGCTAGCTGGCTATCCATGGGCCCACCATTCGAGCTGTGGCTTATAAAAGATGTTGTCTTAAAGACAACACACAAAGCATGTGGAATGTTACTTAAGAATTAGAAAGTTTCTTAGCTTTCCCCATGTGGGATAAAACATCTGAACTATTTTCCCCTTTTCCTTCTCTCTATGAGGTCTCCTCCATTGATGAGGAAGATCACTGAAGGCTTGACACTTCTGTGCAAATGGGCTGAGTGGGTTCTCATAACCACACTAGACTTTCACATGTATTAAGCAATCTTCAAGAATATTATCACAATTGGGTCCATTTGGCTTATACTTGAAAGAGTCATTCAAGTGACCTAGACTTGGGGCAACCACTTTCTCATAGGCAGTTAGTCGTATGCTTCCATTGACTTGCTATCTACTTGCGGGATTTCTTACCCTTTCCCCTTGTAGGCTTTGCTAATGGATGCCTCCCCTACTTCCTACATTTTCACCAAGAAAAATTGACCTCCTCTTAGCTCACGTGTTCCTCCTAGCTGGCTCCCCTTGGTGGCTCCTTCTTGAAAAATGTTGTCTTCTTTCATGTATTTTTATTGCTCTATAGTTTTAACCTTCACCGCTACCTATGTGGAGCTCTTCATTTCTTAGTGCGGATGTCTTTCTTTGACTACCTAGTGGCTTCTTCCCTACCACAAGTGGCTCAATTCTCTCCTTGCGTATGGACTCCCCCTTTAACATGGTAGCTCCATCCTTTCACATAGGTTTTCTTGCTTCAATCGTCTTTCCCCAAACTACAGAATATTGGCATCCACTTTGGTGTCTTCAAATCCTCCTCTAGTGGCTTCTTGTTAGAGTATACAATGGATTAGAAAATGAGAGCAAATCCTTGTAGGCTACCTAATAAAATGCCTTTATTTATCCATGTGTGCAATTGTTATAAGTTTAGCTAGCACTTGATTGGGAGCAATGATACAACATTCTATTGGACATGGCATCAACATTTCTTTACCATTCATGAAGAGTGTGAGCAGCGTCTTATTTTAAATGTCTCCCTTGTCTTCTTAAATGTCATGCTTCATGCTCACTTCCCAAATCTCATTGGTATCCAAGTAGGTAAGAATAAATGAAACTAAAGCTACCCCAATCTATCATCAAATTGTTCTAGAATTGGCTTCCACAAAGTTTTCCCATCTTCTTTCTCAAGTTTTTTTGACCCATAAAAACTAGGAAGCTTGTGCACAATGGCATTCATTTTTGCCATTTTCCTAGTCCCAAAGGCCAAACAAGTAGTAATTATGGTAGGCAACCCTTTAGGAATAGCTACAACAGCCAGAACAATAGCAATCTTGATATAATAAGTACACTTCCCAAAAGAGAACTTAATGTTCTTTGGCCAACCACCAACAACATCTCATGAGAGAAAATTCTTATAGCTAATGATCTACACTAGAACACAAACAAATTCAATGACTTTTTTTAGACTTTCCCCAAATTCATGTAGTTTCTTTTCAAAGGTGTGTCATCATCTTCTAGGGAAGCTTCTTGAATTTGTGCTTAAATTTTTTCTACCTCTGTAGACATTCCAATATTAACAATAATGCAAGTACAACAGCCATTGAAAATAATGGTTCCAACAAAAACCATGCATTTTTGGCCTGCAACTCACAATCATCCATAAGTACCTCTTTTGTGCTTTTAGTCATAGGGTGGCTTTGTCTAGTGAGGGAGGTTTGTTCCACCCTCAAGGTTGATGTCTTTAGGGGTGCAATTCTCATATCTGTAGGAACTTTGTCTCCCACCTCAAGTTCAACTAAACCACTAGGAACAAGTTCCTGGTTTGGAAAATGTGAAAAAAAGAGAGCCATCTCTCAAAACCTTTGCTTGGCCAGGTTGCATTTCTTTGAGGGCTTCCATAGCCTTCACAACATTAGTCTCCTACCATACTCCTACAAAAGCATTATGCATGAGAATTAAGAGTATTACTAGAGGCTCAACATAGGCTATCATTTTGTATCAACATTTATATTCCTAGGTGGCATCACTCACTCTTTAACTTTAGTATATCATAATTTCCCTTTTCTTTTCTTTGCAGAGCTTTTGCTTGACATAATTAACTTAGATTTGTATAGACAAAGCTCAAGCAATATAACATCATCCCCATAAAGGCAATATCTTAGATCATAATGTTCTTCCTTATTATTTGTAAAACCAAGATGCTCCATGGAATGATCTTTGTTAAAGTACTATTAACCCCCACCTTTCTAATCAGTTAGATGCAATTAGTCAGACCCCTAAAACTGGGTCTGACTAATTTTTTTTTTACTTCCAAAAAATTGATCTGTTAAGTTGGCCTACTAATCATTTGGCACCAACTAAAATCAATTTGCATCATTGATTCAACTTTCAAAACTCATTTTCACCTCTTTATGCAAATTGTAATTTCATGCTAGGAGGTCCTTTCACTAGCCACAAAAATTGACTAGAACCCCTAATCGAGCTCTACAAACCAACACACTCATTCTTTGTTCCACATAATCCTACATTGTCAAATCTCATCTCATGAAATATCCTCAGTCAAAAGATATTGATTCTCAAAGTTGCCCTCTCAGAACTGCTTGCAAGAAAACATGTTAGAAAATAATAAACTGCATTTGAAGTTGGCTTTGAAAACTAGGTAAATTTACACTTGGGGAAAAAAAAACTGGGGTATTGGTTCACTATCATGAAAAAAACATAAATCTAGGATTTGGGCTCATAAAAAATAACAAGACACATTCGGCAAGCGGTCAAAGTGGGTTACTCGAAAATTATAGACTAGAAACAATGGTAGAAAATCATTTTTTACAAATGGAATTGACCTGTGAAGGTGTGCAAATGGATTCTTCAAGACTAAAAATTGATACACTTGAAGTATTTTTAGAGGAGAACATAGTGGTACAATCCATTTGATTTTACCTATCACAGATTCAGAGATATGACATCACGAACACGGGTACTGACCAATCTGCACTTCTTGACACTAGTAAAAAGTTAGAAATTGTATTTGGAATCGCATTTGAAAACTAATCAAATAGATTCATCATAAGCTCAAAATCAAAATATAAAATTTCTCTAAACTCTAAAATGAAATGCAATAGGAATTTCATCATTTCAGTCAACTGGGTCAAAGTTATAACAAGTCAAACATGGCTTCCTAGAATTTAGAACAAATTGCATCAGCATGACATCAATAAAAAACCAACTTTGAGGGATTCAAAACCTAGTCAAATAGATTCAAAATGACTCAAAATCTAAAACATAGGCTCTCTAGTATGGACACTAAATACTCTTAAAGCGGTGAGTCATGAAACAATATTGGGTGCAAGATATTGAATTACAAACATGGCCTCCTATCACTATTTGACACTTGGGCAAAATTGTAGAATTGGACATTGCTCAAAACAAGACTTCATGGAATGGCTCGAAATGAAAATTCATCTTCATGGGATGCATAGATGTACTAAATGCATGGTGTTAGAAATATTAAATACCTTTTAAGCTTCAAAAGTACAGCCAGGTACACATGCATCAAAAAATACTTATAGGGCTTGATTTTCTCAATGGTACTCAAAATTAGGGCTTTGATTTTGAGTCCCAATAGAACCTTTGTCTTTTGATGCTCCCCTTCCATCTTCTACTTCCTCCACTATCCATACATCCCCTAAAGATTATCAGTCTCTCAAATCTTCATCCAATCCTTCATCCAAGAAAGATCCTAATATTTTTCATGTGGTTCCCTATAGTTATCCTCAAAGGCTACCTCTTAAAGAAACTCAAGCTAACCTTCACTTGGTTGCAAATAATTTTGTTAATGCTAAACCTAAAGAGACTAAGATTTCATGTGTTGTAATGCCTATTTCAGCTAGTCCTTCATCATCTATTCCAAAGTCTTCAATACAATTCCAACATGCTTCCTTCTCCTTAGGAGTGGCTTCATGTCAAGAGGACTCTAAAAATGATAAAGAAAGATCAAGATCAAGAACCCTCCATGTCATCCAATTATTTTCATGATGTCTCTGATCTATTTCATTGTCTTTTTGATCCTCTGTGTCCTTCCTCATTCATTCTACCATGTCTTAAGTCTTCTCCTAAGAAAGATCAAGCTACTACTTACATCACTGAGCTTATTGACAATCAAAATGACCTTAATATAGTTGCGCCTTCCAAAGATGATATTTCTATTAAGGTTATTAAAAATAGTGTTGTTACTTCCAATGATGAGCCTATTGAAAATCAAGAGAAAACCTCTACAATTATGGCATCCAGAGATCCTTGTCAAGATCAAAGTCTTCCATTTTCTTGTTCTACCACTCCATGTTCTCTTCCACTTTCTACTCTTCCTAATTCTTCTCAAGCTTCAAGTACTCCTATCAAAGAAGTTTCTCCTATTCAAGATGTTCATGATCCTATTGAAAATCCAAATGCTCACTCTAAAGGTGTTGATGTCCTTGATTGTGATATAGATGTTGATGAACTTATTGATTACCCTTTTGGATCTTCCACATCCATCCTTGAACCTCTCCCACCAATACTATATGCTTCACATCTTCCTTCAATCTTGGGTCCTTATGTCCCTTCACTTTCCCCTCCTAACTCTCCTAATTCATCATCCATCTTGGGTCCTTACGTCCCTCCCTTACCTATCTTTCCTCAAGATCAACATAGATGCATATCGTTAAATCCTTTTCATCCACCCACTTAACTAAACTAGTCACATTATCTTTCTTCTTCCACAAGTCTCAGGTCTTTTGGAAGTAACCTGAATGTTCAATACAAGAAAATAATCGATTCAAGAATCTATATAAAAAAGAAGACCACCATGTCTCCTCTAATTGACATTGGGGCATAAAGTCAAAAAAGATATCTAAGAAAAAAATTATAAGACAACTATGGGTTCCAAAATTTATCATTGAAGATATTATCTCCATATCATCAAAAAGAAATGAAAAGAAGCCTATGGCTATATGGATTCCAAAGTCTCTCTTGAGAGAGTCTAATGTTGAACAACAATTGAAGTTGATATTCAAGCTTCCAAAGAATACCACTTCATCTTCTTCGAAAAGTATTCTTCCATTGTATGCACCTAAACTGCAGCCTCTTCTATCCACTAACCATATTCCTTCACATATTCCTTCATTAAAATTTTCTCCATCCTCTCACCACCCTTCAAGGTGTGTGTTGACATTGATCTTGCCTTCATTTCCATCTTCCAATCTCACTCGATTTGCATGAAGCCATATCCTCCATTTTTGTCTTCCATCTTCCTTTCCCTATCAGCATCTTTGAGCATATCATTTCAACTCCTTTGCATGTCATGGTTTGAAAATTCAAGGAGAATTATATAAAAAACTTTACTTCTTCCAAAAAAATTCAAAAAAAAATTCAAAATTTTGAAAAAAAGAAAGAAAAAAATGAAAATTTTGAAAATGTGCCTTGGTAAAAACCTAGTAATCAAGCACCTTGGTAGCAAAAGTAAAGAGAAATAAATTCATTCTTCTCTCTTTAGTCTTGACAATGTTGACCTATACACAAATTTTTGGCTATCTTTTGAGCTATCTTATGATGATCTTGTTTTCTTTCCTTTCATGTTTAGCCTTCATATCTATTTTTCTCCATTCATTCTAGTCATTTTCTATCCTTTTCCCATTTACCCCTTTGTTCTTGATTTAATAAAAAAGAGTAAAATACGATGTTGTGAAGCCTCTTGACATGTCTACTCCTTTGGATTGCATCTTTCCCACTTTTAAATTATGCTTTCATGAATTATTTTATGCTGGAGTTTCATTTCCTGTCCAAATGTGCTTTACATGACAATGTTCCCTAGCTTGGATACTTTTGAGGAGTTTTCCCTTGAGGATTTCTTCCCTTTATTCTCCTTCATTCTCTTGTCTTTCATTTCATCCACTAGCTTGCTAGTCACCCTTGTTCTCCACCTTGGTAGAAATTGGGACTACACGATGTGATCATTCTTGAGAGTTTGGTCCTTATTTTTGTCTGAGGGTATTGTATACTCTTTGTATATATTTATTGATTTTGAAAAAATACAAAAATAATGATATATTTCAAAAGTCCAAAAAAAGTGATATATTGTGAAAATTCTAAAAATTGAAAAATGTCCTAAAAAAATGATCATCTTTGTAATAAGTGCTTTGATGTATCTTAATTTTTTTTTAAAAAATTATATATTCCAAAATTACAAAAAAAAAATCAAAAAATTTTTTAAAAAAGAAGAAAAAGCGCCTTGGTGAAACCTAGAAATAGGTGCCTTGCTAGCAAAAATACAAATTTTTTTATAAAATTTCCAGAAAAAAATCTTAAAAGAATAATAAATTCAAGTGGTGAAAACCTATAAATAGGTGCTACTCGAGGTCTTTGCACCCTTGTTTCTTAGTGTGTGTCCTCGACACTTAGTCTTTCTCCATCATGCTTTGTCCTTGTGTCCTTGGTTTGGAATTGGTTTTCATCTAGGGGGCATAACTGTGTTAGCTTTGGTCTCTTGGTTGCGTTAGTCTTTAGGACACCTCACAACTGGTGTTTTTCAACACCATCCTAATTGTATTTTTTGATATGACCACTAACATCGAGTGTTTTTCAACACTTATTAGTTTGGTCTTACCCAATTTTGTCATGTAATCTTACCTATTTGCAAGCATTCAATCCTTATTCTCAAAACTTAGTATGAGTTAACACACTTAAATTTTAAATGCAACACTTAATGCTTGACTTATGTCATGATCTTTTCTTTATGTGTTGCATGCTATTGATTTTTGTTGAGTGTCCTTGTTTGATAAGTCTCTCTGAGATGCATAGCTAGAGGATTTGGGGCATGGGGCATATTTTTATTTATTTTTAGCTTGTGGATGTGGTCTTGACACTCTAGAGTGTCTCTTGTTATCCCCTTGAAACACTTAGGAGATTTGAGGCATCATCCTTGACTATTTTTGTACAACCATTCTTTAGGTCATCCTAGCATCTATGCCTTTATGCGAGCATGGTTTTTGCTACATTAAATTGGGTAAGATAACATCGCAGTCATCTTGATCTTTTATGTCTTTGATGCTTATGTTAGAATCTTTTTTTATATTTCGATCTGACATAAATCACATTCATATCTTCATAGTTGCACTTGTGACTAGTGATGATTGTGTAATTTTTTGATGTTCGTTAATCATGGCCCAATGATGAAAATAAGTTCCTTTACATTCTCTAATCAATGATGAACACAAAATCCTATGTTATAGTTGCTCTATTACAAGTACACCATTGCATTTTCATGTAGTTTGCATTGTTAGACTTCATGTTAGTTTGCATTTTTAGGTTGCATTATGAGTTTGAGCGGGTTTTCCCTTCATCTTTCTTGTGGACTTTTAATCAACTATGGTCATGTTTTGATCTTCATTTCCTTATCTTCTTTCATGATCTCAATCAAAATTTCTATCTTAAATTGTTGATTGATTTTGGAGCATTCTTATGAAAAATTAAAATTTCTTCTTTTTATTTCTCTTCATCTCTTCCAAACTTCTATCTTCCATTTTCTTTTACCCCACTTCTTTTCTTCTAATTCAACTTTGGGGTATAATATTCCATGCTTGATGATCTACCTTGGTTATGTGATTCTTATATCTTTCATCTTATATCAAGAACTTTATCTTTTGTTTGATTTGATAAAATTTATCAATTTGTTATTTCTCCTCTATCTCATTTCAATTTAGATCATGAGGGGGTAGTACCTATCAACTTCAATCCTTGATCCAATTTTATCAATTTTATCCTTGACTTTTTAAAGTCAAAATTTATTTGTATTCTTTGTCCTAATGTGTTCCCAAATTGACCACACATCTAGGTTGTTTTGTGATCTTGAATTGATCTCACTCTTCAATTTCTTTCTTTGACTACATGTGTTTGAGTAAAAGCACAAATCTGTGTCACCTTTTATAAAGGAGAAGTGATATCAGAATTTAAAGTCTTCAACTTTAATGACATAAAAGTGGCATTTGTGCTTAGAATTTGAAGATGATGTAAACTAATGAAATGTGTAAAATTAGATGACGTTTATGTCCATAATTTTTTTTTTTTTCAATTGAGTCAAAATTTTATCTATTTTTTAATTTTTAAAGTCTATTTTTAATTTTTTTTAAATGCTAAAAATATAGATTTTTTTTCCCGTCAAACAAATATATGCAAATGTTCATATTTTGGTCTAATTTTCAAATATGTTGAGTTGACATGTATACCTAGTGCACCAAAAAAGAAAAATTGAAATTTGGTTAATATTTTTCAAGTTATAATTGGTCAAAGTCAAAGTTATAAAAAATTGACAATTTTTTTCTCCCATCAAATTTTTCCTTTCAAATCTACATATTTTTTAAAACAAATTACATATTCTTGAAGAAGACTCTGTCCTCTAGTGTAGCATAAATTTTTTTTTTTTTGACATGATTTACTATTTTTTTCTTATATTTGAATAGAGAACTTCTTGAATCTTAAAATACCTACTTGTAATATTTTTCAATTATAACATATTATCCATAATCAAAACAATAAAAAATTTATATGATCATAATCTTCACTTTGAGACCTACAAAACTATATTTTTAGTTTTAAAAAAACTTCAATTTAGTAGGTCAAATTGGCTTTCAAAGTGAGAAGTTTGCAAAAGTTCTTATTTTTTGCTTGTGTGGTTGCCACCTAGGATGCCACATAGGTAGTTCCGATTGAAACCCTTGCGGCCAAAACCATTTCGGCCAAAAGCATTTCGGCCAGAACTCCTGTCGGTCCAACTAATCGCTAGTAGTTAGTTTGATGGTTTCAAGTATAAAATAACTTATTTTCAAACTATTTCATGTAACAAACAACATTTGTGTTTTCTTTATTTTAATAAATATAGAATTTAGTGAAAAATAGAATAGCATTTTTGGAAGACAACAATTTTTGAAGTCATTTTCAGCAATTATTTCGTGAAATCCTCAGAATTGCAAAGGATCGAATATTTGTAAGGTGTTTTTTTCCTATCTACTTATTTTTATTTCTATGTATTCTAAATTGAACATTCGCAGGTATTTAGTATTCAAAATCTATATTTTTTTATTTTTTTTCTATAGATATAATTATTCAATGGGTAGTAAATAGAAAAGATGAAGGAAATATGATAGGAAAAGAGATGACAAAATTAAAGGTCATACTAAACGTAACCAATTTAACCAACCTACTAAAATTCCTGAACAAGATGAGATTCATGAAGAGAATGAAAGTAATGAAGAGGAAGAAATTGGTGGTTCTACTGATAGAAACAAATTAGAAGGCATACCAAACTTGATAGATTTGGATGAGGAACTACTTTTAAACCAAATTCCATCTAAAGATTTGATAAATGATAACACTATTAGAAAGGATTGTTAGAACATGTGGGATGAATATTTCAAAGACAAAAGTATATTTGGACAGGCACAATTATTTGTCAAATTATTTAGGAGAAAAGATATGAGACTTGTTTTAGAGTTGTTGGGTGTTGATAATAGGAAAAAGCATGCACATAATATTAATAAAACAATAGTTGAAAACTTGCAAAATGCTTATAACAAAATTGACAAGACAACTTGAGGAGGTGATTTGAGTAATGCATGTAGAGCATTGATGAGTACTATATCTAGTAGAAAATTGACACATGGAAAATAGGTACATGTAATTTTTGATGTACTACATATATCTAGAATTGTTTAGAGATACATCAAGAGGAGAAATATGCTAGATGATAACATTGAGAATAGCTGGGTGAATATATGTAGAGTTCCTTGAAAATAATTTTTTTTTTGAAGATGTGAAAAGACAAGTTATTGAATTTCGGACCACACATTTTCGTGTTTCTTCCAACAAGCATGATACTATACAAATTAAATATCAAGAGACAAGGGCCAAAATTGAACATCCAAAACATTTCATAGATATAACTCAAAGTGAATTATTTCAAACATTCAAGCAAGAATTTTCAAATGTCAAAATATGTTAGAGAATGTTTGAGAGTTTGCATCCTTCCTTTGTATGCATAAATAAGATGCATGAAACTTGTTGTTGTTGAAATCATGTTGTATTTGGTCTACACTTGCAATCATATAAAAAAGTTGTGGCAGTACTTGATCCTAATTTGGTCATTCCTAGCAATAAAACACAATTTATGAAGTCCATATTATGTGATAAATTAGAAGATTCAGATGAGTTCAAAGTGCAATGCATCAAAAATCAATGTGAAGATTGTGGAGATTTACACAAATTTTTTGAAATGAAAATTGAGAATATTAATGAATCCACATTATTCTCATGGATAAGATATGAGTATGAGACATACCAAAATAAGATAGTAGATGAATCTAGAAAATTTTTATTGAAGGAGAGTTCATTGCGTTATGATGAGTTTATGACCAAGTTTCATCCATTGATATATCCACATATCCAACATTGTCATGGTGCACGATGGCAAGCAAAAAAATTTATCTTTTAAGATGCACAAAAGCAAAACACAAGTTGCTAGAAGGAACTATAGATGCTAATGGACAATCATATCCAATTGGGTCAGTTGTTATTGAAAGAACATATTATCAACAAACAAGGGTAACTAATAGTGGCATTGAATTTATTGAATACAAGCCTAGAGAAAAAGTTTTAAATTATAGTAACCATGTTATAGTAACAAAGTTACAATTTGAAGCAATACAAAGAAGAGGACGTCGTGGAAATCAAAAGTGGAAACTATCTATTGAAGAAGATGAAAAACTTCTAGAGATAATAAAAACTAGAGAGGATCCTAATAATACATTGTTTGTGGAGCTCTAGTTTACCTATGTACTTATTATGGAGCTTTAGTTCAGCTATGTCTAAATAGCTAGATTATACTTTCACATTTAACATTGATAGAATATTTGTTTTATAAATTTGTATATATTGGATCATTTATCTTGGATATGTGAAATTAGACACATGTTTTGGATAAATTTATATACATTGTTTATGTTTTCAAGATACATAAGATTGTTAATAAATGTATTTATGTTATATTCTATGTTATACTCTAGATTTATAAATTCTGTATATGTTATATTCTGTGTTATACTCTTTATATGTTACACATGTACATGTATATGTCGCCCTTAGCCTACATCATTAATTAATATAGTTAATTATACTTAGATTAAGGCATAAAAAATAATAACATATACATATTTACATAAATATTGAAAACATATATGTCTATACATTTAACACATGAACATAGTTACATACATCTATGGAATAAAATATACATAAATATATTGAATTTATGTATTAAATTTATTGAAATATATATATCAAGAATAACACATATACATAAACATGAATAACACATGTACATAAACATAAAACATTAAGACATTAAAAGATCAATTTAACATGTGTACATACATAAGACATTAAGTTCTAATAATGTTGAGTTATATTCTTAGATAAATGTATTAAATTTATTGATTAAATATTGACAACATATGTATATATTCAACATGAACATAATATGTACATCTATACATAAAATAACACATCTATGAAATAATGTATACATACATGGGTAAAATGTATCCAAAATGCCATATAAAATGTATTTAAAATACTACATCAAATAAAATACCACATGTATGCATCAAATGTATTTGAAATAAGACATGTATCTGAAATAACATACATATATCCATATAAAAGTATCTATAAAATAACATGTATCTAAGATATAACGTACATCTCTAGATATAAAAGTATCTAAAATGACATGTACATGTATATATATAAAATATCCTGGCAACATCAATGAAATAGACATGTATGTGTAAAATAACATCAATCACATCCCCCTCTTGATCCTTGACCCCAAAAGTCTCTATGATTTGGATCTGCACCCTGCATGTCAAATGAAAGAAATATATATAATAAAATATATAAAAAAAAATACATAACATACCTATGACTCATGTCATGGAGGATCTATTAGGGTCTAAAGATCTCCAAAAGGTAATAGACTATCAGTAAGACCTTACAGAACACACATGTACATGTACACACAAGTTAAATTGAATTACTCAAGAATATGTATGTGTAAATTTTATAGTAACAAATAAATATAAACATATATAAATTTACAATATTTACCGTAGCATAATGTAATGCTCTACCAATCTAACTAACTGATATTTGAGTCATGTAGTGATAGACTAATCTCTGAATCATAGAATCTAGGTGCTCTAAGGCTAGGTTGTGTAGGAGCAGGAGTAGGAGTAGGAGTAGGAGTAGAAGCAAGATCAAGAGTAGAAGTAGGTGCTACAGGATCCTAAGTAGGTGTGGGGACTGCTATGGGGATAGGAACTGTGGGGACATGAGCTATATGGCCATCTATAGGAGCAGGTGATGTAGAATGTGTAGGGATATCCTCATGTCCCTATGAGGCCTATGGTCTTGTTATGCATGTAAAAATATGACTAATGTGTCCACCAATGTACGGAAGGGGAATCCATGTGACCATTGACAATGCCTGATATGCTCCAAGAAGATTAGATACTAAATAAGATGACATACAATGAAATGCATCCATATCTAATATGGCTGAAACCTCTAGTGGCGATGGTAGATCTACCATCTGATATAGATCATCAGCTCTTGTGCCAGACGATGCACTTGTCAAAATGAGAGTCCCATGAGATCATAACATGTATCTACCACATCTATCTGAAGATATCTCCTATAACTATGTGACAACTATGGCAATGCTAGAATATATCTGAGTCCTGACTGTATCATCAAGAACACTCAAACCTATAGCAGTCATCTATGGATCTCTCAGCATGGCCAAAAGGTTTTGTCCCACTATTGCCCATTTATTAATGAGCACAGGGGTGTCTATAGGTCTAAATCTCTCTGACAGTTGGCCTCAACCTTGTCCAATATTACTTGAAAAATTTTTATAGTTGACATCTTGATGTAAATGAAATCTTGCAAATAATTGTTTGTAGAAATAAAGGGGAAACTCATCCTCCAGTGGACACTATGATGCATGGCTAACCACTGAGGATACATAAATGGAGCAACAAGTGGATCTGTACACTTCATCACTAAATAACCTCTAACCCTAGGCCTATCTATATAATAGGGAAACATGGTCTTCACCATAGTGGTGGAGACCTGACTATCAATCTATGAATACTTCACAATGCTAGTGACACTATGAGAAAGGGAAGAGTAAAATGTCTCAATACTAATATTATCAAATGGGTTGTACCTAGAGATCATGTTGATCATCTGTCACAACTCATCTCTAATAGAAACAACCTTCTCCATATTAGGGAGAGTGGTAGAAGTTGACAATGTAGAATCAAGATACTTGAGAGCACAAGATAATCTAGCAAGAGTATTTGTAAATAAGCGTTGTCTCTCCTTAGTAGATGATGTCTGTCTATGTGCTATGCCTGACTTAGCACTAGGACCCCCTCCATGAACACTAGCCTCCCTTCAAGACATAGGTGCTCCACCAGTACTAGATGCCATAATGATATATATGCAAAGATATAGATATCTATAAATGTAGAGTTAAGAACTACATACATAAGTACATATAAAACTAAAAGTTAAATTTAATTTAAAACATGTATGTATATAAATATGTACAAAGTTAAATGTAACTAAAAATATGCACATGTTATTTAGTACATCTAGCTCAAATATGCACATCTATCTGATGTATGTGAATAGAAAATATGCATGTATGTTATTTAGTACATCTAGGTTTACTATGTTAATGTTTTCTAAAATGTAACTAATAGGTTTGTAAAATGTAATGTTATTTAAAGGACATGTATTGGTTTACTATGTTAATATTTTGTAAAATGTAACTAATAGATTTGTTGAATTAATGTTTACTATGTTAATGTTTTGTAAAATATAACCAATAGGTTTGTTGTTAATCTATACTATGTTAATGTTTTCTAAAATGTAACTCATAGATTTGTTGAACATTAATGGTTTGTACAATGTAACTAATAGATTTGTTGTTAATGTGTACTATGTTAATGTTTTGTAAAATGTAACTAATGTTTTATTATCAACTACTAAACTCTATGCTAATGTTTTGTAAAATGAAACTAATGCTTTATTATCAACTACTAAAAAATACATTTAAAATATAATTAATTTAATTAATAAAATATTTAAAAAAATCTATTTAATTAATATTATCATCTAATAACTAAAAAATATTTTAAAAAAGAAAAAAAGAAAAAACAAAAAATTCACCTACTCGTTAAGGCCAAAACACTCTAACTGCGCTGGTGACCACTACAGTGAAAATCAACAATGAAAATGACTGCCCAGAGAGATTTTGGGATATTTATAAAATCATGTGTGTTCCAGCTGAAAGACGTTTGGCTAGAAGCATTTTGGCCAAAACCTTGGCTGCCACATTGGTGCGGGAAAGCGCCACGTATGTCCGGCTGAAACTATTTTGGCCGATACTATTGTGGATATCACAAAGGGTGACATAGGTTTGTGCTTCCACCTATTCCCAAATCAATCACACATTAGTCAAAGAGGGGCAAATGTATGCACCCTAAAATGGTTGCTTAGACTATGGGCCCCCATTATTCAATTTATCAATTTATGAAATTTTTTGAATCAATGGTTTGCAATATTTTATTAAATCAATTTCCTTGATCAAATTCGATTATTTATTTTCTAAGGTTGATCATTTTATCCTAAGTCTTGTTTAATTAAAAGAAAATCTCCCTTTTAATTAAATTCATCCACATTTAATTAATTAAGAGAAAAACCCCTCTTTCAATTTAATTAAATATTTCCTATTTAATTAAAAGAACTTGCTCCCTTTTAATTAAATAAATCCCACGTGAAAAAGGAAATGAAATAAATAAAAATTAAATAAATTCTTGTTTTCCTTCCCTTATTTAATTTTCATCCTCTTTTCTCATTGGTGGAATTTGTCTCACATGATCAAACTCCATTATCCCATATTGGTTGTGACAAGCTTCCCACCACCACATTTTTCTTTATAAGGGAGAGCGATCTCCTCATTTTTAACATCTATTATTATGCAATTGTTATGTTGCAAGTTTGGAGAGCAATTTTTTAAGGAGTTTGAATACTAAAGCTTTTTGTGGAGAATTTCTATCTTCTTATCTTCTTCTCTCATGCATCCATGGCTTCTATCATGAGGTTTCATCCTTGCATTTTCATATTAGCTTAGATCTTGCGTTGATAGATTAGATCTTGCTTTCATAGATTAGATCTTACATTTTTTTGCATTGTTATCATATAGATTAGTATGCATTTTTATTTGCGTGCATATTTTTATCCTTGAATCTCTTGTTTCATGGTGTTCTTGCATGGGTACAAAATAGGTCAAACTGAGGGCCTCCATTACAAACCCTTGCACTCTATGAATAGAGAGCTATGAACTGCCATTCGAGACCTCATTTCTGATTAATCTTAGGTATAATGACTTATAGAAGTGTGCCTATATTTTTACGCATACACATATAACATTTCTCCAATGTAACTATTCTTATTGATACAAGTTCTTTAGCATCCTATATTTCTCCCCCATACTATGTGTCTCTCTATAACTTCTCCCATATTTCTCATATACATATAACATTTCTCCAATGTAACTTTTCTCCTCCTTTTTGACATTAATGCGAAAGATTTATGGTAACATATTTGCATAGAGATACCAAAATGGGATTAGAATTCAAAATGTACCTTGAGGGTGATTGCCAAGGTTTTATCCCATTTTTCTTGCAAGACCTTGCATGTATGAATTACAATTTGTACCTTTCCTAATAGTTAAATCATGTGGTCCGCAATAGAGAAGTTGTTATCATGGATCATAGTATTTGAATATACAATATGTTTTTGCATAGCATCCATGATTGGTAGGATCATATTTTGTATATCAATCAATCTTGAGTAGATCCTTGCTTCTTCTCCTAGCAATTTAGCTTCCATGTCTGACAAAAATCTAATCCTTTTAAAATGTGCAGAGCTTTAACTAGGATCAAGTTGCAGCTACTCAACACTTGCTTTAAGATTTATATCAATTTTTTTCAACTTTTCCTTTACTTCCTTTGTATATTCCGGGAAATCACACAGTTTCCCAAAAAGTGATGACACATTTGAATAGGATGCCTCAAGATTGACCAAAATTATAGAAAGCTCAACTTGATAAATGTATATTTGCTAAGCAATGTGCTCTAGCATTTTATTGTTAAATTTCTTTTTAACCTTTTCAGCTAGCTTATCTTGACCTTCAGTGTCCTCATTGAATTTTTGGACTACTTCTCCTAGCTGATACAAAATAGGTTGGAAAGAATCAACCTCAATTCCTATTGCCTTGGTCAAAATATTCTTGGCATCATCTATTATCTTATACTCTCTATCTCTCTCCTCTCTTAATCTTTGCTATTTGGCCTTTTTCTAGAGGAGTTCACCAAATATGTGCATTTGATCTATAGAAAGATTGTACATATCCCATTTTGGAATTACTATTTCCTCATCTAAATCTATTACTTCCTTTATCTCCTTGCCTTTCCCCAAAAAAATTGTACTCGGTTGAACCTTAGGCTCAACTGTTCCTACACTTATTGCTTTTGTACCCATAATGGAAATAATAGTAGGTTTATCTGGACTTGTAGAAAAAACTCATATTGTACTAACTGATGGAATACTTATAGAAATACTTAAAGAATCCAATATTGATGAAGTCAAAATTATAGAATCCAAAACTAAAGTAGATAAAACTAGAGAGCTTGCCATGAATGTACTTGAATTAAAGAAGTCAAAATTAGAGAAGTGAAGACTAAAGATCTCAACTTGGTAGATGAAGTAGGAGTTTCTAGCTTGGTGGATGAAGTAGAAGTCACTTCTATCAATAATATGCTGAGATGAGTTGGGGCAGAGTGATTGGACATTTGATGTATCAATAGTAGTCACAACCAAACTTGTTGAAGCTATCTCCATACTTTATGTAGCCAATGGTTTGCTTAGGGAGTGAGGAATTGAGGCAACAACTTCTACAACTATCTTGATTGGGTTAGTCTCCTCATCATCTTGCATTTCTTCCTCAGTAGCTTCTGGACCTTGATCCTCTTCATCTTCTTCATTATCAAAGTGGGTCACTTCATCAACATTTTCTTCCTCATCTTTCTCCTTATCTTCTTCTTCTTCATCATCCTTTGCATCAACTGGAAATTTACTTGGTTTATGAAGGTGATAAATATTTTTCCAAGTGTTTGTAGCATTTATAACAACATTCACAATGTCTTTAATCAAAACCAAACAAGTATTAAAACTTAGAGTTAGTTTTTCTTTGTTTTTCTTTAATGACTCTTTCACCTTAGCATCTGATATGCTTGGTAGCAACTGCCTCAAGGTTTGTGTATATATTTCTTTGACTATTTGCATAGAAAAATCCCATTTTGGTTTTATCTTCTCTAGTAGTTCACTGGAGAGTTGAGAAGCAATCTGGTCTAGTGAGTACTTCCACTTACTCATTTTTTTCAGCATCAGTTCTTCAACTTGCTTCTAATCTTCCTCAGTCTTGATTTCATATTTCAAAGATTTAAAGTTTTTTATTCCTACTCCTTCTTCCTATTGTTTCAACCTATCCTGGAAAGTGGGTGGAGGTTTGTTGACTACAATGTCACTTCCTTTCTTTCATGACCTCATTGTGAAGACTGCAGTCGATGACTTTGTAGGCATGGTGATGATAACCTTTCCCTTTTTCTTTAAAGGTTCTTCTTCTTTCTTAGATTCTTCCTCATCCTCTGCTTCTTCCACATCCTCCTCTTTTCCCTTGGTTAACAAGAGAGGTACACTTGATTTTAGCTTTGCTATCCTTCTCTTCTTTTTGTTAACTACCTATGGGAGTTTTATTTCTAGCTCTATTCTTGCCTTGGCTTCATCATAAGTTCCAAAATAAGGGGCCTTGGGATATATAGGTTCATTGATAAGGGATTCAATGATGTCCTCTGTCTCATCAATATTCACCTCATAGCCAAGAGGTTTCACCCATGCAACTCTATGCTTAACTACCTAGATATGTACCTTGTCACTGTCCACCACACAATATCCTTATAATCTTCAACTAACTTCTTTGATATCCTAAACCTATTGTTCATTTTCTCTTTAAACATCAAAGTAGTTATCCATGATGCTAGCATAGTTCTCACCCATTTTAGCGATATATTCATTTTGTCATACCTAACCATTATTTCAGTTTTACTGCATTTTAGACTTTGTGACTATAAGTTCTTTTCGGATGATTATGTTTGTTTCAGAAATTCCTCAATTTTATTTTGATAAAGACATATATGAATCTGATAAACTCATGAGCTTTCTAGTTTTAAAGTTATTGTTCTATACTATTTTCAAGAAGATTATGATTGGAAAACAATTCTGAGAAAACTTTAAAGGTAGTTCAAACTTTATGGTTATCTTTTTCATATTCTATGGTATGTCAGCATAATGTAAGTTTGTCATGTTTTTTTTTAATGCATCAGTATTAGGATAATTCACTGTTTAGTGGATATTCATTGATCATAAGTATTTCCCTAATACTCTTTCTTTTCTTGTCATATTTAAATATGTGTGTGGCATATTAAGTTTTTGTTCTAATAAATTGTTAATATGTTAAATGTTACAATGTTCATTTATAGAAATTATATATATATAGTTTCATATTTTGAGGTTTCATCGATATCTAAAAAATGTATATTTATTGTTTCTATGTTATTAATTAAGTTGGGGTTTAAAACCCATTGTGGTTACTAGCATTGTGCATAGCATATTATATTTTCTAAATATCTAAGGCTACTAACCTAAAACCCTAATTGGAAATCGATGCTTTTAATGAGTTTTATTGTTGAAGTTTTAAAAGCCATATATGGCGGTGGCAAGTAAACTGATTGTGTACTTGGTAGTGAAGTGTCTCAGTTGTATTCAATGTTTATTTATGAGGAATTATTTCATTGAAGTAGTCAGCCATTTTTGTTTGCGAATGTTTGAGTTTTAGTTGTGTTTGGGCCGAGAATTTGGTCGTATTTCTCTGTATGCTATGCATCTGTGAAGCTTATTGCTAAGATTCAACATCATGGAGGATTTGGTGGATAAGGCATTCATGCTTATGAAGCCATGTATTGTTGGATTCTAGATTATCAATTATTATCAGTGTTTCCAGTTTGAAAGATTGGTTTTGTTTGGTATCTGGGGCTTTGGCAGCGATTTGTGGTTGCAAAGCATTTTTGGGCATCGACTGTTTAATTTAGGTAGGGGGCTTTTCTCTATCCTTATCCCTATGCTGATGTGTATGTTCTATTTTGAAAATTGTAAATTTTTGAATGTTAGGGTTGTTCTGTTGAAGGATTTGCACGTCGACACCCAAGGGTGGGAGTATGCAGGGTTCAGCAATGAAGTTGCTGAGTTCTGTGTATCTTCACACTCGGATGTGGGTATGGAAGTTACTTTGGTATAATCTTGACATTTTGTCATACATTTGTCATACGACTTATGTTACAATTACATTTTCAAATGGCATTAGTTTGGCTCGAGTCTATTTGCAAAAGCAGGGTATTTACATACTCGTGTTCAACATATGACACATATGGTTGTGTCATTTTTTATATATAATTTGTGGTTTCACAAGGTCGAACCCTGTAAGAAATATGTGCTTGTTATTGTATAAATTCACATGGACTGAGTGTTTAGTGTAAGAACAACCGTTTTCATGAACTCAAGGCATAAATATGGATTAGAGTGGTTTTGCTGGTTATGATGCGTAAAAAAGAAAAAAAAAAGAAAAAAGAAAAAATTTGGGTCGTATTTAACTAATATTTTGAGAAATTGTTCACAACAAAATATGGTAATATTAGATAAACCAGGACATTGATAGTTACTGTTGTTTCAATAACTACATGGCCATTATGTGAACAGTCAGTATGCATCTTATGATATAGGGATTTTAATTTCTAATTTATTGTTGGAAATTGGCATGTTGAAAGTCTCATTGCATTTTGTGAATTGTATTTTAAATTGAGTTCAGATATTATGTCTTTATATGCTGTTATAATTTAAAGTGGGTGGTGGCTTATTGTCAAACACCGGTGTAACTTCTATAGACGCTTGCATTTTATTAACCTCATTAATGGTTTTTTTTAAAGTAATGACTGAACTTAGTTTCTATTATGTTTAATTTTGGTTTTGAAGTGCTTAATGGTATTTATGGATCATTTTGACTTAAGATGTTTGAAACAGAATTCGTTTATTATAAAGATGAATTTCAGTTTATAATTGAAATGGGAAGTTGTTTCGTATATGAGGCAGATTAATGATATATGTTTGATGATGTGTCAATTAAAGCAAGAATATCATATGAGCGTTGTTTTATAATCTTGGTCAGTTCAAAAGATAAGTTTAACTTATTAAGACAGCATGAATAAGTAGTATAGTACTATGACTGGTAAATATCATTAATCTGATGTATCAGTTTAGTTATATTTACGAGAACGTAATATTGTAGTATTTAATTCTATTGTTATAATAGCTTAAGTTACTTTTGAATTTGGTAGTAAAAGATAAGACTTTCACAAGATGAATAATGTAATATCATGAGAAAATTGAATGGTTATTTGTTGCTTGTGCATTTTTAGAATATCTGTTTGATGTGTATTTTAAGGATAGCTGTAATGAACATATATCGAGGTGGCTGAATATCGATTTATCTTATTCAGTTAATTAATTCAGTGATAACTTTAAAATAAATTGGGTGGGTTAATTTCATATAAAAGATAATTGGCCTTACCTATGACTTAAACCTATATGGTTAAGTACGGAGAACAGGGCATATCTCTATTCTGTCATTGACAAGTATAATAGAGATTTCTTTTATGTGTTGACTTTGAGCATACCGTACATGGATGCAGAATCTTAGTGCCATAACGATGACACCTCAGTATATATATGCTTCATTTATGGGTTATTCTTAGTGCAAGTTTAATTTTGCATTGTTAAGTAAATGTTTACTTCTTGCATATTAATTTCAGAATTGCATTATGTTAAGTGGATCGGATATATATATTATGGATATGTATATGTTTATTCTAACATGTATGTAGATGGATTACACTTTTTAACTCAGTGTGTACTGAGCCCCCTTCTTTGTGTTGTGTTGTACTTTTGTGTGTTTTTACAGGTGCTTTGAGTTGATTAACATGTAGCTTAAGGATGAATACTGAAGTTACTTCTTATAGTAGAAATTGTATCTTGTAGAGTCCATATGATGGACATTAGTGTTAAAGAAAAAATGTTGTACTTCATTATTTTACTAAAATCTATGTGTATTCACATTATTGTAAAATGTACTTGGATGATATCATCTTCCATTTTGAGGATTTTAGATTGAGCGAAGCTCAATCATTATACTATGGTAGTCATAAGTTGATTTAAAAAAAATTGTTGCATTTCTGGAATTGTTTTTTTTTGTTTATAGATTCTTTTGGTTTTGTCTTGTGTGGCATTACATTTTGGTATCAGAGCAGGGTTTAGTATAACTAGGACTCTTGGGTTATAGGGTTTAACCTGACATCGATGCGTTATTCATATATTTTTTTGTTTTAGATTGCTATCATGCCTCCCATCACTAGAGGAACTCGTGGACATGGCATACCTAAGGATAACTTGGCTGGCAGAGTCAGAGGCAGGGACAGGGGTTGTGGTAGAAGTCCTAGGTACCAGAATGATGCTGGGAATGATCAGTTTGATTAGAATGTTGTGGTTGGAAACAACCAGGATAACCAAGCTGACCAAGCTATGGTGCTTCAGAGGATAATGGAACGTCTTGATACTATTGAGGTTAATAACCAGATTCTTGGTGGGGGAGGGAATGATAGGAGACCTCTTGTGCAGGGCATTAACCTTCCTATGGAGGAAGATCTAGTGGCAAAAGCTCAACTCAAACATCTTTCCAAGATGAAAGGACCTTTGTTCTATGGTATAGAATAGGGTACAACGACAGAAGCTTGGCTGCTTAATATTGAGCGATGTTTTGTCTTACACCGTTACCTAAGTAACGTGAAGGTTAGATGGACAATTTTGCATTTGAGAGGATTTGGTTCCTTGTGGTGGGAACAGGAGTTGGAAAAGCTTGGCATAGATATCTCTCTAGTCACTTGGGAGCTCTTTGTTGAGCATTTCAAGGAGAGATTCATGTCAGAGTATTGGCGCCAGGCCCGTGCTGAGGATTTCTTTCAGATTATGCATTCTGGCTCTACAACGAAAGCTTATGAATGTAGGTTCTATGAGCTTAAGGAGTTTTCTGGGTGGGCTGAAAATGATAAGGCCATGATACAACACTTCATCAGAGGTCTTATGCCCAAGATCGGGGAGAAAGTGAGAACTTTCAAACCGTTGACTATGTAGGAAGCTTTGGAGTGAGCAAAGCTCATTGAAATGAAGTCTGGATATCATGGGGCTTCATACAAAACTAGCATGAATCCACCTACTTCGAATGTCAATAAGAATCAAAAGCCTCCGCAGAGTAGTGTGAAATTAGGATTTTCAGGTGGGAAATTCAAGAAGAGGAAGTTCGATAAGAATTCCAAAGTTTTAGAACAGCCTAAAACATCTCAACCACCTCAAAGTGTGCAGAGTAGCAAGCTATTTCCTAATCCTTCTGGTCAAAACACAGGATTTAGGAAATCTATTGAGTGTTTCCATTGCGGATAGCTAGTTCATTATCAATCTCAGTGTCCTAATTGGGATAAGCCGAAGGTTGGACCTAAGCTAGCTAGGTCTGAAGAGATAGTTGGTGATTCTACCAGGAACCACCGTATCTTTGCAAATTTGGATCAAAAGCAGGACGAACACGAAAACTCGGTTATAGAAGCTCAAGGTATTACTCATGGTATGAAAGTTTCTATCTTATTCGACTCAGGAGCTACAGACTCATTCATTTCTTCTGCTTTAGTTGCAAATTGTGGTATACTAGTAGTCAAGGCAAGGAATAGATGGCAAGTAGAGTTAGCATCAGGGTCTAAGGTAAATGTTGATATTACTGCTCCTGACTGTGAGGTTTGTATGAAATCCTTCTCAACTTCAGCGAACCTTAGGGTTATACCTTTAGGATCGTATGACATAGTTTTGGGTATGGATTGGTTAGAATAGCATCAAGCTATTTTGGATTGCAAAGATAAGTCAATCAGTTGCGTTGATGATTCTGGATCAGCCAGAGTTATCATAGGAATCAAGAGACCTATCTCTTTACGGATAATTTCTACCAAGCAATTGGCAAGGTGTGCTCGAAAAGGCTATAGTTTGTTTGCCATTTCGGTAAACAACTTAGAAGATTCCATAGTTAAGAGTTCTTCTCTCGATCATCCAATTTTGCGGAACTTTTCAGATGTTTTTGTTGAGGAAATTCTTGGGATACCTCCGAAGAGAGGAATTGATTTTTGAATCGATTTAGTACTAGGAACAGAACCAATTTCCAAGACTCCTTATAGAATGACAGCTCAAGAGCTGGTCGAACTTAAATTTCAGTTGGAAGAGCTTTTGGAAAAAGGTTTGATTCATCCTAGTGTTTTGCCTTGGGGTGCTCTAGTGATCTTTGTCAAGAAGAAAGACGGTTCCTTTAGACTTTGTATCGATTATAGGTAGTTAAACAAGGTCACAATTAAGAACAGGTATCCTTTGCCTAGAATTGATGAATTGTTTGACCAAGTCAAGGGTGCCCGAATCTTTTCAAAGATTGATCTCAAATTTGGGTATCATCAACTTAGAATCTAGGAAGTTGATATCCATAAGACAACTTTTTGCACCAAGTATGGACACTACGAGTTCACAGTGGTACCTTTTGGGTTAACTAATGCACCTTCTATTTTCATGAGCTTAATGAATGGTGTATTTAGGACTTACCTAGATAAATTTGTAGTGGTATTTTTGGATGATATTTTGGTGTATTCTAACTCTGTTGAGGAACATGAGTAGCATATAGTGCAGGTTTTGGAATGCCTTCGTAGGAACATATTGTATGCCAATCTTGAGAAGTGCGAATTTTTCAAATCGAAGATTTCCTACTTAGGACATATCATTTTAGGAGATGGAATCTCGGTAGATCCATCCAAAATTTGAGCTATTGTTGATTGGCCAGCACCTACAAATGTATCTGAGGTTCAAAGTTTCATGGGTTTAGCAAGCTATTACCGTAGATTTGTATTAAATTTCTCCAGTATAGCGCATCCTATCACATCTCTTCAGAGAAAAGGGAAGAAAATTGTGTGGACAGATGAGTGCAAGGCATCATTTTAGAAACTTAAGGAATGTTTGACCAGTGCACTTGTTCTAGCAGTCCCTGATTCTACTAAGGAGTTCGTGGTTTGTACTGATGCATCATTGGATGGCTTAGGGGTAGTTTTGATGCAAGAGGGACGTGTCATAGCTTATGAGTCCAAAAAAATAAAGAGTCATGAGGTGAATTACCCTACTCATGATCTCAAACTTGTTGTGATTATGCATGCTTTGACCAAGTGGTGACATTTTCTTCAGGGTCAACATTTTGAGTTACATTCTGATCATCGAAGTCTTCAGTATCTTTTCACGCAACCAGACCTCAACGTTAGACAACGAAGATGGATGGAATTCCTATGTGAATACGACTTCGAGATTAAATATGTGCAAGGGAAGGAGAACGTGGTTGCTGATGCTCTTAGCAGAAGGCGACATGAACTATCTTCTTTGATCTTAACTGTGGATCTTAAGGATAGGATCTTACAAAACCTTTTCACAGATCGTTGGTTTCAGGATGTTAAGGCGGTTGTTGACAGTGGCAGTGTTTTGGAAGGACATTTTGAGGGTTATTCAATGAATCCTAAAGGTTTGTTGCTGTATAGAGGGAGTGTGTACGTTCCAGAGTTAGGAGATTTGACAATTTTGGTTATGGTTGAGGCCCACAAAGCACCATATTCGGTGCATCCGGGTGTTAAGAAAATGCATGCTAATCTTAAGCAACATTACTATTGGCCTAGAATGAAGAGAGACATAGTAGATTTTGTGGCTCAATGCTTGGAATGTTAGCAAGTTAAGGCTGAACATCAGCACCCTATAGGTTTATTGCAGCCACATAGCATTCCAGAATGGAAATGGGACACCATTTTGATAGATTTTATTACTAGATTACCTATGATAGCTCGAAGGCATGATGCTATTATGGTGGTAGTGGACCATTTTTTGAAGGTTGCTCATTTTATTCCTATTAGGTCATCCTATAATGCAGCAACGGTTGCCAAAGTTTATATGGAACAGATTGTTAAGTTACATGGAATTCCTAAAAAGATTATTTCTAATAGGGATCCAATGTTTACTTCATCTTTATGGAGATCCATGCAGTGAGAGTTAGGTACTCAGCTGAATTTTAGTTCAGCCTATCACCCTGAGACGGACGAACAAACTGAACATGTCAACTAGATTCTGGAAGACATGCTGAGGATGTATGTAATGGATAGACAAAATAAATGGGAGGAGTATTTACAATTAGTTGAGTTCACCTATAACAATGGATATCATAGTCCCATAGGTATGGTACCATTTCAAGAATTGTATGGAAGACCCTATAGGATGCCTCTTAGTTGAGATAATTTGGAGGACATGACTCTTCTAGGACTTGATATGTTGCTAGATTTGGAGCAACAGGTTAAGAGGATCAGAGAGCATCTTATTACTACTCAGGATAGGCAGAAGAAATATGTTGATAAGCATAGAATCAACCGTTAATTTTTGGTTGGTGATAAAGTGTTTCTCCAGGTTAGGTCGCATAAGAGTCCGATTTGTTATGGAAAGGGTTCCAAGTTAGCACCACAATTTGTTGGTCCATTTGAAATTCTGGAATGGATTGGACCTGTTGCCTACAAACTTCCCTTGCCACTGAGTCTTTCATACATTCATAATATTTTTCATGTTTTTGTATTGTGTAAGTATATCCCTGATATTGCTCACGTGGTGAACTAGAAAAATTTGCAGATTGTGGATGGTTAGATCATGCTGGAACCAGTGCAGATCATGCAAAGCAAAACTATGAGTCTAAGAGGAAGAGATATAAAGCAGGTAAAACTCCTTTGGGATCCCAATGATGATTCATCTGCAACCTGGGAGGACACTGAATTGATGAGAGCAGCTCATCTGCATTTGTTTGCTGACTTCCAGGAGAAAGTCAAAGCCTAGTGGGGGAGGGTGTCATGCTTGACCGTTATTTCAGTTTTACTACATTTTAGACTTTGTGACTATAAGCTCTTTTCGGATGATTATGTTTCTGTTTCAGAAATTCCTCAATTTTATTTTGATAAAGACATATATGAATCTAATAAACTCATGAGATTTCTAGTTTTAAAGTTATTGTTCTATACTATTTTTAAGAAGATTATGATTGGAAATTTTTTTTGAGAAAACTTTAAAGGTAGTTCAGACTTTATGGTTATCGTTTTAATATTCTATGGTACTTTAGCATAATGTAAGTTTATCATGTTTTTTTTAATGCATCAGTATTAGGATAATTCACTATTTAGTGGATATTCATTGATCATAAGTATTTCCCTAATACTCTTTCTTTTCTTGTCATATTTATATATGTATGTGGCATATTAAATTTACGTTGTAATAAATTGTTAATATGTTAAATGTTACAATGTTCATTTATAGAAATTATATATATATATATATAGTTTCATATTTTGTGGTATCATCGATATCTAAAAATTGTATATTTATTGTTTCTATGTTATTAATTAAGTTGGGGTTTAAAACCCGTTGTGGTTACTAGCATTGTGCATAGCATATTATATTTTCTAAATATCTAAGGGTACTAACCTAAAACCCTAATTGGAACTCGATGCTTTGAATGAGTTTTATTGTTGAAGTTTTAAAAGCCATATATGGCAGTGACAAGTAAACAAATTGTGTACTTGGTAGTGAAGTGTCTCAGTTGTATTCAATGTTTATTTATGAGAAATTATTTCATTGAAGTAGTCGGCCATTTTTGTTTGCGAATGTTTGAGTTTTAGTTATGTTTAGGTCAAGAATTTGGCCATATTGCTTTGTATGCTATGCATCTATGAATCTTATTGCTAAGATTCAACATCCACGAGGATTTGGTGGATAAGGCATTCATGCTTATGAAGTCATGTATTGTTGGATTCCAGATTATCAATTATTATCAATGTTTCCAGTTTGGAAGATTGGTTTTGTTTGGTATCTGGGGCTTTGGCAGCGATTTGTGGTTGCAGAGCATTTTTGGGCATCGACTATTTATTTTAGGTAGGGGGCTTTTCTCTATCCTTATCCCTATGCTGTTGTGTATGTTCTATTTTGAAAATTGTAAATTTTCTAATGTTAGGGTTGTTCTGTTGAAGGATTTGCATGTCGACACCTGAGGGTGGGAGTATGCAAGGTCCAACAATGAAGTTGCTGTGTTCTGTGTATCTCCAAACTCAGATGTGGGTATGGAAGTTACTTTGATATAATCTTGACTTTTTGTCATACATTTTTCATACGACTTCTGTTACAGTTACATTTTGAAATGGCATTAGTTTGGCTTGGTTTTATATGCAAAAGCAAGGTATTTACATACTCGTGTTCAACATATGATACGTATGGTTGTGTCGTTGTTTATATATAATTTGTGGTTTCAAAAGGTCGAGCCCTGTAAGAAATACGTGCTTGTTATTTTATAAACTCACATGGACTAAGTGTTTAGTGTAAGAACAACCGTTTTCATGAACTCAAGGCATAAATATGGATTAGAGTGGTTTTGCTGGTTATGATGCGTAAAAAAAAAAAAAGAAAAAGAAAAAAAAATTGGGTTGTATTAAACTAATTTTTGAGAAATTGTTCACAACAGAATATGGTAATATTAGATAAACCAGGACATTGATAGTTACTGTTGTTTCAATAACTACATGGCCATTATGTGAATAGTCAGTATGCATCTTATGATATAGGGATTTTACATTCTAATTTACTATTGGAAATTGGCATGCTGAAAGTCTCATTGCATTTTGTGAATTGTATTTTAAATTGAGTTCAGATATTATGTCTTTATATGCTGTTATAATTTAAAGTGGGTGGTGGCTCATTGTCAAATAGCGGTGTAACTTCTATAGACGCTTGCATTTTATTAACCTCATTAATGGTTTTTTTTAAAGTAATGACTGAACTTAGTTTCTATTATGTTTAATTTTGGTTTTGAAGTGCTTAATGGTATTTATGGATCATTTTGACTTAAGATGTTTGAAATAGAATTCGTTTATTATAAAGATGAACTTCAGTTTATAATTGAAATGGGAAGTTGTTTCGTATATGAGGCAGATTAATGATATATGTTTGATGATGTGTCAATTAAAGCAAGAATATCATATGAGCATTGTTTTATTATCTTGGTCAGTTCGAAAGATAAGTTTAGTTTATTAAGACCGTAGGAATAAGTAGTATAGTACTATGACTAGTAAATATCATTAATCTGATGTATCAATTTAGTCATATTTATGAGAACATAATATTGTAGTATTTAATTCTATTTTTATAATAGTCTAAGTTACTTTTGAATTTGGCAGTAAAAGATAAGACTTTCACAAGATGAAGAATGTAATATCATGAGAAAACTGAATGGTTATTCGTTGCTTGTGCATTCTTAGAATATCTGTTTGATGTGTATTTTAAGGATAGCTATAATGAACGTATATCGAGGTGGCTGATTATCGATTTATCTTATTCAATTAATTAATTCAATGATAAATTTAAAATAAATTGGGTGGGTTAATTTCATATAAAAGATAATTTGCCTTACCTATGACTTAAACCTATATGGTGAAGTACGGAGAAGAGGGCATATCTCTATTTTGTCATTGACAAGTATAATAGAGATTTTCGTTATGTGTTGACTTTGAGCATACCGTACATGGATGCAAAATCTTAGTGCCATAACGATGACACCTCAGTATATATATGCTTCATTTATGGGTTATTCTTAGTGCGAGTTTAATTTTGCATTGTTAAGTAAATGTTTACTTCTTGCATATTAATTTCAGAATTGCACTATGTTAAGTGGATAAGATATCTGCATTATGGATATGTATATGTTTATTCTAACATGTATGTAGGTGGATTACGCTTTTTAACTCAGTGTGTACTGAGGCCCCCTTCTTTGTGTTGTGTTGTACTTCTGTGTGTTTTTACAGGTGCTTCGAGTTGATTAACATGTAGCTTAAGGATGAATACTGAAGTTACTTCTTATAGTAGAAATTGTATCTTGTAGAGTCCATATGATGGACATTAGTGTTAAAGAAAAAATGTTGTACTTCATTATTGTACTAAACTCTATGTGTATTCGCATTATTGTAAAATGTACTTGGATTATATCATCTTCCATTTTGAGGATTTTAGATTGAGTGAAGCTCAATCATTGTACTATGGTAGTCATAAGTTGATAAAAAAAAATTGTTGCATTTCTGGAATTGTTTTTTTTTTTTTTGTTTATAGATTCTTTCAGTTTTGTCTTGTGTGGCATTACACATTTATTTGGTAAAATATAGGCATGTCTTTTCTCCAGAGTATAGTGCCTTTAGAAGGGAAGAACCTTATGACATAAAAGAATAGGTAGGTTAACAATGAACATAATTTGTAGGGGTTGTTCTTTAATGTTGTAATACTTTCCATGTTTTTATTGAATTGCTTCAACAATAGGTTGGCAAGGTCATAAGATAAGTTATTCTTAACCACTTTCTATGCCAAATCCATGCCTTTACATGGCAGACTATTAAGATGGCTTGAATTGTATTTTATGCACAATAACATGAATTCCAAATTTCAATTTTGCATTTGCAACACTTCTTATGTTGATACCTTTACCATCCCACTCAGTTAGGGTTTTCTTCTTCAACTCTACAAAACCTAGGGTTTTATCTTTTTTGGCTTTGGCTAGCATGGGAAGCAAATGATTCAATGAATCATCTTCTTTGTTATCAAATTTGGTTGTTCTAACCACAGTTGTCCATTCTGCACTTGACTAAGAATAAGCCTGATCCATTTAATTTGAAATTCTCAAGGCATATGGGGAATATGTGTCAATCCTTTTGCTTCCAGATGTTTATGCTCTAGTTTTATGATTCTATCAACACATAACTAACTTAGGGCATCATCCATCTCTAGAGTACCCATTTCTTGAATAACACATTTGAAATGAGTTTGAATGTCATTAACAAGAAGTACCTTAGGAGGGATTTGGGATTGATCTTTTCTTGGGTTTAGGGTTTTAGCAACTATGGGTGTAAGCTTGAAATTTGGTGCTTTCCATTCAATTCCTTGAATCAACATGTTAAACCATGTTTTGACCTTACTACTGCTAGATGCAATTTTCACTCGGTAGCTTGAGGGAACTTCAAAAAAAAATTGTAGGAAATTCACTCAAGTCACTTTGATCACATAGAAAATAGCTCATCGCAATAGCACTCAAAAATTCATGGTAGGAAATGAATTCGATTCCATGCCTTTTGTTAAACAATTTCCATTAAAGTTCAGTATGGAGATAGATAAGTTGATAGACTATTATATACTATATGACATTGATTACTTGGAAATATCTCCACAATTTAGTAACCATAAGTGCCTTTTTTACTTCTGACCTTGTTCAGTAGACAAGGTAACTTGATAATAACTTATACTGATCTTACTCGGTGATCCCTTTGTATCCTATATATAGATTTGGATCTTTGTCACCTTTCAATTGGAACTAATTTAGATGTCCTCTTTGATAGCCTGGTTCTAGTTCTTCCTTGAGAACATAATTAGAAATGGTAGAGTCACCCAATTCTTGAGTGACTTGACCATCATTGCTCAGACTAGTATCCTTGGTAGACTTAGGAATCCATTATTGTCTCATCTGCTTTTAGATGTTATCATCCTTTGCCTTCTTTTCATCTTCAATTCTACCATTATTCATAGAATTATTGGTAAAATGATCAAGTTATGTACAAATGAAACATCTTTTAGTGATATCTCTTTTCCACATTTGATGTTTAACATAATTCATACCAATGTGTCCAAATTCTCCATAGTAATGACATCTACACCAGGCATTGTAGTCTCAACCAAATATTTCTTTCACAATTTGTTCTATAGGATTCAACGTCTTTATTTTTGTATTTTGATGATTTGTGTTCATGTTTCTTGCATTTATGATAGTTCCCTTCAAATATTTTTTTCTCTTTTCATTCTTTAGCCCTGTAACCATGTTGATTGCAATTGTAGCATTTTCCATTGAATTTTACTTTTCCATTGCCCAACTCAAGAAAGATAAGGATCAACTTTCCCAATCCCTAAAAAGAAGAAAGGAATATGAAAATAAAATGAATGATCATCTCTACATTGAAGAAATAATTAAAGACTTTCACTCTTCAAGTAGCTCAGATGAAGCAAATGATGCAATCAAAGAACTCCTTGAGAAGAATGGTTCCCTGCAAGAAGAAGTAAGAAAGCTAAAAAGAGAACAAGAAATTTAGTCAATAAGGTTATGTGAAGTCTTGTAATAGAGAAACAAGATAATAGAAGAGATGGATGGAACAAATAATGAAATCCAGAACCAATCCCTTCCACAAGTAGACCTTAATGATTAGCTCTCCAATACAAATGAGGAAACCATGAGCCTAAGATTTGAAAATGAAAGAATGAGGAATGATCTAAATTTTGAAAGGAAAATCAATGAAAGAATAAAAAATGATCTAAGATTTGAAAGAAAAATCAATGAAATATTGAGGAATGACCTAAACTCTGAGAAGCAAATCAATGAGAGAATGATGAAATCTAGAGTAGACATGGATCAATTGGATGAGAAAAACCTCTACAAGAAAAAAGGAAAAGCAAGAATTGGCTACAAAGAAGAAGGAAAATCCTCCAAATAAGGTGCTCAAAAAAATAAAATACCTACTTGCAATCACTATGGTAAGATAGGTCATACATCAAACAAATGCTAGAGCAATGGAAAAGCAAAATTCAATGGACAATTCTACAACTGCAATCAGCATGGTCATAGTGCTAACAAATGAAAAGAGAAACCAAGATTTGAAGGGAACTATCATAAATGCAAGAAACATGGACGCAAAGAATCATAATGCAAAACAAAGACATTGAATCCTATAGAAAAAATTGTGAAAGCAATATTTGGTTGGGACTGCAATACCTGGTGTAGATGTCATTACTGTGGAGAATTTGGACACATTGGTATGAATTATTTTAAACATCACATGAGGAAAAGAGATACCACTAAAAGATATTTCATTTATATAGAACTTAATCATCTTTCCAAGAATTGTGTGAATATTGGTAGAATTGAAGATGAAAAGAAGGAAAAGGCTAATAACATCTAAAAGTAGATGTGATAGTAATGGATTCCTAAGTCTACCAAGGATACTAGTCTGAGCAATGATGGTCAAGTCACTCAAGAAGTGGTTGACTCTACCATTTCTAATTAAGTTCTCAAGGAAGAAGTAAAACTAGGCTATCAAAGAAGACATCTGAATCAGTTCCAATTGGAAGGTGACAAAGATCCAAATCTGCATAGAAGATACAAAGGGATCACTAAGCAAGATTATTTATTACTGAGTTACCTTCTCTACCGAGCAAGGTTAGGAGTAACATTGACACTTATGGTTACTAAATCATGGAGATGCTGCTGAGTAATCAGTGCCATATAGTGGATGATAGTCTGTCAACTTATGTACCTCCGTATCGAGCATTGCAAAGTTTTAACAAAAGACATGTAATTAAATTCATTTCTTATCATGAATTTTTGAGTGCTATTGTGATGAGCTATTTTCTATGTGATCAAAGCGACTTGACTGAATTTCCTACAATAGTCTTTTGAATTTCTCTCAAGCTATCAAGAAAAAATGGCATCCAGCAACAAAAAGGACAAAAGTGGGTCTAACATGTTGGTTCAAGGAATTGAATGAAAATTACCAGATTTCAAGCTCACAACTATAGTTGTTGAAACCCTAGACCCAAGCAGAGCTCAATCCAAAATCCCTCCTAAGGTACTTCTTGTTAATGAAATTCAAACTCATTTTAAATGCACTATTCAAGAAATTGGTACTCTAGAGATGGATGATGCCCTAGGTGAGTTATGTGTTGATCTAACCCTAAAACTTGAGCATCAACATCTGGAAGAAAAATGACTAACACATATTCCCCATATTCCCTAAAAGTTTCAAATTAAATGGATCAAGTTTATTCTTAGCTAGGTGCATAATGGATAGCTATGGTTAGAACAAAAAATTCTAATAAGAAAGAACATGATTCATCAAATCATTGGCCTCCCCATGCTAGACAAAGACAAAATGACTAAAACCCTAGGTCAGGTAGAGTTGGAGAAGAAAACCCAACCTAAGTGGGATGGCAGAGGTATGAAAATAACTAGTGTTACAGATGGAAAATTGAAATTTGGAATTCATGTTATTGTACATAAGATATACAGTTCAAGCTCTCTTAATAGTGTGTCATGTGAAGCCATGGATTTGATATATAAAGTGGTTAAGAACAACTTATCTTATGACGTTGCCAACCTATTATTGAGACAATTCAATAAAAACATGGAAAGTATTAGAACATCAAAGAACAACCCCTAAAAATTTGGTTCATTGTTAACTTTCCTATTCTTTTATGTCCATAAGTTCTTCCCTTCTAAAGGTACTACAGTTTGGAGAAAAGATGTGTATGTACTTTACTAAATAAATGAATATATTGCTGAAATGGGTGAGAACTATGCTAGCATCATGGATAACTACTTTGATTTATTCAAAGAGAAAATGAAAAATAGGTTCAAGATACCAAAGAAGTTAGTTGAAGATTATAAAGATGATGTTTTCTTTATAGTGGATAGTGACAAGGTATATATCTAGATAGTTAAGCCTAGAATTGCGTGGGTGAAAGATCTTGGTTATGAGGTGAATGTTGATGAGACAAAGGACATCATTGAAGCCCTTTTCAATGAACCTATTGATCCCAAGGCCCCTTATTTTGGAACTTATGATGAAGCCAAGGCCAGAATAGAGCTAGAAATAAAGCTCCCATAGGTGATTAGAAAAGAAAAGAGAAGGATAGCAAAGCTGAAATCAAGTGCCCCTCTTTTGTTAACCAAGGGAGAAAATGAGGATGTGGAAAAAGAAGAGGATGAGGAAGAATCTAAGAAAGAAGAAGAACTTTTAAAGAAAAAGGGCAAGGTGATCATCACCAAGCCTGTAAAGTCATCCACTATAGTCTTTACAAGGAGGTCATGAAAGAAAGGAAGTGACATTGTATTCAACAACCTCCACCCACTTTCCAAGATAGGTTGAAACAATTGGAAGGAGCATGAATAAAAAACTTTAAATCTTTGAAATATGAAATCAGGACCAAGGAATAGCAGAAGCAAGTTGAAGAACTTGTGTTGAACAAAATGGGTAAGTGGAAGCACTCACTAAACCAGATTGCTTCTCAAGTCTCTAGTGAACTACTAGAGAAGATAAAGCCAAGATGGAATTTTTCTATGCAAATAGTGAAAGACATATATGCACAAACCTTGAGGCAGTTATTAGCAAGCATATCAGATGCTAAAGTGAAAGAGTCATTAAAGAAAAATGAAGAAAAGCTAACTCTATGGTTTAATACTTGTTTGGTTTTGATTAAAGATATTGAGCATTTTGTTAGAAATTCTACACATACTTGGAAGAATATTTATCACCTTCATAAACTATGTGAATTTCTAGTTGATGTAAAGGATGATAATAAAGAAGAAGATAAGGAGAAAGATGAGGAAGAAAATGTTGAAGAAGTGGCTCACTTTGATAATGAAGAAGATGAAGAGGATCAAGGTCTAGAAGCTATCAAGGAAGAAAGGAAAGATGGTGAGACTAACCTAGTAAAGATAGTTGCAGCAAACATTGCCTCACTTCCTCACTCCCTAAGCAAACCATTGACTACATCAAGTATGGAGACAACTTCAACAAATTTGGTTGTGACTACTACTAATACATCAAATTTCCAATCACTCTTTGCCCCAACTTAGCTCAGCATATCATTGATAGAAGTGACTTCCACTTCATCCACTAAGTTATAGACTCCTACTTCATCTATCGAGTTGAGTTCTTTGGTGTCCACTTCTCCAATTTTGACTTCTTTAGTTTTGAGTACATCTGTGGCAAGCTCTCCAATTTTGTCTACTTTAGTTTTGGATTCTACAATTTTGACTTCATCAATTTTGGATTCTTCAAGTATTTTTGTAAGTATTCCATCAGTGAGTACAATATCAATTTTTACTATAAGTCCAAGTATGTCTACTTTTGTTTCCATTATAGGTACAAAAGCAATAAGTGCAAGGATAGTTGAGCCTGAGGTTCAACCAAGTACAATTTTTTTGGGGAAAAAAAAGGAGATAGAGGAAGACATAGATTTAGATGAAGAAATAGTAACTCCCAAATGAGATATTTACAATCTTTCTACAGACCAAATGCACATATTTGGTGAACTCCTCTAGAAAAGGCCAAAAATCAAAGATTAAGAGAGGAGAGAGACAGAGAGTATAAGATAATAGATGATGCCAAGAATATTTTGACCTAGGCAATAGGAATTAAGGTTGATTCTTCTTAACCTATTTTGTATTAGCTAGGAGAAGCAGTCCCAAAATTCAATGAGGACACCGAAGGTCAAGATAATTTAGCTGAAAAGGCTAAAAAGAAATTTAATAATAAAGTGCTAGAGCACATTTCTCAATAAATAGCCATTTATCAAATTGAGCTTTCTATAATTTTGGTCAATCTTGAGGCGTCATGTTCAAATGTGTCATCACTTTTTGGGAAATTATGTGATGTCTCGGAGTATACAAAGGAAGGAAATGAAAAATTGTCCAAAATTGATATAGATCTTAAAGCAAGTGCTTAGCAACTACAACTTGACCCTAGTTCAAGCTCTGCACATTTTAAGAAGATCAAATTTATTTTAGACATGCAAGGTGAATTGATAAGAGAAGAAGCAAGGATCTACTCAACATTGATTGATATACAAAATATGATCATTCCAAACATGGATGTTATGCAGAAACATATTGTATATTCAAAGACTTTGATCCATGATAATAAATTCTTTGTTGTAGACCACATGATTGAACTATTAGTAGAGGTTCAAATTGTAATTCATACATGTAAGGTCTTGCAAGAAAATTGGGATAAAACCTTAGCAATCAACCTTAAGGTACATTCTAAATTCTTATCCCATTTTGGTGTCTCTATGTAAATATGTTTTATGTATATGAGAGATATGGGGGAAAAGTTATAAAGAGACACATAGTATGGGAGATAAATATGCTATAGTGAAGAACTTGTATCAGTAAGACATGTTTTATATAGAAAAATATGTATAGTATACTGTATATACTTACAAAGATCAATTTTTAAAAATCTCTCAAATATATACTGAGCTAGTATCACATGGTGATGAATACAAGGTATTCAATTTCAAGATAATAAATTTTTGACACTAATACCAAAGGGGGATATTGTTGACATATCAGTCAAGTTTTTTATTAGTGACATACACTTATTTAGATTTTGTATAGCTACCAAGCTAATTGAATAGTTCATAGTGTTTGCCACATAATTCAGTAGCCATTGAGCTCTATAGTTGCTACCAAGTCTTTAGGACTAATCCTATTTGTTACCAAGCAGATTCAATTAATGTAAAGTCTAGTAGCTCCAACCATGAATTTTAGTATACATTGAGTTTATTAGTGGCTACCAAGCATTATAGTATCTACTAAGTTCATAGTTCATGTGATGCAAAGCTAGTGTCAACTGACCTACTTTATGCTAACCAAGTGATTCAATGTTTGCACAATATCTACCAAGTCACCAGTGTAGACCAAGTTCAAGACTACTTGAAAGTGATCAGTATGGATCAAGCTTCTACATCTACTAAGTGCATGACGATGCTGAGTATTAGTAGTGGATGCTGAGTATCAAAACCTCATTGAGTCAATCTTTATAACCTGAGTATCTTCATATGGGCTGACTTTGTAATATTTGCGTTAACTTGTATCATGACTAACTTTGTAATTTTGTAACTTGGATTGGTATATATGTGTAACGTATTGTATCATATCCAAAAAGTAAGAATGTGAGAGTAAGCATATCTATTGTAATGTGAATGTGAAAAGTTCAAGTTATGAATGCAACAAATAAAGAGTGAATTGTGAAGGCCATATCAGTATAAGGAGTATAGGAGACATTTCTATCATAGAAAGGTGATCAATACACTAAGGAATCTCAACCAAAATACTCAGTTACAAATTAGAGATCTACTACTTCATCCTAATAGGTGAACCAGTCAAAATCCTTTAACAAGCTAGACCTAATAGTCTTTTATAAATCTCTTTACCGAGTGCATACTTCATTGTATGTTTCTAAATCCTCTCATAAGGTGGACCTAGTAGTCCTAATTGCTCCTAACAAGGTAGATCATCAAAAGTGATTAATGTAAGCCTTAACAGGCCAACTTTATGTTGTAGTACTAAAGTTTGTAGGTATCATCCCCACCCCAATTTTACTTTCTATTTAGAAGGTTTTTATGTCACCAAATCTTTGTGTTCAAGTGTTATGGATGCATTCATGTTTGTAGCTTCTCATGGATGCAATTAGATCATATGTGATGAATTAAGTGCTAATTGATTTATTGGATTATGAATTGAAATTGGTAATGTTTTAGAAGTTACTAATTCACCCCTCCCCTCTCGGTAACTTAGCATAGTCTTGAATATTTTCAATAAAGCATAGTAGAGTGAATGTGAAGGAAACTTCATTGCCAAGGCTTTATTGTATGATCCAAAGTTTGATACTAGATCTGAGGTTCATGACCTAGTCTATAAGGTTTGACAATGATTGATCTGATTAATAGGATTGAGGAAAGAAGTTTGAGTAAAATATAGATAATTATTCTACAAGGAATAGTTGAAATATTAGTTGAACCATGAGTTCAGTGATCTTGCCCCTAAAAATATTTGGATAGTGGGTCCTTCTATCTTCCACAACACCTAACAAGGTTGTAATCTCCTAACAGTGATTCAAAGTATCCTAATGGGGACTCATATATACTAAATTTTGTAACAAACTTCTAAAAGGGTCCATCCTCTAACAAGGAATATTTATACTAGTACATCATCTTGTGGGAATCATTCCCACCAGTTTTTTCTCTCTTATCAAGGCTTTTCTGAGTTAACATACCTGGTGTAATTATGTATGTACATCTTTGTATGGTTATTGTTTACTTTAATTGAATGGTTAAGATTATTTAAGGTTACTAATTATTAGATAACTAATTCACCCCCCCCCCCCCCCCTCCCTCTTAGTTATATTGGTGGAATATTGTTTCTAACTATTAGTATCAAAGCAACAAATCCTTCAAGATAAAGTTTAACAAATTTGGGAGATCTATGGCAAACATATTTAGAAAGGATAGTTTGAAGTTCAATGGAACACATTATGATAGCTAGAATGAAAAGATGAAGACACATCTACTATGTATGGGTCCAAGATATTAGATCTTGACAAAATCAGAAAAGACAATAATTGCTGATAAAGATTTGGAATCTTGTACCAAGGAAGAAAGATAACTTTTCATGTACAACATGAGAGTTAAGGAAGCACTATTTTCTGCACTTCCTAAAATTGAGTACAATCAAGTTTAATCACTTAATACTTCTCATGAGATTTGTAAAGCTTTAGAAAATAATTTTTAAGGTGATGAAAATTCTAACAAACTAAGGTTACAAAGTTTGATTGTGCATTTCAAGATCCTAGGATGATGGAAGATGAATCTATAAGAACATTTTTAGGTAAGATATTAGTAATTACTATAGATATTAGATCTAAAGGAGAAAACAAGGAAGGTGACAAGGTGATCTAAAACATATTGAAGAGCTTAATGCCACCATTTAAGCAAGAATTTCAAATGATATAGTCATTGATCTCTTGTACCAAATATTTCACAAAGGATACATTACTTGGAAGACTTCAAGTAGTTGAGAATAAGCTTAGGCAATGTGGAGAATTGACCAAAATAGAAACAAATTTGAGTGCCCTAAATATTCAACCTAACTTATCAAGGAGCACAAGTTTTAGAGGAGACTTTGCTAGTAGTAGCAGATCTAATGAGGATAGAAAGATAGACAAAGGAGTAGCCCTTTTGGTAAGAAGAGAAAAAGATAGTATGATTTTTTTTTAAATGTTGGACTTGTAATGAGTATGGTCATTATTCATCTAAGTGTTGTAAAAGAGAGAAAAAGTATAAAGGAAATTTCAAACCTAAAAGAGATATATAGTGTTTGTATGAAAATGAAGAAGATGATTTTGATGAACAAGAAGTAAGTGCTAGTGATGATGAAATATAATTTGTATCTATTAAAGAAGAAAGTCTAGAGAAGATGGCTTTGATATCATAGGTTGAAAAGAAATCTGATTGGAAAATTGATAGTGGTTGTTCACATCATATGACTGGTGATATGAATAAGTTTGTTGATGTCAATATTCATGATGGAGGCATTGTTAGAGTTGGAAATAATGTAGCTTGCCAGGTTAAGGGTATTGGATCTATAATTCTTGATGGTAACACTAACATTGAGGATGTATATTTTACTAATAGTTTGAAACAAAATATTTTGAGTGTTAGACAACTAGTGGATGAAGGTTATCAATTATAGTTCACAAAGAAGACATGACTGATCAGAGACAAAGATGAAAAGGTGATTGGAATAGTAACTAGATCTAGAGGTAATGTATTTTAGTTTAATCCAATTGAAATGACATATGGTTTTTGAGGTAGATGATAGTTGGTTATGGTATAAGATATTTTGTCATATAAACTTTGATAGTGTTGTGAAAACTAGTAATATTGTTATAGTCAGAGATTTTCCTAAGATTGTTAAGCCTACTAACACAATTTGCAAGGAGTGTGTATTGGAAAAGCATACCAAAACTTCATTTCCCAGAAAGAAGTTCACTACTATAACTAATTTGGAGATTATACATATAGATTTTGGTGGTCCTATGAAGACTAAAGGATTCTATGGTGAAAGGTATTTCATGATCTTAGTTGATGATTTTTCTAAAATGATGTGGGTTGCATTTCTTAAAGAAAAATCTAAGGCATTTGATAAGTTCAAGATATCTAAGAATAGAGTTGAGAATGAATCAAGTATAAATATTGAATGTTTAAGATTAGATAGAGGAGGAGAATTTACTTCAAAGGAGTTTAACATCTTTTTTGAAGCTAATGCAATCAAAATACAATTATCAGCTCCAAGAACCCCTAAACAAAATGACATTGCAAAGAGAAGAAACATTTCAGTAACAAAAGAAATAAGAGCTATGTTAGCTAACAATTGTATCAAATATGTTTTGAGAGAAGTTGTGAATACAATAGTCTACACTATGAACAAAGTATAATTCAAGAAAGACAAAAAGAAGACCCCTTATGAACTATGGTTTGGTCACTCACCTACTGTTAAATATTATAGAAATTTTTGTAGTAAATGTTACATCAAAAGAGATGATGATATTGGTGAGTTTGATGCAAGAAGTGATGAAGATATGTTTCTTGGATATTCATTGAAAAGTGGAGCATATGGATATTATAATTAGAGAACTAAGACTATTGTGGAAATTACAAATGTAAGAGTTGATGAGAAATTTAAGATACAACAAAGAGTAGTTGATTACAATTCTGATTATGAGAATGTTGTTACTAATCCAAGGAATGATGAAGTATTCTTTGAGACTAACAATGATTTGTAGAATGAAGGAGAGAAAAGGTAGGAACAAAGATTAGAAGCTTCAAAAAAGCTGAGAGTTGAGATAACAACTCCTATTTTCAGTAAGAATATGACAAAGAATCATCCACCAGAGCAGATAATCAAAAGTAGAGATACAGGTGTGATGGAAAGAAGAAAAATTAATGAAGAACTATGTTTGATATCTCAAGTTAAACCAAAGAATGTAGATGAAGTGTATAAACATGACTATTTGAAGCAAGCTATGAAAGAGGAATTAGATCAGATAGTGAAGAATGAGACATGGGAATTGGTCCCCAGACTAGTAGACAAGAATCTGATAAGAACAAAATGGGTATTCATGAACAAGATGGATGAACAAGGTGAAGTTGTAAGGAACAAAGCAATATTGGTATGTAAATGTTGCTCATAGTAAGAAGGAATAGACTATGATGAAACCTTTGCTACTATGGCAACAATAGAAGCAATAAGGCTATTCTTAGCCTATGTAGCAATAAGAAATTCAATGTGTCTTAGATGGATGTCAAGTCAACATTTCTAAATGAAGAACTTGAAGAAGATGTATACATAGAACAACCTAAAAGTTATCCTTTAATGAATGATAAGGACATAGTATGTAGAGAAAGCATTGTATGGCTTGAATAAAGCACCCAAGACTTGGCATGCAAGGTTGGACAAGCATTTAACAAAACTTGGATTTAGAAAAGCTATGACATCCGGTAATCTATACTAGAAAGAAATAGATGATGGATTGATGATTTTGGTAATATTTTTTGATGATATCATATTTGGATGAAATGATGATGAAAGTGACAATTTTGTAGAAGAAATTAAGAAGTATTTTGAAATAAGCATGATAGGAGTAATCAAATACTTCCTAGGATTATAGATTGTATAGGACAAAGAAAGAATCTTTATTTCTCAAACTAAGTATTGGAAAGATCTACTAAAAAGGTTTGGTTTGGAAAGATGCAAACTAGTTGGAACACCTATGGTAATTGGACACAAGTTATCTACAAAAGATGAGACATCTACTATTGAGAAGAAGTATAGATCTATGATTGAAGGGTTATAATAAATGACTCACACAAGGTCAGATATAGTAAGTGGAGTTGGAATTGTTGTGAGATTTCAAGATGATCCTAGAGAAGCACATTAACTAGCAATCAAAAGGATATTTATATATCTTAAAGGAACACCAGAGTTCAAATTTTGGTAGACAAATCTAATGATTTAACTTTATATGCTTTTATTGATGTTGATTGGGTAGGTAGTATGGATGACAGAAAGAGTACCAATGGTAGAACCTTCTTTCTTGGAGAAAGATTAGTTTCTTGGTTAAGAAAGAAGTAGGACTATACTTTACAATGTATAGCTAAAGCAGAATATGTAGTAATAGCAAAAAATTGTAATCAAGTTGTTTGGATGAAGTAGATGCTAAAGGATATAAGGATAGAACTTAGTGAACATGTTGTCATACATCGTGATAACACAAGCACAGTGAATATGTCTAAGAATCTAGTGTTGCATTCTAAGACTAAGTACATTTCTATAAAATATCACATGTTGAGAGAGAAAGTTGCTAAAAAGGAAATTAGATTGGAGTATGTAAGCACCAAAGAGTAGATTGTAGATATTTTCACCAACCCTCTTCCCAAAGAGACTTTTGAGTATTTGCAAGGTATGCTAGAGGTTATGCCCCTTCCTATATCAAAGTAGATGATGAAAGAGTGCATCAGTCTAATGTAATAGAGCACTATTGTTTTTCTAGACTAAATGCTAATGTTTCCTATATGGGGGAGTATTTGTGATGGACAAAGTCATCTAGGACCCTTTTTGGATGATATTTTGAATAGTGTCTTTTGACACTTGAGCTAGTCAGGGACAGTTGTTGTAGAGGTTGATGGTTGTTGAAACCTTTGACATTGATGTCAATGTGGGAGAAGTTATACAACATGAAAAATAGTTTATAGCAGTTTTAAATTTATAATTTTTTACAAAGCACAATGAGGTATATCAATGAGGGAGATTGATTAATGAAGAGGATCTGAAAAGAAATATTAATAGTCTTTACTATTGGTATTTTTGGAACTAGATGTTTTTCATCTATGTTGCCATAAATGGAATGTGCAGAGAATGTGGGAAGCATGAATGCTGATGATACTTATGTGTGGGAGTATTGTAAAAACACGAGTAGATCATTATCATGATTAGATGTTATATTCATGACTATGTTTTTCATTGATGTAAACATACCAATTTTCTATGGTATTTGATAGAGGAACTATAGTAAAGATAAAGTTAGTATGGATGTCTAGTTGAGCATTTTCACTAAGTGAGGTTAAAGGGAGATTATAATAAGTGTCTAGTATATGTAGCTAACCTCAAAAGCATAAGATCTTAATTCTAGAAGAATTTATGAAAGTTTTGGTGAAGACTATTCTTAGATAGAGTTTATAGAGGCATATTCTGGTAAACTTGTTATATCTCTTAGCAAAGTTGTTATTCTAAGAAGCCAAAGTTAAAGATGTGAAGAAGACATTCTAGAGATGACGTGGGTAAGTGCACCAAATTGTGGTGCCAAAAAGGTGACATATTTTTAAATTTTCTTTTTCTAATTTTCAATAGCATGTACATGCTTTATAAAAAACTAAAATATTATAAATGGGCTGCATACCCATAGCCCATTCATTTCTCCTCTATTTTCTAGTTTTCCCTCCTCACAACGCACACACAGATTGAGAGAAGACAAGATTTTTACCACCCACCTTGCCAATATGCCTCCTCACCATCGAAGTTCGAGATCATGAGCATGCCGTATGTTATCTAACTTTCTTTTTGCATCGTTTTATATGTTTTTAGAATTGTTTTGTAGGTTTTTTTAAATTTTTCTTTAAATTTGTTTATTTATTTAGATTTTAATTGATTGCTTATTAGGAAATATGAATAATGAACCAAAAAATCCCCAAGAAGGTCAAAACCAAAACCCTCCACAACAAGAACAACAAATTCCACAACCTGAATGAATTGCAAGACCTCCTCTTGGCACACAAAAAAACATAATAAATGAAATAGAAAGAGGAAAAACTTAATTAGAAGCACTCATTGGTCAGTTGAAAGCTTGTGGACAAACCAATCCAATGAGAGCTCAATTGGCATCGTCGCTCAAATCTATTAAGACCCACATAGCTTCTGTTAGTGGTGAGTTAGATGTTTGACGGGTTAAGAGGGATGAACCAAAAAGATATTATGTAAATAAATTATCATATCAAGATTTTTTTTTGAAAGATATACTAAAAGGTAGAATATGTATATTATTTAGAAAGCTTGGTGAAGAAGATATTGTTAGAAAGGGTACTAAATGGTTCCCAATCCATTGGTTCATACATGATGGTATTAGAAATAATTTTTGGGATAGATGGTGGATGCTTTTTGATGCCCCTCCTTGCAATAATCACGAGCTCGCAATGCATTTCTTAAGGAAATTTTATTGTGAGTTTGTCTTTGGGGAGATCCCCAATTATTTTGATATATTAGACTCTTAGGGTAGAGGTGAGGGGTCATCATTTGAGAGGCTAGGGGCACGTTGTGACCCTAATGTAGTTAGGGCACCTATGGTCAAGCCACAAGGTGAGCATGTGACTATTCCTTCAGTTGTGAAGGAACATGTAGAAGCCAGTGCTCTAGGGACTATTAGTGCTTTGATGCAAACCCTCATTCATTGAATGAGCCCATTAGTTGATGAGGAGCCTTCTGTACATTGTGGTCACATGTTCACATTATGTGGATTCTTATGCACATTTGGTAGTCATGCTAAAGATGGTGTGGATGATGGGCTAGTGATAGATTAGTTCCTGAATGAGACATTTGGCATTGACACACAAGTAAATTAAAATTATAATAAACTAATTTGATCACATTTCATATGTATAGTGAATGACTAATTAATTAGCATGTATTGACATTGTTCAAAATTTAGGGTTAGAGTGTTGGCAGCCCTAGTAGTGATCCCCTAGCTGGATTTTTCATCACCTCGACGAGTCTAGAGGTATGTATGGATTTAATCATTTAAATGAATAGATACATATTTATTAAGTAATCATATGAAGGATTGACAAAAAAATTCATGCATGTGCATTAGTTCTCTACAAGACTATCGACATTCACTATAGACTTCGACCCTAGACATGAAACAAGCTTCGTAGATGTATATTTGTTTCATGTTAATTTAATTCATTTGATTATATTTGTTTCATATTTCATGTTACATTTAATGTGTATTATATGACATGCAACTCTTGACATCCAAGACTCCTCATCTTTGGCAGTCCATCGATCATGGAGTGGCTATAGATATGGCTAGTTCAGAGCCATTGAATGAGGTATGAAAGATTTTTCCTTGTTTTATATGTTGTTTATAATAGTTAATATCAAAATTTCTAATCTTATTTATAAGTGATTATATTGATTCAATTGTTGTAGGGTCTTTTCACACCCAATCATCCACGAGCCTTCGGGGTGGACTTGTAGAGTGATTATATGATTGTGGTAAGAAAATAATTAATTTTGTGTGTACATATATTTTATTTAAATGTATAATAATTATTGGTTCATACCTACTTTGTTTGTATCAACTCAAGTTAGAGAGGAACCTCAACAAGAGGATGAGTGAGTGTGTGAGGAAGACCCCATCATCATCACCATCTCCCTCCATAGGATGACCAAAGACCTCTAGAGATTTGTTTCCTTCCCCTCATGGAAAGGAGAAGATATAGTTGATAGACATACATGTGTAGCCATTGGCAGACATATATGTTGGATTTTATATTAGTGGATATATTTGATATACATTTGATGTACATATGAAATTTTATATTTGTTGTATGGCATTTATTTGATGCATGACATTATTAGACTTATGAAATTATTGGTTAATATATGATATGTTTGTTCATATATGACATTATTGGTTATGATAATATATTATGTGTTTGTTGATGTATGATATTATTGGTTATCATTTTATATTATATGTTTGTTCATGTATGAAATTATTGGTTATCATAATATATTATATGTTCCTTCATGTATGACATTATTGGTTAACATAATATATTTTATGTTCATTCATGTATGACATTATTGGTTATCATAATATATTATATTTTCATTCATGTATGACATTATTGGTTATCATAATATATTATGCAGTTGCATGGGTACTTGTACCCACATCCCTGGTACTCGTACCCAAGTACCAGGTACTCGGTGGAGAGGATCATAGCTAAGGACCTTGATTGAGATTTTAGATTATTTTTTTTGGTTTTTTGTTTGTGTATCAGCTCGTTGCTTATCAAGCTTAATTCAATACCTAATTAGTTCAAAACTTTGATAGAATATTTATTAACAATAAAATTGATCACTGTTTAAGCATAAGTTTATCATTTCCAATATGTCATCATCATATGATTTACTATCTTGTTCATGTTTAAAGTTTTCCTTCTCTATTATTTGTTTATCAAGCTTAATTCAATACATAATCAGTTTGAATTTTTGATACAATATTGATCAGTAATAAACTTTATCAATGTTAAAGCCAAAAATTTATCATTTGCAATATGTCATTGTCATATGATTTATGATCTTCTTGTTCATGTTTAAAGCATGCCTTCTATTTTATGCATCTAAAAATTTATCATAAATTATTATTACAAACATATAACAAATTTGAAACTGAAAACAATACATTACATTTGCAAACTTTATCACTGTTCTTGATTTGAAAAATCATTGTCATGACTCATAAATTTAGGTTTTCTATAAATATAAAAGTATAATTAAAAATAAAGTTTGACATAAACAAGTAACCCCATACCCTATTATAAAAAATAGCTATACCTGTACCTATACCCATACACGTACCCCAAGTACCCCTGTCCTCATGCAACCTTGTATATTATATGTGGATCTTGGTGTTTTTTGTACACCTATGTGGTCTATAAGATCCCTTGCTAGTTAGAACATCTGTTGACCTTGCCCAACCTCCTAAAAATGGAAGCTTTATGTGTGGTAATTTTTAATGAATATGGGATCTGGGACATTGCATTTATCAGATAGAATTTTTATGTTTCATGAGGACCCTTTAATGCATCCAGCTAGTTTTATTTTCAGCACCACCCATTGAGAAAATTATTGTGCACCCACTTGCATGGGAACAGTGCTTAGTTTAGGTTTCTTAATCTCTCCACACAATATTCTAGCCTCATGTAATAATTTTTCAATTTTTTGCAATCAAAATCATTAGTTAAATTCTATCTAAAAAACATTACTACACCAAAGTTATTGTATGGGAAAAACTCTTCAAACATTTGAGCACATGTTGCAAATCTGTCATACCCCTATTTTATTTGGGGTCAAGGATAGTTCTTGGAGGAGATGCACATTGAGTGGACTAAATGTTAGCAGAAGCATAATTATGAATGATAGAGGTTGAGAACCATACAAGGCTGGAGAAGATGAGGGGAAAACAAATAATAGAATAAGTTAGATGTTAAACTTTAACTGCAATGTACAGTATTATTATCCAAGAGGTTCAATCTGAGATGTTGTACATATTGATGCCTAATCTATTCCCCTATTCTACCACTAAGGTGGCTCCTAGAGAATGGCAAGGCCATATATGTCACTACAATTGTTTGTAGTTAGCAAATATGTTAGGATAGGTGCCACTGGATGTGTGTGGAAAGTTTTTAGAAGACTTATATTCTCGTGTTTCTATGATGTTTTTTGTAGGTGATGATTGTGTTGTTGACAGAGGAAAAAGGGCTTATCTTAGTACAAATAGAGTTATGTATGCCTATGTCCCCCATACCCTTGAGAAGCATTAATACCCATTGTGTCCAATTGTAGAATGAGACGTGAAGATTTCTGAACAATTTGCACTTTTGTCTACCCTTGTCCATTGGAAGGAACTTGTTGTGCTTCCATCATTAGGAAAAGGGTGTCTCTTGTTGGAAAACTTAGATGCTGATTGTTGATGATCTGGTTACTATTGGTTGGGGTGGTACATAGAGGATTGAGTTCAATTGAAAATAGAGCCTTCACAGCATTGTAGATTTCAATAGAGGTGGCTAGTAATGGTGTGAGAGTTTTGAATTGAAAACAAGTTGCATAACAAGCTAGGCAGAAAGATTGAGCTCAAAGGCGGTGTCTAATCCTACTTACTTGGTGATGTTATAGTGCTCACAATGCAATGGACAAGCTTGTGGTGCTACCTATACTTGGTAGTTATGTTCTATAGAATTGTTTGCATATATTTTTTTATTTTTTAAATTTGTGTGATGAATTTGACAACTTTGTCAACTTTTTCTTAAGATAGAGTAATTGATGCTAAGGGTAGTAGCATGGGATAAGCCCTATCATTCAATTATAGAAGTTAAAATTGGAGTAACATGGAAAGGGTTGTGGTTTGTAGAGTTGGGAAGACATTTTTTGTAGTTGTGCTTAATTAAAAGTAGGCTTCCATCCCATGTGTGCTTCTTGAAGTAGTACATTTGAAGAAGGTACAATATTAATCCTTTTACTAAAGGAAGTAGATCAACTTCATGCCTATCAATAACCAAATTGCCATGTGGGGGTATCTCAAAAACATAGGGGATTGATTAGAGATGATGGTACTTTGACTTCATTAGCAACTCAACAACATAAGTTTCACAAATCCATATTGATCGATGAAAACTATAGTTGTTGTTCTCTTATCTAACAAAATTTGCAAGCTGTGAGCATTTAGTATTGGCCATGTTACATCTCCTTAGCACAAGATCTATCTGCCCCATGATGAATAGCTATTGTTAAATCACTACTGATTTTTACCATAATTTACCCACCAATCCATTATGTCAACATACGCTGAGAAGGGAAGGGTAATGTTTGATAAAAGATGTTGGTTGATCATCATTTCTATGACTGGGACTTTGTTCTATTCTTCCACTTTTCCCATTCTATCTACTTAGTATATAATTCCCTCCATGTTTTGCATGTGTGTTTACATATTATTCAAAATATTTCACCATCCTCCTCTCTATTTTGACCTAATTTCACAACATGTTTGCAAGCTTCCATTATTCAAATAGTTGTTTACATTTGTAGTTTGGCTTTGATACCATGTTAAATTCCAAAGATCAATGATGTAAATGTAATGGCACTACCTATTCAAGGTATGTGTGTTCCAAATGCAACATTATCTTAGATTTATATATAGAGAGAATATGCCATTAATAGACATGTCCCTTCATGGGACATGTCTCATTAATCAGATAGTTAATAATAACAACAAATTTAATATCATATATATATATATATATATATATATATATATAATTTTCTCATATAAAAATGACCTCATATCTCAATATAAAGAACACACACACACACACACACACACATATAAATTATATATAGGTTTATCTGATCAAGGCTATCAAACATTGACAAATAGAACTATTTCTAGAGGTGAGATTGATTTCGTACAAGGCATGAGAGTTGTCATCTTAGAGAATCTGTCTACTACAACATACTTAGAATTTTTTCCCTTCCTATAGTTAGATAAGTAGATATGAAGTCAATGGAACTAGATTCCTATGACTTTGTTAGAACCTATAAAGGCTTGTACTTCTTTGTTTCTTATTTATCAACTTGGTTACGACACATGCACACCCAAAGATTGATCCAAATACAGGTAGCAGGACAAGTTCTATTTTGACAGTTAAAACTTAATGTAGTTAAGAATGTTCAAGTAAGCTATAGGCTATTTTAAAACAAAAAATAAGAATAAAAAAGCTATAATGCACAACCAAAGTTTGATCCGATCTAGAGATGTTGATAGTTACAATACTACAAAGGTTTAAAAAGTTGTTCATCAAACTCACTATTGTTTCCTTGAATATTTTCCTTTGATCTCATTTCTTCATAATGCCTTTACCTTATGCATTGATTATCATTAACGTTGTTTTGACAATTATAGTAGCCTTTTATCTAAAACCCTTCATGAATATCATTAATGCAAGAGGTAGTGAATGTATTCTTTGCTATTCAAAAATATGACATTGCATAAGATAAGATCCTTGAGAATCACTCATAATGATGCAAAATAGTGATCTCTATCATTCCTTTGATAGTTTTGACACAATCTTATAAACCTACAACACATTAGAATATGTGCCATATTAGGCCTACCTCTAATAAACCTTTAAGATTGTGAGTTATGATGAGGAGGTAAAGTTATGATCCCTTTAGAATCTTCTCCTTCTACACATCACACCATGTTTTCTCCATGATATTTTCAATGTGGGGGAAATTAATAGAGAATTATGAACTCTTGTAAGCCCCTTAATGTGTCATTATCTTTCTTAGAGATGTTTCAGTTTGGCATGCATGAGAACATTTGAGGACTCAATGAGATAGGACAAGGTTGGTGATAGGGTTTACCTAGTCACCCAGAGCTAACAAAACAAACAATTTGATCCAAGGATGAAAGGTGAGAGAGATTTGGTAGTTGACAACTTTGTACTAGCCAACACAATAAGTTTTAGCATGACCTGAGATAGCGTCACAAAATAAAAATGGAGTATGATCTCCAAAAAGTGAGAGAGGTTATTGTAGGTCTCCACAACACGGTCCTATAAGAACTAGAATAGCATCCATACCTCACACAAGATCTGAGATATGGCCCATCAAAGATTGCTGCCCTATGGCATTTAGTGACCCATAGGGATGTTTTGGTTTGGCATGCCTGAGAATGTTCAAACACTCAATGGGATGGGAAAAGTTTGGGGATAGGTTTTACCTAGCCACCTAGACCTAATGGAATAAATAGTTTAATCCTAGGAAAAAAGGTGAGAGAGATTTGGCAGTTGGCAACTTTGTACTAGCCAACACTACAAGTTTCATCATCACCTGAGATGGCATCACAAAATAAAAATGGAGTATGATATCTAAAAAGAAGGAGAGGTTATTTTAGGTCCCCACAACATGGTCCTATAGGAACTAGAATTGCATCCATACCTCACATGAGCTCTGAGATATGCCTCGTCAAAGATCGCTACCCTATGGCATTTAGTGACCCTTAGGGATGTTTCAGTTCATCATGCCTAAAAATGTTTGAACACTCAATAGGATGGGACAAAGTTGGGGATAGGATTTACCTAGCTAGCTAGAGCTAACAAAATAGATAGTTTGACCCCAAGACAAAAGGTGAGAGAGATATGGATGTTGCCAATTTTGTATTGGCTAACACTACAAGTTTCACTATCACCCGTGATGGCATCGTAAAATCAAAATAGAGTATGATCTCCAAAAAGTGAGAGAGGTTATTGTAGGTCTCCACAACATGGTACTATAGAAACTAGAATTGCATCCATAACTTGTATGAGCTCTGAGATATGCCTTGTCAAAGATGGCTACCCTATGGCATTTAGTGACCCTTAGGAAAATTCTGGTTCAATGTGCCTGAGAATGTTTGAGCACTCAGCAGGATGGGATGAGGTTGGGGATAGGATTTACCTAGACACCTAGACCTAATGGAATAGATAGTTGGATCCCATGACCCTTTTTCCACTAAGTTGCAAATTTGAGCAATTTTTGCAACTTTCAACAATGCAACCTTGCACAAAAAGTGCAATTTACATTTTTCACTTGATTCCAATTCTATGACTTGGAAAAGGTTCAAAAAAACTAAAATAACTTATTTCCAAATTCTCAGCCCTTCGCTAGTTCCCAGATTCTTGCAAAGTTGTCAGTATTTTTGCAATTTTACTTTGACAACTTTTGCAATTTTTGAAATCTTAACTCTTAGATGTCTAAAAATTAACCTAATGACCCTAAGGACCTTTATAACCTTCTAAGAAACATAAAAATTCTTTTTTAATTGAAAAATCACCTATATTGCTCATTTTTATGCCTAAAAGGTGGCCCATAGTGTAACAACAAAGATTTGGTTCAAAACAACCATACCACTATTGGATAATGTTGTCCTTGATGTCACAAAAATGTCATATCAGTCATTAGTCTCAAGTTCACCGAGATCACATAGTCTGCAATGCAATTTATAGTACCATCCGAGCTCACTCAGTCATCAAAGGAAATATGGAAGATAGTGTTAACCAAGCTAACTCGGTCAACGAAGGAAATGTGAAAAGCCAGTGTTAATCGAGATGCACTCGGTCTCCAAAGGTTAGTTTCCACCGAGCTCACTCAGTCATCAAATGAATTATGGAAAAGTCAGTGTTAACTGAGCTTCACTCGGTCTCCAAAGGTTAGTTTCCACTGAGCTCACTCGGTCATCAAATGAATTATGGAAAAATCAGTGTTAACCGAGCTTCACTCGGTCTCCAAAGGTTAGTTTCCACCGAGCTCACTTGGTCATCAAATGAATTATGGAAAAGTCAGTGTTAATTGAGCTTCACTCAGTCTCCAAAGGTTAGTTTCCATTGAGCTCACTCGGTTATCTCAGAAAACTCAGTAATTATCGAGTTCTCCCGGTGATTGATGGTTTGTCATGAAGTTCGTTGTATCTACCGAGGTCAGTCGGTTAACATAGGAATTATTTTTTGAACAAAGTTCATTGTGCAGGGTCGGCCAGTATAGGGATTTGCTAATTAATTACTTTTAGCCGACTATTGTAATTTTTTGTTTTAGTCAGTGATTTGAGCCGACTAAGATAATCTGAAAGGTATATATGGTCATTCAAGTTATGAATTAAAGTGTGATTATGAAAAAGTTATGAATGCGAATTATAGTATGAAGAGGCGAATGTTGAGAAAAGTCTGATGGAGGATTAGATGTGTTAAAGGAGCTACAAAGTTGTATTTGATCAGTAAGGATTCAGTCAAGCATAACAGAGATCTACAATCAACAAAGATAAGTTGCACATTATATCAGGTCATTTCATTGTTGCTTTCTAACCATTGTAACAGTGTATTCAAAATCTCTTAACAGAGTTGGTTTAACAGCCATTCAATAAATCCTCTAACAAGGTGACAGTTTAGGTGAATTGTTCTAAAAGACCTCTAGGAAGGCCACTCCTAATAGGGTGATTAAATCCTTTAACAGGGTCACACCTAACAGTGTGTTTTTGTAACCTTTAACAGGGTTGGCTCCTAATAGGGCTCACTTCAGAAGAGTAAAAAAGTTACATTGGTGGTTTTTCCCATATTGGGTTTCCACGTTAAAACTGGCGTCTCTTGTGTTCTTAATTGCTAACTTACTTTATGCATGATATCATATCAGTTCTTAATATTTATCATTTGCTACATTATCAAGTTTCAACATTTTATTAATCAGATCAAAGGTATATTCAGACATCTTAGGGACTGTGGAAAGTTTTTGTAGTAACTGATTCACCCCCTCACCCTCTCAATTACTCTGTACTCATTTCCAACAATTGGTATTAGAGCTTTTGGTGCTTGCAAGAAAAGATTTCAAGGATCTAAGCTAATATCAAGATGTCTTACAAAAGATAAATTCCAAAACTCAACAAAGATAACTTCTCCGCATGGCAAGGATTGATGAGACTTCATCTAGCTATAGTTGGTGATACTAGACTAAAATACCTTGAAGAAAAATATGAAGAACCTCCTGGCACATTGTCTGTCAATGACATTGCTGAAAAGAAGACTCACAACAATATGATGATAGACGTAGCATCCGCTCTCAGTTATGAAGAATTTGATGACATTAAGGACTGCACAACTACCTTTGAGATGTGGAACAAGCTAAAAGAGATCTATGGAGGAGATGATAATGTAAGAAGAGCAAAAGAAAAAAAGTCTAAGAGGACAATTTGATCAAATGAGGATGAAAGAGGATGAAAACATTGCAAAATATATTGAAATAGTTAAAGCATGTGTGAGTGCAATCAGAGCATCTGGAGGTGATATCAAAGGAGAAACAATTATAAGCAAAGTTCTTAGAACCTTGCTTCCTATTTATGCAATCAGAGTTTTTGCAATTCAAGAAAGAAGGTGTGAAGCAAATCATCAGATAAATCTTGAGGCCATAGTTGGAAAACTAACTGCATTTGAACTAGATAACTTTGACAACTATGTTCCAGCCTCCAAAAACATTGAATCAGCATTTCAAGCCAAGCTCTCACTCAAAGGGAAAAACAAAAAGGAGAAGGAATCTCAGTCAAAAAGTGAAAATGAATCAAGCCAAAGTTTAGACAGTGATCTCGAAGTGATTGAAGCTCTACTAGCAACAAAATACTCTAGAAGAAGAGGAAAATACAAAGGTAAAGTTCCTCTAATATGTTTTTCTTGGGAAGAAATTGGTCATATTGCAGCAAGGTGTCCAAACAAGCAAAAAGATGATGAAAAGAAAGATTACAAATGGAATGGCAAGAAAAACTTCAAAACATCCAAGAACAAAGGTAAGAAATCATGCTTCATGGCTGAAAATTCTAAAGATTCTAATAATAGTGAGGATGAAATTGTTTATATTGTCGTTAAAGATGATTCTGACAGTGATGAGGAAGATAAAATGGCACTTGTCTCTCATGTAAGTAAGAATGATACATAGATTATAGACAGTGGTTGCTCACATCATATGACTGGTGATAAAACTAAGTTTGATCAGTTTGAAGACTATGATGGTGGTAGTGTAAGGTTTGGTAATAATGAACCTTGTTTCATAAAAGGAAGAGGAAGAATCTATCTAACCAAAGAACTTGTATGTAATAATGCCTATTGGGTTGAAGGTCTTAAAAATAATTTGCTAAGTGTGGCACAGTTACTCAATACTAGATTCAAGGTGGAATTCATGCATGGAAAAGCAAGACTGTTGAATGAGCAAGGAAAGCTGATAGGATCTGGCACCCAAACTAAAGGTAACTTGTTCTATCTAGAACTTGGTGAATGCTCATGTTTTATTGCTCAAATTGAAGAAAGTTGGTTATGGCATAAAAGGTTGTGTCATGTCAATTTTGATAACTTGGTAAAAATAAGCAAATTCAAAAAGGTAAGAGGCATTCCTAACATTAAGAAACCTGAGGTTGGACTATGCAAGAATTGTCAGATTGGTAAAATGGGAAAGACTAGTTTTAAAAGTAAGAACTATTAGTCTGAAGATATATTGGAAATTGTGCATACTGATTTGTGTGGACCCATTGAAATAGAAAGCTATACTAGAGAAAAGTTTTTCATTCTTTTTGTTGATGACTACTCAAGAATGATGATTGTCATGTATCTAAGGAACAAATCAGAAGCATTTGAGAAATTCAAATGGTATTTAGCAAGAGTAGAAAAAGAAACAGGAAAAGGACTAAAATGCTTAAGGTTAGATAGAGGTGGTGAATTCATCTCACATGAATTCAACAACTTCTGCATTGAAAAAGGTATTAAAAGATAGGTCTCAGCTCCAGGAACTCCTGAACAAAATGGAATAGCTGAAAGAAGAAATAGATCCATCATGGATTGTGCAAGAACCTTGATGATAGAAAAGAAGGTTGCTATCAAATACTAGAAGGAAGCCATTAGCACTGCAGTTCATAGTTTAAACCGAGTACAATTGAAGAAGGACTCATTCATAACTCCCTATGAATTATGGTATGGCTACAAACCCAATGTAAGTTATCTAAAAGTATTTGGAAGGAAATGTTATATTTTGAAAGAATCAAGAAAAGGAAAATTTGATGTAAAAGGTGATGAAGGAATATTTTTAAGATATTCTTGTAAAAGCAAAGCATATAGATGTTTAAATCTATCCACTCACAAAGTTATAGAAAGTGCACATGTGAAAGTTGATGAGTTTGTAGACAAATTTGAAAAAGAAAACAAAAGGGTACCTGAAGATTACAGAAGATTTGTTTACATTGAACCAGATACTATACCAAGCATATCGTTCACTCAAGAATCCTAAACTCCCGAGTCCTCGGTAACTGAGCTACAAAAAGTTCAAACTAAGCCATAGCAACATTTAGACACTACCAAGCAAGTATCCACCAAATCTGAAGCACTTGAGCCAATTCTTACCAAACCAAAATAGCCTGAACATGAAATTGAAGCACAAGGAGATAGCAATGAAACTCATTTAAGAGGAAATGAACCTATATTAGCTAAATATGTCAGAAGGCATCATGCACCAGATCAGATCATTGGAGACAAGTCTGAAGGAACTTTGACAAGAAGCAAACTGAAAAATACTTGTTTACTTGCTGATTTTGAACCTAGAAGCATTAAAGATGCATTAACAAATGATAGTTGGATTGAGGCAATGAACAAGGAAATAGAACAGATAGAGAAGAACAAGACATGGACTCTAGTACCCAGGCCTAAAAATAAGAATGTAATTGGAACCAAGTGGGTATTCAGAAATAAGTTGACTGAAGATGGTAAAGTATCCAGAAACAAAGCTAGATTGGTATGCAAAGGATACTCTCAAGAAGAAGGCATAGATTATGGAGAAACCTTTGCTCCTGTTGCAAGATTGGAATGAGTCGGAACCTTACTTGCATATGCTGCTCACAAAGGATTTAGAGTTTATCAGATGGATGTCAAGTCAACATTCCTCAATGGAATATTGGATGAAGAGGTTTATATTGAACAACCTGAAGGCTTTGTTGATCCAAATAAAAGGGACATGGTCTACAAATTACATAAGGCATTGTATGGTCTGAAACAAGCCCCTAGAGCATGGTATAAAAGATTGCATAACTATCTTATTCAGATTGGTTTTCAAAGAACTAATGATAATAGTAGCTTGTATATAAAGGAAGGACCAGATAATAAGATTGTCTTGGCAAAAATATTTGTAGATGATACTATTTTCACAGGGCATGATGATCTTTGCAAAGAATTTTCAGAAAAAATGAACAAGGAATTTGAAATGTCTATGTTTGGTGAAATAAAATTCTTTGTTGGTCTTCAAATTCAACAAAATAAGAATGGCATCTACATCACTCAATCAAAATACATCAAGGAGATATTGAAAAAGTTTGGTATGGAGGACTGTAAACCTGTTGGAACTCCAATGTGTACTGGATTGAAACTTACCAAAGATGATGAATCCAAAGAGGTAGATCAAACATTGTATAGATCTATGATTGGAAAATTGCAATACGTAGTTCATACCAGGCCAGATATTGCCCTTGCAGTTGGTATTGTTGCAAGATTTTTAGCAAAGCCAAGAGAAACTCACTTGATGGCAATCAAAAGAATAATGAGATATTTGAAAGGAACTGAAGATTATGGCTTATGGTAAAAATTTGGAGGTAATTTGGATTTGAAAGTGTTTACTGATGCTGACTGGGCAGGAAACCTTGATGACAGAAAAAACACAAGTGGAGGAGCATTCTTTCTTGGAAAAAGATTGGTTTCCTGGACAAGAAAAAAGCATAATTGTACATCCCAATCTACAGCAGAGGTAGAGTATGTTGCTACAGCAGTAAACTATTCAAATATTGTTTGGTTTAAGCAGTTATTGCAAGGAATGAAGATGGAAATCAAAGAACCAATTGTCACGTTCTGTGACAATACTAGTGCAATCAACATATCTAAGAATCCAGTGATGCATTCCAAGTCCAAGCATATTGCAATAAAATATCATTTTTTCAGAGAGTTGGTACAAGACAAGGAGATCAGATTGGAATATGTCCATACAAAAGAACAAATTGCTGACATATTCACAAATCCTTTACCTAAGGATGCATTTTTGTATCTTAGAGGTAAGTTAGGGGTCATTCCCCTATCTGAAATCCATTAGAAATAAGTTCTAGTAATGCATCAATGCATACAGGATTGAAGATCTATCTGTTAATGTAGTTTCATCAGAAATCATTGCATATGAATTAGTACTAAAGGTAAATTATAAATCACTTAACTTCTATTGTCTTTTGCATGTGTTGTCAAAGAGGGAGAGATTTTACTATCATATCCTTTTGAAATTTGTGAAGTTTTTTGAAAAGTTTTCCATGAAGTCCCTTAACAGAGGGAGACTATTAAAAGAGGGAGAAGTATGTTATCCTGTTGAACTTGTTTTCAAAATTTCATTTTTGGTATGACATGTTGTGTTGCCATCAATGCCAAAGAGGGAGATTGTTGGATAATGTTGTCCTTGATGTCACACAAATGTCATATCAGTCATTAGACTCAAGTTCACCGAGCTCAGACAGTCTGCAATGCAATTTACAATACCAACCGAGCTCACTCGGTCATCAAAGGAAATATGGAAGATAGTGTTAACCGAGCATTCAATAAATCCTCTAACAAGGTGACAGTTCAGTTGAATTTTTCTAAAAGACCTCTAGAAAGGCCACTCCTAATAGGGTGATTAAATCCTTTAACAGGGTCACACCTAACAGTGTGTTTTTGTAACCTTTAACAGGGTTGGCTCCTAATAGGGCTCACTTCAGAAGAGTGAAAAAGTTACATTGGTTGTTTTTCCCATATTGGGTTTCCACATTAAAACTGGTGTCTCTTGTGTTCGTAATTGCTAAATTACTTTGTGCATGATATCATATCAGTTCTTAATATTTATCATTTTTTGCATTATCAAGTTTCAACATTTTATTAATAAGATCAAAGGTATATTCAAACATCTTAGGGACTATGGAAAGTTTTTGTAGTAACTGATTCACCCCCTCCCCCTCTCAGTTACTCTATTCTCATTTCCAACAACCACATATTTTGATATGTTATAGAGGAGCGAAATGGGTATCCTAATCTTAAATTCATTTTCTTAATGTTGTGGAAAAATGTGGAGAAAAGTGAAAGAGGACAACATTTTAGTGTTCTTATTGATTAGTGTTGAAAATGATTTGGGATTTGAGTAAGTGATGATATGAAGGCTCTAAATGGTATTCATGCTTCTTTTTGGTGTTCTTAGATCATTTTAATGGTTTACATTTATTGAGGAGACCAAATTTTTATTTATTTGGTGTTTCTTTATTCAAGGTCTAACTAATTTGATAAAGCAATAAGTTGTGATTCTCGGTGTTACTTTGGTAATACCATTGCATGCTTTTTGTTATTCATTTGGTTTTTCCTAATAGGTTTTCTCAAAAAAATGTATGATGCAGAGCCCTCCACTATCACCTTAAATAGACTAACTCAACTTAAGGATTCAATAATATAACTCGGAATCAACTTAAGGAATCAGTCCTACTCAAAGATGAAATGGAGTTCTCTGACTTGGTAGATTACTTTCTCAGCCATGCTCATGAGTTCATCATATTATTGTCTCAATCCAATCTATTCAAACTCCAATACTCTCATGGGTTACCTAGTGCACCCAGTGTACCTAGTGCCTCCAACATACCAAATATCCAATTAAGCTTCCCACATTAACCCTAACACCTTTCGTAACCTTTTCAAGGCCTATCTACCATGATCCAACTCTTCACCAGCTCCAACCAAATCATCTTTCACCATTTCACACTTTAGCCCTCCTAGGCCTACCTAGTAGCCCTATCAGATAGAACTCTGCAAATTTCATGAAATGTTTCCAAACAACTTGGTAAGTAATTAACTTTCCAAATACCCTTTTGGGAGTTATAAAACCCCTATCAATCTCAAATCTTCACCTCTTGACTAGTGAACCTTTCTACTATATTTATTTATTTACATTATAAAACTCTAAACACATCCATTAGTCCTTTCTCTTAGCCATTTTTGGCATTCTTGACAACATTTTGTCAATTTTGCAATTTATGTCTATTTATGCATATCTTGTATCTTAACCTTGAATGACCTATGACTCCTCCATACTATGACTTTGATGAGAAAAATACATTACATTTGACTATAACATTAACATTAAATGACTTTTAACTCCTTAAACCTCACTTGTACCATTTTGGCCTAAGTTTGCCCATTCTTGGCAATGTATTACAAATTTGACAATTTCATGCTTCCCTTACATTTTTATGGCTTCAAAAGCCATGGTTCATCATCAAATGACTTTACATATCTTCATTAGGCATTGATTGTGGTGCAAGGCACCAAGGATAAACAAGCAATTCATGAAGCCAATCAAGTTACACAAGAAGACTATGAAGACTTGGGAGTTGCCTAATGAAGATCAATGTTCCAAGAAAGACTATTGGGTTTTGAATGATGTAAATCCAATAAATTATAATGTGTTGGCTTCTATAGTGGTTTGATGCCATGAAGTGGCATTTGAATTTAGGAATGAATTTATATCCTTAAAAAGATTAAATAAATGTAATTTGGACCATTAGTGTCCAATAGGTGTTTTACGATAGGTTCAAGTTATAAGAGTGATGCTATTAAGTCTCCTAGGTTATGTAAAACCTTTGGAGTTCTTAAAATCTAATTTAACAAGGTTTTAAGCATTTTTAAAAGTTTAAAAGTTTAAATATTCAAAGTTAACAGTTAGTAGCCAGTTTGGGGGAGGGAGTAGTATTTTAATGTTTAAAAAATTCAACTAATCCCTATAATCAATTGGAAGAGGTTAGGGAAGTTTTTTTTTGATTTATTATATTGTAGACAACTCCTTTTGTACAGATATAATGCCTGGAAGTGTACAATAGGAAGAGGGAATCAATAAAATAGAAGTTTAAATTTATAAATATATTATTCTTATGCATTGTTGAAGGGTTTCAATACTTTTATTTTGGTTCTACTTTCATGTTGGAATACTAAAAAATCTACTAGAAATCATTCACTAGTTGAATGCATTGTGATTCAATTTAACTCACAGTTCTTTACACTTTGACTAGTGTAATCTAGACTGTGACAACAAAATGCATTGATTTCCTTGAAGTTTCATTACATTTTCCATGTAAATTATTTTGATTGAAGTGTTTAGAGGATTAAATAAGGCATTGTAAGAATACATCACATGTTTGGAATGATTTGAGAGTCATCTTACATGATTGTTCCCACACCTACAACAAATTGACTAATTTTACTAGGTCTTCTACTTTGTTTTGAAGATTTACTTGTAATTAATACCCTTTCCATGGACCCAAAGGCCTAGGACCCATGGAAGGATGAATACTAACTATGTATCATAGTTACTAAATGAACTTGTTTGTAGACATATTGAAGAAGTGGAGTGATCACTAGTTGGAGCAAAGTGTTCACTAAGGGAAATGATAGCTAGGGAGCAACAGTGAGAGATTGGCCTTAAGGGAAAATCATTTTTATTTTTTGGTTGACCATATATTTTCAAACTCATGGTGAATCAACCAAAAAAAGGGTTTGGAAGTTTCTGGAGAAGGGAGATTGGAGAAACCCTCAAATCAAGGGTTTAAGAGAGGTATTTTGGGGTTTTTGATGTTACAAGTGTGCTAGGTTGATTTCCTCTTGGATTTAGAGGTTTTGAACCATTTAATGACACTATCCAAGGTTTGGAAACTAGGGGATACTCTATGATATAGTTTCTTTGTAAAATCACCCATTTTTTATGCTTTTTGGGGTCACATAGTGAGGATAGTCATATACTTTCCAAAACAACCTACCATTCCTTTTGTTATGTTAAGATACTCAATAAAGGATACTCAAATATATGATTTATTTTCCTAGTGTTTTGGGAAAAGTTGAAGAAAAAGCTTTTTGAGTGCTACTATAGGGCTACAACGTAAGCTATTAGGCCTAGTTGGTGAGTTTTGGAGATTTGAGTATGAAACCCTTGATGGAAGTTTGTAAATATTTATATCATTTTGAATTACATGTGTTGAGGCCATTGGATGACACTTTGAGTCTTGTTTGAGTGTTCTTTGATATTTTACCTATTGAAGCTATCTTAGGATCATTAAGATTGGGCATTGAAGAAGCTTGTTGACTTGATCTCATTTTGTTATTTAGGCCTTGGATCCACCATATCCTCTACATTATATTTCCCTTGGTACCTTCATGGTCTCTTTCATAGGTCTTGGTGTACCTTGTAGTTTCGTGTGTCCACTTGGTGCCCCTACACCAATATATGATGTTATGTGTTATGTATTATGTATTATGTGTTACAAATCTTGTATAATTATTTATATTTTAGATATTTGATTTATTTAAGTGGTTGTAATTATTATATTTGGCATACAACTGAAACACCCCCTCCCTAAGATGTGCTTGTCTCTTCCTAGGTCTAAAAATTGGTATTATAGCCAAGTCCTTTTAAAGATGTTTGATCACTTAATGTGATATTTGACATGGAAAGTTTACAAAATGATGGTCCTAAGTTTGTGGAACCAACAACCTAGTTTGGAAGAATGGTATGACTACTTATATGATATGTATGGGATATGAATATTGGTATATTAGTGAGAAGCCTTATGATATACCAAATAATTTATCAAATGCTACTACAAATCAAATGAAGCAACTCAAGAAAAAACATGATAGAAAGTTAATATTTGATTAGTGCCTTGTATGATATAGAGTATTCTCACATATATGGATAAATGATAATTGTAAAGGTGACGGGTATGTTAGGCAATCTGAGTTGTAGGGTCTTTAAGGGAAGTATGAAGATATAAGGGTTAGTGAAAGTGAACTATTTCACCATTTATGTAGAGAGTGAATGATATAGTTTGTTCAATTATAAGTAGAGATGGAACCTTAAGTGATGCAGAGGTCAGTGGTCGACCAATGTTTTGATGTAGAAACAACTAACTATCCCTTTGCTTTGAAACAATGCCCTTATATCTTCCTCAAGTGTAACTAAAACAATGACCCAACCCAGTCAATCTTTTATCAAAGGATAATCATTCAAAACGCTTAACCCAATGAACTCCAAACATTTTGATCCACAAGGCTAACTCCACTTTCAAACTTCTTTAGGCAAGCAAGTTATCCAAGTTGCCAAAAACACCTACAAACTCCATATGACTCAAAATAAATCCAACTATGCAAAGGCCTTAACCAAGGGTTAAATAAGACTTTTATGAGCTATATAATGTGTATTCAATTGGATTTAACCATCTGCTTGGCTAGACTCAACTCCCAATGCCTAATTCTTTCAAGGTGTCTTAAGAGACATAGTTGACAAATTAGTAGCCCTCTAGTAGCACACAAGTCTAAATAACTTAAACTTTATCTAAAGAAATTGACAAGATAATTACATTTATGGATACCCTTTTCAAAGTAATATAATATATCAAAATCTTTCATATGGTCATTTTGGACCAACACCCTTGTTTCTGATTGATGCCTTGTTTTTTACTATGAAAATGGCTAATTTAACAAAACAACTCCTAGTATAATAGACTCCTAGAACTTGTAACTTTCAAAAGTAATCATTCATGGCATAAAACCCCCAATTCCATAAGCAATCTATCCCAGACCTACTAGAACCCAAAAATACCAAATTACCTTCTTTCAAACCCTCAAATCTAGGGTATCACCAATATCACCCTTCCCCAAACTTCTAGATCAAATTGGTTGACCATACACCTTTATATTGGTCATATAAGATTATCCAAATCACAAAATACTCCTTTCATGTGGCTAGAACTCTTACTGTTGTACCTAACCACCATTTCCACACTGATTTCTTTACTATTTTAGAGTATGATCACATTCCCATCCCTTTCTTTGCATATAAAATGTTAGATTTATATAATAGAAGGTTAATCATTTCTATTTCATGGTCTCAAGACCCTTGATCCCATGAAATGGATCCTCTACATTAAAAAGATCAGTATAACTATTAGGTAAAAGTATTGAAAACTGTGACTATTATGTGGTTGTACAAAATAGTGACTTTGATTAAGTTTTCAAACATTCAAAAGGAATTGTAAATTTTTGCTAGGTCTTACTCAATCCATTTGAAATGCTTTTCAACTTAGAAGATTTGAAAAGACCCCCCCCCGCCCCCCCGGCTCAGGAAGTAATCAAAATGATGAAAAATTGAATTTAAATATTTGAATTTTAATCAAAAAAGTAATCATAGCCATTTGTTTTTAAATATTTGAATTTTTTAAATTAAAAAAATGGCTTTAATTTTATATTCAACCTTTATTCTAATACCTAGACCTATCCCCTACCCATTCTAAACTTCTTGTAAACATAACTTAGGTTTTGGACAACATTAGTCCAATACAAACAAACTCTTGGTCCTTTAAGGACATTACAAGTATGACTTTTAGTCCTTTGAGGACATCACAAAATAAACACATTTGATTATATTGTTTTCTCATAAAAATCATTATAACTTTTAATTCCTGTCCATTTGAATTGTCTGGATATCTCCTTGTCCTACTCACTCCTTTGACCTTCATTGTGTGTTTGTTTATCTTCACAAAATGACCTTGGTACCCCTGCACCATTAAGCGATGCTGATGAACACGAGTAAAATTATGAGATCTTTGACTACATGTTACAATGAAAAAGACATATCTATTTAGAAATTAAGAACTATAAAACAAGTTTCAAGAGAAGCTTAGGCTGGAAGACTTTTTTTTCTATGAGATGACTACTCTTGGTAATGAGCTACCAAATATTGAAACTACACTCAAATCCAATATTTATAAGGATAAGGAAGAACTTTTGAAAGATAGTAGCTATGCTAAGTGTAAGAATTTTCTCAAGACAAAAAATGAAAATAACAAGATCTAGTAGCTCAATTGGTAACACAAATGTTCCAATTGTTGGCCAACACACACACTTGTTGTATAGTCATAGATATTGTGATCATTTATGAACTTGAACAATTGACACCATGTTAGAAATAGTGTTGTGCAAAAGGACTACAAAATAGAGAGAAATGGCCATCAAATATGCATAATTTAAATAGCTACATTAAATAGCCTTTTACTTCATAAATCACTTCAACTCAATCATTACATTTTACAAACAACCTCATCATATGTCACTTGTGTTGGCGCTCAAAATTGTAACCTGAATTTTGAGCATTGTTGAGAAAACTAGGCCCTATAAACACTTTTTAATGAGATTGTACTCGACTATACCTTGGAGGCCTAAGAGGTGTTCAATGCTTCTACCACCTTCCATTCAACCTATCCACTTGTTCCGTGAAGTTAAATTGATGTTTTGAGCCTTTTCGTGAAGTCCCATTTAGAGCAAATGTCAATTTTGCATTTTCACCTAAGTGTCAAATAGCTACAAGAGGTTATGTGAGCAAGTGAATATCTCACACCTAGAAATGTTTTGTGATTTACTGCTTTGGGAGTGTCTAGTTTCCATACCCAAGAATCTATGTTTTAGATTTTAAGCCATTTTGAGTCCGTTTGCCTAGGTTTTGAATCCCTCAAAGTTGGCAGTTTATTGTTTTCATGTTGATGCACATTGCACATAATTCTAGGAAGCCTTGTTTGACGAGTTATAAATTTTGACCAGTTGAAACAAATGTTGAAATTCTTTTTGTGTTGCATTTTAGATGTCAGAGACTTGTTATGTTTCAACTTTCATCTTGTGACGAATCTGTTTGATTAGTTTTGAAATGTGATTCCAAACGCAATTGTTGAAACGTGATTCGAAATGCAATTTCTATCTTTTACTAGTGTCAGCATTTGTAGATTTGTCAGTACCCTTGTTCATGATGTTATATCTTGAAATCCATGAATTCTTAGATCAAATGGATTGTACCACTATGTTTTACTCCAAAAATACTTTAAGTCTGTCAGTTTGCAAATTTTGACAAATCCATTTGCACACTTTTCCAGGTCAATTCCATTTGTCAAAAATACTTTTATGACATTGTTTCCAATCTGCAAATCCAGGTAGCTCACTTTGACCGCTTTCCATTGGTGAATATTATTCGTCATGAGCATAAAATGCAGATTCATATTCTACTCATGACAGAGAACCAATGCTCCAAGTTTCGATCTCCCAAGTGTCAGTTTGCCTTATTTTCAAAGCCAAATTCGAACCCAGTTTATTGTTTTTTGACATGTTTTCTTGCACGTAGTTCTAAGAGGTCAACTTTGACAGTGAATATCTCTTAACCCCAAATTCATCATGAGATGAGATTTAATAAGGTGAAAGTATGTGGAGCAAAGAGTTAGTGTGCTATTTTTTAGAGCCCGATTAGGTGTGTGGATCAATTTTTAAGGCCAGTCAACTGACCTCCTGGCGCAAAGTTGACAATCTACAAAAAGGTGATAAAATGAGTTTTTAATGGCAGAGCAATGCTCAAATTTGAATCTAGTCATTTCAAGATGTTCAATAGATCAATTTGAGATGTCAAGTGATAGAAAATGGAATTTTTTTTAAACAAACCCACTTGGGGCCGACTAATTTCATCAATTTGTTATGGCATCCAAATTATTTCAAATATGGGTTAATTTTCAGTAGCACTTGCAAGGTTGTATGAAATGTTCATGAGGAAGAGGTTGCAGACAATAATAAGGTGTCCTCACCTAGGGCTTCCAAGCTTCCTCACGTGTGTCTCAGAGTTGATCCTTTTCCTAGGAAGCAAATCAATAACAAGAGTTCTTCAAGGTGTCCTCGTCCTCCTCATCAGAATAATGATTTAACAAGCAATGCCTCATTGAAAAATGGTAAACTTGATGCTTCAAACATCCCTATGGAAAGAAACGAAGCTGAGGAAAATGCAACTGTAAAAGCTTCCAAGCCTTCTGATGAATATAAAAAAATTTAATGCTTGATAACAAAATTAAAAGGGTTGAGCAAGGTTTAATTGCAAAGGGTAAGGATGATTGATAGAAAAAAAAAGAGAACAATTATTGGTCCTTTGAATATTAATTATCCTACACCAAGCAACCATGTTAAAGATGTTCATCATGATGAGATTATTTCTAGAGCACTGGAGGGCCTTTCCATTAATTATGCTTCAGAATTGTAGTGTGTCCCATGAATAAATATATTTACTCCTACAAGTGCTCTTTACAAAAACTTAAGGATTTGTTGCTTATTTTTCAAAGCTGCATGGGAGCATTATTGTTTCTTTGCTCGGCATTGCTTTCAAGGGGACTAGATCTAGTTCAAGCTAATAAGGATGATCCAGGTCACCCATTAGTCATTGCTCCTTTTGGGCATGCATCATAGGAGATTGTAATTTTATTACTTTGTGGAAATGCAGCCTCCAATGCTTTTAATGAGCCACCAAAGGAGAACAGGGGAGCAGCTATGAAAAGTAGGTGCCATGTTATAGAAGAAAAGCCGCAACATCAAGCCAAATGCATTAAAGAAAACACCCACATTTTAGGACAAGAAACCCATGTTCAGTAGTAGGGGCCCTTGAGAATAAGACATGTACACACACTGTGGAGATTAAGGAATGTAAATAATTCAATTCAATAGCCGACATAAGAAATAAAATTGCTCAGCGAGATGCAGTGATGAAATGAGAAATGTGGATGTTGAGTCGGGCAAAGTTGGAAGCCAATCCTCAAGTCTTCTAGAGTGTATTCCATGGGTCCTCCTCTATATTTTTGGTGCACTCCTTGCCACATCTTGGGTATTTTGTTCACTACTTCGCTTACCACTTTTGTTCAATCATCTTTCCACATTGCATGATTTCCCCTAGTTGTGCCACTAAACAATGAAGCAATTCACAAAAAGGAAAGATAGACGCCTTTGAAGGTCAGAAAACCAAGCTGCAAGAACCAAGCCACAGTTAGTTAAAGAGAGACTCACATGATTGAAGGGGAGATCTACATTTTGAAATGAGATGCTATAGAAAGAACAACTATTGTCAATGGGAGCTACATCTACTTTGTACTAGAGACTGGCATATTGGCCATGAATTTTCAATTTTTCTTTTGAAAAGTGTATGTATTTCTTTAAGATTGCAATGGTTTTGGATGTTGTCACCAGTCAGGAAGGCTTACCTACTATTATTACTACATGTTTAACATTTGACACAAGAAAAATGGCACAGAAGCATGCAACTTAAAGAGCCCCATGCAGGGCATGTCACACTATGAAATGAAAAGACATTCAAAGCAACCTACAACAAGAAAAGCCCACACAGAGATCTCCACATATGAAAAGCAGAGGATCTTGAAGAATAAAAAGGAACCTACCCAGCACTGTTTACACATAAAACAAAAGAAGGAAGCCACATAGTACAGAATACATGGAAAACATTCAAAGGAAAATATCCCACATCATTTGTATGTTAGAATATTTTGTTGTTTAAATACTTGCATAGTCAGTATGACTTGCATCTTAAAGGTCACACCCTTTTAAAAGAGGCAAGTGTATGCAAGTGGGCCTAGACGGCAGTAGTTGGACACTGTCAAAAGTAATAAATTTTGAACAGAACTCTTCGATAAAGAGGATGACATCATCACCAAAAAGTCTCAAAATTTGACTTGTTGCTATGTTGCTAGTCAAAAAATCTAGGATTTTTGGCTAGCGATATAGCGAGTCGCTAAAAAAACATGAAAATTTGGTAGATATAGGTGGGTCCCACCTATAGGATCTCTCAGCGACCCAAGGAGTGACAAGTGGCAACTGTATAGTGAAGGCAGTAACGAGATGTTGATGTGTAATCTGAGTGATTGAGATCATGACATGTGGATTGTGCGGCATTCACTATATCGCTAACTGAAATTTCTCACCAGTTAAGCATAACGACATAGCGAATATGACATGGCATCCAGGTGGTGTGCTCACATGGCGACAAGTAGGACCAACTATGTAGTGACATGGCATAGTGAGGTAGAAAAATAGAAGACCAATTAGATCGTGACATGTGTCACCAACCTGGTCAATAGGTTTGACCCAAATAGAGAATGGTGGAGACTTTTGGAAAATTCAAATTTTAATATTCTATTAATTTTCCCCCAAAAAATCATCGTGTAGTTCCTTTTTAATAAAGTTAGAGTTTTTATATAGTTAAAACTATATAAAAGGGATTTTTTTTGCAAAATGCCATGGAAACCATGAACACAGACCTGAACTTTAGAGGGCCACATCAGGGGCAATTTTTAACCAAAATGGGTGGTCCAATATACCACCGGAACCAAAACGAGATGAAATTTCTGAATCTAAAGTCAGTTTTTGCATAGGTCCTCATTGGTTCACACTGGAGGCCAATTTGTAAAATTTGGGGCATGGGTGGTAAAACAAGAAAATTTGATCAATGAGCATCAGAGTTTGTTAAAGAGCATATTTGAATACCTTTTGAAGATTGATTGTGGTAAAAATAAGCTAGAAAAGAATATATTGCATTCTGAAGGTTAATTCAACTAATTTTCACTTTTTACTGTGAATTCATTTTAACATCAGAATTAGTTACTTTCTTTAGTCATTATGTTTTGAAATATTTTTGCATTTGGGAGGCTAAATGATGAAGATTTGATTCACCTATTGAAGAGAGAGGGGGTAGAAAGAGATTTTTTCATCTTCTTAGGAATGAATTCTGAGTGGAAACATGTCAAATGCAGAGCAGATTCGAGAATTCACTTCTTCCTATATCATTCCCTTTCTTTCTCATTGTTTTGGTTCCAGTCTTTTGGAAAAAAATTGCACACTACTGTGATACCAAGGTTTTGGTTCCAGTCTTGATGCATTCCCAATATTGTGAAACCATTTTCTTTAGCATATTCTCTCTTGTATGAATAGCATTAGGAAGGATAATACAGATAGTTCAGATCTATTAGGTGTTTTTTGTGTTTTTATTTCGTGCATATGAATGTATAATTTCAAGGAAATTAATACAAAGAATAGCAAATGGTTGAGTTTCATCTTGAATCTTGTCTCATTCATTAGTGATCTTCAATGTTTTATAATCTTTGACATAGAGCCAAGGTTGTAAGTGTAGTCCCTTAAGGCTGTATGTTATTTCATTGTTTCCTGTGACTCAAAGGGTTATGTAAATGCTTCAGGGAAATCAACAGGGTTGTGAGGTTACTGATGGGGATATCATGTATGAATGAGGTTTAAATTGAACATTGATGTCTATTTACAAGTTGAATAGATAGATCGTATATCTGAATATATAAATAAGTATCAGATATCCATATTTATGCATTTGATTCATGGATTTGCCCAATGGATTAGGCACTAGTCAGCTACAGGATCATTAAAGTCTTACTGCTGCATACCTGAGGGTTTTTTGAATTCAATATTATTAATCAAAATCATTTTAGTATTTCATGTCTTGTAGTGGGCTAAAAAGGATTAACCCTCACTCAACTTGTGAATTTCATAGATTTGCATTTAGCTATTGTAGATCTATGTCATTTCATGAGTTATTAGGAGATATAAGGGGTTTATATCTGTAGTAATTAGGTTTAGATTTATGTCTTAAATGCATTGGTACCATATCTCAGAACCTCATGGTTAAGTTGCCTAGGTCTTGTAGAGCCTAAAGTAAAGAAGGAGTTATGCATTATAGTTGACCCAATACTGTAGTCAGGTGCATTCATCATAGGAAGTTGCTAGCCTTAGATGCATTTTTCTTGTTTCTTGGTTGTTTTCAAAAATTTTTAATATGGAGCCAACAAAATGGCAACTCTGTTGGGGAATGCATACAGAAGAAGCTAAAATCTTTGGCATGAAACAGATTGGATACAACAAATATATATCAAGAACTGTTTCTTATTTCCTTGCTGAATTTTCATGCACCCCAGCAAGTTTTTATCCATTTGTAGCAGTAATTTCAAGGTTGAATATAGATTGTGTTACTAGGTTTTATTTCTAGTTAATTCAACCAGTTGTGGTTTTCATAATACTGTTGAAAATTCAGAGTCAAAATTATTTTAATGGGTTTTCTCTCTTCAAGGTGTTTAAAGTTTTGCAAAGTTCTAGAAAGTGACAATTCAATTTAGATCTGTAGTGTTGTGAATTATGTTTTAAATCTTTCTCACAATTGTGAGTGGTGACTCTCTAAAGGATCTCTATACCAATGTAGATTGGTTACCTATAATTATTTTGAAGAGCTTTTAGTTGAACTAGGTAGATCTGAAAGTTGTGTCAAATTTTTAAAATAAGAAGAGAGCATATAAGTTTCTGATCGATAAGTTTAGAAGTGTTTTTTGATCTATTGTCATAAGTTTTGAAATGATAAAAAATTAACCACAATTATGATTTCATTTAGTTCTCCTCAAGGAGATGGAAACTCTATAAAGGATATGATCAGTGGTGTGAAGAATTGAGAACAACATCAGGCCAATCAATAGATCAGTGGTTTCATGCAGCAACACTTGAGGTATTTCATTTTCATGATACTTTTCTTGTCATGAAAGAAAGTAAGTTTTACATATGTGTTCTCCATCAAGTGAAGTTTCAACACTAAGAAGAGGAGAATAGTTTTAAGGTTTTATACACTTCATTAGATTGAGTTTCAACTGATTATATTTAAGTTTGTGAAGTGTATTTGAAGTGTTCATTTGGTAGAATGTGTGTAGATTTGCTGCAAATTACAAATCAGAATTATTGGTGAATGAGGTTCAATTTTTTTGGTAGGATGTCAAGATTCATTTAACCTAAGATGCAGTCAGTTAGTAAAGTTCCTATATCTATTTCTACCAAGCGATATATGCCATTATGATTTGATGGTATTCATGGTTTCCCGAATGTCATTCCTAATGATGTTAAAAAAAGTTTGCTTAAGTTTAATGGGGACCATATTGTTTCAGCTAGTCATCATGTTGAATTGTTTAGTGATTTGATGGGTGACTTTGAGATTTCTCATGAGGACGTGCACATGAAGTTATTTGTCCAAACCTTACAAGGTGATGCTAGAGATTGGTTTACTTTTTTACCAGCACATTCTATTTCATCTTGGAATCAATTGCATTCTGCCTTCATGGACCAATTTGGAGAATGGGTAAGCATATCTGATTCTTATGATAAGTTCTTGAAGATTCATATTCAGAGTGATAAACTTGTCCCTCAATTTAACATTAGATTTTTGAGATTTTTGAATAAAATCCCTGAGAGTTATAGACTTGATGATCAAATGTGTTTAGTAGCATATTTTGATGCATTTGACAAGAAAATGAATTATCTACTAAGGGATAAAGAACCAAAGACATTATATCAAGCTTTTATGACCACTACAGATATTGAGAATAATATGAAGTATGGATTGATTAGAGGTCATTTTTTTATGAATGATTGTCAGTATAATGTGTTTGAAAGAAAAGTGCAATATAGTGTTGATTCTTCAATTTCAAATAAGCATATCAATACCCCTACTGTAGGTTTTAATCAAGCGAAAAATTCAGATTAGAATATGTGTATAAGTAAGGTTAGTTTGGTTACAAATGATGACACACATGTTCATGATGTTACAATAGTAGGATGTATCTCAAACTTTGATAGGGTTCAACACTATGTTGATTTTATGAATCAAGGTTTAGTTACAATAGCAAGTTCTTCTCAAGATGATTAAATGTATGATGATGCAACTAACACTTCAAAGTTTGAGGTTGCTTCACCTATATCTCAATTTTGTGCAAGTGAGGAGGCTAAGAGTTATCTCTATGATCATGAGTTTAATGTTGCTGATCTGACATGTTATGGAGAGATAACACAAGATGAAGAATGTCAGTCACATTTATCTCAGTCACAATTAGAGGAACAAAGCACATATGTTTGTAATGTTTCAGTAGTGGATGATAAGATAGATTCACTTGATCAATCAGATACACAAGAAATGAATTATCTTATTGAGAGATTGCATTATGTTGAGAATGTTATAAAGGTTGAAGTTGAAATATATGCATCTCAATATGAGTACGAAGATGCTGAAAGTCATCTTTCAAGTGATGATAATGAAGTTGTTGATCTAGTATATTATCAAGAGGTGTCATACGAAGTTGATGATGAGAGTTGTCACTAGAGTCAAGGAGAGGACAATGCTAGTATGTGTTCATCTTCATGTGAGTCAGATGCAAATTGGGAAGAAGAAAGTAATGACGAGAGTGAGTATTCTTATGTTAGTAAAGGTATGAGTCCAATTTCTAAATTTGAAAGTGAATCCCTAGTTCAGAGTTATACAAGTCAGGTAGATATTGAAAATTGTGAAGAGTTGTTAACACAATACAAGGATAAAGAAATTGTTTATAAGGACAGATTACCTAATTGTGTAGATGAATGTCTTGAGAATGAATGTAGTAATGATCAGTATATGAGTGATCGTAAGATTGATGCATCAACACCTATTAGTAAGATACATGATGATTTGCTTGCAAGACATTTGAATCACCTACACCAAGATAATGAAAGTCACTTTGATTTATATTCTACATGCTTCGTTGATGGAGTAGAAAGTGAGTCTATATGTAGTTCTGATTTTTCTTCACATGATGAAAGCCTCCATGAAGACAAAATGGGTAATGGTTTTAAAGTGTATACTAACGCTTTATATGATGAAAATCTTGATGATGATCAACCCATTTTTTGTCAAAACATTCAAAGAGGGTCATTGCATGGAGTTATCAATCCTTTGTTTGAAGAGAACATGGACGGTTCAGATTTAGTTGAGGATGATTTTGATGATGATACTTTATCCTACTGCTGTAAGAAATTAGATTGTTCTTCTTCCGAGTTTGATAGTGAAACTGATGATTATGTTGCATCCCATGATATGAATAACAAGGTGTTTGATGAGGTTGTTAATGAAAATCAGTATGCACCTTGCAATGAGTTTTATGATGAACTCTCTAATGTGAAGACTAATCTATTTTCTGATTGTGAAGAGCCATTTGAAGATTGTGGATTAGCTTTAGATTCTGACATTGATGAAATGTATGAGTACAAGTCAGAGTGTTCATTTGAGTATTATCAGGTTATACATAAGGATACATATTTTCAAGGTATGTGTGACCTTTTTTTCCATGTTGAGTATGATGTCTTTACATTTGAAGTTGATAGCATGCATGAATTAGTAAATGAAGAAGATTTTCAGTTTCAGTCTGATATATTTGAGCATGTTGATCAATACTTTCATAATGAACAAGTTGTAGAGAATGAAGTAAGTTTTTACATGCATTATGGAAGTAAGGATGTAGGTTCAGTTTTGCCAAGTGATTCATTTTATGCTGTATATCTAATTGGTGAAATTGATGCAAGTAGTAATTTCAATTTACCTCATGAGCAAAGGAATAAAAATTAGGTATACGAAAGAGGTAAACAATTTTGTTGAAGTTCGGTGGCCCTGGGCCATCGTTTGTAAATAGTAGTGTTAGTTGTTCCTGTTTTCAATAAAGCTGTTCGAGAGAAGTTTTTGTAGTTCAGGTGTGTAGTCTGCTTCTCCCAGAGATCTAAAATCTTTCCATGCATGCAAGGGACATGCATCCCCAAATAGAGCCACTATTGGCACTCAAAATTGTAGCCTGAATTCTGAGTACTGTTGAGAAAACTAAGCCCTATAAATACTTTTTAATGAGATTGTACCCGACTATACCTTTGAGGCCTAAGAGGTGTCCAATGTTTCTAATACCTTCCATTCAGCCTATCTGCTTGTTCCATGAAGTTAAATTGATGTTTTGAGCCTTTTCATAATGTCCCATTTTGAGCAAATGTCAATACTGCATTTTCACCTGTGTCAAATAGCGACAGGAGGTTATGTTTGCAAGTGAATATCTCACACCTAAAAATTTTTTGTGATTTACTACTTTGGGAGTGTCTAGTGTCCATACCCAAGAACCTATGTTTCAAATTTTGATTTGTTTCAAGTCTGTTTGCCTAGGTTTTGAATCCCTCAAAGTTGGTAGTTTACTGTTTTCATGCTGATGCACATTGCACATAATTCTGGGAAGCCCTGTTTGATGAGTTATAAATTTTGACCAGTTGACCCAAATATTGAAATTATTTTTGCATTGCATTTTAGACGTTAGAGACTTGTTATGTTTTAAGTTTCATCTTGTGATGAATCTGTTTGATTAGTTTTCAAACACGATTCCAAACATAATTTCTATCTTTTATTGGTGTCATCATTTGCAGATTTTTCAGGACCCCTATTCATGATGTTATATCTTTAAATCCATGATTTCCTAGATCAAATAGATTGTACCACTGTGTTGTACTCCAAAAAATATTTTAAGTGTGTCAGTTTGCAAATCTTGATGAATCCATTTGCACACTTTTCCAAGTCAATTCCACTTGCAAAAAACACTTTTCTGACATTGTTTCCAATTTACAAGTCTAGGTAGCCCACTTTGACTACTTGTCATTTGTACCTAGTTATTCATCATGAGCCTAAAATGAAGATTCATACTCTCCTCGTGACAGAGAACCAATGCCCCGAGTTTCGATCTTCCAAGTGTCAGTTTGCCTAGTTTTCAAAGCCAAATCCAAATCCAGTTTATTGTTTTCTGACATGTTTTCTCGTAGGTAGTTCTGAGAGGTCAAATTTGATAGTGAATATCTTTTGACCCTAAATTTTTTATCAGACAAGATTCGATAGGGTGAAATTATGTGGAGCAAAGAGTTAGTGTGCCAGTTTTCAAAGCTCAGTCAGGTGTTTGGATCAATTTTTAAGGCCAATCAACGGACCTCCTAGCGCAAAGTTGACAATCTACAAAAAGGTGATAAAATGAGTTTTTAATGGCAGAGCAATGCTCATATTTGAATCTAGTCATTTCAAGATGTTGAATAGATCAATTTTAGACATTAGTTGATAGGAAACAAAATTTTTTTTAGTCGGACCCACCCGGGGCCGACTAATTTCATCAATTTGTTATGGCATCCAAATTGTTTCAAATATGGGTTAATTTTAAGTAGAATTTGCAAGGTTGTATGAAATGTTTGAGTTTTATCTTGTGAAATGTTCACGAGGAAGAGGTTGCAGACAATAATAAGGTGTCCTCACCTAGGGCTTCCAAGCTTCCTCGTGTGTGTCTCAGAGTTGATCCTTTTCCTGGGAAGCAAGTTAATAACAAGAGTTCTTCAAGGTTTCCTAGTCCTCCTCATCAGAATAATGATTTAACAAGAAATGACTCATTGCAAAATGGTAAACTTGATGCTTCAAAAATCCCTGTGGAAAGAAAATAAGCTAAGGCAAATGCAAGTGTAAAAGCTTCCAAGCCTGCTGATGAATATAAAAAATTTTAATGCTTGATAACAAAGTTAAAAGGGTTGACCAAGGTTTAATTGCAAAGGGTAAGGATGATTGATTAAAAAAAGAGAGAGCAATTATTGCTACTTTGAATATTAATTATCCTAAACCCAACGATCGTGTCAAAGATGTTCATCATGATGAGAATATTTCTAGAGCACTGGAGGGCCTTTCCATTAATTATGCTTTAGAATTGCAGTGTGTCGCACAAATAAATATATTTACTCCTACGAGTGATCTTTACATAAAATTAAGGATTTGTTGCCTATTTTTTAAAGTTGTATTGGAACATTATTAGTTCTTTTCTCAGCATTGCTTTCAAGGGGACTAGATATAGTTCAAGCTGATAAGGATGATCCAGGTCACCCATCAGTCATTGCTCCTTTTGGACACGCATCATAGGAGATTGTAATTTTGTTACTTTGTGGACATGCAGCCTCCAATGTTTTTAATGAGCCGCCAAAGGAGAACAGCGGAGCAACTATGAAAAGTAGATGCCCACACACATTAAAGAAAATGCCCACATTTTAAGACAAGAACCCCATGTTCAGTAGCAGGGAACCTTGAGAATAATACTTTTCCATGCATTCTGGAGATTAAGGAATGTAAAGAAGTCGATTCAACAGCCCACGCCGCAAATAAAATTGCACAGTGAGATGCAGTGATGAAATGAGAAATGTGGATATTGAGTTGGGTAGAGTTGGAAATCGATCCTCAAGTCTTCTAGAGTGTATTCTGCGGGTCCTCCTCTATTGTTTTTGTGCACTCCTTTTCACATCGTGGCTATTGTGTTCACAGCTTCACTTGTTGCTTTTGTTCAATCATCTTCCCACATTGCATGATTTCCCCTAGTTGTGGCACTAAACAATGAAGCAATTCACATAAAAGCAAGGTAGATGCCTTTGAAGGTCAAAAAACCAAGCCGCAGTCAATTAAAGAGAGACCCGCATGATTGAAGGGGAGATCTACATTTGGAAAGGAGATGCTAAAGTAGGAACAACTATTATCAATGGGAGCTACATATGCTTTGTAATAGAGACCGTCATATTCATCACAAATTTTGAATTTTTCTTTTGAAAAGTGTACGTATTTCTTTGAGATTGCAGTGGTTTTGGATGTTGCCGGTATTCAGGAAGGCTTACCTACTGTTATTACTACATGTTTGACATTTGACACTAGAAAAATGGTACAGAAGCATGCAACTTAAAGAGCCCCACGCAGGGCATGTCATGCCATGAAATGAAAAGACATTCAAAGCAACCTACAGCAAGAAAAGCCCACACAGAGATCTCTGCATATGAAGAGCAGAGGATCTTGAAGAATAAAAAGGAACCTGCCTAGCATCGTTTATGCATAAAACAAAAGAAGGAAGCCACACAGTGCATAATACATGGAAAACATTCAAAGGAAAATATCCCACATCATTTGTATGTTAGGATATTTTGTTGTTTAAATACTCCCACAGCTAATATGACTTCCATCTTAAAGGTCACACCCTTTTAAAAGGGGCAAGTGCATGCAGGTGGGCCGGGATGGTGGTAGTTGGATGTTGTCAAAAGTAATAAATTTTGAATAGAACTCTTTGGTAAAGAGGATGATGTCATCACCCAAAATCTCAAAATCCAGCTAGTCGCTATGTCGCTAGCCAAAAAATCTAGGATTTTCGGCTAGCGATATATCGAGTTGCTGAAAAACCATGAAAATCTAGCAGACAGAGGTGGGTCCCACTTGCAGGATCCATCACTGACCTAGGGAGTGACAAGTGGTAACCATACAGTGAAGGTAGTGACAAGATGTTGATGTGGAATCTAAGTGATTGAGATCGTGACACATGGACGATCATGTGGCATTTGCTATGTTGCTAACTAAAGTTGCTCACCGGTTAAGCATAGCGACATAGCAAGTATGACATGGCATCTGAGTGGTGTGCTAACATGGTGGCGAGCAAGGCCAACTATGTAGTGACATGGCATAGTGAGGTGGTAGAACACAAGACCAATTAGATCATGACACGTGTCATCAAGCTGGTCAATAGGTTTGACCCAGATAGAGAATGGTGGATATTTTTTGAAAATTCAAATTTTAATATTTTATTAATTTCCCCCGAAAAAATCATCATGCAGTTCCTTTTTAATAAAGTTGGAGTTTTTATATAGTTAAAACTATATAAAAGGGATAAATTTTTGCAAAATGCCATGGAAACCATGAACAAAGACCTAAACTTCAAATGGCCACATGAGGGGCAATTTTTAACCAAAATGGGCACTCCAATATACCACCGAAATCAAAACGAGATGAGCTTTCTGAATCTAAAGTTAGTTTTTGCACAACTCCTCACTGGTTTGCACTGTAGGTCAGTTTGTAAAATCTGGGGCATGGGTACCAGAACAAGCAAATTTGATCACTGAGCATCAAAGTTTGTTAAAGAGCATATTTGAATACCTTTTGAAGCCTGACTTTGGTAAAAATGAGCTAGAAAAGAATATATTGCATTCTTAAGGTTATATTCAACTGATTTTCACTTTTTATCATGAATTCATTTTAACATCAGAATCAGTTACTTTCTTTCATCATTACATTTTGAGATATTTTTGCATTTGGGAGGCTAAATGATGAAGATTTGATTCACCTATTGAAGAGAGAGGGGGTAGAAAGAAGTTTTTTCATCTTCTTGGGAATGAATTCTGAGTGGACACATGTCAGATGTAGAGCAGATTTGAGAATTCACTTCTTCCTATATCATTCCCTTTCTTTCTCATTGTTTTGCTTCTAGTCTTTCAGAGAAAATTTGCACACTACTATGATACCAGGGTTTTGTTTCTAGTCTTGATGTATTCCCAATCCTGTGAAACCATTTTCTTTAGCAATTCTCTCTTGTATGAACATCATCAGGAAGGATAATATAAATAGTTTAGATCTATTAGGTGTTTTCTATGTTTTCATTTTGTGCATATGAATGTATAATTTCAAGGAAACTAATACAAAGAACAACAGATGGTTGAGTTTCATCTTGAATCTTGTCTCCTTCATCAGTGATCTTCAATGTTTTATAATCTTTGACATAGAGCTTTGGTTGTAAGTGCAGTGCCTTAAGGCTATATGTTATTTCATTTTTGCTTGTGACTCAAAGGGTTATGTAAATGCTTCAGGGAAGTCAACAGGGTTGTGAGGTTACTAATGGGGAAATCATGTAAGAATGAGGTTTAAATTGAACATTGATGTCTATTTACAAGTTGAATAGATAGATCGTATATCTAAATATATAAATAAGTATCAGATATCTATATGTATGCATTTGATTCATGGATTTACCAATGGATTAGGCACTTTTCATCTATAGGATCATTAAAGTCTTACTGCTGCATACCTGAGGCTTTGTTGAATTCAATATTATTAATCAAAATCATTTCAGTATTTCATGTCTTGTAGTGGGTTGAAAAGGATTAACCCTCACTCAACTTGTGAATTTCATAGATTTGCATTTATCTACTGTAGATCTGTGTCATTTTATGAGTTATTAGGCGATATAAGGGGTTTATATCTGCAGTAATTAGGTTCAGATTTATGTTTTAAATGCATTGGTACCATATCTTAGAACCTCAAGGTTAACCTGCCTAGGTCTTGCAGAGCCTGAAGTGAAGGAGTTATGCCTTATAGTTGGCCCAAGACTACAGTCACGTGCATTCATCATAGGAAGTTGCTAGGCTTAGATGCATTTTTTTGGTTTCTTGGTTGTTTTCAAAACTATTAAATTAGGAGCCAACAACTTGAACAAACCTATCATGTACAACATGAGGGACAAATCCACAAAATTAAATCTTAAAATGTTACAATAGTACAAAGCTCATGGAACACACGTGGGATGAATATACATAATCAAGTATTAACCCTTTCCAACATTCCAACTTTATTATAATAATTTACTAGTCAAAGTCCAACAAATTGGAATGCAATGACTATAAGTATTCTTGGGTATCTATTATAGGCAACCATGATTTGGAAGCAAATTAAGACTATTAGTCTTGTAGCCAGGAAAATGAGCTCAATAAACACTTTTGAGATGGTCATCTCATGATGATCATGGATAAATCATTTCTAGGTTCTCTTACTTGTTTTAGAATATACTAACTATATTTCATATTGATCAACTGTAGAAAGAAACTTATTTGAAAAGAATTGTTTCCTGTGACACTACGTCAATAATTTAAGAAAGGACACATGAGAGTGTCTTGTTTTATAGTTTGAACCCAAAATAGATAAGGCAATAAAAATTGTAAGAAGGAAAAGAACCAAATAAACATAATCTCATGAGGGTACAACCCTCTATACTATACTCTATAAGGCTACAATATGACCAATCATCTTATAGGGTGATTCTAGAACTTGTTCTTTACTATTCAAAGCATAAGCTGAACCTACCCAATATATACCCGCATCAATTCCAATGTATTGAGAACCTTTTCAAGTGACCACATCAATGCTCCATATACTCTCATTAGCTACAATGACAATCAATAGATGGAATAAATAACTACAGAAGCAAAGAGATTAGAAGCACCATGCCTTGGTTGCCAGTGTTAGCAATGCAGTGGTGAAGACTCAATATCAAAACTAATACTACCACATTACCTTGGTCAATATGCGATCTTGTGTCTTTTCCATATCCTTTGAATTTCCATTGTTGCTACTAGTAGCCCATTAGCAATGACAAGGATTGCAAAAATAATTACAAAATAACTAGGTGTGCACCAAAAGCTTCCATGGATGCTAGAAAACAATCGAATATACCCCATCCATAACAACAATTGTGGCATCCTACCATACAGGGATCATTGCTGTTGACTAATGAATAGAGCACTATCAGACCTCCAATACCTAGAATTATGAAAAAAAATCCTACATTTCAAATTGAGCGGCATTTTAAAAATATTAGTGACCAATAACTACTCATAGGGTGGCTACAAACTCAGTGGGTTACCACGAGAATAAATTATTTATTTCATAAAATTACTATATCTACTCATTCAAGAATCAATAGATCTAGTATTGTTCTCTAAGCTATACTATGATGAACATAGCAATGCCATAGGAAATGCATTGATTCTAAATGTTATCTCAAGGGATAGTGAAAAAAAGTTGATATGTCTCTGCTTGTTTCCACTGATGAAGAATAGATTTATTTCATGGTGTGTAATGATTACACATGCAAGTCTTATTTAATTGACTTGAATGTTAATGTAATGGTATATGTTAAGAAGAGTACCAATGCTGTTGAATTACCATGTGGATGTAGGTGGAGGTTTGGGTAAGCCAAGACATGGATAGAGGGGGTTATAAATTGTAGACTGTAGATTACATGTTGACATCATCCACTCCAACTCCCAAGTGATGGTAGCTACAAATTCTTCTACTCCACATCCTTGGGGTTGCTGATTGAGATAAGCTTGGAAAATCCTCTATGGTTGACATTGTGTTGTGTTGTGTTGATAGTCATTTAAAGTTCATTTCATTGTGTTTAAATATTGGATGTAATGCCTTAGTAATAGTTCATAGGAATAATGAAATAGAAAAATGAATGATGAAATTATTGTTGTAAGTAAAGACCCTGTGATCGCTATTAATAATGCCTATGCATGATGTGTGTAAAAACACTTAGTTACTAGTTCTTGTGACTAGGAGTGAACCAAAGATCATACACTTTGGTCTTAACGCTTCCAAATAGACAACATCTCAAAATTTTATAAGAAGGGTTCTATAAGTTTATGATTTGGATATAAATTTGTTTTGGAGTTTATCTAAAATAATTACAAATGACAAAACAAATAAAAGATAAAAGCATGTTAGTCATAATATCATTATTGGTAACAATGTTCCAAATGCAAAGAATTATTTGTTTGAGCTTCTAGAAATGATCAAGTAGCTTACTGAATGGCTTGATGAGTCTTGGAAACTTCTCCCATTGTATCCTTGCTTTCGCTAGTTTGAAGTTTATGGTTACATGCACACAATCATGATTTTACATCGCAAAGCATTTACATTCTAACAATTTTTTGTGTTCTTTCATTACATTTTGATCTAAACAACAAATTCTAAACTTTCACTTATTCAAATTACTAATCTGAAAATGGTCCCTATTAAAGAGTCTAATATAAATTCAAATAATGTATCTAGATTCTAAACAAATCAAAACATAAAATCTATGATTTAAACTTATCTCATCACTTACACATAATAACAATACCCACCTTGTCATGTGGATAGTCTTGGGGGAGAGGTTGCAACATTATATTTGGATCCAATTGATCACTCTATCTCTCTCTCACTCTCTCCCTATTCAATCAAATGAGCCAGCTAGATCTGCTCTACATTTTAATTCTCAAGTATTGCCTCATGGTCTGACTTGCAAATTTTCCAAAGAATCTTATTATGTGGTTTTCCACCATATTTTATCAAGTGGACATTTGATGCAAAAACAAGGTTTGAATAAAGAAGAATCTTCCTCTTTGTTTGCCAATCCTTGAATAACCACAAGTTAGGGTTCTTCATAGAATATTGTCTAAGCCATGTGATGGTTACAACCATCGCACCGACATGGTACTCTATACCTTCACCATCTATAATCGAGTGATCCAATTTTTGTTTTCCTTGGACATAATGACACAAATAATAATCTATCCCTTCTTCATTTTCTTTAGGTGCAATAATAGAAAAAGCATGGCCTATAGTGACAAATGTACAAAATGTAGTCATTAATTTAGAAAATACTTAGGTAAAAGTTATAAAGTTACATTTTGAAATTACAAAGATATTTAAATATATATATTACTAGGTTGCACTAGATCAAACAAGCAGTCAAAGTCAATAGATGAATCCATCTCTACCATTTCCAGTGCTTGTGGGGGATGATAGGTGTTAGTTGGGTCCAAAACCCATATATCCCATTTGTCCACCCATTCAGTCGACTCACACTCATCCCAATTTTCCTCTGCACATGATGGACAATAACATGACATTTTTCATGTGTGGATACTCCATGAATCTACATCAGAGTTCTAAAAGAGTGCAACTCACTAGATCCTATTAGTGTGCAATAGTCCTCATATGGTGCAATGTTAGTATTATCTATCAACCAAAAATATCTATGAACTATAGACTCACCTTCCTTACTTAGACCCATTGTAGTGTTACACCACTAGATGATGGATTTTGCATTTTTCAATATTGCGCCATCTTTGTACTTGAGTTCTTCATGAACTAAATCTCTTTTGATGCATGCACCTACACCATCATGCTCTCCCTTTCCATGACCAACCTCTACGAAATTCCACATATATTGAATTCTACACAACCTATGCATCCTACTTAACCAATAGAACATTCATGCATTCTTGAATTGAGATGTACAATTGTCTAACCAAATAATGTGATGATGATATGCTATGCCCCTATTAGCCAAATCTCTATAAAATAGTTGAAAGAAACCCTATACAAACTCCATAGAATGTGATCAATCATCTCTGATGTAAAAATGACAGTCCCTCAAAATCTTCCTATCATCCTCTATACTTGTAAGTGAATGCATGAATGTTATGTGAAGAAATATGGAAACCTATTGAGAAGTATAATACTTTGCTTACACCTCATTTTGTGGTTGTAGTGTGTAGTTCTCTGCAAAGTCTACAACTGAAACAATGGTATCTAAAGGAAAGATATCCTTGCACAACTTGAATTGCAAATCCAACCATCGAACTCTATGTGTATGCCTTGCATACTCGTAAATAATATTTTCATGAAAAATCTTCGTGAACTCATACACTGGAATCTTTTCAATGACTAAAGCACATCTTTTACCTTGTTTCCCATCTTTTAGAGCATATGTCACTATCTTAAATTTTTCATAATCTACTATTTCATTTCCAACTGCATGTGTACTATCCATATGTTCACAAGTTGATAAAAGTTGCAAAGAACTACAAAATAAGCATGTACCATCCAAGAATGATGTCTTGTAAAATTGTTTGTCATCCCGTATTTCACATAAAATGTTGGATATGAATTCCCTTGAAGATCTTGGTGGCTCATTCATGTCGCAATCTTACAAAACAAACTTAGAATGCAAAAACACACATATATGCCTTAAAACATCAAAATGGTTAGAAAATTCAATATGTATCCTACAACAACAAGTTGTGCGTGTGTGATTTATCTTGACATAAAAAGGTTTACCCATATCAAAATATCTTTGACTTATTCAAATTTGAGGATACATACCAATAAATTTTGCAAAAAAATGTGTCTAAGTTGAGTCCAAAAAATGTTTTGCATGTGGGTCATGATTTCGGCTATCAATCCTCCTTCTTACAACATCTCTTTGATTAGGGGAAACATGTGTGTTATTTTTCTAAAAATCTTCAATGAATGATTTCAAAGATTCACTCTTTTTTTTATCCTTTTGTGGTAGCCTACTGCTAAATGTCCATAACTCATTTTTTGTTGGATCTTCCAATCTCTCACACCTTAGCATTTCTCTCCTTAGAGTACCTATACCAATTTTCAATGTTTTTCTTGTCTTTCTCATGAGTCAAGCTTTCTTTATTTGGGTACTTACTATTTTTTATGTAAGTACTTGTCTTGTGATATTACTATCTTTGGTGCATGATTTAGAACCCACTTTTTCATAAGCACTCATTAGATTCTTTACAATATTTTTTCATTTGAATCATCCATCATTCTTAGCCCAAGAATTTTCATGATAGGCCTAAATTTCAAATCCCTCATCATTTCAACAAATAATTGGCATTGATCTATAATATTTAATTCTTCAAAGAATAATCTCCACATACAATTAACTTTTCTTTGACAAGAATGCTTGCTAATCTTGTCAGGCATTGATTTCAAAATGTTAGTATTAATATCAATCAAATATTTTGGTCTTCTAAAAAAAATTCTATAAGGTATTATAATCTCTTCCATTCCCTCAACATTTTGAACATCAACATAAGGTTGGGTGTATTGCATACCTTGGACCAAAGATGATGTGCCTTAGCAATAAGATGCAAAAGATGGAATATCACCTACTTGATATGTTGATATTATGCCTTCAACATGACATGATGGAGTGTGTACATCATTGGATCTACAAATTAGTGTCTCTTCAACATGAAAGGATGATATGACTCCAACATTGGAAGATGATGTAGCTTCACAATTCAATTATCTTTCTTGAGCATAACAATCTCATTAGTTCTCTTTGTCTTTCCAATTCTTCCTCTTTGTTTCTTTGTATCGATGGTTATTGATCCTCTTTGAAAGTCAATTCTTCATTATTGCTTTGCAATTTTCTTTGTTCATGTAGTAATTTCATTTTATCTCTTTTAATTTCCAAATCTCTCTCCCTATCTTCGTTTGTTTGAGTTTTTGGTTTCTTCCTTGACATGATGATGATTTCTACATGTCAAATTATTCAAACATCTGAATTACTTACAATTTGTAAATTACAAATTATTCAAATACATATAAAAATTACAATTATTTTAATGAATACACAATATATATCAAATAACTTGCCAAATTTCTAAACATTTTGAAATAACATTTCATTCAAACATATAGATTTCAATAAATTCACTATATATTAAACAACATGTCAAGTTATAATCAAATTTGTATCTATATATCAACAAACAATATTTAAAAAGGATTTCACTAACCTTTTCTATAAAAAGAATATTCAAAAAGCCTTCAAATAGTGTATCCAATGATTGAATTTGGCGTTTGCTAGCTTCAAAAAGTCTTCAAATAGTGTTTGCTAACTTCCAACAACTTTAAACCCATGTTTTCTATCAAAACAATAGAATGCATAACAAAGAAAAAGTAGAGAATGGATGAAATGGGACCCAAACTTGCTTTGTGACCATTTTTGGGTGATTTGACATAGTGCATATGCACTATGTCAAAAAAAATCTCTCCCTATCCCACCATCCCCAATCCCCTACTCTTTCTCTCTCTCCCTACTCTCTCTCCCCTCTCCTATCCCCTACTCTCTCTCAGTCTCTCTCTCTCCTTTCCCATCCCTTACTCTCTCTCACTCTCCCTCTCCTACTCCCTCTCCCATCGCCTACTCTCCGTCTCCCTCTCCCATCACCTACTCTCTCTCACTCTCTCTCTCCCATCCCATACTCTCTCACTCTCTATCCTCTCCCATCCCCTACTCTCTCTTGCTCTCTCTTCCCTTCCATCCCCTACTCTCTCTCTCTCCTTCTCCCACTGCCTACTCTCTCTCACCCTCTCTCCTCTCCCATCCCCTACTCTCTCTATCTCACACACTCCCATCTCTCCCCTCTCTCTCTCTCTCTTGGGCTACTCTCTCTTCCATCCCCTAATCTCTCTCTCCCTACTCTCTCTCCCCTCTCCCATCCCATACTCTCTCTTTCTTTCCCTCTCCCACTAGCTACTCTCTCTCCCTCTCCCATCCCCTACTCTCTAGATCTCTCACACACACTCCCATTCTACCTCTCTCTCTCTCTCCCTCTCCCACTCCCTCTCCCACTGCCTACTATCTCTCTCTCACTCTCTACTCTCTCTCCCATCCCCTACTCTCACTCTCTCTCCCATCCCCCTACTCTCTCTCACACTCTCTCCCATCTCCTACTCTCACTCTCTCTCTCCAATCTCGTTCTCTCTTTGACACCCTGTACTCTCTCTCACTCTCTCACACTCTCTCCCATACCCTACTCTCTCTCTCTTACACACACTCCCATCCTCCCCTATATCTGTGTCTCCCACTCCCACTCCCTCTCCCACTGCCTACTATCTCTCTCTCTCACTCTCTCTCCCTCTCTACTCTCTCTCCCATCCCCTACTCTCACTCTCTCTCCCAACCTATTCTCTCATTCTCTGCCACCCCCACCTCTCTCTCACTCTCACACTCTCTCCCATCCCCTACTCTCTCTCTTACACACACTCCCATCCCCCTTCTCTCTCCCTCTCCCACACCCTTGCCCACCACCTAGTCTCTCTCCCATCTACTACTCTCTCTCTCTCTCAGGCTACTCTCTCTCCCCTCTTCCATCCCCTAAACTCTCTCTTTTATAGATACACACTCCCATCCCCCCTCTCTCTCCTCTCCCATCCCCTACTCTCTAGATCTCTCACACACTCTCCCATCCCCTCTCTCTCTCTCGCTCTCCCACTTCCTCTCCCACCACCTACCACTTCTCTCTCACTCTCTCTCTCTCTCTCTCCCACTCTACTCTCTCTCTCTCTCTCCCATCCCCTACTCTTACTCTCTCTCTCACACTCTCTCCCATCCCCTACTCTCTCTCTCTCTCTCTCTCTCTTACACACATTCCCATTCCCCCCCTCTCTCTCCTTTTCCCAGTTCCTCTCCCACCACCTACTCTCTCCCCTCTCCCATTTGCTACTCTCTCTCTTTCATAGACACACACACTCCCATCCCCCCTCTCTTTCTTCTCTCCCATCCCCTACTCTCTAGATCTGTCACACACACTCCCATCCCCCCTCTCTCCCTCTCCCTCTCCCTCTCCCACCACCTACTATCTCTCTCTCTCTCTCAAGTTCTCTCTTTTCCTCTCTACTCTCTCTCCCCCATCTATTACTCTCACTCTCTCTCTCCCATCCCCTAATCTCTTTCATACTCTCTCCCATCCCCTACTCTCACTCTCTCTCTCTCATCCCATACAAGCTCTCTCTGCCACCCCTACTCTCTCACACTCTCTCCCATCCCCTACTCTCTCTCTCTCTCTTACAAAAATTCACATTCTCCCTCTCTCCCTCCCTCTCCAACTCCATCTCCCACCACTTACTTTCTCTCCCCCATCCCCTACTCTCTCTCTCTTTCACAAACACACACACACTCCCATACCCCCTCTCTCTCCTCTCATATCCCTTGCTCTCTAGATTTGTCACACACACTCCCATCCCCCCTCTCTCTCTCCCTCTCCCACTCTCTCTCTCTCTCAAGTACTCTATCCCTCTCTACTCTCTCTCCCATCCCCTACTCTCACTCTCTCTCTCACACTCTCTCTCCCATCCCCTACTCTCACTCTCTCTCTACCACACCCTACTCTCTTTCACACTCTCACACTCTCTCCCATCCCCTACTTTGTCTCTCTTACACATATTCCCATTCCCCCTCTCTCTCTCCCTCTCCCACTCCCTCTCCCACTATCTACTCTATCTCCCCCATCCCCTACTTTCTCTCTCTCCCCTCTCCCAACCCCTAAACTCTCTGTTTTATAGATACACACTCCCATCCCCTGTCTATCTCTCCTCTCCCATCCCATACTCTCTAGATCTCTCACACACACTCTCATCCCCCCTCTCTCCCTCCCACTCCCTATCCCACTACCTATTGTCTCTCACTCTCACTCCCTCCCTCTCTACTCTCTCTCCGCCATCCCCTACTTTCACTCTCTCTCTACCACCCCAACTCTCTCTTACACTCTCACACTCTCTCCCATCCCCTACTCTCTCTCTCACACACACTTCCATCCCCCCCCTCTCTCTCTCTCTCTCCCTCTCCCACTACCTACTCCCTTTCTCTCCCATTCCATACTCTCTCTCTATCTCTCTCTCCCCTCTCCCATTCTCTACTCTCTCTTTCACACACACACCCATCCCCCCTCTCTCTCCTCTCCCATCCCCTACTCTATCTCTCGCTCACTCTCCCTCTCCCACTCCCTCTCCCATTGCCTACTCTCTCTCTCTTTCTCTACTCTCTCTGCCACTCCATACTCTCTCTTACATTTTCACACTCTCTCCCATCCCCTACTCTCTCTCTCTCTCTCACACACACACACACACACACACACACACACACACACACACACACACACATTTCCATCCCCCCTCTCTCTCCCTCTCCCACTGCCTACTCTCTCTCTCCTCCCTCTCCCATTCCCTACTCTCTCTCTTTCACACACATGCACTCCCATCCTCCTCTCTCTTGCTCTCCGTCTCCCACTACCTACTCTCTATCTTTCCCATCCTATCCCCTACTCTTAATCTCTCTCTCTCTAATCCTATACTCTCTCTCTCTCTCTCTCCCCATCCCCTACTCTCAATCTCTCTCTCCTATCTTGTACTCTCTCTTTGCCACCCCTACTCTCTCTCACACTTCCACCCTCTCCCATCCCCAACTCTCTCTCTCTTACACACATTCCCATTCCCCACCTCTCTCTCCCTTTCCCACTCCCTCTCCCATCACCTATTCTCTCTCTCCCATCCCATACTCTCTCTCTCTCTCTCTCTCTCTCTCTCTCTCTCTCTCTCTCTCTCTATCTTCCCCCTCTCCCATATTCTACTCTCTCTTTCACACAAACCACATAGTCCCATCCTCCCCTCTCTCTCCCTCTCCCACTCTCTCTTCCATTGCCTACTAACTCTCTCTCTCACTCTCTCCCTCTCTACTCTCTCTCCCCCATGCCCTACTCTCTCTCTCCCCTCTCCCATCCCCTACTTTCTCTCTCTGCCACCCCTACTCTCTCTCACACTCTCACACTCTCTCCCATCCCGTAGTCTCTCTTTTCCACCCCTACTCTCTCTCACTTCCTCTCTCTCCCATTCTCTACTCTCTCTCCCCTCTCCCATCCCCTACTTTCTCTCTCTATCTCTCTCTCTCTCTCTCTCACACACACACACATAGCCATCCCCCCTCTCTCTCTCTTTCTCTTGATTTGCATCTCTTCTTCCCTCTCTATGCACTATTTAGGTATCAATAGTGTGTGCACACTATAGCATGCACACGCTATAGTGAGCATGCGCTCTAGTGTGTACGCGATATTCAAAGCTTTGTATTAAATTAAGCCTAAGGCTTGGTTTTTCCTTGGAGATCCAATCCAAAGGTTTGGAGTCTATAAACTAGTCTGAGATATGTTTTTTTGCAAACATACAAAAAATGATTGATTTTTCTTGTGTGCTCTCCTTCAAGATTCCTTATGGTTGAGCATCGATAAGATTAGGTTACATGACATTATATGTCTCTTTGTTAGCTATATAACCATATAATTTATTTTTAATTTTAACTATTTCAAGCCTTTCATCTATAATTTCTTTTGAATGTATGTCCATTTTTTGTCAAAAACCACCATGTACTAATTGGGCTATAGGTTTTAGGTCATTAATCAAATTTTGTAACAACTTAGTTTTTTAGAAACTAGACTCCATTCTACACACTTTGAAAAAAATAAGTTTTGATTTTAGATTAGTTTTCAATCATTTCTATGGAGAGCACACATATATTTCACATTTTTGGGATGTCTGTAGTTAAAAAAATTCAAAAAATAATAATTACAGATTATAAATTACTCGAAAAATCTGGGATAAACTACACAGTGTTAAGTAACTTTTGACCAGAGTGATTAAAGAATTTTGGAAAAAAGGTTAAAATTTTAGGGGGGCCACACTTTGTACTATGTTATTTTTTTTGGAATGAATAGTACCACTTTCAGTGGCCCCCTTTCTTGAGGACCTAAAACTAAACCATTTTGAAAAACAATTAGTAGTTTAGAAACTAGATTCGAAGGACTATTACTTTTTTTTTTTTCATATCTTGAAATTTTGAGTGTAATTATCTTCAAATTCTTGTTGAAGTTTAGAAATCTCTAATTTTAGAAAAAGAGGTGTTCACTTATACCCCCATTTTGGCACCACAACTTGGTGTACTTAACCATATAGCTCAGCTCACTCATCATAAAGTTGCATATATAGAAAGTTATTCAAGTTACAAGGTGGAATATTAATGTTATCACTAAGTGTAACATGTTATTAATTAGGTCCTATAATAATTAATTGAGAAGGTGCAATAGCCAACTCAGGGAATTGTTTTATGGATTCAGTATAAAGTAAGGACATTCTCCTTGATCAAAAAGAGATGCGATAATATATATGAATGATTGTGAAGAGTAGAGTGAATGTGAAGGAAACTTCATTTTAGAGGTTTTATTGTATGATCTAAAGTTTGATACCTTGGTTTGAGGTTTGTGACCTAGTCTACAAGGTCTAACAGTGGTTGGTTTGGTTGAAAGGAAAGAAGAAATAAGTTAAAGTATAGTATAGACAATTATTCTACAAGGAATAGTTAAAAGATCAGTTAAAAGGGAGTTCGATAATCTTTCCCTTGAAGCTATGTGGACAGTAGATCCTTCTGTCTTTCACAACTATTAACATGGTTGGAATATGCTAACTAAGATTCAAAGTCTCAGGGACTCATATGTACTAAATGTTGTAATAGACTCCTAATAGGGTCCATCCTCTAACAAGGAATATTTATATTAGTACATTATCTTGTGGGCATCATTCCCACCAGGGTTTTCCCTCTGATCAAGGGATTCCCTAGTTAACATATCTAGATTATTGAAGGTTGATAATTAGTGGATAATTGATTCAACCCCCCCTCCCCCCCTAGTTTTATTAGTGGACAATAGTTTCTAACAAATATAGGATCATAGACCATTGAAAGATATTGGGGCAATTTACTAATGGGATGAAGATAACAACTTAAGTGGGGATGAGATGCAATTTAAAAAAAAAATCTAAACTAGAACCACACAAACCAAATAGTATCTATGAATACTATAAGTTTATTTAGGGAAACCACACTTCACATTAAAGCATAATCTGTATGTAATGAAGATTTTATTCTAGACAAACATTATCAATCTTATTCATAATTAAATCATTAACAAAGAAGTCACACATCTATCTATAATTTTTTTATTAACTACCACACTTAAATTCCTCAAGAGATATAACCAAATACCAACATAGGGATTGAAACTTCAATAATGTAAGTTGAGGAATGGAAAGTGATAAGAAGTGGTTTGTGGTAGGAACTCTATAAAATAGAGTGATTCGTTACATGAGGTGGATAGTATTGCAATAGGAGCTTGGTAGTTATGTGAGGAAGATTGATTTGCAATAGGAAGTTGTTTAGTCTACAACATGGCTAATGGACTTATGATAGATTATGGGATTGCAATGATCAAAATAATGTGACAATGAATGATAGCTAGTATATTTGGAATAGAACAAAGAAATGATAAATGTTGAAGTCTCTTGTTTTAATCTTGGTGAAAAAGTAACTATTCAACATATAACAATGTTCACACTAATTTATAATCATACACTCATGGAAAAGGTTGTACAAAAAATGTAAAACAAACAAACATAACTAAAACAATCTCGTTGTGATGTGAATATCAGGATTTAACTGTGTAATTTTTGAGTCAAACTCGATGACCCATGTTTCATGAGTAGTGATTCAACATGAATCCATCTCTCATGAGAATAAATGGAACACTTAGCACTCATTGGATCTAGGTGATGCTCACGGGGGTGAAGCACTGGGACTTCCCGAGAGGTCACCCATCCTAGTACTACTCTAGCCTAAGCGTGCTTAACTACGAAGTTTCCTCCATAGTTAAACCCAAAGCTTGCAAACCCATTTTCAAAACCTTCGCCAAGTGTTGTACCTTATGAACCATTCATTAGAAAGCCCCTTAAGCTCATCAATTGATAAGTAGGAGATGATTTCCACAGCTAGTCAAATTGTGATGTGAATATCAGGATTTAAATGTGTGATTTTTGAGTCAAACTCTATGACCCAGGTTTTGCAAATGGGGTTGAAAGCTTTGGGTTTAACTATAGAGGAAACTTCGTATTTAAGTGCGCTCAGGCTGGAGTAGTACTGGGATGGGTGACCTCCTGGGAAGTCCCGGTGCTTCACCTCTTTGAGCATCACCTAGATCTAATGAGTGCTAAGTGTTCCATTTATTCTCATGAGAGATGGATTCATGTTGATGATCTTAAGGGGCTTTCTAATGAATGGTTCATAAGGCACAACACTTGGTGAAGGTTTTGAAAATGGGGTTGCAAGCTTTGGGTTTAACTGTGGAGGAAACTCCGTAGTTAAGCGCGCTCAGGCTGGAGTAGTACTGGGATGGGTGACCTCCCGAGAAGTCTCGGTGCTTCACCCCTGTGAGAATCACCTAGATCCAATGAGTGCTAAGTGTTCCATTTATTCTCATGAGAGATGGATTCATGTTGAATCACTACTCATGAAACATGGGTCATTGAGTTTGACTCAAAAATCACACAGTTAAATCCTGATATTCACATCACAATTTGACTAGCTGTGGAAATCATCTCCTACTTATCAATTGATGAGCTTAAGGGGATTTCTAATGAATGGTTCATAAGGCACAACACTTGGTGAAGGTTTTGCAAATGGGGTTGCAAGCTTTGGGTTTAACTGTGGAGGAAACTCCGTAGTTAAGCGCGCTCAGGCTGGAGTAGTACTGGGATGGGTGACCTCCTGGGAAGTCCCAGTGCTTCACCCTTGTGAGTATCACCTAGATCTAATGAGTGCTAAGTGTTCCATTTATTCTCATGAGAGATGGATTCATGTTGAATCACTACTCATGAAACATGGGTCATCGAGTTTGACTTAAAAATCACACAGTTAAATCCTGATATTCACATCACAATTTGACTAGTTGTGGAAATCATCTCCTACTTATAAAACAATCTCACCAAGTTTCCTGAGAGGGGGCCCTTCCTCTACTTCACATGGTGAGAACTAAATTAACACAAGCTACTATAGAAATTCAACTTTACTATAATGATGAACTTAGAGGAAGAGTTTTAATAGAGTTTTTCATATAACATAATCCATACTAACTTGTGACTATAAACCTATTTATATAGGTTCAAAGCATTTAACTAACTAATAACCAAACTATTATAGCCCATGGCTTTCATCCTAAACATAGATAGATCCAGATTTTAGTTTAGCCACAAGCTACAAGTATTTAATTACAAAATAGATATGACCAAAATAACATAAGGTCTCTATCGATTTGTTCAACTATTTACAAAACTATTTTCTTAAAATGGAATAGCAAGACAATGGCCCTAAGCTACTTATCCAGCTATGTGGCCAACTCAATGTCCATTTGTTCACCTATAGTTCATATAGCAGATTAATCAAAAAATTTCATTTTCCACATAATTGACCTCTTTTAAGAATTATTCTTCCATCTTCAAAGAAATGTTAATTATCCTAATTTCCTATCAATTAATTTGGCAAAATAGGACTAAAGACTATAGCAATAAGGAAAAATAGAGGAGAAAGAATAATAGGAAATAGGACACTTTCAACACCAACATTTTCCCCCAACTTAAGAACTCTGCATGTTTGCATGCAAATGCATATACAAGCTAGGTCGAAGAGTAGTGATGTCATTGTGTTGCTTCTTGGGAGTCTTTGAATAGATCACTGCCTTTTCTTTGCTTGCATCATTTCCCTATGTCTAAACTTGGAGTCATGTGCGAAGTTATTGGTTCTCTTGTAGCAACTGAGTAATAGATTGAAGCAAATTATTAGTGAAAACATTAGGAGTCTTATTGGGAGCGATTATTGATAATAGAATAGTAGTGTGAACACTAGATATATTGATGATTGCTTCATTGGTCAATGTGAAAGAGATATTACTGTGTAGTAAGGCTTTTTTTATAGTAGTGGAATTTTGCCTTGATTCTTAGTGACAAGAACTCACTATTTCCTTATTTAATTCTTCCCTTTCTACAAGATTTCTAAGAAGATTAGAAGAGATATACTCCAACAAGGGGGATTCAATGCTCCGTGGTCCTTTTTCATTAGGTGTCTGGATGCCTTTTTTATTACTTCCCCCAATATCACTCTGTAATATTAGTTCCTCACCTACAACTTCAATGTTCATGTCCTGCTCACCTTTGACATTCATTTCTATATTAGGTAATTTTTTTCTAGGGTTCCCTTCATATGGAAATTCTATTTGATACTCGACATGATCTCTAGATTCCTTGTGAAAAAAAAAACCTATGTGTCATGCTACACTTTTTTGTTGCTTCTTTTTGTTTCTATTTTTCATCCAGAATTCCTTATCAATTTTTCCCTTTCATTTTTTATTAATTCCACTATTTAACAGCTGTACACCTTTCTCTATAGCACTTTGGGCAATATTAGCAATATTTTCTAGCAATCTAGAGGATCATTTAGGGTTTCTTCTAATAAGAGTTGTATTGGGTTTCTCTAGTGGTTGAAGAGAATTTATAGTAGAGCTAACTCCTTGGCTTTTCTTTTTATAGGATTCTTTTGGAAGGGTTGCCATTCTATCAAGCTAATGTTCATTGGGTATCTATTTCACAAAGTAATCCTAGTCAAGTTGAGAGTTAGTGGTTTGGAGGCCATGTATAACAAGAAGTTTGATCAAACCATGATGTGTAGGGATTGAACATGACTGTTGTGATACTATTGGCATTCATGTTTTAAAGAACAATGTAGGTAATATGGGAGATTAACATACTAACCTAATATCAAATGTAACATAAGCCTAAGGTGATGAACATGAAAATAGTTTAAATGACCTTTGCAAGTAACATACCATATTAGAAATTTAGCTACCTCGTTCCAAGGGGGTGGAAGGGATTTTTGCCAAACTCCTTGTGCTTGAACCATTTCAACTGACTCATTACACTAGAGGAAATTTGTCTTGTTTCTTTTTAGACCAATAAACTTGCTACGAGTAGTAGGAAAGAACAATTCTCCAATTTGGGGAAAATCCATCACCATGGCAACCATTTGTATAGTCACTGAAAATGTTAAACCCCAAATAGTAATAGTATCTTTAGCAAACATCTGAGAAAATTCTATGGTAATTGCATCATCATGGCCACTTAATTGCTTGAAATTTTTTATCAACTCTACATGATGAAATATCTTGTAGGCTTCCTTGTTGGAAATGAGCTCCTTCATGGATGAAGGCTCATACTATGTGTTACTTCCATCCATTATGAGTTATAGGGGTAAGGACTACAGATAGTTTAAAAAAATACAGAGCTAATGGTATTGGAAAATAATAATAAAAAAGATAAATGGAAGTAATATATTATGATATGTCTAGACATTTATAAAAAGTAATGGCGAGTGGAAGAAATCATAAAGGGAACAAACTCGTACTTCCCCCCAACTTTGTAGAAAAGTGACCCTATTTTGCAATTTAACTAAAAGAAAAGAAAAGATAAAAGTACAACTAGAAAGATTGAGAGAAATACTTCCTAAAATTGGAAAAGGTTGCATGAAAAACATGTGGGATAATGACATCATGTTGTTCGAAATGTCTATAGAACCATCATGTAACTGAACTCCACAAAGGCATAGACACTAAGTAGACATTGAATGTGACATGTCACACATGCAAAACACATGCCAAGACTGAGAAGAGAAAGGAAATGGAAGTGATAGGAACCTTGTAAACAAGGCCAAGGAAAGGATGACGGGAACATAGAGACCTTCTTGTCGCCAAGGTGGGAGGTCCACGAACTAGAGAGGAAGACAAGTGGAGACATGCTTAAAAAAGATAGATAGGGAAAGAGTAGATAGATATAGAGGTATATATATATATATATTATTTTCCTTTTATCCTTTTTATTTTATTTTATTTTATTTAATGATCATCATGTTTGGAGGAGTCCAAAAAGGAACCACTGTGAATTCTGAGGCTATAGCAAGAAGGAAGGATGCCTTTGGTAGAGGCTTCTAGTATAATTTAAGATGATGAGCATTAACAAGTAGCTTACAATATTTAAAGTCCAAATGCAAAGTTAAACAAGACAATTATCAAATACACGGGCAATTTCATATGGACCTAGCTAGCAAGCATGAAATTTACCTTTGAAATCCTAAAACTGAGAATCATACTAAAGTGCCCAGTCACCTGGCTAGAAGGAATGTTGAAAAATGTGTTTATCATGCCAAAGTGCTCATTGATTCTAGACAAGTTCAATATGGAGGAGTACTTCCTAATGGATTTCATCACAAGAGTGGAGTTGTGTTAAGTGTTCCTACTAGGCATCAAAGAGACTCAAACTAAGCTAAAGTGTGGCTCAAAAGGTCTTAATCTCAAACTCAATAGGAAGAACAACCTTCTTAGCATAGATCATTTCATAAGGGGTTAAAATAGTGGTGGTCTTCCACATTTTATGATAGGCCCACATAGCTTTAGGGAGTTTTGTGGCTCAATCATGCTTATGAAGAGAAACAATCTTGGCAAGAATATTCTCTAGTTCTCGATTGGTGACCTCCACCTATCCATTTTCTTGAGGGTGATAGGTTGATGATTTTTTGTGGTAGATTTCATACTCTTTGACTAATGTAGCAATAATATTTGAAGTGAACTAGGGTCCTTGATCTATAGTAATCTCTTGTGGAGCACCGAAGCAAGTGAAAATCTTAGAGTAAAAGAAGTCAACAACCTTGGTATCATGAGCATGCTTGAGGGCAACCACTTCAACCCACTTGGTAACATAATTGGTACAAACAAGAATGCATTCCTTTTTTTTAGAAGGTGGATTGATAGGACTCACAAAATTGAGAACCCACTTTGCAAAAGGTTCAATAGAGAGTTGAGGATGGAATGACATTTCATCAAAGTGATTAGGATGACCCATTTGTTGGCATTGATCGCAATGATGAACATAACACTTACAATCCTTATGGAGTGTAGGCCACTAATATCCTATAGTAAGATTGTTTTGACTAGTCCATTGAGTAGAAAAGTGTCCTCCATAAGGTTCATTATGGTAGAGAGAAAGAATATCAAAGACATCCTCAAGATACACTGATGCATGATGTTATCTATGCCAGTACATAATAGAAGACCATTGATCCAAGTATATTGTCCACTAAGGCTTACCAACTTAGGACGTTCTTGAGCAGAGAAGTGTGTTGGAAAATTGCATGTAACAAAATAGCTAGTGATGTCATCATACCATAGACTTTTGGTAGAAATGGCAAAGAGGTATTCATTAGGGAATGAGTCATCAATAGGAACAAGTTCATTACTAGGATACTTCTACCAGGACAAGAAATTTGCAATCATATTTTCTTGACCAAGCTTATCAAGTATAGTGACATCAAATTATTCTAATAAAAGAAACCATCTAATAACCCTACTAGTCACTATTATTTTATTCATTAAAAATCAAATTGTTGAGTGATCAGTATGAACAAATACTTTATAACTAGTAATGTAATGCCAAAATTTATTAATAGCATAGACAATAGCTAGAAATTATTTTTTAGTCACCATATAGTTTACCTCTACACCAATGAAATTCTTGCTAATGCAATAAATTGAATAGAAGATATTGTCTTACTTTTGTCTGAGTACTTCTCCCATTTAATAATCAGAAGCATTAGTGTGAATATTGAAAGGCAATTCCCAATTAGGGCCTCTGAGGAAGGAGTGATCACAAGTTTGTTCTTAATAGTCTCAAAAGCTTCCTAGCACATAGGGTCCAAGTGAAAAAAACATCTTTGACTAATAGAGAAAACAAAGGAGAGGAAAAATTAGTAAAGTCTTGAATAAATATCCTATAATATCTAGCATAACCAAGGAAAATCCTAACGTCTTTTTGGGTCGAAGGTGTAGGGAGGTCCTGGATTATTTGTATCTTTTTGGTATCAGCTTGTATATCTTTTGAGGAGATTAACTGGCCTAATACAATTCCCTCTATCATTAACATATGACATTTCTCATGGATCAAAGATAGATCATTGTCTATAAATCTCTTAAGTACTTTCTCCAAGTTATCTCTAGCTTCTTCAAAGGTATCTCCCTAAATAGTAAAATCATAAATATAAAATTCTACACAATCATTAACTAGATTAGAAAAATATGCTTAATATTTATCCTTAGAATGTAGTAGTGGCATTACATAGCCCAAAAGGGAGAACTTTTTATGTGAAGGTTTCCCATGGACAAGTAAAGGTGGCCTTATCTTGATCCTCTGGGGCAATGTGGACTTGATTGTTCTTGTTGAATCCATTCAAGAAAGAGAAGAATTTTTTTCCTACAAGAGTATACAAAACTTGATCAATAAAGGGCAATGGAAAGTGATCCTTCTTAGTATCCTTATTTAAATATCGATAATCAACACAAATATGCCACTTACCATTTTTCTTAGGAACAAAAACCAAATGAGATACCCACATAGTATCTAAAATAGGATAAATAAATCCAACATTTAGGAGTTTTTGGAGTTCTTCTTTAACTATATTGTGCAAAGAAATATTGAGTCTTCTTTGCAGTTGTTGAACTGGGTGACTTCCTTCTTCTCTGTAAATGTGATGGGTACAAGTGTCTAGATGGATACCTCACATATCTTGGTGTTCCCATGCAAACACATCTTTATGTTTTTTAAGTACACTTATAAGATCATGAACCTGAGCTAGTATTAATTGTGGATTAATTTTGAGGGTACACCCTGGTAGGATCTACATAGGTTTTGACAATGTAGGAGCACCGAGGAGGAGTCTTGATGATGTTTCTAGTCATTTAAAGATAATAATTGACTATACAAACACTAATGTGCTAGAAGCTAATGTAATGTTTGAAATTGTTAGATAGATTAAAGATTACCAACTAAATGAAAATTCCCAAAAGGAAAATAGATAGTCACATGAGAAGGGAAAACCATAGTTTCAAGGATATCTTTAGATTCATACCTATTTTGAAAAAAGTTCACCAAAATGTTGTCATCATTGGGTTCTTTAAGGTGTTGTGATTGTTTGATAGTAAGGATCAATGCAAAATCTTCTAGATCACTACCAACCCATGCAGGTTATTTTGTATCTAATAAGGGTTGGGTAGGGGGATATAGGGTTAATTTCTTTGTTTTCTTTCCATTGGAAATAACCATATTAACTAACTAACAATTGAGGTGGACATTAGCAACAACTAACCAAGGTGTACCTAGAACTAGGGGATATGCCCCCAACTTAACCTTTGGCTAAAAAATCATAAAATTGATTGAATAATCCCAACTATCAATGGAGAGGACAAGATTTTCAATAACCCCCTCTAGTTTGACTAAGGATAGCTCATCCATCTAAAGCACTATAGGAGTAGTTTGAAGTCTGTACAAGGATAATTTGATTTTTGTCTCATTGGTCATCACATTTATAGGAGCACCTAAATCTACAAGTGTTTTAGGAATAAAAATTGTACCAATACTTACTTGAATGTCATGGCTGCTAGGATATGCACATTTTGGAATGGTGACATTCCCCAACATTAATTTTGCTAATTGTCTAATGACTTGAATAGTCTTTCGATCCTCCTTCTTTTTCTATTGTTGGGTACATAACTCACATACCATTTTATTGTATACTAGAATATCTTCAAGAGCTTGCAAAAGAGGAATTTTGATATTAACATTGTGTGGTTCATTTAAAATATCAAACTTTGAATGTGTAGGTTTTTTAGGCTCTATTTTATGAATGAATCGGTTGGGAAAAGGAGGCTCTTTTTCTAATTCTTCCTTAAGTTCATCAGAGACCTTTGTGATAGTAGGTCCTTTAAGAGCATTCACATATCTAAGTTGTGCACCATCCAACTCAAATATGTTAATGGGATAGGTAGGAAAATTGGCCATCTCATTATGATAGAGTAGTTGAGGAGGCTTATTGTTAGGATTTGGATTTGGTTGAGTTGGTATGGATGTGGATTTAGGAAATTATGGTGGATTTGAAGGTGGATTGAAGGAAGATGGAGGAAATTGAGGGAGAAATTTTTGAGATTTTTGATAAGGGCTTATCATTGGTGGTGGAGGAAATGATTGATGTGGAAGATAAGGGTGCATATAAGGTTGTGGAGGTGGATACAAAAATTGTGGTCTCCATGCTTGTTGCCATGGTTTTGTACTAGGCTAAAAAGTTTGGGGCCATTTATGATATGGTTGAGGTTGTTTCCAACCACCATACCATGAACTTTTGTTAGAGAATTGTTGAGATGGTCTAGAAAAATGTTCATTAGAGAACCCTCTAGGTAAAAATGGTGTCATGGAGCCATATAGTAAACTAGTTCTTTAGTATACTCCATATGAACCATCCCTTCAAGAAGAGGTCATAGTGTTGAATTCCTACTAGCTTCCTCAAGGGATGCTACATTAGTTTGATTATAAGGGAAGTCTTTTAGTCCATGCTTCTTATGAAAAGTTGGGAAATATAATTACATGGCCTTTTTGGCTTCTTCCTTTTTCTTATGAGCGTACAATGTGTCAATTTTCTTACCCATATGATTTAATAAATCAGTTTTAAAGTCTTCAAGTACGTTACCAGTTTCTTGCCTTGAGATACCTGATGCATTAACAATTGTGGAAAACTTACTTAAATGTCCATGAACAGATCTATGAGATTGCGAATAGTTCCTGCATATATCACAAATATCTTCAAAGGACATTTTAGAAATATTACCATTACTAATCAAATTTAAGGAATCCATGGTTTCATGATGAATCCCTCTTAGGAAAAGAATTTTGGTAGTCTCTGTAGTTAAATTTGGGTGTTTACACTATAAGCTAGAGGCAAAACATTATAAGAAATATTCAACTGACGCATCTTCTCATTGAGTCATGCAAAATATTTCATCCCATAATTCCTTGGTCTTACAACACTCCTGATATTTTTCTAGAAAAGCATTTTTCATTTGGTCCCATGTTATAATGTCCCTAAGACTCATAAACCATCATAATGTAGCATCTTTCAAGGTAGCTGGAAATAGCTTTAGTTTTTGTGCATCACTTTGATAATAATAGCTATTGTAAAGGACATCAAATTCAAAGAGGAACATATCAAGAACCTTAGAGGTTGACCCTCTAAATATAGGAAGTGTTAAATGAGGGATAGTTTTCTTAGTGGCATTATCCTCAAGAGACTAAATAGGAAACTTAAAGGCTATCTTGTGTTGAATAATTGCATTACCATTGCTTTTAGCATTGTTGCCTCCTACATTATTTTTGGCATTATCATCCATGTTTTCTTCCAAAATTTTGGTTTCCCAAGGTGCATAGTATATCTTAAAGGGTTTCTCTATAGAATTTGGAGGCTTACTACACCTATCTTCATCTAACTTTGTGAATTATTGAAATTTTTTGGATGGTATAGTAGGGGAGGTGGATTGTGAAGATGACTAGATACTCACTTCATTCTTTGGTTTGGTTTTTATGGTGAATGGATTTTTCTCTTTTAGTAGTTTTTGAATTTTTGAACTACCTACTATTATTTTTTAAGAAACCTACCTTGACTATCTATAGGCCTATTCATGCACCTATTCATGTGTTTAATATCTTTCCCTAACAAAAACACAAAAAATGTTTGGTAAAATTGTGTTTCTAATTAACTCAATAGTTGTTCTTTCTTTGGATGCTCATTTTACTCCTATTGAATGTCAATCTGAGATCTACACTATTGAAAGATATTGGGGAAATTTACCAAAGGGATGAATATAATAAGTTAAGTGGGGATGAAATGTAAATTAAAGAAAATATCTAAACTAGAACTACAAAAACCAAATATGTATCTATGAATACTATAAGTTTTTTTAGTGAACTGAAACATCACATGAAAGCATAATTTGTATGTAATAAAGATTTTATTCTTTCAAAAAATATCAATCTTATTCATAATTAAATCATTAACAAAGAAGTCACACATATATTGTTGAAAACATGAATTCTAATGATATTCCTTTGGGGGAGTATTATAGATGATATGTTACATTTATGACTATGTTTGTCATTGATGTCAATGCAACAGTCTTATATGGTATTTGACAGAAGTATATTAGAAAGATCAAGTTGGTATAGATAGCTAGTTGAGTATTCTCACTATCTGAGGATATGGGAGATACTTTTGAGTATCTAGTATATGCAATTAACATTGAATGAAGAAATGCTAAGTCTAGAAGAAGTTATGTAAGTTTTTGTAAAGTCTATCTTCAGATAGAGTTTATAGAGGCATATTCTGGTAAACTCATTATATCTCCTAGTAGAATTGTTATTCTAATAATGGAGGTTGAGAATGTGAAGAAGACATGTTGGTAATGGCGTGGCTAAGTTTTCTCATCATAATGACACATGTACAAAAAGATATTCAAGTTGCAAGGTGAAAGATTAATGTTGTCGCTAAGTATAATGTGTTCTTAATGTGGTCCTATAATAATTAATTAAGAAGGTTTAATAGACAACTCAGTGAATTGTTCTATGGATTTGATATAAAGGAAGGACATTTTAATTTTTCATGAATAGAAGATGTATGGATGCAAAGTGATTGTAAGTAGTAGTAAGAGTGAAATGAAAAGTTGAGTAGAGCAGAGTGGAAGTGAAGGAAACTTCATTGCTGAGGTTCTATTGTGTGATCCAAGGTTTATGACCTAATCTATAAGGTATGATAGTGATTGGTTTAGTTGATAGAATAGAGGAAAGAGGATCTTAATAGTAAATTACTTATTTGGGTAGTGGGTTCTTCTTCTAATTGAAATTGCATGTTTGGGTAGTGGGCTCTTCTTGCATACATTATACTACAACTCCTAACAGGGTTTGCACAACTTCTAACTGGGTTGGAATCTCCTAACAGAGATTCAAAGTCTCCTAATAGGACTCATATGTACTAAATGTTGTAATAGACTCCTAATAGGGTTCATCCTCTAATAAGGAATATTTATATTAGTACATTATCTTGTGGGCATCATTCCCAATGGGGTTTTCCCTCTGATCAAGGGTTTCCCTAGTTAAAATATTTAGTGCAATTTTCTATGTGCATCTTTCTATGGTTTATGTTTACTTTGGTTGAATGGTTAAGATTTTTTTAAGTTGGTATATGTTTTAATCATTTGATTACTGATTTACCCCCCTCTTAGTTATCTTGGTCGACTATTGTTTCTCACAATTGGTATTAGAGAATTGGGTCCTTGAAGATAAAGTTGAACAACTTTGGGAGATCCATGTTGAACATGTTTAGGAAAGATAGTCGTACATCAAAGAGAGGAAATTCTTGGTGAGTTATTAGATTTGTCTAAAGAACATAGTATTGAGTTTTTAGATCTAGAATCCTTCTATTGTATACAAGGGAACAAAGTAAGTATAGATCCAAACCCAAAGAAGACATAAAGATAAAGGAAGGTATTGCTCTACTTATGAAGAGAGAACTAGAAGGTATGATTTTTTTTTGTTGGACATGTAAAGAGTTTGGTCACTTTTCATCTAGATGTCCTAAGAGAGTAAGGAAGACTAGAAAGAATTTACTCTCTAATCAAGTTGAAGAATTTAGAGTAAGTATGGAAAGTTCCTTGAAAGACTGTGTTAATGAGTCTAGATTGGTTAATGAAGGGAAAGTATTAGAAGAAATAGTTTTAGAGACTATTATGGAAAGTTATAATGTAATATTTGATTAAAAATTTAGGACACAAGAAAGAATAGTTGATTAAAATTTAGATGATGAGAATGTTGTTTCTAAACCAAGGAATAATGAGGTATTCTTTGAGATTAACAATGATTTTTAGAATACAGGAGAGCCAAGGTAGTAACAAAGCTTGGAACCTTTAGTAAAGCTAAGAGTTGAGATAGAAACTCCTACATCGAGTAAGAATATGACAAAGAATCATCCACCCAAGTAGATCATTAGAAGCAAAGATAAAAGAGTGATGACAAGAAGTAAAGTCAATGAAGAACTATATTTAATATCTCAAGTTGAACCTAAGAATCTAGATGAAGCATGTAAATATGACTATTGGAAACAAGCTATGAAAAAGGGATTGGATCATATAGTAAAGAATGAGACATGGGAATTAGTTTCTAGACTAGCAAACAAGAATGTGATAGGAACTAAATGGGTATTCAGAAACAAGATAATTGAGCAAGGTGAAGTTGTAAACAACAAAGAAAGATTGGTATGTAAAGGCTACGCATAGTAAAAAGGAATAGACTATGATGAGGCATATGCTCCTTTGGAAAGAATAGAAGCAGTAAGGTTATTCTTAGCATATGCAACATTCAAGAAATTCAAAGTATATCAGATGAATTCCAAGTCAACATTTCTAAATAGAGAACTTGAAGAAGAGGTGTACATAGAATAGCTTGAAGGTTTTCCTTTTTATAGATGATAAGGAAATAGTATGAATATTGAAGAAAGCATTGTATTGGTTGAAGCAAGCACCTAGAACCTCGTATGCAAGGTTGGACAAGCGTTTGGCAAATCTTGGATATAACAAAGGTATGATAGATTGTAATATCTATTAGAAAGAAATTGATGATGTATTGATGATTTTGGTAATATTTGTTGATGATATCATATTTGGATGAAATTGTGATGAAAGTGATAAGTTTGTAGAAGAAATGAAGGAAGAATTTGAAATGAGCATGATAGGAGAGATGAAATATTTTCTAGGATTACAAATTGTGCAGGATATAGAAGGAATCTTTATTTCTTAGACTAAATATTTGAAAGATTTATTGAAAAGAATTGGTTTGGAAACATGTAAACCCATTGGACCACCTATAGTAACTAGACACAAGTTATCTACAAAGGATGAGATACCTACTATTGAGTAGAAGAAATATAAATCTATGATTAGAGGATTACAATATCAGACTCACATAAGGCCGAATATAGCAAAAGTTGTTGGAATTGTCGCAAGTTTCTAAGTTGATCCTAGAGAAGCACATTATGTAGTAGTCAAAAGGATATTTAGATATCTAAAAGGAACATATGAGTTTGGATTGTGGTATGAAAAATATAATGATTTTACTTTATGTGCCTATACTAATGTTGATTGGGTAGGCAATATGGATGACTGAAAGAGCACCAATGGTGGAGCCTTCTTTCTTGGAGTAAGATTAGCTTTTTGGCTAAGAAAGAAGAAGGATTGTACTTCACCTAGTTTAGGAAAAGAAAAGTATGTCGTAGCAGTAAAAAATTGTGATCAAGTTGTTTGGATGAAGTAGATGTTGAATGATATAAGGATAGAATTTAGCGAACCTATAATCATACATTGTGACAACACAAGCATAGTAAATATGTCTAAGAATCTAATGTAGCATTCTACGACTAAGAAAATTTCTATCAAGTATCACATGTTGAGGGAGAAAGTTGTAGAAAATGAAATTAGATTGGAGTAATCAAAATGATGTGACAATGAATTATAGCTAGTATATTTGGAGCAGGATAAAGAAAGGATAAATGTTGAAGTCATGTGTTTTAATCTTGGTGAAAAAGTAATTATTCAACATATAACAATCCTCACACTAATTTATAATCATGTACTCATGAAAAAGATTATACATAAATTTAAAACAAACATACATAACTAAAACAATCTCACCAAGTTTCCTAAGAGGGGGCCCTTCCTCTAGTTCATCTGGCAAAAATTGAATTAAGACTAGCTACTATAGAAATTCCAATTTACTATTACAATGAACACAAAATAATAGTCTTAACAAATTTTTTCATATAACATAATTTGTAATGACTTGTGATTAAAAAATTGTTTATATAGGTTCAAAGTATTTAACTAACTAATAACTAAATTGTTATAGCTGATGGCTTTCATACCAAACATAGACAGATCCAAATTTTAGTTTGGTCATTGGCTTGAATGATTTGTTCAACTATTTACAAAATCATTTTCTCAAAATGGAATAGCAAGAAAATGGCCATAAGCTACTTACCCACCTATGTTGCTGGTTCCATATCCACTCGTTCACCTATAATTTCTACAGTAGATTAATCAAAATATGTTATTTTCCACATAACTAACCTCTTTTAAGAATTATTCTTCCATCTTCAAAGAAGTACTAATTATCCTAATTCTCTATAAATTAATTTGGCATATTAGGACTAAAGACTATAGGAATAAGGAAAAATAGAGGAGAAAGAATAATAAAAAATAGGACACTTTTGACACCCAATAGGGGGGTGAACAAGTTATCCAATGCCCAAATATATAGATAAAACTTTTTAATACTTAGAAAATACATGTTTATCCATTGATTAGGTCATCCAATATCTCAAGTTGTAGTATATTACTGGTCTAGGTCAAATGAACTTTGTAGAAATGTAATCATGAAATACCACAAAGTAAATTATACAATTGACATGAGGATTTAATGTGGAAACCCAATTCGGGAAAAAACACTAGTATCATGCTACCAATTTTCACTCTTCTGAAGTGACCCATGTGAGGAGCCAACCCTGTTAAAGGTTACAATACACAATGTTAAGTGTGGCCTTGATTAAAGGATTTTAATCACTCTATTAAAAGTGAGCCTTGTTAGATGACTTTAGAACATTCCATTATAATGTCATTGGTTAAATAATTTACTCATGACCATTAGGTCAACCTTAATCCAAAGGATTTATCCAAATTGATACAATTGCTAGAAAGTAATAGTAGGAATTGATATGATAATAAAAAAACTCACTTGCAAATTATAGATCTCTCATTCAGCTCTCCATTTTTCTTGGCATTCATTCCCCTTCATCTCTAATTGCTTTTTCACCCTTCAAGACTTCACCTCCTTAAGCCCTCATGCTTAGTATGCCAACTTCAGGTTCATTCCTTTAGCCACCATATGAAGTAGCGCCTCTAGACTCCTTTTCTTTTTCACTCAGACACTTAACACTTTTCTTCTAGCCTTATATCTCCTTTTATAGAGAAATTTAATATTTTGCCTCTTCATCACAACCATCCATCTTAGAATAAGGTTAGATTTAAATAAATCCTCCTTTCTTTCCATTGTGTTCCATCTACAAACTTCCCTTACAATCCAGTTCAAATTTGTCTTCAAATGGTTTATCTTGAATTTTGTGCCACTATCTCATCATACTTATCTTCAACATCCCTCACATAATTCAAGAAATCAATGTTATTGGCTCAAATTTGTCAAATCTTGATCAAACTCATTTTATGATCACTTGGCAATAACATGTCGTTTACTTAGCAATAACATGCTTCTAATTCTAGGTCAACACTAGGTTATTTGGCATACACTAATTCTACACTTAGTCATTACTATCATTGCTGACACTTGACACATACTAAATTTTACTGATGCTCAACACATATCAAATTTTCTTGGTCACTAGTAACTTTCTACTTGGCCTTAACTAAATTGCTTGGCTTGCACTATTTTCTCAATCAAGCTTGGCAAACACATTCTTTTTTATTAGTCTTCTTCTTGTCTTTACTTAAGTATCCTTTCATTATAGCCTTAAGTAGATAAACAATACACTATATCATCAAATTCTTACTTGGTTTTATTGCTCCTTTTATACACCATATAACTCAACCTTTCTCTAGGTACTCTTGTTATCCTTTCTTTTCAAATCCTTTTCATCAATCAATAAAATGATAGCATTCTTACCAAAGTTAGTATTTGTCTTACAAGAAAGTAGTAGGTTTGAGATTAGTGAAAAAATCATTATTGTTCCCATGATAGGTTTCAACAATCTCCCTCATTTATATACTTCAAAAATTTTCTTTTTCAACAATCTCCCTCTTTGGCATTGATGGCAAACCAATACCAATAGTAATACCAAAAAGAAACTTTATACCTTTTATTGAAATCTCTCCCTCTATCACTATTTGTCCTTCTTCTGTATAGGCTACTATCTCTCTTCTTCTCCAAATATTCAATGTAAATTCTTCCTCTTTATCTTTCACCTTGACAACAATCTTTCTCTATCTTTTTGATCTTCTTTATTTTTTGGTATTAATCTCCCTCTTTCTTGGTAATGCTATATTTCTCCATCTTTGAAAATAATTCCAAGGACTTGTAATCTATTCATGTAAATATTAGTAATTTAGGTTATCCCTATGTCACCTCACATGTGACTGCAAATATTTTATTTCGCCTCCTTCCCTACTTTAGGCAGTTCCTAAAGTAAGATCCACTACATCACGTTGTAAAATATGCCATTCAACTAAGTTAATTTAGGGCACTACTCTTGCTTCTTTAAGTATCTCAAGGTAGGAGTATCACCACTAGCTTACCTCTGAGATATTCATGTGCATCCTATTGGGCTGTCATTTTATACAATGCTAAACGATAGGAATTCTTGCAAACTCCTCTCTTGAAAAGCTGATTTTGTGAATTGACTCCAAGGTTCTAGGTGATCTTGTGACCTATTGGAACCCACTTAGTTGAAGATAAATGTGAATTTTCATGAGGAGGCCTTTGCTGGTTCATTTTGATTTCGAATGGAATATAGAATCTGCATACTATTTCAGAAATAACACTAAAAGAAAACTATGTTTTTGTATTTTACATTTTTTATGAATGCAATCTAACTATGTAGCTAGTATGAAATCCTATTCTAACAAGGAGGTTGATCAAGAAAAATAACAAGAACTTAAAGCAAATAACATGAAATTGAAAGAAAATAACATGAAATTAAAATCCTAACAAACATAAGCTATAGAAAATAACCCATCTATGTGTTAAGCTTTTGAAGAGATCAGTAGGTAACCAATGAAAGAAAGAGTAGAGCTTCCTAGATTCCATAGATGCAATCATTGATGGGAAATTTCAATAAAAAAATGATGTTTCACTCTTCATCAAGTCGCAAGGCCATAGAAAGTGCACTCATCTAAGACAAAGAGTTACGTAAGCACAATTTGGTGATTTCTTCTTGAGCTCGATATGTCAACAAAATTCATGAATATGTAGCAAACACTAGAACTAAAAGACCACACAACTAGAAATAATGCAATAAACCTTTGGCTCAATCACAATCTCATGAACAAAATTCACAAAATAATGACACATTCAGGCAAGAATGACTACACTCCAAATGCTAGCACCAAAAGCATAATTTTATTACATAATAATGGTGGCCCTCATTGCATATTACAATGGGGTATTTATAATAAATTGTGTCCTCAATTTGTGTTGAGAGTGAGAGATATCTTCATGCAATAAAATGCTTTTAAACAATAAAACAAACTAATTATATACAAACTAACTAAATAGTGCTTAGTAGGACTCCATCCATTTTATATTCATTAATTGGATGCACGATCCTTTACATGTTTAAAAAAAAAGAATTATGAGAGAAGAAACAATGAGAAAGCTCCAAGTCAAAGTGGAAGTGACTAGAAATGCCAATATTGGAAGCCAGTCCTTTACTAAGCATGTGTCGAAGTTAAACAACCATCAAAATGCATTTTCGATGCATGGAAAGTGCTATTTTTGGAACTTGCAATTAACTATCAGCACACCTTTGAAATTGTGGACCTACACACCTCTAGGCCTCTAGAGCTATAGACCTTGATAGGGTCAAAATCTCAAAATTTTACTAAGTGTCAAAATTGTAATTCTAGCATCTGGGTTTTTTTCTTCTTCATCCCAAAGCTATGTTTGGATGTTTTCCCATGAATTTCTCTAGAATCTTTGTAATTTTAGCTGCATCTAATAGATCTATAGCCTCATATTTATCTTTGACCTTCTGTCAATAATTGTCTACCTCAATTCGGGTATCAACAAAATCCCTAAGTTTGGTATCCAATTCTAACAAGGCTTCTTCTATCTTGAAGGCTTGCCAAATATATTTATCATTGGATGCTTCCTCAAAAGTATTCTCAAAATTTTCTACCACAAACTCAATAGGAAATAACTTCTCTCTCATTCATCATCTTAAAAAATATCCAAGCACGTATCATTGTAGTGTCTCTCTACTTCCAAAATTTGTTCTTGGGCTTGGTCCTTGAGTCAATGGATCTCCTCATGTAATGTTTACATTACTTTATTTCTATCTACTATCTTTTCTATCTAGTCATCAATCATATCTAATTCTTCTTCGGTATATACATCAATGAAAACCTGGTACCTTTGCCCCTTTATGGCTTGTAGAGTTTTCAAATCCTTACTCCGGGCCCATACTTCATCCATAATCCTAAAGTCCTGCTTCAAAAATGCTATAATTTTATTCACATTCTCATGTGTAGCATGTAGTAACTTCAAATTCCCTATAATAATCAAAACTCATTTCTCCTCAAAAATTTCCCACCACTGCTAATAGGCTTTCAAAAATGGATCCAACTATACACCTCCCCCCTCTCTAAGTATAGTGTTCAAAGTCTACTCGAGGTGCTTAGGATCTAGAGGACCAACTACTTTGGCAAGATATCCCCTTAGGATCTTGACCTATCTTCAAAGTGTTTGGAGTTTGGCCTCATCCTATTCCATGTTCTTGAGGACCTCTTTGACTCCCATGGTCATCATTAATTGGGCTAAATCTTGTTTATGCCTCCCCAATATAACATCCTTCAATTTGTAATCCTTGAGACCAAGGCTTTCCACATCTATGTCATCAGGAGGGACATCCACTTGTGTGAACAATTCCTAGTTCTATGTGCTAGTGACAAATGCCAACGACATTGCCTCGTGCGATGGAGACTTAGTTTTATTCAAAATCTTTGCAATGTCACAAATGTCTTCCTCTAAAGTACAAAATTGAGGCTTAGTACTTCACATTATTTCCTTTTGGATCCATCTAGGGATGTATTCTACTGAGGACTTGACTCTTGATGACAAAGGGGTATGTTCTAAAACTTCCTTCCCTTTATTGCTCCTGCTCAGGGTTGTCTCCTATTGGGAGGGCTCTTCTTTTATAGCCTCGATCTTAGTAGACCCTATAGATTGCACCTCAGTGTCTTGGGAAGGAGGTTTAGAATATCTAACCATTTGTCCCTTTGTTGACACTTCATCATTTACCATTTGTTCTAGTTCCTCCTCTTGTGATGGCTCTTTCTAAACTTGCTCTTCTTCTAAACTCTAAGGTGGAGGAGTTACTAAGCCCTTATCTACCACCATAATTTGTGGTGGAGATGGGGGAGTAAGATTAGGACACTATGTATCTGGTGGCATCTATTTCCAATCTTCTTGTTGAGGTTCACCTCTAGGGGTGTCTTTGATTTTATCCCCAATCAACTCTGTACCCATGGGCATAAAATCAAAATTTGAGATTGTAAAAATGTTATCACCCTCATCACTCTACTCATCCACCCACTATTGTACTTCAACTTTTGAAGAAGAGAGTTCTAAGGGTTCTTCTTGGGTGAATGGCAAGTTATTTGTGGCACTCTTTCTCCTTTATATCTCAGGGGCTCTAGCTAGCTGAGTTGTTCTCTATAGGGGCACTTGTTGCTCTTTCTCTTCTGATTCTTCTTCCTCCTCCTCTTCATCTCCCTCAAGAATAGTTTCAAGAATAGATGGGGAGGGCAACAATATTTTGTTAATCCTTTGCCTCTTTTTCATCCAAATCTTAATCTTCTTTCATTTCTTGGAGATAGAAGGAGAAGCTAGTTCTTCTTGGGTTGGAGGAATGGAAATCTATGGAATCTCTCCCTCTTCTGGTTCGATGGGGACAACATGAGGCCATTGAGTTTCATCCTGGACTTGAGTAGCTCTAGTATCTTTAGACCCTTTTGCACTCTCTTTTTGCTTTTGGGGAGGTGCCTATTCTTTTTCTTGTTCTATTTGAATCCTCTAAGGGGAGGTCCTCTTCCTTTTTTTCTTTCCCTTCCTCTCTAGAGGGTGATAGTATCCAACCAGGTGATCAAGTTGGTATACTATCTCAGGCCTAATAGAAAACTGGGCTGCAAAGGTAGGAATTGTTACTTTCTTCCCTCTACCTCTTTCTGGGTGAGCATGTGCATGAAAGATCACTGTATCAGGTAGTGGATCAAGTGGAAAAGGTTTCTTGATCCAATCCTTTGTCATTTTGATGAAATTCCTCACTTGATGATTAATATCATCGACCTCCTCCTTGTTAATCTCAACATTCATAATGGGCCTTTCTCCTATTTTGTCTAAGTTGAAAAAGGGGTCCATTATCTCCTTTGAATCATGTTACCTTATCTCATCTAGGATGTTCAACTAGAGAGCCTTCTCTACTAGATGCAAAGTCATCTAGCAATAGTTTGTTATGTGAACATCATAGTCATTTGTCGCATTCATCTAGTGATCTTCAATGGCATCCTCATGATCGAATTCCCTAACAAATAGACTCTCCATTCTCCTGATATTATCAAAATAGGGCCACGGAGAGTTGTATTCCTCTAGTGGATAATTCTCCCACTCCCACTTGAAGGATAGAATATCTTGTTTTCGTTTCACCTAGGATGGTCCAATGACCAAAGGCCATGCCCAACAAGGTCTCTATTGTCTCTTTATCTTCTCATATGCCTACTCAATTTGTTGGGAAATCTCCAATAGCACCAATTTGTCACTAGGATATCTAGGGAGTTTCTTAGGGTTGATGGAGGCACCAGCTACCCGCAGATATGTGAAAATTTTGAACTAGATGAAGTAGGCCCCAAGAACTGGTATCTATGCTTTTGCTTAATTAGATAGCCTCCTTCCATAATCTCCCTTAATGAATCGAATGATCACAAAAATAAATGTATCATTCATGATTCCATCTTCTTTACTCTATGCTGAGAGCTTCTTCTTTACCAACTGAGGGTATACGATGTATGGCAAGGCATTGGGATCCTACATACTACCTCTCCTATACAAACTAGGGTAGTTTGTCACCCTTGTTGCAAGTAGGTATACCATGTAAGAAGTCATATAGAATTTCTTCTTATCTTTTATTGCCCCGAATTTCTCACATAAGTTTTCACTTAGTGTGGTAGCCTGGTCTAGTCATATCTTCACTGCCCTGATGGTCAAAATGAAGTTGCCTATGAAAGTGCTGAGGTGGCCTACTATAGGTAAGCCCATAACTTTGCTCAAGATAATGATGGAATATCCAATGTCCTCCTTCATATATCCCTAAGTCATATCCACTTTTCCTGTTATCCTTCCCTAAGGAAGCTTCTCAATGAGGTAAGAGGATTATATGATGTTTGCCTCCTCCTCCTAGTGCTCCCTATACTATCTCTCTACTGCTTCATATGAGAGTCTAATGAATTGATATACTCTTGGAAGATGGAAGACCCTCTCAATGTTGTTGGCTTGTAGGTCCAACATAACCTCTCTAGTGACACTCTTGACCACCCTTTCTTCATGAACAAAATGTCAAACTAGGGCCATGATTAGTTCTGCTAATTGTACTGACATGGGATGCAATGCTGCATTCATCAACCTGGAATGAATCAATAAGGACACTAAAGCTGATCTCTCGATGGACTTATTGCAGTTCTAAGGAACTCTCCTAAATCTATGTGCCCAAAATTAGTATCTCTAATTTTTGTGTGATCATCTTGGAATCTTGATTTGGATTGTATGCCTTGAAATTTGAAAATGACAGGCTTGGGTTCCATTCAAGATGTGGATGTCATTTTAATCTTTGATTTGCATGATGTAAGAAAAAATATTTATTAGTTGACAATAATGAAAAACTAAAAAATGTAAAAGCATTATTTTATTAATTAATGGTGAAAAAAATGAAATGAAAAAAAAAAAAAAAAAGATGTGTGCATGCACGGGTAAATTGGCATAGTGCATGGCTCATTGAGTACACAGACAGTGTAGCTTGCATGGTACAAAAGCCACATGTTGGCCATGCACAGGCGCACACACAGAGGTGCAAAGGGCTTGTGTGAGTGCACATGGGCATGCACAAAGACCACACACTACATGCTACAAATGTTGTGCATGGGAATGCCATTGAGGTCATGTGCAGGCATGTCATGGAGGCTATGTGATGTGCACTATGAAGGGCAATCATAGAGGTTGCACACAAGTGTACCATGGAGGCTATGCATTATGCATTGTAAGGCCACATGTAGGCACGTGTGGAGGAAAGCAATTTTCTCACCTCAAGAGCAAACTACGAGCTGTGAAAATGGAAAAAAGATTATAAGTTTTTGTAGGAGGGGGGTTTTATAGCCCCACCATGTGCAGGGTGAGTGATACACCCCTAGGCGTGTGTGCAGGTGCATAGTGCGCACCTCGTGGGTGACACACATTCAAATATATATATATATAATTTTATTTTATTTTATTTTTAGTCTTTTTGACTTTTTAATATTTTTTTGGGTTTTAAAACTTTCTGACTAACATTTTTTTTCGAATCTTGAACTATGAGTTTAAAAGTTTGAAAAAAGTAGGGGGTCCCCATTCCTTACTAGGAATGGGACATGTGTTGTGGGACCACAACACATTCTTAGGTAAATCCTTTGGAAATATATTAGCTATATGTTCCTTTGTATTCACATATTCCATTCTCACTTCTTTTTCCTGAACCAATTCTCTTAAATAATGATATTTGATTGTAATGTGCTTTGTCTTTGTGTGCATCATAGGATTCTTATATATGGTTATAACACTTGTATTATCACAGTAGATAACTATAGGTTTGGTCATTTCTTCCTTCATTCCTTTGAGTAACTATTTGATCCATACCACATTTGTGCAATTTACTGCAACAACCACATATTTAGCTTCAACAATAGATTGTGAAATAGAGTTTTGTTTCTTGCTAATCTAGGAAACAAATCTTTGTTCTAAGAAAAATGCTCCACCACTTGTACTTTTCTTGTCATCAAGGTTTACATCCCAATCAACATTTGTATAGGCTCTCAATTTAAACTTGTCATTCTTCTTGTAGGATAGACCATAGCCTTCTATACCTTTAAGTATCTCATAATCCTTTTAATTTCCATTGAGTGATTCTCCTTAGGATTTGTAGAAAGTATTGCAACAATCCCAAAAGCTAGTGCAATATTAGGTCTGCTATGAATGACGTATTGTAATTTCCCAATCATAGACTTGTACAATATTTTATTTACTTCAGCAAAATCATCAAGTTTAAATAGTGTCTATCCTCTCACCATGGGAGTACTAACTAGTCTTGAATCTTCCATACCAAAATTCCTCAAGATTTCCTTTACATACTTGGACTGAGTATTATAAATAACATATTTTTGTTTGAATTCTTTAGATAATTGAGAAGGGGTAAATAAGTTATCTAAGGTCCAAATGTATAGGTAACATTTTTTAGTACTTGACAAATACTTGTGCATGTATTGATCATCCAATGCCTTAAACCATAGTATATTCTGTCCTATGTCAATGAACTTTACATAAATGTAAAAATGACATACCATAAATTCATTCACACAATGTGCCACATAGATTTTAAGTGAAAACCCAATTTGGGAAAAATTACCAGTAACATGCTACCAATTTTCACTCTTTTAAAGTGGACTCCGTGAGGAGTCAACCATATTAAAGGTTACAATATACACTATTAAATGTGACCTAGATTAAAGGATTTCAACCACCCTATTAGGATTGAATCTTGTTAGAGAAGTTTAGAACATTCCATTAGAATGTCACCCTGCTAAAGGATTTACTCATGACTATTAGGTCAACATTAATCCAAAGGATTTATCTAGACTAATATAGTCATTAAAATGTAACAATAGGACTTGATCTAGTAACAAAATAACTCACTTGTAGATTATAGATCACTTGTCCAGTCCTCCATTCTGCTTAGCATTCTATCTCCTTTATCTTTGACAACTTGTTCACCCTTGAAGCCTTTACCTCCTTAAGCATTCTATCTTAGTATGCCAACTATAGATTCATCTCTTTGGTCACCAAATAAAGAAATACAAGTTCAAGACTCTTTGTCTATCTCTGGTTCACACTATGAAACTTTACTTGTAGCCCACTATCTCCTTAAATAGAGAATTTAGAACTTTTTCTACTTAACCATAATTGTCCATCTTAGGATTAGATCAAATTCATTGAATTTCTCCTCTTTTCCATTTTATTCCCTTCTAGAAACTTCCTTTACAATCCTCTTCAAATTTTTCTTCAAATAGTTAATCTTGAATTTTGTGCCACCATCTCATCATACTTATCTTCCACACACTTCACAAAATTCAAGAAATTAGCTTTGTCAGCTCAGATTTGTCAAATATTTGATCAAAATCATTTTACTAGCACTCAACAATAACATGTTATTTTCTTGGCAATCACTTTCTTTTGATGCTCCATCAAAACTAGATTTCTCAACATACACTAAGTCTTTACTGGTGCTTGGCAGACACTAAAATTCCTTCACTCAACACCTATTGAATTTTTTTTTTCTTGTCACATTCTAAACTTACATTTTTAATCATTTATCCAAGCTCCAAATATATAGATAAAAAAATTTAGTACTCAACAAATACATGTGTATGCATTGATTAGATCATCCAATATCTCAAACTTTAGTAGTTTATTGTCCTAGGTCAAGTGAACTTTGTAGAACTGTAAACATAAAATACCACAATTTAGTGACATGATTTAACACAAGGATTTAACGTCAAAATCCAATGGTGGAAAAAATCACTAGTAACATGCTACCAATTTTCACTCTTCTGAAGTAAACACTGTGAGGAGCCAACCCTATTAAAGATAACAATACACATTGTCAAATGTGACCTTGAATAAATGATTTTAATCACCCTATTAAAAGTAAGCCTTGTTAGAGGACTTTAGAATATTCCATTAGAATGTCACCCAATTAAAGGATTTACTCATGACTATTAGGTCAACTTTAATCCAAAGGATCTATGCGAATTGATACAATTTCTAGAAAGTAACAATAGGACTTGATCCGATAACAAAACAACTCACTTGAAAATTATAGATCTCTCATTCAGCTCTCCATTCTATTTGGAATTCATTCCCCTTCATCTTTGATTGGTTGTTTACACTTCAAGCCTTCACCTCCATAAGACTTTATCCTTAATATACCAGCTGTAGGTTCATTCCTTCAACCACCATATGAAGTAACACATCCACACTCCTTTTCTTTTTTTTCTTAGACACTTGAAACTTTGCCTCTAGCCTTGTATCTACTTATGTATATAATTTTGATCTTTTTCCACTTCATCACAATCATCCATCATAGGGTTAGGTTAGATTCATAAAATCCTCCCTTCTTTCATTTATGTTCCCTTTAGAAACTTCCCTTACAATCCCCTTCAAATTCATCTTCAAATAGTTTATCTTGAATTTTGTACCACCATTTCATCATACTTATCTTCAACAAAATTTGCATAATTCAAGAAATCAACTTTGCCACCTCAGATTTGCCAAATCTTCAATCAAACTCATTTTACTATCACTAGGAAATAACATCATGTTTACTTGGCAAGAATATGCTTCTAATGCTCTGTCAACACTAGGTTGCTTGGCATATACTAAGTCTTCACTTAGTCATTAATACCATTTGATGTCACTCATCACATACTAATTTTTACTGGTGCTCGATAAATATTGAATTTTCTCAATCACTTTTAACTATTTGCTCGGCCTAGACTAAATTTCTCAGCTTGCATTGTTTTCTTGGTCAAGCTTTGTAGACACATTCTTTTTCCTTAGTCTTCTTCTTGTCTTTTCTCAAGTCTCCTTTCATTGTATCTTTAAGTAGATAAAAAATACATATATCATCAAAGTCTTACTTGGTCTTAGTTGTCCTTTTATACACCATATATATCAACCTTTCTCTAGGTAGTCTTGTTATCCTTTCTTTTCAAATTCTTTTCATTAATTAATCAAACGATAGAATTATGACCAAACTTAGCAATTGTCTTACCAACAAGTAGTAGGTTTGACATCAGTGATAAAATAATGATTTTTCTCATGATAGTTTTCAACAATTTTCCTCATTTCTATACTTCAACAATCTTCTTTTTCAACAATAAATAAGGATTAGAGTCCACAATACCCTACTTAACACCGTTTCATCTTCGATTTCTCCATTTGCACCTTGAATAGCATTAACAACCTCTTTAACCTCTTGTGCAATATTTTACTATGTTCTCACCTTTCATCATTCTCATGTCATCAAATTTACATCTTAGGATTTTTTATTTTTCTCTTAGAACATTGTCATTACCTCCACATATGGTCTTCAATTTATCCCACATCTTCTTTGAACTATCACAGTCTTTTAGGTCATCAAACTCAGCATAGCTTAGGGCTGAGGAAATATCCAATATTTCTTGGTTGTGTTCTATATTGTATTTTAGTTTTTCAGCAATTAGAGGAGTAGTTGTTACCTTTACATATTCATTGTCCAAAAGATTGATAGCGACATCACTGATATTGGATATGTACAACTTCATCAAGGTCTACCAGGCAGGAAAGTTCTCCTTGTTCATCTTGGTTACATCTCTCTTATTATTCATGATCTTTACCTTTAAGTACTTTCAAATATATTTTCTTTGTAAGAACTAAGATCTTATACCAATTGTTATAAATGTTCAGAATGATTGAGGGGGAGGGGTTGAATTAGTTCTTCAAGGTCTATAGGTACTACTTAAATAATTAAACAATAAATCCTTCATTGTTCTACATATCCTATTGTTTCTCAATCTATACTATAAAACTATCATAAACATAACTTCCATTGCATAATAAAAATATTATCAAATGTAAACACACATAAAAATTCATCATAGCTTTGACACTATGATTTTTTGCGGAAACCCAATTTGGGAAAAACCACCAGCAACATGTCACTCTTTTTCACTCTTTCAAAGTTAGTTCTATTAGGAGCCAACCCCATAAAATATTATAGAAAACATTGTTAAATGTAACTTGATTAGAAGATTTATTCACCCTATTAGGAGTGGCCTTGTAAGAGGACTTTGATTATTCCATTTAGAATGTCACCAAGTTAAAGGATTTACACAGACTATTATGTCTTCAAATGACTATTAGGTCAAATTTTGTTAAAAGTATTTCAATAAAAATAGCTTACAATTACTAGAAAGAAAAAACTAGGTTTTGATCTGTGTAATTACAACTCACTTTTCTGGGTTGAGATCTTTGTTTGGTTCTTATGTTGGTTTACTAATATACCATCCATTGACACCTCTAATCTTGATTTTCATGGGCACCCTTCAATCAATTAGTCTACTCTTCTCATCAACACTTAATCCTTCTTCTCTAATGCACTTATCAATAATAGCTTCATATCTGCAAGCTTTCTCCATTAGCTTTGCATTCACTCACACTCTTGTGTGTTTCTAATCAACCTTTCTCTGTATATCTCTCTTCACATATACAAGCATACTCATGCACACACATACACACAACTTATGTTCAACTTTGTATCTCTTTAAATAGGAAATTCATACTTTATCATTTTCTACAACCACCATAGATCTTATGATTTATGATCAAGTTCAACTCGATTAACTGTATCTATCTATCTTCTTGATCTTCGTCTAGAAACTTATCTAGAAATTTTCTATCAAGTCCTTATTTAATCATTTCCTTTATTTAATTATTCAAATCATCAATCTTATCTTCAACACATTTTAAATCTACTAGGAAATCAACTAAGTTGGCTTGATCTCACAATTTCCTTGAATCCATTCTTATACTATTACTTAATAATCTCTAAATTTTGGTACTTGGTCATCATTGAAGTACTTGGTCTATTTGAAATATAAGAGGAGTAACTAAGAGGGGAGGAGTGAATTAGTTATGACTAAAATAATTTGAAATCCCTTACATGTCAAAAAAGACTTCCTTGAAACTCACAACTTGGTTAGAACTAGAAATCCATTGTAACTTGGTTAACAAAGCAATCTAATCTATTAATGTACATTAACCTTCAGTAGCTTAGTTGTAGAAAGATAAATAAATAGAAAAATAACATGAACACATATGACACCAAGATTTAACATGGGAACCCAATTTGGGAAAACCACCAATATAACTAGTTACAAATTTTCAATTTTATAAAGTGAGCTCTGTTATGAGCCAACCCCGTTAAAGGTTAAAAAATACACTTTTAGGTATGACCTTCTTAAATGATTTAAATAAACTTGTTAGGAGTGGCCTCTTTAGAGGTCTTAAGGCACTTCAATCTAGAAATTCCACCTTGTTAGAGGATTTACAAACTGACTATTAAGTCAACTTCATTAAGAGATTTCTTCACTACTATAATTGTTAGAGAGTAACAATGATTGAATTGATTTATGAAGAAAATATATTGTATATTTAGATCATTATTCTTCTTTATCCTCTAGATCCTTCTTGATCAAAATATTCTTTACAGCTCCTTGGATATTTTTCCCTTAATCAAATATCCTTCTCCATTCACATCTTATCTTGTTCAACACTTCCACACTATTCAATCCACATCTTGACCTTTAATTTATATGAAATACAATGTCAAGTTGGATTGAATACACTTACAAAAAAAAAAAAAAAAAACATCCATTGAGTTGGATTTCATAAATAAAATAAATAAATTTATTATTTTGATGCAGGTTAGCTTGAACTAAAACTAAGTTAATTAGTTACCATTGAGCTCCATGGTAACTGACCAAACTCAACTTACATTAAACTTCTATCTTGATAAAAAAATGAGCTCCTTTGCTGACCAACCTAGCTCAACTTCAACTGGATTATTGAACTTTTCTTTTGGTCACATGATAGATGACTCTTTTGAGCTTAATTCCAACTGTTAGTGCTTCATTAGAGTATAACACTTGTGTAACATCAATGCCAATATACAATTGAATAATTATTATCAACAATCTCCCTCTTTGGTATTTATGGCAATACAACATGTCATTATGAAAATAAAACTTAGAGTAATTAAATGTTTTATAATATTTTTATAACATCCTTAGTTTCATTTTGATTCTCCATCTATCCATGAGAACTCCCTTTGAGATTCTCCCTCTACCATCTTATCCTTAGACTCCATCAGATCAAGTTCTCCCTATTTCTTATATGCAAATCACTTCCTTTGATAAATCTCTTCGTCAATGAATATATGACATGATTCAATCTCTCCCTCTTTAAAATCACATGCTAAGACTTAACACAATTGTTTTATAGTGTACCTAATCTACCGATTCATATACAATGAGCTCTAACTTCTTTGAATCAATTTGATAGTTCTTCAATGAAACTCAATTGTTGCATCACTAATTTGTACTCTAGTGAGTATCAAATAGTGGAATGACCCCTATATTTCCTCTTAGATACAAAAATGCATACTTAGGTAAAAGTTTGGTAAATATGTCAACAACCTGATCCTTTGTTTTAAAATATTCCAATTTACCCTCTTTATCTTGAACTAATTCTCTTAGAAAATGGTACTTGATTGCAGTGTGTTTTTTCTTGGTGTGCATCATTTTTTTTTGGATATGTTGATTGCACTTGTATTATGACAATAGATAACCACTAGATCCTATATTTCTTTCTTCATTCCTAATAAAAGTTGCTTGAATCACATTATGTTGGAGTAATTAACTACTACAACAACATATTTTTTCTCTATTGTAGACTAAGAGATGCAATTTTGCTTTTTAATTGTTCAAGATACTAACCTCTTTCCAAGAAAGAATGCTCCTCCACTAGATCTCTTCTTGTCATCAATGCTTCCAACCCAATCAGCATTAGTAAATGACTTCAACTTAAATTTCCCTCCTTTCTTGTACCATAGACCATAGTCTTGACTACCTTTTAGATATCTCATAATTCTTTTGATTATCATCATATGATTTTCTCTAGGATTTGTGGAGAACCTTGAAACTATATTAGCTGGTAAAGCAATATTAGGTCTTGTGTGAACAACATACTAAATTTTTTCAATCATAGATCCATAGGTGTCTAATTTACCTCTTTTGAATAATCATCCTTAGATCACTTGCATCTAGTAGACATAGGTGTTCCAACTAGTTTAAAATCTTCCATTCCAAAGGTCATCAATATCTCCTTTATATATTTTTACTGAGTAATGAAAATTCCATCCTTCATTTGATGAACTTGTAAGTTGACAAAGAATTTTATTTCTCCAATTATTGACATTTCAAACTCTTTCCACATTTCCTCATAGAATGACTTGCATAAGTTATCATGCCCTATAAATAGGATATCATCCATAAATATTTCTGCTAGCAAAATTGTGTTATGTGGTCCCTCTTTACTATATAGACTAATATTATCATTGGATCTTTGAAAACCAATCTTTATTAGATATCCATGTAGTCTCTCATACCATTCTCTATTAACTTTCTTTAGACCATATAAAGGTATTTTTTATCTTAGAGACAATGTCTCTTTTGTTTGGATCAATGAAACCTTTAGGATGATCAATGTAGACTTCTTCTTTTATAATTCCATTCAAGAATTCTGATTTTACATCCATTTGAAACAATTTGAATCCTTTAAACAAAGTATATGCAAGTAGTGTTCTAACTCCTTCAAGTCTAGCAATAGGAGAAAATGTTTCTCCATAGTCTATGCCTTCTTCTTTAGCATATCCCTTTCACACTAGCCTTTGCTTGATCCTTGAGACTTCTCCAATTTCATTTAATTTATTTGTGAATACCCACTTTGTACCAATTACATTTTTATCCTTGGGTCTAGGAACAAGAGTCCTTGAAGTATTGTTCCTTTCAATTTTCTCAATCTCTTCATTCATTGCCTCTATTCATTTTTCATTTTTCAATGCATCATTAAGTTCTAGGTTCAAATTTAGTAAGCAAACATGTAACTTTTGGTTTGTTCCTCATTATTGTTCCTTTTTCCTAATCTCCAATTATCTTCTTAGGTGCATGATTCCTTTAATGTGATTAGATTTCCACAATCCATAATAGTTATGATACTGAGTTTCTAGATTAGATTGTGTAAAGAGTTTTTTCATCAATGTTTCAAATCACAGTATGTGATCCATCATCAAGATGAGAGAGAAAGAGATGTAAAATAATGGATGATTCTTTCTGACATATCTGGAAAGTACAAGTATCTTACTTCTAGATTCTAGACTGGATTCACTTGGTTCACTATGCTCAAAGGTTCTATAAATTTTAGACTCTAATCTGTTTCAATTGTCTAAGACTTGGGTCCCATTGATTGATACTCAGGTTCCTCTATCTAAGACTCACTTCAAACTATTTCCAACTTAGGTTGCATTGGTTACAACTTGGTTGATACTCTAGCCTTGGGTGACTTGATTGGGATAATCTGTTGAATGTTGGGTAATGTATCAAGTTCAAAGTGGACAAGCTTTCTATAATCTTTAGGTTCTTTGCTGCTTTTTTCTTCACTCTTTTTTGAAATCTCATCAATTTTACATGTTCACTTTCTATAACCTTGTGAGTAGCAAGATACAAACATGTGTATGCTTTTCTCTTGTTGGAGTATCCTAAGAAAATACCTTCATCACTTTTCACATCAAACTTTCCTTTCCTTGACTCTTTCAAGATATAAGATTTTCTTCAAAATACTTTAAAATAACAAACGTTAGCTTTATATCCATACCATAATTCATAAGGTGTTTCATGTGTACCTTTCTTTAGTTGAACTTGGTTCAAGGTATGAATTGTTGTGTTGATTGCTTCCTTCTAGTATTTGGTTCCAACACTTTTCTCTATCATTAGAGTCCTTGCACAATCCATGATGGATCTATTTCTTCTCTTTTCTATGCCATTCTATTGAGGTGTACCAGGTGCCAATACCTATCTTTTGATTCCTCTTTTATTGCATAATTCATTGAATTCATTAGAGATGAATTCTCCTCCTCTATTTGATCTTATGCATTTTAACTTCTTACCTATTTCTTTCTCAACTCTAGCCATATACCATTTAAATTTTTGAAAAGCTTCAGATGTATCCTTTAAGTACATTACTGTCATCATCCTAGAATAATCATCAATAAAAAAAATGAAAAATTTGTCTCTAGTGCAGCTCTTTGTAGCTATTAGTTCAAAAAGATCTCTATGGACTAGTTCCAAGTCTTCTTTAGTATTGTAATTTTTACTTTTGAAGCTAGTTTTACCCATCTTTCCAATTTGACATTGTTTGCATATGGCCATTTCAGGTTTCTTTGGATTTGGAATACCTTTTACTCTTCTATGTTTGCTTATAGTAGCCAAATTATCAAAGTTTACATGACACATCCTTTTATGCCATAACCAAATTTCCTCTACATGTGCCAAGAAGCATGAACTATTAAAGAGATCAAGATAGAATAGACTAACCTTTTCTAATTGCCTATTCCAACTAGGTTTCTTTTACTATCCAAGAGCATGGACTTCCCATTCATGAATTCTACATTGAATCCAATGTTGTTCAGGCTATACAACACTTAGAAGATTACGTCCTAGTCCTTCAACCCAGTAGGTATTATCTCATCTAATTCCATTAGTCAATGCAATGCAACCTTTTCCCTTTACATAACATGGTTCATTGTTTCCAAATTTTACACTTCCACCATCATAGTTCTTCAAGTGTTCAAACATTGTTTTATAACTAGTCATGTGATGATGATAACCACTATCTATTATCCATGTGTTATTCTTTCTTACATGAGAAATAAGTTCCATCTTTTCATTATCTTCATCATCTAATTCATCCTTAATAGCAATATACAACATTTCATCTTCAATAGAAAAATAACAAGATTTCTTACCTTTGTCTTTGTACTCTTTGTAGCTTTTGAAATCTTTCTTGCCTTTGAACTTGTTTGATTTTGTGTTATCTTTACTTCCCTTGTTTGGACATCTTACAACAATATGAACAACTTCTTCACAAGAAAAAAAAATCAATGGGATTTTTCCTTTATATTTACCTTTTCTTTTTGGTAACCTCCTTGCAAGTAGGGCTTCAATGGCTTAAAGATCATCATCAAATTCTTCATCTTCTTCTTCAGTATCAAATTCTTTTCCTTTATAGCTTACTCCCTTTCTATTAATGTTTAGTTTTTCTTTGAAAGCTGATTCCACATTTTGAGATCCAGGATGATAGTTATAAAAGTTATCCAACTCAAATTATGTTAACCTTCCCACTAGTGCATCAAAAGTTATATCATTTTTTGGATCACATCTCATCTCTTGAATAGATGAAACTATAATTGCATAAATAGGAAGAAGAGTTCTCAATACCTTGTTGACTATAGTTTCATCTTCTATTTTTCCTCCTGAGGCTCTAATTGCAGTCACACTTTCTTTCATTCTTTCACTATACTTTGTAATGTTTTCATCCTCTCTCATCTTCATCTTATCAAATTGACCTCTTAAATTTTTTTCTTTGTCTCTCCTTACATTGTCACCTCCTCCATAGATGTTTTGCAACTTGTTCCACATTTCATGAGTAGCAAGAAAATCTTTGAGTTCATCAAATTCAACATAATTGTAAATAGAAGCAATGTCAATCATAATTGTGTTTTCATTCTTATTTTCGATCATTTGATCCACACTCAAAGGATTAGGAGGTGACGCATACTTAGTATTTAGGAATTTTAGGCCCGTGTCTCCAATGGTTCCCAAATACAACTTCATGAGATCCTACCATACTTTGAAGTTATCTTTGTTCAACTTAAGAATCTCTCTTTTGTAAGACATCTTGATCTTTAGCTTAGGTCCTTGAAAACTTTTCTACAAGCACCAATAGATTTGATAAAAAAATTTGGAAATATAATAGGAGTAACTGAGAGGGGAAGGGTGAATTAGTTACCACTAAAATAATTCCAAATCCCTTAGATGTCAACAAAAACTTCCTTGAAACCCACAACTTGGTTAGAACTATAAATCCATTGTAACTTAGTTAACAAAGAAATTTGATATATTAATGTGTATTAGCCTTTAGTAACTTGGTTTTAGAAAGATAAAATAATAAGAAAATAACATTAATAGATGAGACACCATGATTTAACATGGAAACATAATTTGGGATAACCACCAATCCAAGTAGTTACAATTTTTCACTATTTTGAAGTGAGCCTTGTTGGGAGCCAATCCTGTTAAAGGTATTAAGACACTTGAATCTATAAATGCCACTTTTCTAGAGGATTTACAAAATGACTATTAAGTCAACTCTGTTAAGAGATATCTTCACTACTAAAACTGTTAGAGAGTAATAATGATTGACATGATTTATGAAGCAACTAGATTGTAGATTTAGATCACTATTCTAGTTTATCCTATTTATCCTATAGATCCTTCTTGATCAAAATATTATTTGCAACTCGTTGGATAATCTTCCCTTGATTAGATATCCTTCTCTATTTGTATCTTATCTTCTTCAACACTTATACAATATTCAATCCACATCTTAACCTTTCACATATATGAAATACAATGTCAAATCAGTTTGAATATCATAACAAACAATTAATTAACATCTATTGTGTTGGCTTGCATAAAAAAATAAAAATAAAGAAAATTATTCTAATGTAGGTTGGTAGCTTGAATTGAAACTGAGTCACTTGGTTCCCATTGAGTTCCTTGGTAACTGACCTAAGTCAGTTTATACTGAACTTCTAACTCTATCACAATTAAACTCCTTTTGTGACTAACCTAACTTACCTTCAACTAGATTACTAAACTTGTCTTCTACTCAGCTGATACAAGAGTGTTATGTGCTTAGTTCCAACTAGTAGTGCTCAGTCAAAGTATAACATTTGTGTAACATCAATGACAATATACAATTGAATAATTATTATCACCACATTCGATGTAAAGCATTCTAACTTGGCATCAACTATCTTTATTGGTTGATGCTAATGCTAGATCAACACTAGATTTTCTAAGCACTAGCTATAGCTCGATTGACACTAGCATTACTCAACACTAACTATATTTCATACGTCTACTCAGATTGGCTTAGCTTTCTTGACATAAAGAATCAGTTTTCTTTATCAAAGTCTATATTATAAAATGTCCATTGTAACTTCCTTTTCATAACTCAACCTTTCCCGTAGATACTATTTTTATGAGAAAATTCTCAAATTATCTTCAACAATCAAATAGATATGACATTAAATTAGGTAGCAATATATCTTATCAATAAATTTGACATCAATGACAAATCAACAATTGTTCTGATTGTAAGTTTCCAACAATAATCAATATAAATGTAAGTAACTTTTGCATTTGGAAAATACATACCAAATACAATGGCAATGTTAATACATTTGTAGTAGATCCTAAAAAACATAGCATTGTTACATAGCTTTCATAGAGTTAGTGTTTTTAGCATGCTTTTTGCAATAAAAAAAGCCCTGGCTCCAAAAATTGCATGAAGGAGAGGGTTTCTTATAATTTAAAGGGTTTAACATGTATTTAAGGTCAATATTGTGATTCAATAAAGCTAAGTTATTAGAGCTCTCATTTTGTGTGTAGTGTTTCTTGTTCAAATGTGCATTTCCTTTATGAATTTCATACTCATGAATAGTTATAGAGCCAATAGTCTAATTATATTTTAGTTCTCATGTAATCATTTATTTTCTAGTTTTTTTCATATTTAGCAGCACGATTCATTTTTTTGTGCCAAATTGGAGAAATGATCATTCTATAGCTTTGCATAGCAATTTATATTTTGTGCACACACTTTTTTTGGCTGCACAATTTGATGAATTATGAAACTCTTGGAAATAAAAAGGATTAACTAAGAGGGAAAGGGTGAATTAGTTACTACAAAGACAAATCCAAGTCCCTTTTAAGATTTCAACACAATATAAAACCAAATCCTATTGTAACTCAGTTAATACTGAATATTCTATTGTAACTCTATTAACACTAAATATTTTATTGTCACTCAATTAGCACATAGATAATTAGATGTTAAGATATTAATCCGATTATCCTTTATTAAATTAGTTATAGAGTCATAAAGGAAATAAAATTAACACAAGAGACACCAAGATTTAATGTGGAAACACAATTTGGGAAAACCACCAATTACAACTAGTTACTATTTTCACTCTTCTAAAGTAAGCCCTATTAGGATCCAACCCTATTAAAGGTTTAAAAAAAAAATATTAGGTGTAACATTGTTAGAGGATTTGATTCACCCTATTAGGAGTGGAATTGTTAGAGGTCTTTAGACACTTCAATTTAGAAATGCCATCTTGTTAGAGGAGCTGATGAATAACTGTTAGGCTAACTCTATTAGGAGATTTGATTTACTCATACAATTATTAGAGAGTAACAATGACTTCACCTGATTGTTGATGTAACTAAATTTTTTGATTTAGATCTCAGTTCTAGCTTGATTACTTGATCCTTCTTGGTTAGAATATTCTTTGTGGCTCGATCAACTCGAATACTCTACCCTTTATGTATATCCTTTGAATCCACTTCATTAATCCACATTCTTTAATTCCACATTTTAGTCCTCAACTTGACCTTTAATATATATTATTCACCTTGTTAAGTTGGCTTGAATACTCTTTTGATCAAACAATTTTAATCCCTTAGGTTGGCATGTATTAAATAATGAATTTATTAGACTAAATATGTTGACAGTTGACTAATACAAAATTAAGTACTTGATCAACACAGAGGATCCCTTCATTGACCAACCCAAACTCAATCAATAAAAACTTCATGTTGAATTTCCTTTGATAATTGATTGAACTTGGTCAACACAAACTTTGCTTCATTAATTGACTAAGCTAGGTGAATACTCATTCTAAACTTGGTTATAATTGAATGCTTGACATATATAGTAAATTGCCTTCAATGCCCTAGTGACCTTGGCTATCACTAACTACTCATTAAAGGCTTGACATTTTTTATAACATCAAAGACAACATACAATTGAATAATAATTTTCAATAAAAACATCATATGTTTTTCATTAGTTCTGTCAATAATTTTATCATTGGATTTTAAGACACATTGCTCCTAATTTCATTGGTCTCTTACTTGATCCTTTTGAAATTTTAATTTGCAGATGCCTTACTACTATGACTTATGTCCTTTTATGAATTTGATTTTTAGAAATTTATGTATATTTCCCATTACCTTATCTTATTAATTTTCTTTTCACATACTTTAATAGTATAGGATTATAGACAACCACATTATTAGAAAGATTTTCATTCATCATAGAATATGAAAATAAATAAATAAATATTAATTTTGGTCTTATTTTTTGAGGTTTTGTAAACATTAAAGAACCATAAAAGGCCTCCTTATGCCATTGGAAATTTTGGAATATCTCAAGCAATCACTTGCTAGAATGTGGTGAGATGTGCCATATGATGCACAACACAAAGGCACTACCTACCTACAAAGGCACAACACAAATCTTGTAGAAAATTGATTAAGTATTTGTACAAGATAACTTGACCTATTTCATGCTTCATCCTTAAGTTTATTAGATCCCTTTGTTCTTATGTCCTCTCTCTAAGATGGCCTCATCTGTTGTTCTCTTTATTCACCATATTTCTATTTCTCTCTATCTTTGTATGTCCCTCTTTGTATCTTGGTCCCTTTTCTTATCTCATGATTGCTTGCTAACCCTATACATAATTCTAACCATAGATCTTAGGATTAATCTCATTCTCCATTTTTTGTTGACCTTTAAACTTCACTTGTAAGATTATGATAATATCAGTCATACACTTCTTTGATAAAACAAAATTTTGATAGTAACCCATATAATTCAATAATAACTTTTCCTTATAAATACCAATAAAGAATAAAATTATCAGATGCATAAAATTCACCTAAGATATTTGGCATCAATGAAAAAAACTTTATCATCATACTTCACAAAAAATCTCCATGCAAATACCAACAATCTCCCCCTTTTGAATTGATGACAAAAACAAAACAAAAAACTTCTTGTAAATTATAATCCCCCATTTA